>CP142456.1:37805000-39005000 GCA_038049695.1 Cinnamomum chago
TGGTGGAGAATGAGAAGATATGCAAGCCTATGGTAGATCATTTCTATTGGAATGACTTTGAGCAAAACACCTAACCTTTAAACAGATGAGAGTCGAGTGTTTATTTCCATGAGGGTCTACGTATTTAGTTTACTCCATCGTCAAGTGAAAATGCTTACTAAGAATATTTGCTCATGATATGTTATGAGTTTTGAAGAGCTCGGTTGCTCTTTGTTGATGGCGTTGCAACATTGGTATTCTTGAAAAAAAAAATTTGAATTTATTTGTTGTCCGAGGACGAGCAAAAAGTTAAGTGTGGGGGAATTTGATAAGAACGAAAAATGTTATATTTTTCTCCATTAATATTTAGTTCTTTGTACCTATTTGATATCTAATTGCACTCATTATTCTTATATTTTGATTTAGGATGCAATTGGAGGGATAAACGTAAAATGAAGTTAATTGGGCAATTTTAGATGAATTTTCGCATCGCTTCGCAAGCTGGGCATAACTCTCATCCGAGCTCTAATTGAGATGATTCAAGATACTGTGGAACGTTGAAAGAAGGTGATCATATTTGATGCTGAATGAATGAAGCTGATTCGGAACCGGGTCTTGTTTAGAGGAAACCAAGCAGAAGGGCATTATGGTAAAATTGAAAAAATCAGGAGGTCGTCGAAACATATCCAATATTGGGCTCATATTGTGCAGAAAGAAAAATAGGGCAACTTTAATTCTTGGGTCGAGTTCTACAGAAGCCCGAATGAGAAGATATGGTCAAAAAGAAGATTTTGACTAAGTTAGAATTTAATTGATTATTTTATTAAATTCCATATCCAATCCCAAGCCACTTCAATTTCTCCCTCACGTCAATCTCCTTCCCTGAGTCAGAGTTTCTAATGTTTCTTTTCACTTTATCATCCTCATCCAACACCAACTGCCCATGCATATCTATTGTTCTAGCCACTATTTTCTCTCCACCTCACCTTTTCCCATTCAAACTCTCCCATCTCACGGCTGGGATGTCCATCAGAACATCTTTCTCAATCCCACTATCTTAGAAGCAATTCTATCAGTATCATCCTCTCATCCACGTATCCTATTCCAACCCTACCTCTCCACTCTATATAAATCAATCCCCACATACTCTCTGGAACAAACGAATTCTCTCTCTCTCTCTCTCTCTCTCTCTCTTTCCATTTTATTAATTTTGCAAGTTTCTTTTATGGCCCTGCGTGGCTAATTTTCTGTAATTGGTTGAAGGAGACTGAAGCCCCGGAATAAATACTGTGTGATCTAATTTATTTTCATTGTTCAATTTATGCTTTGAATATGGGTTGTTCTTCTATTTTTAATTTGTTATGATGACTGTTTCGTTTAATTGCTAGGATGCATACTAGTATATTTTTCGTTGCAATCTACCGCTAAATTAGAAATCAAATCCGTAATTGTTTGATCCCTCTAATTTGTGAAGCAACTGATATTTAATAATTTACTACGTCAGTAATTGTTAGATATTAGGAAGAACACTTGGCTAAATTAAATGCAAACGCGTGTGCTTGTGTTATTTGGGTTCATCGATCTCTCTGATTTTAATGCTTTTACTAAATTAAATCTATAGCGCTTGTCTTAGGTTGTTTAGTAATTAGGGTTAATTAGAGCGCGTGTTTTCTAATTAACTAATTAAGGAGGTAGGAATTTAATTCCAACGATGAATATTCAAAGTGTTAATTGATTTATTTTTGCATCAATGATCAGTTCTGAATTTCCGATGGTGGATGTTAACTTTGACCAATGCTTGCTCATTTGATTGAACTCGTTACTTTGTTGCTATTTATTTGCTTTTATTTTTTTTTATCTTTTTCAATATAATCAAAACCCCCATTTTTGATCACATAGCATAAAATTTGACTAAACACTCTCCGTGGGAACGATCCTTACTCGCACTACTACATATATTTTCAGGAGTAAAGGTTTTATTATATTTGGGTGCCGGCGACAGCACGACCACCTATAGTTCAACCCGATGATTTGGATGAGAGCGAGGATGAATCAGAAGAGAATCAGAATGAATACGATGAGTTGATAGAGGACCATCGTAGGTGAACTTACTTGGATGAAGATACTCAAGCGAGGGATGATGTGCAGGATTTTGAAAGTTTGTTGAAGGCTTCTCAGTGTGGCCTGTACCCAGGATGCAAAAGCTCAGATACTCTGTTATCGTTTGTCATCAAGATATTGCATGTGAAGGTAGAAAGTGGGTGTAGCAACAAGTCGTTCGACAAAGTTCTGCGGATTTTTAAGGACTTCTTACCCAAAGGTCATGTGGTGCCGGCCTCAGTTTACGAGGCGAAGAAATTATTACATGACTTGGGCATGGGATACAAGAACTTAGATGCCTACAAAGACAATTGTGCGTTGTATTGGAAGGAGAATGCTCAATTAGATAAATGTCCAGAATGTGAAGAGCCTAGGTACAAGGTCAATGATGGCAAGCGAAAGAAGATCCCTCATAAGGTGCTCCATTACTTCCCATTGACACCGAGGTTACGCAGATTGTATATGTCAAGGAAGACAGCCACAGAGATGAGATGGCACAGTGATAAACGTGTTGATGATGGGATAGCGCGGCATCCGGCTGATTTAGTGGAATGGAAAGAATTTGATAAGAAATATCCAAAGTTTGCCCAAGAGACATGTAATGTGAGGCTGGGGTTAGCCACCGATGGATACAACCCTTTCGGTAACATGAGCACCTCTTATAGCATGTGGTTTGTCAAACTTATGCCCTATAATTTGCCACCATGGATGTGCATGAAGGAGCCATTCTTGATGATGTCATTACTTATTCGAGGACCAAACTCATTGGGAAACGATATCGATGTATATCTGAGGCCCTTGGTTGATGAGTTGAAGGAGTTGTGGGATCATGGTATATCGACTTATGATGCCTCCACTAAACAAACTTTCAAATGCATGCGGCTGTGATGTGGACGACAAATGACTTTCCTGTGTATGGTAACTTGTCTGGGTGGAGCACTAAAGGTTATAACGCTTGTCCCTCATGTAACGACGGATCGTTAAGGGTGAAGTTGAAAGATAAGATTGGGTATATTGGCCATTGAAAATACTTGGAACTGAACCACCAATGGCGTAGAAGCAAGGCCTTCAACGGTCAGCCTGAGCGTGAAAAGAATTCTTTGGATTTACCGGGGCAAAAGGTACTAGACCAGCTAGAAAAACTAGCACCGATCAAGTTTGGCAAGAATAACAAAAGACTGCGTGACTCTGGAGAACTGAATTGGACAAAAAAAAACCATCCTATTTGAATGGCCCTACTGGAAGTGCAAAAAACTCCGACACAACCTTGATCCTATGCACATTGAGAAGAACATCTGTGTATCTTTGGTTGGAACAATTTTGGGCATAAAGGGCAAAAACAAGGACACCGAGAAAGCACGTAAGGATTTGAAAAATATGGGCATCAGGCCAGAGTTGCATCTAATGGAGAGGGGCGATGGATCCAGCTTGAAGCCGGGTGCCTCTTACAGTCCGGAACCAAAACGTAGAGATGGGTTTTATGAATTCTTGAAGTCGATCAAATACCCAGATGGCTATGCGGCGAACCTTTCGAGGTGTGTAACCTCGAAAAATGATAAATTAGTTGGTTTAAAGAGCCATGATTGCCACATCCTTATCCAACGCATCCTTCCTATTGGCATGCGCGTCTTTGTGAATAAGGATATATGTACAACATTATTTGAGTTAGGCAGATTTTTCCAAGACCTCTACTCGAAAACATAGAGACACGATGATTTGAAAAAAATTGGAGGAGCAGATAGTTTTAATATTGTGCAAGCTGGAGAGGATTTTTCCTCCTGCTTTCTTTGATGTCATGGTTCATCTATCGGTTCACTTGCCATGCGAGGCCATACTTGGTGGACCGGAGCAATATCGATGGATGTACCCGATAGAAAGGTAATAGTTGTTGACCATTGATTAATTATTTATGTATTAGTGAAATTGCCTTGAATTGAAAATTGTAATTGTTATCATTGGTTGTTTAAAGGTTTCTGAAGACCCTAAAAGGGTACGTTCGCAACCGAGCTCGGCTTGAAGGTTCAATCGCCGAGGCTTACATTGTCAAAGAGTGCCTCACTTTTTGCTCAATGTATTTAAGGCAGACTGATCAAGTATAGCTTATGATGATGGTGGCGAACGTGGCCCGAGGATGTCGATCTTCACACAAACTATCTGTCCCATCGGACTGCTGCCAAGGGCACATGGGATGTTATCTACAACAATTATTTATGTATTCCAACGTAATTCTATTAGTAATGATTTTATAAATGACTGCTATTGTATCATTGTTTTTCTATGTAGGCGAAGTCGAAAAAAGCTCAAGAGAGTCGAGCGAAGCTGCCATATAATCATACTAGTGGCTCTAGGTCATTTGCATCAAGACTGTCTTTGATGGTACTAATTATATTCATATGAACAAACTAGATTAAGTTTATTGATTTATCAATATGTAGCTAGGTTCATATCTAATACAAAGCTATTTCAAATGACAAACGGCACAGAATGCGGGTCAAGCGCCTCCTATT
The DNA here is from genome assembly GCA_038049695.1 of Cinnamomum chago. Lineage (NCBI taxonomy): Eukaryota > Viridiplantae > Streptophyta > Magnoliopsida > Laurales > Lauraceae > Cinnamomum > Cinnamomum chago. The sequence goes on from CP142456.1 coordinate 37,809,587, forward strand.
ACTCAATTCTTCTGCGACACCCACTACAGAGAAAAGTGTAATAAGTGGGAAAATGAGGTGGATCAGCAGAGACATGTACATTTGCTAATAAATCAATTTTGATAAATAATGCCATAAAAGCATTCTAAATCCCTTTTTCATTTAAATGGCAGGAGGCCTTGGTGCAGCGGACTGAGGAGCAGTCGCAGCCCTTTGTCACAGCTCCGATGACTGAGGAGCAGATTGTTGTTGATGTGCTTGGGCAGAGGTCGGGATACTTAAAAGAGTATGGCCTATATACGAGGACCTCTGCATCTTCGACACAATCTCGATCACCAGATCCTGAGGTGATCGCCCTGCGGGAGCAGCTAGCTGAGCAGGGTCGGAGGGTAGCTGAGCAGGATAGGAAGCAACGAGCACTTGAGGTCCTCGTTCAATAGTTGGCAGCTACGACAGGGATAGATTTGACCAGCTTTCAAGACATCACGAGAGGGACCTCTTGTTGGAAAATAGGTGGGCCTTTCAGATAGGTTTCAAAAACTTTTGACCCACTTGGTACAGGGATCATCTATCTAGAAGGCAACAAACCCAATCCAGGATGCATTCCCTCAAACTCATAAATCATGTACAGCAACATATACTATCTAGAAGATATATAAAAAAATACCTAAACATGCAACCATGAAATCTACAACATACAAGGATGTAGATATACCTTTGGAGCTTTGTAGTGCTCTAATGGAGAATTTGAGTTCTTTCTTTGAGGATGAACACCTTCACTAACCAAATCAGAATCTCCAACACCCTTTAATCTTCCACGCTATGTCCCGTATCAGATTCTCTTTTCTCAAGAAGATGGTGGAATCTCCAAGTGAAAAACCCTAGAGGAAACTAGAAAAGAAACTAGAAGAGGGAGAGGAAGAGGAGTGTGCAACACTTGCACAAAAGGGGCTTGGCCGTGAATTCCAAGATGGAATTAATGCATGGGGACGTACAAGGCACTCCTCTCCCATTTTTATAGCACTTAAGCAACCACCTCATTCTAATTGAAATAGAAGTCTTACTTCCACAACAATTAGTTGCTTACTAAATCACAATTAGAAGTCTTACTTCAAATATGATTAGTAACTTCCTCTTTTACTAATTAAAATAGAAGTCTCGCTTCCATTAATAATTAGTAACTTACGATTACCACTATTAGAAGTCTCACTTCAAATAGAAATAGTAACTTTTCGATTTCCTTTTAGAGTTCTACTAAAATTAGTATCTTCCTAATATCTTGGGCTAGCGTGGGGACCACTAGGGATTCCTTAGAAAGCTGGCTCCAACTGGGACACGCGACCCCACATCTCATGTGTAATCCGGGCCCACAATTAATTGCAAATAACTCCACTATATAAATGCAATTGCACTCCAGTCTTAGGAATAAATTACAATGAAGACCCTAAACTTCCTCAGTACCACCAGTAAGCCCCTCCATCTATATCCATGGATCAGTTGGACATATCCACCAAAATAGATCCATATCTTATTATCCTTGAGCCCCAATTAATTATAGTGATCATTTGGTACCAATCCAATTAACTCTTAATCGGAATGGGTGCGCACTTACCAATGATAAATCCATTAATTGGCACAAAGGGATATGAAAGATAGATTCCATCTTGACCATTGAATGTTCCCACAACTCTACTACCACGTACCCAAATCACCGAGGTGTTGACCTACAATTGGCCTCACTCATTGGTGACTCAAAGCAAATGAATAGATAGAAACTTGAGTTCATTAATGTCTCAGGATTATGAGCCTATTGCTAGGGAATTATGAGAGCAGACCTTAAAGTAAAGACAGTGTGTATAAGGTGCTTCTCATGGTCCTTCAATACATCCAATGTACCAGCACCATGATCCAGAATCTTACATTCTGATGATCGAGACAAATCACACTATCTCATAGTGATCAAAGCGCTGCAACCTTATCAAATGAGATGCCCAATCTCATTACTGGTTGTGAAGATATTTAAGTATAAGATTTGCAATACATGTCTCCTGTATGTGGATCTCATCCATACACATGTATTACATCTAGTATACTTGTGGACTCCGGTTCATTTAATGAACCATTATGTCATTCCTATTGGTTATGTGCAAACAAGTAATAAAACACCATTCATCTCATGAAAGGAAAGCAATAATATATATTGATAAATAAAGAAATTAATCAATTTATCCATCATATACTGGTATTGAGACCATAAAACTAACACCTCTTCTGCTGGTGAGGGCACATCTACTGGAGCTCATGATACCACCCTTTGGTTAGTAGATTATTCTATTGAAATTTTAACATAATAACTAGTCAAAATTTATAAACACTAAAAATGTAGCATTTTCAATGTGAGAACCCGACCCCTAATCTCTTGGATTAGTGTTGTTTTATTTGTGGATTAGTTCTTTTAGTGGGATTAGTATTTGTTGGGTTGAGTTTGTGAGCTAGAATGGTTTTTCTTCTAGTTTTGGGCTTTTGAGTGCTTTGGTAGCCTGTGGGGCCCTTTGGGGGTTCCCTTTTCGGCTTTGCATTTACTTGTGAGATTTTTCCGATTTGTTTCGTATTGTATTTTTGGCCCGTTGCATTCATCTTGTGGATTCTTACAACTTTCATGTTGATCCCGTGTCCATTCGAGGCCCCGAAACCCGATTTCATAGCCTTGAGGGCAAAACAGTCATTGCACACCAAATCTGTACCCAAAACTTGATATTCTCGAAACCCGCGAAACATACACTTTTTGGAAACTAGATATTTCAACGATCATTTCTTCCTTCTTCGTCGAATCCATCCGGGGTCCCGAATTAGATGATTTCAGCCACCCAAGTTCTTTAAGTTGTGGGACCCAAACCTCACTTGCTTATAAGGGGAACCCATCTCCTTCATTCATTTCATTCACCATTGTTCCAGCTGAGCCTAGGGCTTTTCTTGCAACTTCTTCTTCTTCTTGCTTCTTCATCTCCAAGCCACACCAATAGTTCATCAATCAAGAAATGGAGACCATCTTCTTCTTCCTCTTCACCATGGCTCCCCATTGATACCATTTTTGGAGAAATCTCCCAACCTAGAGACCTCCCTTGAGCTTGTTCTTCTCATTTGAAGGTCATCCAAGTAAGTGATTCTTCCCATCTTCTAGATTTGTAATCTTCTAGCCTTAGAGAAGCTCCACCTTGATTATTGAAAGGTTTCATTGTCATTTCATTATTTAACCCATTTTAGGGTTTGTTTTTGGGGTTTTTGTAGAGATTGTGGATCTTGAGCTTGAGAGGTGATTAGGAGCTTGATTTGCTTGATTAGAGTCAAAGGCAAGTGGATGAATGGATGGTTTCAATGTTATCAAAGTTTTATGAGAAAATCCTAAGTTTTATTACTTGTTCTTGATAATGTGATATATGTTTCTACGCATGCTTCTATTGATTTCGAAATTGCATATTAATGGTGGTTTCTCTCTTGTTAATCTCTTGGAAAAATGTGTTTTCATTTGGTCAAGTTTGTTCATATGGTTTTAAAGGGAATGAGGTTGGATTGGCTATTCATGGTTATGTTTATAAGTTACATTGACTTGAAATTGATACCCGTTTAAAGAGGTGTTTGAATTTAATTGTTCATTGGAGTTTTAATGAGGTTTTGAAGTGATTATGGAAGAGAAATGCTAGTGGTTTAAGTGTTGGAAAGGAAAGGAAAAGGGAAGAGAAATCAGTGTTCCGGACCTGCTGCACGCCCAGGTCCGATCGATCGGCCTGTCTTTTAACAGTAAGGCTTTTTGGGCCGATCGATCGGACCCTGTGCATTCTGGTGCAGAAATTTCGGCCGATCGATCGGCCCTTCGGTCCGATCGATCGGAGGACTCAGTTTGAGTCCAGTGAAATTTGATATTGTGTTTTTTTGGAAACCTTTGGGCCTTCTATGAGTCCTAGGGGTGTATACCTTAGTGTTAAGACCAATTGTGCCCTAATCTAAGGTCTTTAAGACTAGGGAACTAAAAGAAAAGAATGGTGTTGATTAGAGACTAATTCTTGGTTCTAGGTGGGACCCTGGCTACCCTTTTTGGACTGTTTGGACCAAGTGTGAGAATGTCTTGAGCTGACACGCCTCACGGTTGGTTCGGTGGCATCGAAGTTCAATCCATTTCAATCTTGAACGGGATGGAAGACGCGATATCTTCTTTATATCTAAACACAAGTCTATTTCCTTGGTTATCGCTAATTCTATTCCTTTCGATGACTGAATCGGTTGCTCGATGTTTCCGGATTAATGTCATGCCTAGGATGGACCGTTTATAATCTTGATTCTTGCTATTGTAACATCTAGTACTACCCATAAGCTCATTTTAAGTTTTGAGAGTAGTAAAAGTGCATAAGGAGCCCGGAATGTCTTCAAACTCAAGGAGTACGAAGTAATTATTATAATCGACATACGGGACCCCTATTCACTTAAATAGATCTTGAAACCGATATTTTTACCCGAAATTGTTATAGTTCATTGTTTCACCTCTTTTCCCGAGATTTGCATTACATGACTTGTTTTCCCGAAAGCATTGAGGTTACATTAGTAACAGTTATTTGTCCCGAAATGCATTGCCCGATATGAAGTGACAGTGTGCCCTTGAGCACCCCCGTTTTACCCGCTTATTTACTGCACTTGATTTACTTGCATATGTCTCGATTGGTTTTGACCTATGAGTCGGCATCACTAAGCTTGGATACCTTGTCGGTTTGATCCACCGACTTGGAAATCCCTCTCCCGTCCCGCCAGCTGCAGTTTGGATCCCGATACCCGGTTATTACCGTGGTCCCGTCCCGATACCCGGTTCGCTACCGTGGTCCCGTTCCCGTATATTTATATTGTATATATGATTAGCGTTGAGTCTCCTCACCTTGTGTGACTGAGACCAACGTCCCGTTATACTCTTGTCACTTCGGTGATAGAGGACTTAGCTTCTTGTGATTGCCATCTTGCCAGTTCCCGATTCCTTGGATACCCGACGTGTTTTATATTGTTTACTTGCTTTCCGATAAATGATTCGTTTCCTTTATGAAAGTTGTTATTTAAACAAGTGCTAATATTCTCCAATGTAAATTCAGTTATTGTTATATTGTTTTCTGTCCTTTGTACCCGCACATGTTTTAAATGAATGCCGGTTGGGTGAATAACCATGCTTTTACATATGTTCCATACGATCAATGATTTTGCTAGATTTATATGATTACACGTGTTTTAAAGGAATACCCGAATTGTTAAATATCCGTGCCTTGTTTTAAAGGACATTTGGTTTGTCAGATATCTATGTTTATACCTGTTTTTAAATGAATACCCGAATTGTTAAATACCCATGCTTTGAAATATGTTTCAAATGACACTTGTTTTGCCAGATCACTATGTTTATACCGGTTTCAAATGAATATCCGATTTGTTAAATATCCCTGCTTTGAGATATGTTTTAAATGAACATTAGTCTTGTCAGATTTCCTTGGTTACACCTGTTTTAAACGAACACCCGGTTTGTTAAATATCCGTATTTTTCACATATGTTTCAAATGGACATTGGTTTTGCCAGACTGCTATGGATACCTGATTTGTTGTATACTTGTGTTTTACTTAAGTTTCAAATGAACGTTTGTTTTGTCAAACCACTATATTTATACATGTTTTAGACGAATACCCGATTGTCAAATATCTATGATTATAGATGATGTAAATGAATACATGTTTTATTAGATCTTCATGTTTTACCCATGCTCGAAACGAATACAGGTTTTCCCCGAGATTCCCGACTTTTGCACCCGTTTAATTATATGCAGCATTTGATCGAGTATCATGATTTATCTTATGTTTTACTCTTCAGTATATTTGTTATCTTTTCATCCACTTGCCAGACCGTCGTGTCTGACCCACTACTTTTGGTACTCAGGTTCAGATTTCTTCGCCCCGAGTTGAGTGTTTTGTTGGCTGTGGAGCCATGCCTTGCGGGTTGTTTTGTTGGCTATGTCATGTAGACACTGAGCTTGACATCGGAGCTACGTCACATTTGGGTAGTAGTTTATAGCTTATTGTTGTATGGCTTTTGTTAGCCTTTTCCTTGGGATTCTTAATTAATGTACATTGATAATTGTAACTTGAACATATTTGGGAATGTAATATCCTGTTACTGTCAGCTCTGTAATTCATTGTGATGGTTACTCCAGTCTGATATGATTCTTGATATAATAGCTATGTGCTAAAGGTTGAGTGCGACGCGGAATCCGATGGCCACGGACTTCGGGTCGCAACGCCACAAATGCTTCCGCAAAATATTCAGAATGTGTTGTCTTCACACACGCGGATCTTGGGAGAAGTAAAATACATTTGTGCTAAATCCCATTCCCCGCCCCCGAGGTTTCGGTTCGGGGGCGTGACATTCAACACCTCGGAAATGTGAATAAAGATTTGATTTTGGGAATTGGGGTGGATTCTTTTTTAGATTTTGATATGGAAATGTGAAGATGAGTTCATTGATCTTTGGTTCTTTTTTTTGGATTAGACTCCCCTTATGTTGGCTGCAATGCATGGGAGGATCTCTTCTGAGTGGGGGGTTCGTGTTCCCCATGAGAAGTATAAAGACAAGGTTCGGTAAGATTGTTGCAATAAACTTACTTTTGTACATCTGTATGGCTCTTACCATTATAATTAAATTATTACATGGTTTAATTTATGGGTGTGGTCCATTCAATTAAGTGATTGTATGGTTGGTCTTTAGTATTGGTGGACCACCTAAGTCGAGGCAGACTTACATAAAGCCATTGAGCATGATGCTGATCGAAGGGTTAAGGAACTGGAAAGTGTGGTCCCACAAATGATCCATAAGGTTGCACGTGTTTTGGACCACAAGTATTAAGGTGTTTTTTTTTATCCTTTTACTTTGCCCCAGAATATCATCTTTTGCATATTTTGTAGTTTAGGTTCTATTTCCAATTACCATGTTGTTTCCTGCTATTTTGGAGAGAACTGGCATTACTGCCTTTGATTTGAGTAAAGTGATAGAGAGTTTTGTTAGGCATGAAGAAACCCTTCCAAGAGAGTTGAAACAACATCTACATTCCTTGGAAAGAGCGGCTGTTAAAGAGTATGGCATGGGAAAAGGGCTCCTCCTAGTACAATTCATTGATCATAGCGAGGCCAGCCCTTTCTGTTGAAATAAACAGACTTGGTTTATTAGCTGAACCCATGCCGTCATTGGATGCAATTGCAATGCACCATAACATCTCAACTGCAGGCTTGCCACCTCTGCCTCTGCCAAAGCATGAGATTTCACCATGTATCTATGTCATCTCATCTGAAGATCTTAAGTAGTTTAAGTGTATGTGGTTTTTTACGTTTTTTCTATATGCCTTTATGAGTGTGTTGCTTCCACATTTAGATTTTTTTAAAATATTAATTAAATTTATTTTTTGGTGGGGGTGTTTTGGGTTTTGGGTTTTAACCAGTGGAACTATAGTAAGAGTAGTAGACTTCAAAGACATGGGTTGGAAATTGGAATCTTCTTCTTCTTCTTTTTTTAATAGAATAAATGAGTAGGTTGAGAATGAACATCTCTGTAAGACTACTTTTATCATATGATGACATATGTGAGAGTGTTGGGTATTTACCTAGCATTATTTGAATTTATTTTTCTTTGTAATTATACATTTTCATGTGTTATATATTGTCCTATGTTTGGGTTTTATTGATTTTCCTGAATGCATTTGATTTTCAACCAATTGATGTCTCATAGATTTTATTGATGAAATGTGAGAATTTTTTTTGAAAGAACGTGGTGTGGGGTGTGTAATGACTACCTGAGTTATTTATGTTCAGATTAGTGACATGGAATGGTACTTCAGCAGAGAATGTGATGATCTTATTGTTCCAAATGGCCTAGAAACATCAGATGTCCTTTGTGACGATGACAGATCACTATTGCCAAATGGTTGGCTGCAATGGGGAGTTACAGCACCTGAAAGCTTCAAATCACCCAACAACACAGCAATTGAACCGACAAGCAAATTCAACTTGGGTAACTTCCTATATACAATAGTCACTGGAACTGGTTGTATGTAAACTGTACCTTTCAGCTGTGTCATTTGAGTTGCAGCCATAATCTTTTTTATGTTTCAAATATGCAGGAATTCATTACTTGAAGAAGATTCACCTGATATGGAAAATGTTTTCCGAAATCAACCTGTAGGCATATTTGATTCTCTCTCACTATTTATTAGGAATTCACTGTTTTGGTACATGAGCACCTCTACCAACAAAATCTGATTTTGTCAATAAGAATCAAATAATGATATCCACATCCAAACCTGTCCACCCCCACTACTACCCTTGGTATTCAATCATCCAGGCGGGCCCCACATCAGGTGGGAGGTTGTTTTGTGAAAACAAACTTAGAATTTCTGAGGAAAAATAAAATCTTATGGTGTTGTTCTTGTGCAGATCCTAAAGGTCTTTCCAAACTCAATGACCATGACTGCATGTCATTTTGCATTTGGAAGTGTATTTGTTCTTCTCATGTGGTCCAGTAATCTACTAAACATACCTAAGATCTCTTATTCACAGGTACTTGGACATTTTCCTTGAATGACGTTTTATGGTGGAAAAGTTGTTAGTAATTCTTTCTCATATAAATACCCCATTTTACAGCTTGTGGCAATACTACCTTTGGCTTTTGTGCACACATTGGGAAATATTTTCACTAACATGAGCCTTGGAAAAGTTGCTGTTTCCTTCACTCACACAATCAAAGCCAGTGAGCCCTTCTTCTCTGTGCTTCTCTCTGCCATGTTCCTTGGAGAAGTGAGTAACATCTCTCTCTCCCCTCTCATAAATTGAGCTATTCTTCTTTTCTTCTTCAATTGACCATATATTCTATTCTATTACTAATGATGAACAATTTAGTATGTTCAAATCTGGGTTAGAAGTGAAATTGTACCTGGGCCCATGATACAGACACCTGACTCGGGTCCAGGTTATAAGATCTGTACTACTTAACAGGAAATTAAAACTATGACCTGAACCTGGGCCCTCAAAAAAGGATGTACCCAGATCCAAATCAAGGCCTAAATACTTATATAGGTATGTATATAAGACTGCTTAATATAAGAATGCTGTATAAAATATATGGTCATGGCATTGGTTAAAAGGGTCCAAACTAGAGGTGGTTCCAAATAGTACAACTATAACTGATTTTTCTAGGTCTTTTGGGTATTTGGTGACCTGTTTTTGTTCCTAGTATGGTTTCTTCTTGGATCTAGCCTAACCAGAATTTGAGCTGGGGTTGTGTTTGGGATCAGTTGTGTTTAGGTTGTAATTAGGCCTGGACATTCTTCAACGATAACAAAGAAACCTAACCCAATTGACTTAACCTGACCCAACATGGGTTGGGCTTGGGCTCATGTTGGATTACACCGGGTTCAAATTGGATCTTCTTTAAATTTGCACCTTTATCCAAAGCTTAATGAATTCTTTTAAATTCTTCAGCAAATGCTTGTATGGTCATGAACTAGACAGAGAGATTGAGTGCACTTGAACTACATGCAGTTCTATGATACAAGTTTGATCTCTTTCATTCTTTACACTCAAGCGCTTGTCTTTTTCATGCAGTTTCCTTCACTGTGGGTTGTTTCTTCCCTAGTGCCAATTGTTGGTGGCGTGGCATTGGCATCTCTTACTGAAGCTTCTTTCAATTGGTAAGAAAAAGATGAATTGAGCTATATGAAATTGTTTTACAAAATGGTTTTCATTTGGGATTAAGGCCATGTACAGTGTGACCATATCTCATTAGCTTATATAGAGACCTACAATATTATGTTTATCATCAGCATAGGAAATGCCAGAACAACTGTGATGTTGAAATCTGTCTTTATTTTTTTCTTATGACCACAATTCCATCTTCACTAGATTTAGTGGCAGAGCATGTCTTCTATTACCCAAAGTGCCATCTCTAGCATGCCAGAATGTGTGAATCACATGACCCAGAATACCCTAACATAGAGTCAAAGTAGGGTCAAAACAAAGGTGGTCCCACCAATCAATTTAATCCCAATAGACACATTTAGTTTTAATGATGATAAAAGCATGGTGTTCCGCTAAGCGTTGGACTTGGAGCCCAATGTGGACCCACCTAATGAAGATCGAACTTCGATGAATGATTTGATGAAAAATGAGATGAATGATTTGATGAAAAATGGAGATTGATTGTAATATTTGTTTAATGAGATGAATGATTTGATGAAAAATGGAGATGGTTGTTTATTTATTTAGCAACTTTTGTTTGCATGCATTTTTTATATTGAACATGTTTGATACAGGTGTATAAATAGGTTTAAAGAAAAATTATATTGAAAAAAAATTATTAAAAAATAAAACACTTTTACCGACGAAAACAAAACGTCGGTAAAAGTGTTTTCTTAAATTTTGCCGACGAAAAAAAATGTTGGTAAACGTCTTTTTATTTTTTCTGAATTTTCCTTTTATTTTGCCGATGAAAAAAACACGTCGGTAAAAGCCTTTTTATTTATTTTTTATTTTTTTGTTTTATTTTTCCGATGAAAAAGAAATGTCAGTAAAAAGGCTTTTTATTTTTATTTATTTTCTTTTTCTTTTGCCAACGAAAACAAAACGTCGGTAAAAGTGTTTTTATTTTTTCCTTTCCTTTTGCCGGCGAAAAAAAAAAACGTCGGTAAAAGTGCTTTTATTTTTTATTTATTTTTTCGTTTTATTTTCCCAACGAAAATAAACGTCAGCAAAAGTGTTTTTATTTTTTATTTTTTATTTGCCGACGAAAAAAAAACGTCGGTAAAATTATTTATTAAATATTTAGAAATGTAAAATAGTTTTGGCGACGTTTGTAAAGCGTCGGTAAAAGTCAAATGATCGTCAGTAAAAAGACCAACTTTTGCCGACGGAAAATTTTTTCGTCGGGAAAATGTTTTGTCTACCACTTGTTACCGACGTCTGGCAGACGAAATTTTTTTCTTTGGTAGAGTTTTTACCGATGTTTTTTTTACTTTTGGCGACGAAAAATTTTGTCGCTAAAAGTGCAGTTTGTTGAAGTGCCTCTCAAGGAGAACCGGTTCTACCCTCTCTCTCACATGAAAAAGGAGAAACCTACCCTCCACCAAACAAAAAAATCAACTCAGCATGAGCCGGCTTGCTCTGACAAGCCCAAAATCAAGTCATGCAACACGAGGCCACTGCAAGAACCTCCTATGGCCTACACTCTCGCGAGTCGACCCTTCATCTCAACAGGGGCCGAACTTACAAAATTCAAAGCCTTACTGCGACAGGCAAAGGACCGCGTCCGGATCCAGTCCATGCCTAGCTTCAAAGAAGACAAGCTTGGCTGCTACGCACGGGGGACTACCTCCTTCATTGCCAGAGCACAGCCAGAGCTGACCGAAGCTCAAACTGCTCGTCGTATGCGTCGCCGCGCGACATATCGACAAAAGAGACTAGAGAAGCAAAGAACCCAACATTCTACCCTTTAGGTCTCTAAAAAATGGGTCGAAAAAGAAAGACCTGACCAAGTTGTTGCTGTCTATATGGTTGGCAAAACCAGAAGAAGCCAGAAGTTAGCAACCAAAATTCATGTCAGACGACGGGTGACTCGCAGCGTCTCCCGGACACGAAGACATCAGGAGGATTCTCCAGCTCCTTCCAGCCGAGGACATCAGAGTAACCACTCCTCCGACTCTTCATCCAAAAGAATGAGCTCCAGCTCAGTCACCAAGACGATATCCTCATTCGACTCCACACGCATCTAGCAGTTGGAGCAAGGACAACAGAGAATTGAGGCTTTAATGGAAAACCTCCTGTAAGTCCTGGGGATCCGAACCCTAGAGGGGGGGTGAATAGGGTGAGCTTCAATTATGACCAATTTTAACAAATTTTAACTTCTTTAACTTAAACTAGTCACAAGTGGTGATTACAAATAAAATGCGGAAGCTTAATAAAAACAATCACCACAAAGCAAGCACCATCACACAAGGATTTATAGTGGTTAGGCCTCAATGCCTACATCCACTACCGGCTTGTGATCCAACACCCCACCGGATTTTCACTATTTATGCTTTTCAATAGGCTAAGCAATAACCTTTACAATATGCTTTTCAAGGCTTAACAATAACCTTTACAATGATGTTTTTCAAGGCTCAACATCAACCTATACACTATACTTTTATAGGCTAAGCAATAACCTCTTCAACCACAAGGTTGGTTATCTCACTAAGATAGTGTCTATAATACACTTGATGGAGATTCAATTAAACTCATTACATTTGCCTCTAAAATAGGCGGATATTAAAATGAAAATCTAATACACACACACAATGAATGCAAAGATGAAAGTACATGATGTGTGTGTGATGTCCTCAATCATTTTGAAAATGAAAGCTCATAAATGTATGCCTAAGGCTTTTGAAAGTTTTAGCTCATAAAAACATTTATGATTGAGGAAGGAATGCAAGTCACATGTTAAAAGTAACAACTTGTTAATGATATCAAAGATTCACAAGTTGTATGAAATTAATTAGCTTTAAACATGTGATGCATAGGGATGTCAATCAAATCAACAATGTAGCTCAAAACATAAAAATAGATTTGATTGAAATTAGGGGACAAATCATATGTAATTATAAATACAACTTGAAAATGATATACCAATCAATGCAAGGCAAGTTGTGAAACTTTAAAACAAATTCACATATGATTTGTAGAGATGTTGAATCCACAACATAAGATACATTTGAAAGAGATTTTCTTATGATGGAAAAACAACATCCAAAGATTCAACCAAGTATATGGATCATGTTACATATGATTTCAAAGATTTTTCCATTAACATGATTTACTTAGATTTACCAAATAAAGTACTACTTGGATTGAATCAAATGGTGATGCATCCAAAACAATAGATCAATTCAAAATATAAAACATGCTAAGGATACAACACTTCATAGGTTAACATGCTACTAAAGATTTATCAAAGATAAAACAAAACATGAAAACATATGATTTGTAAAGAAGTTGAATCCAAAACATAAGATAGTTTTGAAAGTGATTTTCTTATGTTGGAAAACAACAACCAAAGATTCAACCAAGTATATGGATCATGTTACATCTAATTTCAAAGATGTTCCATTAACATGATCTACTTAGATTTACCAAAGATAAAGTACTACTTGGATTGAATCAATGGTGATGTATCCAAAACAATAAATCAATTCAAAACATAAAACATGTTAAGGATCCAACACAACATAGTTTATCATGCTACAAATGATTTACCAAAAATAAAACAAAGCATGAAAACATATGATTAAGGAAAGTAGAGCCTACTTGGTGATTTAACTTCATTAATCCAAGGTTTAGCTTTCCTAATGATCCCCTTCATCCCTTAGTTCATTTCCCTTCTATTTGCCTCAAAACCCCTCAAGGAGGGCCTTAAAATTCCCACTTTTGGCGAAGGAAAGAACTCATATTTATAGTAAAAAGTGCCCAGCGGCTAGTCCCCGGTCGACCTGGAAACAGGTCTCGGTCGACCGGGAACACACAACGGTCAGAAATATGACCGTTGGTGCACCAGGGAAAATTCTGCCTGCAGTGTTCCCGGTCGACCGGGACCACTGGGCCGGTCGACTGGCCACACTGCTGGGACCAGAAAACCAACTTAGTATATTTCAAAGATTTTCTTGGTGGAACTTTTTGGGCCATTAAATCAAGCTTGAATACATGTTTTAAATTATTCTAAGGGGTTTAAAAACATGAAACACACAAAGCCTAAAATGATTCAAAAACTTTAAAACCAAAGGCTAGCTTGATTTCTAAAACTCTTTTCAAAATCAAATGCATCCAAGTTTTAAAAGCAAATCATGCATAAATTGATACTTTTACAAATCTTAAAAGCAATGCATGAATAAAACAAGATTTCAAGTTTATCTAAAACAATGCAAGTGTGTGAATCAAATGATGCTTGAATGATTATTCATCCATCAAATTGCAATCTACAAAAACCCTAACACCTCCTCACTTTCCAGCGTCTGCCGAACAATGAAGCTCCTCCGAGTCATCAAGATGACGAGGAAAACAATGAGTCACGTGCCCTTACCAAAAAGGACGTTGACAATATCCTCACCAAAGCAGAAGAAGAGGATACGATGAAGGAACATGGGATCAAGCCACCATATCCCTTATGGATGGATTCGGTTCCATTCCCTGCAAAATTCAAACAACTTACTCTCCAAACATATACGGGGAAAGGTTTAGCCAGACGGCATGTCATCCACTTTAAGATCCTGACGGGAGCTATTGCGGACCAAGATGCCCTCAAGATCCGTCTCTTTGCAAGTACCCTAAAAGGTACGGCCTTCGATTGGTACTCCACTATGCCGGAGGACTCCATCCAAAACTGGGCCATGCTGGAGACACGCTTCCTGACCCACTTCAAAGGTGAAGATCACCCTGTTACTCTGGCATAGCTCTGCAGCTTAAAACAGGGAGAGAATGAGTCAACATACGACTTCATTCACAAGTGGAAGGCAATGGCATACAAGTGCTCGATGTACTGCCACAAGCGTCACTGGTCGACATCTGCTGCAACAACATGAGAGCAAGGATCCGCTCTATGATTATCGGCAACAAATCAAAAAACCTGGGAGAACTCCTAGAAGCAACTATGGAAGCTGAAATGGTGATCAAAGACCTCAATAGTCAGAAATCATCAAAGAAAGAGCCAATCGCCATTACGACCTCGAAACCAAAGAAAAAGGAGGTTCTTAATGTGCAAACCAAGTCAGTTCCTCCGCAGCCAAAGAAAGCTGGAAAAAAAACTACATGTAAGAAACCTGAACTCTCTGAAGCCTTTAAAGAACGAGTGGAGAAGAAATATCCGGTCGATGAAGATGTTGAAGAAATCTTTGATGCTCTCGTAGAAAATGGTAAACTCACCTTACTTGAGCCCAAAAGACCAGGAGATGTTGGCAAAACCAATGATCCCGGGTATTATCCATACCACCAGATGGTCTCACATCCTCTCAATCAATGCTTTGTTGTGAGAGAGAAGATCAACGAGATGTGGAAAAATGGAGTCATCACCTTTGACATAAACTTGGGGTTTCCCTCCGTCAACATGGTGTCATATGAACAAACTTCCAAGTCATCAAAGAAGAAGATCACTACTTCCTTCAAGGTGATAAAAATGACTCAGACGTCCCAAGAGTTGGTTCCTTATCCAACATTAGACGGACAACCCATTTGGGTGCATCCCGATCTCCTAGAAGACGAAAATTGGGAGATCGTCAAAACAAAGCCTACCGCTCAATAGCGAAGGCAAGACAGGAGACAACTCTTCAAGCTCAAACAGTAGGAGAAAGCTCAACTAAAACAAGAAGTCTCTGTAAAGGCAGAGACCTCCTTCACTGCTTCACTGAGGGCAACAAAAGAGTCCGCTCCCAAAACTTCAAAGGTGGTAAGAAAATTCACCCTTGGTGATTTCATGCCACCTCATTACAAGAATGAAACTACGCGGGGGGCATCATACTCTTGCAACTCAGTAATTGGATTCTCCATGGATGGGTATGAGTCTAATGATACTGTCAGTGATACCAATGGGTGGGAAGAATCCCTTGAAACAGGAGAATACCTCTCCGATGAGGAATGGATTCCCGAATCTCATCTTATGCCAGTAATCTGGTATAACCCATTAAAGCTACAAGGATCCTGGTTTGATGATGAAGAAGACCAAGATGTTATTCAAGAAAATGTTGTCGATCCAGCACAGGCAAGCGCTCCAGTGGATCCCAACATTGATGAACCACAAGGAGCAGATGACGAAGAAGATTTGGCCCCTATGCCCGATCTCGAAGAATATGCAAGAATCTTGCAACGTCTTGTCATAGAGCGCGAGCAAGATCGCATCGATGAGCTTCGTCAAAATCAAAATCTAGAACCGAAAATCCTGGAAGATTCATAGACATCTCCTCCGGTAACCCCGAAAAATAAAGAAAACTGTTGGATTGATGATCCCCTCACATATGAAGATGAGTCTGAATCTCAACAGTGCATTCTACAGGCATCTCCTATCGGGGTTGCTTGCAATGCGATAATTCGGGATGATGATGCCTCTGAAGCTTCTTCTGCCGAGGCCTCGGATTCTCAGACTACATCTGGTAACATATCTTCTGGAGCTACATCTCCTCAGGTGACTTCCACAGAGATATCATCTTTTCAGCCTTCGCCTCTTGAAACTGTGACGTCGGAACTCGAACCTCTTCCGGTTGATCAACTCGAAGATGCTCCTTCCAATGAAGTCTTCTTCAATGAAAATCCGGTCAACTGGTCCCAGATACCAGACCTCATAGACGATGTCTGGACCAATAAATTACTCAATGAAGAAGAGAAGTTACTGGATGCTGTTCAAGACTTGTTCCCGAAAAATGCTCCGTGCAACGCGATCATTGAAGACAGGATCAACCCCTTGATCCCAAGAGTGCTCATCCAAAATAAGACCTTTCTCAAGAAGCCCTTGAAGTTGGTAGAGGTACCCGCTCTGGCCAGGATTACCACAAAAACTACAACCAACCTTCTTCTTTTTATGTAAATCCTTCAGGAAAATAAATTGTAAACGCCCCAAGTGTCAATAATAATGAAAATACAGGCCCGAAGGAGGTTTTCACGTACGACTTGATTGAGCAGTTCAAGCACATACCCGCACGACTGCACATCCTTGACTTATTATGAATGTCTCCACAAACTCGTGATAGTCTCATTTCAGAACTACAAAGGCTGATTGCAGATGTCGACAAACAAGCCCCACAAGTCCTACAAATTGAAATGGACTATAGGGTCAAAAACTCAAATACTTCCTCAAAGGGAGAAAAGAAGAAAATTGAGGGATCAAGCATCAAATGCCTCTCGGTTCAAAAAGCAACGAGTGCATAAATTGCCTTCGATAAGGATGACCTCCTGCTAGGGGAGACAAAGCACAACCGACCCCTGTACTTCACAGGGTATGTCAAAGAAATGCCAATACACAGAGTCCAGATCGACTCAGGTTCTACACTCAACCTCATTTCTATTTCGGCACTCGAAGATCTGGGTATCCCACCTAGCAAACTAAGTCACACGTCTGTATCCATCTTTGGATATGATGGGAGCGCTCAAAGGCCTATCGGCAAAATCAGGTTCAAATTGCAAATCGGTGATCTTATCTCTGAAGTCACTGTGTACGCAATAAGAACCCCTTCATGCTACAATATCCTTCTTGGACGCCCCTGGATACATGAGAATGATATCGTCCCTTCAACTCTACATCAGTGCATCAAGTTCGTTGGCAACGATGGCTTTATACATCGAGTGTTTGCAGATAAAAAGCCCTTCAAAGGCAAAGGCGTCCATTTTGCAGATGCTCAGATGTAGAAAGATGATGAAGAAGAAAAGGAGGAAGAAATAGCACCCTTTGCCAAAAATCTCCAGAAAGATAAGGGCAAGGCTCCTCAATAATCATCAAAAGAAAACAAATCTTCCAACAAATCTGAAGAGAGCAGTCATTCTCCCTTTGTTGTCTCTCTCAAACCTTCAAAGCCTTTGGTAACCACCACAAAAGTAAAGAAGACAAAACAAAAGACGGGGGCAAGTTCGTTGTCTCCTTCGTGTCCATTATGCATGACACAAACTTGGATTCAGAAGCAAAAGATGATACACCGTCAAGTCAAGCTGATACTCAGCAAGTTCAACCTGATCTCACTCCATTGGAGACACCTGCCGACGTAGAAGGCCCTACGTCTGCTTCCTTCGTCGTTCCGGCAACTTCGGCAAAAGAAGAGACAATCTTCTTCCACAAATCGGAAGCCTCTTCACCAAAATCTTCGTTTGAACCTTTCCAAAATGAAGGTATGCCTCAACTATTCCTGTATAGTCCAATGGCACAACCTATCAGGAAGAAAATGGGTTATGATGCTCAGAATCCAATCGTTTGGGAGGTGGTCGTGGTATTCTCACACCATTGGAACCCACCCTGACCAAAAGTCAACTGGAGGATTGGAAACTCCATCGTCACATAGAGAAGTCTTCATACGGGTTGGGGTATGATCCTGACACTCCCATGAGACAGTTGACACAAAGGTTACAAAGTCGTTTTGTCGACCAAGCTTTAACATCTCGTGTCCATGAAGACATTTATCTCCCTGGATATCTCTTTGAGGAGTCACCCGTCAAGGATTCAGGAAGCTCTTCCAATTGGTATGATTTCTCTGACGATGAAGAGGAATTGTCTGATGACACAGACGCACGATTTTCTAGCCGAGAAGAACCATCGTCTCCAAAAGTAGAACCTTACTTCGACCCAGTTTCAACAGTTGATTGGGATCATCTCATTACCAGTCTTGAGAAAAATACCGATCAAGACGACCCATGGACAAAAGCAAAGCCTTGGTCTATAAATGCCTTTGGTACTCCAAAAGGTCTTGTTTGAAAGTCCTGGAATCCTAACCCTAGAGAGGGGGGGGGGTGAATAGGGTGAGCTACAAAATGTGACCAATTATGACAAATTTTAACTTCTTAAGAATAAACTAGTCACAAGTGATGATAAACAAACAAAATGCGGAAGCTAAAAAGAATCACCACAATGCATTCACCACCACACAATGAATTATAGTGGTTCAGCCTCAATGCCTACATCCACTACCGGCTTGTGATCTAATCACCCCACCGGATTTCCACTATCTATGGTTTTCAATAGGCTAAGCAATAACCTTTACAATGTTGTTTTTCTAGGCTAAACAACAACCTCTACAAGATGCTTTTCCAAGGCTAAGCAATAACCTTTACACAGTGCTTTTCTTAGGCTAAGCAAAAACCTTTACAAATGAAAGTTTTCTCTAAGAAGGTGTCTATACAAGAACACTCTAAGAGATACAATTTAAGCTCAATGGAATTGCCTCGTAAATAGGCTAATATGAAAGTGAAAAAAAAAACTCACACAAACACTATATGAATGCAAATGTGTATGCTCATGATGTGTGTGTGTGATAACTTCAATCAAGTTGAAAACAAAGCTCAATTAATATATGCTTAAAGTATTTCAAAGTTTAAGGCACATAAAAGATTTGATTGAAGTTTAATGCAAATCACATGTATGAATATCAACTTGTTAATGATATGAAAATCAAAGACTCACAAGTTGTATGAAAATGATTAACTTAGAACATGTGATGCATGTGCAATGTTGTTTTCAAAAACAAATAAATTTGACTAAGGTTTAAATTAATGAAAACAACAAATAAAGATTCAACCAAGAAAATGAATCATGCTTTTAAAAGAAATCAAAGATTTTATCTAAGCACGATTAAGGAAGATTTTAAAACAACTTGGTTTGAAATCAAGGGTGAAGAATCCAATCCAACATAAATCAAATATTAGAAAAAGAGTGGATTCAACACATCATAGTTATAATGCTAAAATTAATTTACCAATAATTTAAACAAAGCATATAACATATGATTATTAAAAAGTAAAGCTTACTTAGAGATTTAACTTCATTGATCCAAGCTTTAGCTTCACTAATGACCCCTTGATCTCTCTTAGTTCATCCCCTTTTCTTTTTCTCAAAAAACCTCAAGAGTGGCTCTTGGTTCCTCTCTTTTTCAACAACTTTTCCAAAGGAATGAAATTGAATTTATATCCAAAAAGTGGGTTTCTGCGAGTGCTCGGTCGACCTGGCTACAAACGGTCAGAAAAGTGACCGTTGGAAGAGCCGACGACTCTTTGCCCCGGTCGACCATGCAGTGTGGCCGGTCGACTTGGTCCCCTGGGCCAGTCGACCGGCCACACTGCGGGTCGACCCCCTGGGACCAAAATTCCCAAAAATGAGTTTTTCAAAGTATTTTTTGTTGGAAAATTTTTTGGGCCATTAAATCAAGCTTGAAAATATGTTTTAAATCATTCTAAGGGTTTTAAAACATGAAACATAAAAAGCCAAAAAAGATTCGAAACTTTAAAACCAATGGCTTGCTTGATTAAAAAAAAATTCTTTTCAAAACTAATTGCATCCAATTTTAAATAACAAAACATGCACAAAACAATACTTTTACAAGTCTTAAATACCAATGCATGTATAAATCAAGATTTCAAGATTTTCTAAATCAATGCAAGTGTGTAAATTCAAATGATGCTAATATGATAATGCATCAATCAAATTGCAATATACAAAATTCCTAACAATCTCCCCCTTTGCAATTTGATGGAGCCTTACTCAACATTGAATTAACACACCAAGTCTTCAGCTCCCCCTAAGCTGGACAAGTCTTGAAATCTCTTGGATGCTTCTTCTCTTAGTTTGGGCTCTTGGACTTTTTCTCCAATCTTCTTGATGCTTGGAGCTTGATCATTCTTCAAGCTTTCTCTTCTTCTTTCTTTCTTTAGCCAAGCATCTTCTATAGCTCCCAAGCTTTCTCTTCTTTCACTTCTCCCCCTTTGACCATGCCTCTCTCTCCCTTTGGCAAGATATGCATTCTCTCCCCCTGTAGAAGATCATACAATATCTCCTCTTAGGAAGCTTGGACATTCTCTTCCCCTTTAGAGAACTTGAATGCTCTCTCCCCCTTTGACATTAAATTGCAAAGGTACCTACACACATGAAATAAGGAAAATACCTTTTAGTAGCACCTGTTAACAAAAGAAATCGAAAATGAAATACATAACAGGTTATCATGTGTGGAATTAATCTCTACGGATTCAAAGTCAATCCAAGGGTGAATTTTATCAAAACTAATACTTCCTAAGAAGATTTACACTCCCCCTCAATCCATTCTCTCCTTTTGTCAAACTTTTGACAAAGATATAACTATTTGGTTCAATAAGAAGTTGGTTTAACCAATTGAGGGTCAACTTCAAGGAAAGGATTAGACACGTTTAACTATAAAGCTCAATATGATCAAATTACCAAAAGAGAGCAAGGTCAATGAGTAAAGCAATCATGGATACCAATCGGAAAAACAAAGAATACCAATTGAGATTCAAAGATAAGTCTTTTAAAACAATCACTCTAAAATGGAGTTATAAAGGATATAACTATTAAGATAAATCCAAATTAGAGCTATCCATGATGAAATGGGGTTTACTAAACATAGCATCAATCAATTTAACTATGAAGAACATATGCTATGAAAGTTTTGAAATCATTTCATTCAATCGAAAAATATGACTATCATGTGCAAGATGAGTGAAATGAAATTCAAACATGAAGCCAACCTCAACTAATAACCAACCAAGATTATGATTACATAAACATGGTGGTCATGAGATTTCCTATATGAGCAAGAGAGGTGGCAAACATGAAAATTATAATGCTAATGGAATGTGACATGGAAAAATATATTACTATGAAGATCAATCCAATGTCAATGGGCTATCACAATCTAAAGAAATGACATCAATTGGATATGAAATCAATGGAAAATTATACCAAATGAAACCAATTGAATTAGACAACATGATAAATAGCAAGGATGTGACAAAGACAAAATTCCATCAAGCATCATAAATGGATATTCATCACTTTTAAAGATATAACTAATGAGCATAGTGATGAACAAGATAAATTGCAATGCAAAAGGATATAACTTTGTAATGCATGCAATTTTCAAAGTGACTAAATCATATGAATTCAACAACTAAGATATCCATCAATCATATAGAAATACGAGGAATGGATTTCAATTGAAAGTCCTGGGATCCTAACCCTAGAGGGGGGGGGGGGGGGTGAATAGGGTGAGCTACAAAATGTGACCAATTATGATAAATTTTAACTTCTTAAGAATAAACTAGTCACAAGTGATGATAAACAAACAAAATGCGGAAGCTAAAAAGAATCACCACAATGCATTCACCACCACACAATGAATTATAGTGGTTCGGCCTCAATGCCTACATCCACTACCGGCTTGTGATCTAATCACCCCACCGGATTTCCACTATCTATGGTTTTCAATAGGCTAAGCAATAACCTTTACAATGTTGTTTTTCTAGGCTAAACAACAACCTCTACAAGATGCTTTTCCAAGGCTAAGCAATAACCTTTACACAGTGCTTTTCTTAGGCTAAGCAAAAACCTTTACAAATGAAAGTTTTCTCTAAGAAGGTGTCTATACAAGAACACTCTAAGAGATACAATTTAAGCTCAATGGAATTGCCTCGTAAATAGGCTAATATGAAAGTGAAAAAAAAACTCACACAAACACTATATGAATGCAAATGTGTATGCTCATGATGTGTGTGTGTGATAACTTCAATCAAGTTGAAAACAAAGCTCAATTAATATATGCTTAAAGTATTTCAAAGTTTAAGGCACATAAAAGATTTGATTGAAGTTTAATGCAAATCACATGTATGAATATCAACTTGTTAATGATATGAAAATCAAAGACTCACAAGTTGTATGAAAATGATTAACTTAGAACATGTGATGCATGTGCAATGTTGTTTTCAAAAAGAAATAAATTTTACTAAGGTTTAAATTAATGAAAACAACAAATAAAGATTCAACCAAGAAAATGATCATGCTTTTAAAAGAAATCAAAGATTTTATCTAAGCATGATTAAGGAAGATTTTAAAACAACTTGGTTTGAAATCAAGGGTGAAGAATCCAATCCAACATAAATCAAAGATTAGAAAAAGAATGGATTCAACACATCATAGTTATAATGCTAAAATTAATTTACCAATAATTTAAACAAAGCATATAACATATGATTATTAAAAAGTAAAGCTTACTTAGAGATTTAACTTCATTGATCCAAGCTTTAGCTTCACTAATGACCCCTTGATCTCTCTTAGTTCATCCCCTTTTCTTTTTCTCAAAACACCTCAAGAGTGGCTCTTGGTTCCTCTCTTTTTCAACAACTTTTCCAAAGGAAAGAACTTGAATTTATACCCAAAAAGTGGGTTTCTGCGAGTACCAGGTCGATCTGGCTACAAACGGTCAGAAAAGTGACCGTTGGAAGAGCCAACGGCTCTTTGCCCCGGACCCGGTCGACCGGCCACACTGCGGGTCGACCCCCTGGGACCAAAATTCCCAAAAATGAGTTTTTCAAAGTATTTTTGGTTGGGAATTTTTTTGGGCCATTAAATCAAGCTTGAAAACATGTTTTAAATCATTCTAAGGGTTTTAAAACATGAAACATGAAAAGCCAAAAAAGATTCGAAACTTTAAAACCAATGGCTTGCTTGATTAAATTTTTTTTTTCAAAACTAATTGCATCCAAGTTTAAATAACAAAACATGCACAAAACAATATTTTTACAAGTCTTAAAAACCAATGCATGTATAAATCAAGATTTCAAGATTTTCTAAATCAATGCAAGTGTGTAAATTCAAATGATGCTAATATGATAATGCATCCATCAAATTGCAATATACAAAATTCCTAACATTGTTAAGTTGGAAGCCTCCGAAAATAATGTGGAGGAACCACTTTCAAACCTTCCAACAAAAGATCATGTTCAAAAGATAGACTTGGGGACACCTGATAACCCACGTCTTCTATTCCTAGGTAAGAATATAAAGCATGATGAGTTACTTGAGTATATCACTTTTCTTCGTGAGTTCGTTGATTGTTTCGCATGGTCTTACGCTGAAATGCCTAGCTTAGACCCCAAAATAGCAATCCACAAACTCAATCCGCAAAAAGACATCAAGCCTGTCAAACAGGGCCAAAGAAGATTTTGTCCTGATGTGATGGACAAAATTGAATAAGAAGTTCAGAAACTCAAAAGCATTGGCTTCATCCGCGAGGAACAACATCCTGAATGGTTGGCCAACATCGTCCCCGTGACAAAGAAAAATGAGCAGATCAGGGTTTGTACTGACTATAGAGACCTGAATAATGCTTGCCCTAAAGATGAATTTCTGCTACCCATACCAGAGGTGATGATCGACAACACCTATGGATTCGAGCGAATGACATTCATGGATGGATTCTCTAGCTATAATCAGATAAAGATGCATCCTGAAGATGAAAGACCCACATCATCTCGGACTCCATTTGGCGTGTATTGCTACACAGTCATGCCATTCAGTCTGAAAAATGTGGGTGCAACATATCGGAGGGCTATGATGAAAATATTCCAAGATATGTAGCACAAGACGGTCGAATGTTACGTTGATGACCTCACCGTCAAAAGCAGAAGAAAAGAGGACCATCTCAAAGATCTTCGAGAAGTCTTCGTCCGACTTCGCAAACACAAACTACGGATGAATCGACTAAAGTGCTTCTTCGGTGTCTCATCGGGTAAGTTTCTTGGATTCATAGTTCGGAAAGGCGGAATAGAACTTGACCCCACCAAAGTCAAGGATATCCTAGAAATGCCATCTCCAAAAACCCTATGAGAACTAAAAGGGCTTCAAGGAAGGTTGGCATACATTCGACGGTTCATCTCCAATCTGTCAGGGAAATGCCGTCCATTCTCTCACCTAATGAAGAAAGGTGTGGACTTTGTTTGGGATGCTGAATGTGAAGCCACATTTCAAGACATACAAACATACCTAACCAAACCTCCAGTGTTGGCTGCCCCCACAACTGGGAAACCATTCATTTTGTACACAAGAGCTCTCGATTACTCTTTGGGCTCTCTACTACCAGAAGAAAACGACGAGGGAAAAGAAGTTGCTTTATATTATCTCAGCCGCATGTTGGTGGGTGCAGAGTATCGTTACTCTGCAGTCGAAAAAGAATGCCTTGCAGTGATGTTCGCTGCACAAAAGCTGCGTCACTATCAGTTGTCCAACACAGTATACCTGATTTTGAGGATCATTCGCAACTAATCGTCAACTAGTTTAGTCAGAAATTTGAAGTCAAGAAGCCTGATCTATTGCCTTACTTCAACAAGGAGTAATCGCTTCGACAAAAGTTTGACATCTGTCACATCACCCACATCCTTAGAGGTAAAAACTGTTGGAAGTAGGTGGGCCTCGAGGATAGGTTTTCAAAACTTTTTGACCCACTTGAATCAGGGATCAACTATCCAGAAGGCTATAACCCAATCCAGGATGCAATCCCTCATTCTCATCATTCATGTACAGCAATATAACCTATCTAGAAGATAGAAATCAGTAACTACATGCAACAAAATAATCTACAACAAGTAGAGAAACAGATTATACCTTTGGAGCCCGGTAGTGCTCAAATCGAGGAGAAGACAACCAACTAGAACAAGAACTCTTCTTGAAGCAATTAGAGATCTCCAAGACCTTGTTGTCTTTCACTCTATGACCCTCTATCAGATCTCTTTTCTCAAGAAGATGTGTGGGATCTTCAAGAGAAAACCGTACTAGAAACTCTAAGGAACTAGAAGGTAACTAGAAGAGAGAAAAGGAGAAGAAGAGTTGTGCAACACTTGCACTAGACGCTCTTGGGCGTGGGTATTATGTCATGGACGTCCAAGGGGTGCATTCCCCTTTAAATAGCCCTCAAGTCTCCTCTCTTATCTCTCTTACTAATTTGTATTAGAAGTCACACTTCCACACAAATTAGTAGCTTACTATTACCACTATTAGAAGTCCTACTTCGAATAGAAATAGTAACTTTCAAATTCGTTCCTTTTAGAGTTTAAGTAAGAATAGAATCTTTCTAATACTTGGGCTAGCGTGGGGACCACTTGGGATTCCGTAGAAAGCTGGCTCCAATTGGGACACGCGACCCCACATCTCAAGAGTAATCCGGGCCCACAGTTAATTGCAAATAACACCACTATATAAATGCAATTGCACTCGAGTCTTAGGAATAAATTACAATTAAGACCCTAAACTTCCCAATTACCACAAGTAGGCCCCTCTATCATTATCCATGGATCAATTGGAATAAATTTGTCTCATCCAATCTTAGATCCACATCTTATTATCCTTGAGCCCCAATTAATTACAGTGATCATTAGAACCATCCAATTAACTCTTAATCGAGATGGGTGCGCACTTACTAATGATAAATCCATTAATTGGCATAAGGGGATAATATAGATAGATTCTATCTTGATCATTGTATGTTCCCACAGTCCTACTACCACTTACCCAAGACACTGAGGTGTTGACCTACAGTTGGCCACACTCATTGGTGACTCAAAGCAAATGAATTGATAGAAACTTGAGTTCATCAATGTCTCAGGATTGAGAGCCTATTGCTAGGGAATTATGAGAGCAGTCCTTAAATCGAGACAGTAATTCATAAGGTACTTCTCATGGTCCTTCAATACATCTAATGTACTAGCACTATGATCTAGAATCTTACATTCTGATGATCGAGATAGATGACACTATCTCATAGTGATCAAAGTGGTGCAACCTTGTCAGATGAGATGCCCAGTCTCATCATTGGTTGTGAAGATATTTTAAGTATAAGATTTGTGACACATGTCTCCCGTATGTGGATCTCATTCATATACATATATCACATCTAACATACTAATGGGACCCGATTCATCTCAAGAACCATTATGTCATATGTATTGGTCATGTGCATTAAGTAATAAAGCACCATTCATCTCATGAAAGGAAAACATGATTTTATTGATAAATAAAAAAATTAATCAATTTATTACATCAACTGATGGATTGAGACCCTACAATCTAACAATCTCCCACTTGGGCTCAATGCCAGTCAGGGTTGCATCTCATGCCCATCCTGTCTACATGTTGCTCAAAGACTTTGGTAGTCAAAGGCTTAGTAAAGGGATCTGCCAGATTGTCCGTAGAGTCTATCTAGGTGATAGCAGTATCACCTCTCTGCACAATCTCTCTGACCATGTGTTACTACCTCTGTACATGCTTTTGGCTCTAGGGTTCCATGGACTTATCAATTGCCCTATTGTTATCACAATAAACTGTGAGCGGCTGTCCTGCCAAAGGTACCACTCCGAGTCCCATATGGAATCTTTTGAGCCAATCTGTTTCTTTAGTTGCTTCTCAAGCAGGTATAGCATAAACACATACCCAGAAGTTGATTTCTTGGAATCCTTATATGACATGAAGTCAGAATCTGTGTAACCGACTAGAATCAACTCATTACTGCCATAAATCAACATGTAATCTCTAGTCCTTCTCAAGTATTTGAGAATACACTTTACAACAGTCCAATGTTCGGGTCCTGAGGGAGACTGATATTTGTTGACTAGGCCCACTGCGTGATAGATATATGGTCTAGTACTAAGCATAGCTAACCATACCAGCACCTCATCTATGTATGCATATTGGGATAAGCCTATCATCCTATTTTTCCGGTCTCAATGTAGTTTGATCCCTAGGATGTGGCTGTCTTCTCCCAAGTCCTTCATATCAAAAGTCTTTGCCAACCAAACTTTCACTGTTGACAACATCCCTATATCACTCTCTAGGAGAAAGATGTTGTTGACCCGAAAAATTACCCTGCCTCCTTTACTTTTCATATACACTCATGACTCATCCATTTTTGACAAAAATCAAATGACTTGATTGCCTATTCAAAACGGATTTTCCAGCTTCGGGATGCCTGCTTCAGTCCATAAATAGACTTCTGCAGTTTGCAAACCTTTTGCTCTTGGTTTTTAGCTACAAAACCATCTGGCTGAACCATATAGATGTCTTCCTCAAGATGGCCGTTGAGAAACGCCGTCTTGACATCCATTAGCCAAAACTCGTAATCGAGATGAGCCTAAATGGATAAGAGTATCCGGATGGACTTGAGCATGGCTACTGGCGAGAAGGTTTCCTCATAATCGAAATCTTGTTTCTGAGTATATCCTTTTGCAACAAGCCTGACCTTTAAAGGTCTCAACTCTTCCATCTGGTCCTTTGTTTCTCTTGTAGACTCACTTGCACCCAATAAGTTTAATATTGGCAGGCAAGTCCACAAGTGTCCAGACCTGATTGGGGTACATAGACTCCATCTCAGCTTTCATAGCATCTTCCCAACATCCCAAATCTATGTCATTAATTACTTCATCATGTTACAGGGATCTTGATCTGGTTCTTCCAGGATTGCCTCGTAAGACTCTCCCAAGAACGAGAACCTGTCAGGGGCTCTGACAATCCTCCCACTACGACGAGGCACTGGTGTAACTACTGGGTCTAGTAAGGGCGGTTCTTCCTCAAGTTTGGTCATACTTGGATTTGGAATTGTTTGCTCTTGAACTTCTTCAAAGATCACCTTTTCTAAAGATTTCCAGTCTATCATATAATCTTCCTCCAGAAAAAACCGCATTAGTGCTCACCAGCACTTTCTGCTCTCTGGGATTATAGAATAACCAACCTTTAGTTCCTTTAGGATATCCTACAAACGTGCATACTTCCGACTTCGCTTCCAACTTATCCGTCTTAACCTTTAGCACATGTGCCGGACAACCCCAAATGTGTAAATGTTGTAGACTAGGCTTTCGCCTGGACCACAACTCCTGGGGAATTTTAGGTACAGACTTAGATGGTACGAGGTTTAGTATGTACATTGCAGTATCCAAAGCGTATCCCCAAAAGGATATAGGTAATCCTGAAAAACTCAACATAGACCTAATCATATCTAAAAGAGTTCGGTTCCTTCTTTCCGCTACTCCATTCTGTTGAGGCATACCAGGAGCAGACAACTGGGATAGAATCCCATTTTCTGATAAGTATCCCATAAAGTCAACAGAGAGATATTCCCTTCCTCGATCTGATCGAAGAGTCTTGATACTCTTACCTAATTGCTTTTCCGCCTCCGCTCGAAACTCTTTGAACTTTTCAAAAGCCTCGGACTTGCGGTGCATAAGGTATATGTATCCATATCTTGAGTAATCATCTGTGAAAGTGATGAAATACTTATATCCTCCTCTGGCCCTGACAATAATGGGTCACACATCAGTATGCATTAATTCCAATAAATCTTTGGCCCTATTGCCCTTAGATGAAAAGGGCCTTTTGGTCATTATGCCTTCCAGATAGGACTCGCAGACAGGCATTGGTTCTACCACCAACGAAGCAAGATACCATATTTCACTAGCCTATCAATCTTGTTTTGGTTTATATGACCTAGCCTCAAGTGCCAAAGTTTTGTTGGATTAGATGAAGGTGACTTCCTCTTTAATGATGGTCTATTAATTGTTTTAGTATCATGTATCTCATACATTATGGGAGTTAACAAATAAAGCCCATTGGTTACCTTGCCAAAACATATAAAAGTACCATTCCTTTTTATGACAACTTCAGTACCAAAAGTAATGGAATAACTTTTATTCACCAAACTAGAAACTGAAATTAAATTCCGTCGTAAAGACAGTACATATAACGTGTCTGACAAAACCAATTTATTATTTGAAAATCATAATGTAATAACTCCCACTGAAACAACCTCTGCCTTAGCATCAGATCCTAGGGTGACAATGATTTCTCCGTCATTGAACCTCCTGGTTTCCCTGAACCTCTGCAACGAATTACATATGTGATCAGTTGTCTTGGAGTCCATACACCAAGATTCTGAAGTACCAGTTGCAAAACTAACTTCAGAAATAAGTGACTCAATCATACCTGAGATCTTCTTCTTAGACAGATATTCTGGACAATTTCTTTTCCAATGTCATGTCTTACCACAATGGAAACACGTTCCTTTTGACCCCGAACCCTTAGCCTTGGTCACGCCACCATTAGGACCATTCTCCACCTTAGGACCTTTCGGAACTGATTTCTTTTTACCTTTCCGCCCTTTGCCTTTCGGCTTGGACTTGGCATCTCACTTTTCTGTCACTAGGGCAGTTGGCTTCTTCTTCATAATCCCTTCAGTCACCACTAGCTAGCTCGACAGCTCAGCCATTCATCTTATTCATATTGTAATTAACCTTGAAATTGTTGAATGACTCTGGTAGTGACTCAAGGATTGTCACGCCCCCGAACCGAAACCTCGGGGGCGGGAATGGGATTTAGCATAAATTATATTTTTCTCCCAGGATCCGCGTGTGTGAAGACAACACATTCCAACACATTCTGAATATTTTGCGGAAGCTTTCGTGGCGTTGCGACCCGGAGTACGTGGCCATCGGATTCCTCATCGCACTCAACCATTAGCATATAGCTATCATATTAAGAATCATATCAGACTGGGATAAACCATCACAATAAATTACAGAGCTGACAGTATCAGGATGTTACATTCCCAAATATATTCAAGTTACAAATTATCAATGTACATTAATTAAGAATCCCAAGAAAAGGCTAATAAAAGCCATACAACAATAAGCTATAAACTACTACCCAAAAGTGACGTAGCTCCGATGTCAAGCTCAATGTCTACATGACATAGCTGACAAACCAACCTGCAAGGCATGGCTCCACAACCAATAAAAACACTCAACTCGGGGCGAAGAAATCTGAACCTGAGTACCAAAAGTAGTGGGTCAGACACGACGGTCTGGCAGGTGGATGAAAAGATAATAATATACTGAAGAATAAAACATAAGATAAATCATGCTATTCGATCAAATGCTGCATATAATTAAATGAGTGAAAAATCGTGGATCTCGGGCAAGACATGTATTCGTTTCAAGCATGGGTAAAACATGAAGATCTAATAAAACATGGGTTCATTTACATCATCTATAATCATAGATATTTGACAATCGGGTGTTTGTCTAAAACATGTATAAATATAATGGTTTGACAAAACAAACGTTCATTTGAGACTTAGGTAAAAACATAAGTATACAACGAACCAAGTATTCATAGCAGTCTGGCAAAACCAATGTCCATTTGAGACATATGTGGAAATACAGATATTTAACAAACCGGGTGTTCATTTAAAATCGGTGTAACCAAAGAAATTTGTCAAAACTAGTGTTCATTTAAACATATTTCAAGGCATGGATATTAAATAACTCGGGTAATAATTTAAAACAGGTATAAACATAGGAAGCTGGCAAAACGCGTGTCATTTAAAACATATTTCAAAGCATGGATATTTAATAATCCGGGTATTCATTTAAAACAGGTATAAACATAGATATCTGACAAACCAAATGTCCTTTAAAGCAAAGCTCGGATATTTAACAATCCGGGTATTCCTTTAAAACATGTGTAATGATATAAATCTAGCAAAATCATTGATCGTTTGAAACATATGTAAAAGCATGGGTATTCACCCAACCGGCATTCATTTAAAACATGTGCGTGTACAAAGGACAGAAAACAATATAATAATAACTGAATTTACATTGGAGAATATGAACACTTGTTTAAATAACAACTTTCATAAAGGAAACGAATCATTTATCAGAAAGCAAGTAAGCAATATAAAACGTGTCGGGTATCCAAGGAATCAGGAACTGGCAAGATGGCAACCACACGAAGCTAAGTCCTCTATCACTAAAGCGATAGAGCAATAACTAGGCCCTAATCTCAGTCACTCGAGGTGAGGAGAAACAGGGGATCTCATATAAATACATATACATATACTAGGCACTGATCTCAGTCACTCGAGGTGAGGAGAAACAGTGGATCTCATGAATGCATATACATATACTATACATGACCACGGTAGCGAGCCGGGCATCGGGGACCACAGTAGCAATCTGCGGTATCGGGACAAGACCACGGTAATAACCGGGTAGCGGGATTCAAGCTGCAGCTGGCGGGACAAGAGGGGGATCTCCAAGTCAGTGGATCAGACCAACAAGGTTATCCAAGCTTAGTGGTGCCGACTCATAGGTCAAATACAATCGAGACACATGCAAGTAAACCAAGTACAAATACATAATCGAACGGGCAAGACGGGGGTGCTCAAGGGCACACTGACATATCATGTGGTGCAAAGCACTTCGGGACAAATAACTGTTACTAGAGTAACTTCAATGCTTTCGGGAAAACAAGTCATGTGATGCAAATCTCGGGAAATGAGGTGAAACAATGAACTATAACAATTCCGGGAAAATATTGATTTCAAGATCTATTTAAGTGAATAGGGGTCCCGTATGTCAATTATAGTCATCATTTGGTACTCCTTGAGTTTGAAGACATTCCGGGCTCCTTATGCACTTTTACGATTTTCAAAACTTTAAATGAGCTTATGGATAGTACTAGATACTATGATAGAAAAATCAAGACTATAAACGGTCCATCCTAAGTATGATGTCAACTCGGAACCATCGAGCAACCTACTCAGTCACCGAAAGGAATAGAATTCACGATACCCAAGGAAATAGACTTTGCATTTAGGTATGAAGAAGATATCGTGTCGTTCCATCCCGTTCAAGATTGAATAGATTGAACTTCGATGCATTCCGAACCAACCGTGAAGAGCATCGGCCCAAGACGCTCTCACATATGGTCAAGTGAGTCCAAGGAGGGTAGCCAAGGTCCCAAAAAAAAAAAATAATATCGAAACCCACTGGCCTCAAACTGAAATTTCTGTCCCAGTTATGCACAGAGCCCGATCGATCGGCCGATCGATCGACTCAAAAAGCCTTACAGTTAAAGACAGGCCGATGGTCCGATCGATCGGACCTGGGCGTGTAGCAGGTCCGGGAAACTGAATTTTTTTCCTCCTCTTCTTCCTTTCCTTCCAACACATAAACCACTGACATTTTTATTCCATATTCACTTAAAATCCTCATTAAAACTCCAATGAAAAATTAACTTTAAACACCTCTTTCTTCCCATTTAACAAAAAACTAAACCAAAGGAAAGAATCTCCAATGTATACAAAGGTCCAATTGAGCCAAAAATCTATGGATAAACAAAGTCTATTGATCACATTTCCATCACAATAGATGATTTAACAAAACTCATTAAATGAGTATCAACTTCAAGTCAATGTAACTAATAAACATAACCATGGATGGCCAAACCAATCCTATTCCTTATAAAACCATATGAGCAAACTTGGCCAAATGAAATGCATACCTCTCCAAGAGATTAACAAGATAGAAACAACCATTAATATGCAAATTTCGAAATCCATATATAAGTGACAAGGAGCATATGTGCAAACATGTATCCAATGATCAAGAACAAGAAATAAACTTAGGGTTTTCTCATAAAACTTTGATAAAATTAAAACCATCCATTCATCCACTTGCCTTGGGTTCCAATCTAGCAAATCAAGCTCCTAATCACCTCTCAAGCTCAAGATCCACAATCTCTACAAAAACCCCCAAAACAAACCCTAAAATGGGTTAAACCAAGAAATGACAAGGAAACCTTTCAATAATCAAGGTGGAGCTTCTCTAAGGCTAGAAGATTACAAATCTAGAAGGTGAAGAAGAACACTTACTTGCAAGGTCCTCTAATGGACAAGGTAAGCTCAAAGGAAGTCTTGTGATGGAGGGTTCTCTTCACAAATGGTATCGATGGAAAGCTTGCAAGATGAGGAAGAGGTTGGTGATCTCCATTTCTTGATTGATGAACTCTTGGTGTGGCTTGGAGATGGAGAAGCAAGAAGAAGAAGAGAAACACAAGAGAAACCCTAGGTTGTTGGTTTGTGCTGGAAAATGAAGAGTGAAATGAAAGGGAGATGGGTTCCTCTTATAAGCAAGTGAGGTTTGGGTCCCACAACTTAAGGGACTTGGGTGGCTGAAATCATCTCTTTCGGGACCTCGGATGAATTCGACGAAGAAGGAAGAAATGATCGTCGCAATTTCTAGTTTCCAAGAAGTATATGTTTCACGGATTTTGAGAATATCAAGTTTTGGGTACAGATTTGGTGTGCAATGACTATTTTGCCCTCAAGGCCAAGAAATCGGGTTTCGGGTTCTCAAATGGATACGGGATCAACATGAAAGTTGTAGGATTCCTCAAGATGAATGCAACGGGCCAAAAACACAATAATAAACAAATAGGGAAAATCTCACAAGTAAATGCAAAGCCGAAAAGGGAACCCCCAAAGGGCCCCACAAGCTACCAAAGCACTCAAAAGCCCAAAACTAGAAGAAAAACCATTCTAGCTCACAAACTCAACCCAACAAATACTAATCCCACTAAAAGAAACTAATCCACAAATAAAACAACACTAATCCAAGAGATTAGGGGTCGGGTTCTCACAAGGATTATGTTGATATGCGATTCTACATCAATCGCAGCCCCCAGTACATCTAACTCATTCAATGAGTCCATCATTTTCAACATATGGTCATGTACTGGTGTGCCTTCGGCCATCTTGGTGCTTATAAGCACCCTCATAGCAGCCTGTCTAGCAGGCCTGCCCTGTTCCGCAAACATCTCCTTTAAGTTCGATATAATATCGTATGCAGTCTTATAGGATTGATGTTGGTGTTGCAAAACACTAGACATGGATGTCAGAATGTAACATCTGGCCATCTCATCATCTTTGGCCCATTGGGTGTAAAGTTCCTTTTCTTCTTCCGGTGCATCCGGGGCAGGCTCATCAAGGGGGGTTTTGGTAAGGACATATTTATATTGAAGCAGTTAGGACAATATCCAGGTTCCGTTTCCAGTCTACATAGTTGGATCCAACTAATTTATTCTGGTTGAGGATGGTCGCAAGTAGATTGAAAGTATTTGAATTCATGCTTGAAAAACTGTAGCACATAACCATACATTCAATTAATGAATTTAAATGACATTAGGGTTTAGTATTCTACCAAATTTATGTGGGAATCCTCATAACCACTAAATGCAGAGTACATCGGAGTCCCAATCTCCGGGGTATGCCTCCTTGGGGAGTGCGAATACCACCTAGATTGGTGCGGATCAAAGTTGGTCAAAATTAGGATTAATAAGACTAACTATCCATGATCCCCCCTTCATTCATTATTATCTAGGTATCTCATACCAAATAATGAATGACTCCCGATTAGCTTCGGTTTCTAAAATGAATGAGGCAAATCCTTGGGGATACTACATCATTATTTTAGTTAAGTGTGACCCACTAACTAGCATTGCATGACAACTGTTGCGAGCAGCTCCTCCTTGGGGAGTGGGCCCCCACCTCGTCTCACCAACACTATCCATAGGAGATCCATATCTAGTAACCAGACAAGTAAAAGCCCTCCGTGGGGAACGACCATTCTCAAGCTGGCGCGAGGCTAATACTTTCCTTACAATGGAACTATGGTGGAAAACCATGGGGATTTCTAAATATAAATGCCCCGCTCCCACTTAATATTTTAGAATTGAGGATTTTCTTTTAGGTATTAGGGCCCACAAAAAATAGACATTAAATCATCTCATGATATGTCCAATGATTGGTTCCAAGTCAAGTTATTTTATGGAAAGTCCAGTTTAGTGTTACCAATGGATCCATCTCATGGGCCCACCAACTCTAATTAGAACTCTTTCCAAAAATTAATTTGATTTGACCAATTTTGGAAATTGTTATGTTTAGATCAGATTTGGATACTATCTAAATCAAGCATTCATCCATAAATAGAAAGTGCTAAAATTAGAAACCAGTCCTCTCCTCCACATGGCCCAAGCGGAATAGACTTTTTGGACTTCTAGACTTTCCAAAACTTTGGGATTCCTCAAACTCTTTGGGCATCACCAAAAGGCTTTTGTTAATTTTCAAACTCTTTGATTAGGAGTCCAACTTTAATTTCCTTCCTCGTCTCAGACATCGCCAGAATTTACAAACTTAGAAAAATTACATAAATTCCTATGCCTCAATTATGAGACTTACGTGGTAATCTAAACATGGAAATACAAGGGTTATAGGGAAATTCACCATGCCTTGCCCTTTCACGGGAAACCAAGGAAACCATGATGCCTTTTACACTTAGCCTTAAAAAAACCAATAACCATAAATAGAAAGAAAAAGACTTGTGGGCCATATGGAGAGGACATTATCACTTGCAAGTTAGTATCTCATACAACAAAGCATCTCACAAAACCTGGTTACCAAACCATAATGGAAAAATAAGATGCCAAAGGTAGCCACCCTTTTAATACATGCACTTCGCAGAGGGGGTCCGAGGGTGTCCCCTGGCGGGGTTCGAGCTGACCGGTCAGCTTGCAGGGGTCGCTGCCCCTGAACCAAAAAAATTGGGATCAAAGAATAAAGTGATCCTGTGTTCCCGGTCGACCGCCCAGAGGGCTTGGTCGACCGACCCTTTAGGTACCCAGTCGACCGAGCACGAGGCCAGGTCGACCCGCCTGACGAAGGCAGAAAATTGGGTTTTCTCAATTCGAGTCCAAACACCTCCAAAACACTTTTGAAGGCTTTCAATGGCATCCTACCATCCTTCCATCATAATTAAACCCTTTTGTGACTATCCAAACATGGATTTACTACATAAAGTAAACAAACCCAATCATAATTGATCCTTACATAGCCCTAGGTCTATCCTCTTCGCATCTCGTGCAAAGATTAGATCTAGATTGCTGATCTAACATGATTATAGATGAGGTATGACTCTGATACCAATTGTTGGAAGTAGGTGGGCCTCGTGGATATGTTTTCAAATCTTTTTGACCCACTTGACTCAGGGATCAACTATTCAGAAGGTTATAACCCAATCCATGATGCAATCCCTCATTCTCATCAATCATGTACAACAATATAACCTATCTAGAAGATAGAAATCAGTAACTACATGCAACAAAATAATCTACAACAAGTAGAGAAGGAGATTATACCTTTGGAGCCCGGTAGTGCTCTAATCGGGGAGAAGGCAACCAACTAGAACAAGAAATCTTCTTGAAGCAATTAGAGATCTCCAAGACCTTATTGTCTTCCACGCTATGACCCTCTATCAGATCTCTTTTCTGAAGAAGATGAGTGGGATTTTCAAGAGAAAACTGTACTAGAAACTCTAAGGAACTAGAAGGTAACTAGAAAAGAGAAAAGGAGAAGAAGTGTTGTGCAACACTTGCACTAGAGGCTCTTGGGCGTGGGTATTATGTCATGGATGTCCAAGGGGTGTATTCCCCTTTAAATAGCCCTCAAGTCTCCTCTCTTATTTCTCTTACTAATTTGTATTAGAAGTCACACTTCCACACAAATTAGTAGCTTACTATTACCACTATTAGAAGTCCCACTTCGAATAGAAATAGTAAATTTCTAATTCGTTCCTTTTAGAGTTTAAGTAAGAATAGAATCTTTCTAATACTTGGGCTAGTGTGGGGACGACTAGGGATTCCTTAGAAAACTGGCTCCAATTGGTTCACGCGACCCCACATCTCATGTGTAATCCGGGCCCGCAGTTAATTGCAAATAACACCACTATATAAATGCAATTGCACTCCAGTCTTAGGAATAAATTACAATGAAGACCCTAAACTTCTCAATTACCACAAGTAGGCACCTCTATCATTATCCATGGATCAATTGGAATAAATCTGTCTTAACCAATCTTAGATCCACATCTTATTATCCTTGAGCCCCAATTAATTGCAGTGATCGTTAGTACCATCCAATTAACTCTTAATCGAGATGGGTGCGCACTTACTAATGATAAATCCATTAATTGGCATAAGGGGATAATATAGATAGATTCCATCTTGATCATTGTATGTTCCCACAGTCCTACTACCACTTACCCAAGACACCGAGGTGTTGACCTACAGTTGGCCACACTCATTGTTGACTCAAAGCAAATGAATTGAGAGAAACTTGAGTTCATCAATGTCTCAGGATTGAGAGCCTATTGCTAGGGAATTATGAGAGCAGTCCTTAAATCGAGACAGTAATTCATAAGGTGTTTCTCATGGTCCTTCAATACATCCAATGTACTAGCACTATGATCTAGAATCTTACATTCTGATGATCGAGATAGATGACACTATCTCATAGTGATCAAAGTGTTGCAACCTTGTCAGATGAGATGCCCAGTCTCATCACTGGTTGTGAAGATATTTTAAGTATAAGATTTGTGACACATGTCTCCCGTATGTGGATCTCATCCATATACATATATCACATCTAACATACTAATGGGACCCGATTCATCTCATGAACCATTATCTCATATGTATTGGTCATGTGCATTAGGTAATAAAACACCATTCATCTCATGAAAGGAAAACATGATTTTATTGATAATTAAAGAAATTAATCAATTTATTACATCAACTGATGAATCAGAACATTGAAGTCAGGAAGCCTGATCTGTTGCCTTACTTCAACAAGGAGCAATTGCTTCGACAAAAGTTTGACATCTGTCATATCACCCACATCCTCAGAGGTGAAAACATCTGTGGAGATGCCCTAGCCGGACTCGCCACATCGATGGCGATCCAAGAAAGGGAAAACTTGCAAATTACGGTGTGTAAAAGAAGGATTCTCCCTCCTCTTAACACACACCAAGCAGTTGCTGAATGCCACCAAGTGGTTGGAAATCGGCTGTCCATCCTCAAACCTCCGACTAGTGATTGGAAGGATCCGTTCATTGATTACATTATGTTCGGAATCCTACATAAAGATCCAAAAGAATGGGTAAGCCTTCAAAGACGAGCCCCAAACTTTCATTTGGATATTTCTTCAAAAATGCTTTATAGAAAATCCTTCAACGAAGTACTTCTACGTTGCTTGTCACAACAAAAGGCCGAGGAAACTCTCAAAGAAGTACATGATGGTCTTTGTTGAGCTCAGCAGGCTGGTCCCAAGCTCTATAACCAGATAAAAAGGTTAGGTTATTATTAGCCTACCATGGTAGCGGACGCTATGCAATTTGCTAAACGCTTCCAACAATGCCAAGTTCATGGAGATTATGTCCACATGCCTCCAGAATGACTACATCCTACAACGATCTCATGGCCTTTTTAAGCCTGGGGTATGGACATCGTAGGTCCTGTCTCTCCTCCATCAAGCAAAGGTCATCACTTCATCTTTGCCGCTACGGATTATTTCTCCAAGTGGTCAGAAGCATTTGCTCTCAGCAAAATGAAGACCTCATAAGTCCTTCAATTCTCGCGCATCAACATTATCTGTCGCTTCGACATACCTAAAAGATTCATCCATGATAACGAACCACAATTCCAGGATCACAGATCGTACAGGTTCTGCGACAAGTACAAAATCCAAAGTTGTCCTTCGACTCCATACAATCCGGTAGCGAACGGACTAGCAGAAGCCTTCAGCAAGACACCTTGCAAAATTCTCAAGAAAATGGTCTCTAGTCACAAGAGAGACTGGGGCGACAAACTACCTGAAGCTTTGTGGGGTTATTGAACCAACGTTTCTAGGACCAACCCATAGCACACCATTCTCTTTGGTCTATGGATACGAAGCTGTTGTCCCTTTGGAAGTACAAATTCCTTCTTTAATGGTATCTTTGCAAAATGACATGATGCAAGAAAGCAATGTCAAATTGAGACTCCAAGAGTTGGATAGTCATGATGAAAGACGGCTTGAAGCTCTACAAAGCATTGAGTTGTACCAAGCATGCATGGCAGGATCTTTCGACAAGAAGGTCAGGCAACGCGCCTATAAAAAGGGTGACTTGCTTCTTGCAGTAAAAAGGCCAATGGTTTTTGCTAACAAATCCAAAAGCAAATTCGAATCAAAATGGGAGGGATCCTTCGTCATCGACAAAGTCTTCTCCAACGGCGCATATGCTCTCCTAAACATGGAAGGTGACAAATGTATGCTGCCCATCAATGGCCAATTCTTGAAGCGGTACTACCCTTGAAGACTTCCGCCACTGGGTCAGAGCAATGCCTGCATGGTCAAAGCCTATTCCCAGGTACTTGCTCCTCAAACCCACTCCTTTTGGAATTTTCATCCTTATGTGGAAATTTCTAAAAAAAAAACTCAAAACAATGCTCACTTTCATAGTTTCATTGTTCAAAAAAATCCAAAAATCCAAGTTTAGGAGCCTCTTCTCGAACTTGACTAAAACTTTCGATCCTTGAAACAAAAATTCATGGTTTGAAACAAAAATCAGGACTCAGGAATTTCCACCCTAGTCCACACCGACTTTTACAACCAAAAATGGTTTTAAGTGAAAATTTACGACCCTCGTGTCTTTTAAAAAAATTGGTTTTTAAGAAACCGCGGGGAAACGACGCTCAATCGATACTCGCAAAGCCCAAAAAATCGAAAGGATGCGAACCCCATTCAATACTTCCAAAACTTTAAAACCGCAAGGAAGCGACATCTTGTTGATACCTGCAAAATTTCAAAAATCGTGGAGACGTAACATTCCAATTGATATCCACAACCCAAATTTAAAAACAAAAGAAGAAAAAACCTCAAATTAAAAAAAAATCACGGGAAAGCGACATTCGTTCGATACCCACAAAACCAAAGTTTCTGAAAAAGCAAGGAGGCGACGTTCAGTCGATACTTTCTCCCCAATTC
The DNA here is from genome assembly GCA_038049695.1 of Cinnamomum chago. Classification (NCBI taxonomy): domain Eukaryota; kingdom Viridiplantae; phylum Streptophyta; class Magnoliopsida; order Laurales; family Lauraceae; genus Cinnamomum; species Cinnamomum chago. Next base: position 37,849,864 of record CP142456.1, read on the forward strand.
GCTAGCAGGAGACATTCCATCGATACTCGCAAACCGAATGAGCAATGAGGCGACATTCCATCAATACTTGCAATACCATTCAGCAGGGAGGCGACTTTTTAGTTGATACTTGCATTTTTGAAAACCAAAACCTGGCTTTTACGCCAAAAACAAAAATCGGCTTCTACTCCAAAAACCAAAATTCACTTCTACGCCAAACATAAAATTTCAGCTTTTATGCCAAAAAATCCAAACATCGGCTTTTACGCCAAAAAAAAATTTCGGCTTTCACGCCAAAAATCTAAAATCTGGCTTTCATGCCAACAAAACAAAACTTGGTTTTCAAAAAAATTGGCTTTCACGCCAAAGAGAAACAAATTCGGCTTCCACGGCATTCCAAAATTTCAGCTTTCACGCCAAAAACAAAAAGTATCGGCTCTCATGCCATCCCAAAATTTCGGCTTTCACGCCAAAAAAAAAAAAAATCGGCTCTCATGCCAACCCAAAATCGGCTTTCACGCCAACAAACAAAATTTGGCTTCCATGCCATCTCCAAAATGACAACCTTTTGGTCAAATTTTCAAACAAACATCCAACTTTTGCTTATTTTCACCAAAAGAATTTGATTAAAAGGTATATATAGTACCAAAAATGTTTTTACATGGAGGTACCAAAAGAGAAGAAGAAAAAAAAAGAATTTGTTACAAAAATTAGGAGCTTAGTCTAACATGGTATTCAACCAAAGATTCAACTCTTCAAGCAGACTCTTGGCCTTAGCCTCTAAAGCTTCCAGGCCATGCTTCTTCAAAATCTTTCCATAAAATGCGGCAGAACGCCGCGACGCATCTGCAGCACAGGGAAGCTCTTCCCAAAGAATCTGCCATTGCTCGTACTCTTGAGTCTTCCTCCGGAGATTACTTTTAGCCTCCTCGACTTGGCGAATCAGAGTCCTTTCTCTAGCACGAGTTTCCACAATGGCGGCCCATTTGGCATCAGCTTGTTCCTCCAATAACTCAAGAAGCTGCCTGGTCTCAATGACCTCTCTATCCAGACGACGCATGTCTTCTGTTAGCTCAATGATGGCCAACTCGGCGACGTTCCTCTCCCGAATGAATTGCTTCCGAGTCCGCGAGATCTCGTTCAGTTCAGACTTGACCTCGCTAGAAGGCTTCAAAAACATCTCATTGAAGAAGTCGCCGCTTGGGAAGTTCTTGGTCTCATTCCACTTGTTGCCTAGAGCTATGACTTCATCAACAAAAGCCTTCGCACTTGCAATGTCAAGACCAACCTCTTCACTATTAGCAAGGATGTCCTGTACATGCTTGATCATACCAAAGCCAGCTTCCAAATGGCCAGAAGAAAGAGTCTCGACCTATGAGCTCAAAACGGTCTTCAACACTTTCTTCGCATACTGAAGAGATAGCCCGAATGAAGGCTCGCCCCTTTCCATCGGTCAACTGCCCATGTCATGCCCTGTTGGAGGAGTGATCATCAAACTCTCTGCCGCATTGAAACTGAAGAAGAAATCCCTACTTCTAGTTCAACTGCAAGCATCTCCTGCTCTGGCCTTGAGAAAGATAGGGGAACTTCTCATGTTACTTCACAACCTGCCAGCAAAACAAAAAAGGGGGGCATGAACATGTTCCTGTTAAAAAATCATTATCATCAGGGTTATTGTTACAAATACCTTCTTCGACGATCAGTGGAATACTTTTTGCCTCCATGAGTTCATCCGAAGCATCGTCAAAGGTCTCGTCCATGGATGGCTCGAAATCGTCAGAATCCCGTAGCAAGTCAGCTGACAAGATAAAAGCAACATGTTAGCAAATGACAGCACAACCAAAAAAAAGAAAGAAAACGCAAAAAAGTCATGCCAGGTGAAGATTCTGGAATCACTCCAGAGTCCCTCGGTTCTTCTTCAGATGCTGCAATCGGATCCGTCACTGCTTCATCATCCGAAACCTCAGGTATCACCAAATCATCATCTCCCACTAAAAAAAAGGAGAAAAAGAAAATCAAAAACAAGAAAATCTCAATAAAAGAAACGAAAAAGAGAAATGGGAGGAATCATACCCTCATTAACGGTCGCTTCCTCTCGGCTCCTCTTTTCTGGAGGCTCATCAGTGTCCTCTGAAATCTCTTCAGCAATGGCGGGAGGGACTTCCAAATCAGGAGAGTCATCGTGTTGTCTCTTATTACGGCGCTACCCTCTCTTCCTCTTGCTTCTATGGGCCGGTTTACTTGAAGTACCCGCCCCATCATCAAAGTCAAGACCTTCACTTGACTCCTTGCCAGATGGTCTACTCCTCCCAGTGGACTCTAAAGAAGCCTTCTTTCGTTCCGTTTGCATCCAAGCGTCGATCTCAGCCTCCTCCTCTTCTAGCTATTTCAAGACTTCATCAGGTATCTCTTGTACAACTCTTGATCTGATGACATCCTGTTCACCGAGAAAGCCAATCTTGTGCTCTCGCCATTAAGGAAAGCCACAACTTCCTCTCGACGGACTCCATCTTATCTGCCAAGACCCTTCCCAGAAGATTGCTTCACATCGAGCTCCTTCTTGGAAAGCCCCCAGTACACTAAAAAGCTCTCTACGAACCATTTCATAAAGCCAGCAGTCCGGAAAGTGGGCAACTCAGGATAGGAAATCATGGAGGTAGTGTCCTCTGCACTGTAAAAAGCCCATGCATTCCTTCCATCATGCGAACCTCCAAAACGCTTCACCATGCTCGAAGGCGCTCCAACAACCCCTTGAGAGAAGCCCAATTACAGCGCCAAACGCGAGGGGACATACAGCTGGATATCAACAAAAAGATGTCTATGGTAAACCATCGTACCAACGCGTATATTAAAAAGCCACCTCTTTTCTGCATTTGTCAAAGAATAGTGTCTTCCCGACCTTGCCCTGGTGGAATCACGGGAGACACCAAAATCAAAAGCCTTCTTCCGCAAACCTGGAAAAAGCTTCACTGAAGATTGTCCGATCTTGACGTCCCTGAACCGTCGGATCCTCAAACGGGCAGACAAAAGAGATTCGGAAACAGCTGTCCCTCTAGCCAACCAAATCATAAAAGGATCATCATCCTGTGCAGCTCCTAATTGATGGAAGCCGAGACAGTGGTATACGTACCACGAATAGAAAATATGGGCTGAAAATACCCTGTTCATAGGGAGCCCAAGCCGAACAAGAAAAGCTGCAGCCTGCAGTTCGGTACACAAATCGGAGTAAAGAGTAGGCACCATAGCAAGCAGCTCTCCAAATGCCATCTGACAAGCCGGAAAAATACAATGCGGCTTGCTGTGCGTACCATCTCCTCCAGCAAAAACAACGTCACTCAGCCAATAGGTGAGGTAAACAGCGAGATCCCTCCGCAGCGCAATGTCCAAATAAATGGCATCTGTGCTCATGAAGAAGTCCTTCAAGTCTCCTCGCGTGACAGAAGTCTTCTTCGAACTTGGAGTCTTGGCTCTGACCTCCCGGGTCGTGCTATCAGAAAACTCTTTGCTGTCAAAGAAGTTGGGGAACAAGGAGCCAAAACTCGTCCAACTGCTGGACCGAACTTTCTAGCCCTCCTTCTCCTTCAAAAAATCATAGAAGGCGACGAGCTGAAAGTATAAAAGCCTGAACTCCTCAGACTGCTCCTCAAGGACGTTGTCAATAGGCATGAACTCCTCATAAAGTTTGCCGAGGACGGGCATCCCGGTAATGGAGCTAAATTCCTTCAAAGTAAAACCAATCTCACCATTCGTGACAATGAAGTTGTTGGTTTGTGGAAGGAATAACTCCAACATGGCCATGAAGGCTTCATCGGAGAAAACCACAGTTTGCCGAAAAGCGCGAACCGCATCGAAGATCTCGGCCTCCTTCAAAATGGCCCTGCCAACTTGCAGGATGTGATTAATCCATGACTCCTAGCTTAAGTCGGCCCTGAAACGGCCATGAAGTCGAAAAGGCTTCACCCAATTGCTGTTGTCACCGTGAAAAATGCCAGGGCCCAACGGTCTCAAATCGATTGATGGATGATCAGAAACTTGGTAACCACTTGCTGGCATCAACATATCCATGCGGATAGGCGACTTCTTTGCATAACCAGAAGGGTCGCCAACAAAAACCCCGGTCTTGATCACATTAGTCCTCTTCACCCAGCTCGGAGGATCTTCCCTCCTGGGGCATGCGGGAGAAAAACTCATGATCGAGATAGTGCGATCAAAGGTCGACCAGTTAGAAATAGTTCTCTCCTCACCATCTGCCGTGTAAGAGATCTGAAAACATCTCATTTGGTACGTCAAGTCGTCAGGGACTGCGTCACCAAAGAAAAAGGTAGGCTTGGGGACAATGCTTTGATCGTCCATGACCCAAGGACGATTGCTTACCATAATCTTATAAAACTCCTCATCCTTGAAAGCGATTAATCACTGTCTCATCTCATCGCGGTTAAGGGAGTCGCATTCTTCCAAGTTTTTCTCCACAAACTGGACCTTCTCCCAGGCTTGTTGTACAACCACATTTGGAGACCTTTCAGATCGACGAGGTGCATCAGTAACAAGCTCTTTTCCCTTGTTCGTTCTAGAGGAACTACCTGCAAAGGATGGAAAATAAAAAACCAATCATCAAATTGACAAAATTTTGCTAAAAAAATTATAGCGAAATTTTGGCACCGTTCAGGGACAATTACGAAGAAAAGGGAAACACCCCGAAAAAGATAGGAAGCTTGAAGATGAGCTCAAAATCACTGCGGGCTCATAGTCAATGAAGCAATCTCAAAGAAGGTTTGAACTCAAACATTGCTGCGAGATCAAGCCCGTCTTATCAAATATCCATAAGTTTGAAGAAGGGCTCAACATTGCTACGAGCTCCAAACTCCAAAACTTTTAAAGCTCCTTAAAATCCAGCAAGATTAAGAAAGGGCTCAACATTGCTGCGAGCTCCAAATCCCAAAACTTGCAAAAGATTTTCTAGGTATGCATCATCATTCTCCCAATCAATTTATTAAAAATCATGCATCATCATGCATTAGATGCTAGGAAAACCTTAACCAAGGTTTGACCAATCCCAACCCAACTTGGTCAAAACCAATCAAACTTTGTCCAAGTCAAAAATCAAGTTGGCTTGACCTAGAGATTCTAACCTTCTATCTTGATGCATCAAAAAAAAAATGCATGAACATCTTGGATTGCATAAACCTCATTATCATGGTGAGCAAAAGAGGGAAAACAAAAAAAAAAGGAAAGAAGAGAGCAAAGAGAAAAATCTCTTAAATTTTTTTTCTGGGCTGGCCCGCAAGTCGTGTGGCCCAAAACATGCAAAAAAAAAAGAGGGATGAAAAGAACCGTGAGCAGGAAAAGAAAAAAAAATCACGTGTAAAAAAAAGAAGAGAAAACACGTGGGAAAAAAAAGAAGAAAAGAAAGAGAAAAAGAAAAGAAAAGAAGAGAAAAGGAATAAATTTTTCTATTTCTACATGGAATTTCTTGTGAAGAAAGAAAACTTACTTGAGCCATGGATGGAGAAGAAGAAAGAGAACTTGAAGATTCTTAAAGAAGAAGAGAAGTTCTTGATCTTGGAGCACTCTTGAAGACTTCTGCAAAAAGAAAGCAATAAGGGCAAGAGATCCAACCTCCTTTGCTTTTATAGAGGAGAGCAAACCAAAAGAGGAAACAAGGAGAAAACCAATGAGGTAAGTCCTAAAAACTAACAACTTTCCCAAAAGAAAGAAGATTTGAGATATTCTCTCCTAAAGAGAAGATTCTTTCAGAAATTCTCTTGAAAAAGAAAGGGAATGAGAAATATTCGCTTCAAAAGAAAGATAGTTTGAGAAAATCTCTCCCAAAATCAAGGAAACATGAGAGATTCTCTCCAGGTAAAGATATTTTAGATATTCTCTACCCACAAGAGATATTTTTAGATATTCTTTACAAGATGACATCATATGAGATCTAAGCCATCTCTAAAGCTTAAGATCCCATGGGTTAGCCCACATGAGCCAGGTTTGACCACCTAGGCACTAAAAGGGGCTTCCAATAAAAAATCTCCTTTACCAAGAGCATACAAAATGGTTCCATGCCTCTTTTGAGTTGATTGAACCATTCAAAAAAAAAAAAGCCTCATGAGTTTCCAAATATCCAAACCATCCAACCTCATGAACCAAATTAAGTCAAAATCTTGAAATCGACATTCCATAAAAAACCAAACTCTGGTCCCCTAACTTGCCACATACAGCTTGTTAGATCACGAGGCCGAAACCAAAAAACCAAATTCTAAACCCCTAGCTCGCCACATACAGCTTGTTAGGTCACAAGGTCAAAACCAAATCTGACCCCCCAATTTGCCACATACAGCTTGTTGGGTCACAAGGTCAAAATCAAAAGTCAAACCCCGAACCCCTAACCTGCCACATACAGCTTGTTAGGTCACAAGGTTAAAAACCAAAAAATCCTCTCGATCGCCTAATGTGCCACATTTAGCCCTTAGGTTCACAAGGTCAAAAGGAAAACCCAAAATCAAAAACCAAAATCCAACTTCCTCATGTCATTTTCAAAACTTTTCCTAGAGATAGTACGTGATCCTTCTCACTACCATAAAATCCCCTTGGAAACTCAAAAGGCTAAAAAAAAATGCTCAAAGACTCTTGGTTAAGTCAGAAGCTCTCCTTCAAGTCTCTCTTCGAGGCACATCAACTCCAAAAGCTACTCGTCGCTGTACCTCGAGGGGGCATTTGTTGACACCAAAAATGTCTCTTTGCCTATTCAACATTCAGAAGCCACAAGAAGCCGCATCTTACTACAAACAGGCATTGTTTCTTCAAGCATTAGATCTTGTCAGAATCAAACAAAAACTACAAGATCCTTCAAGACAGCGAAAAGAGGGGTTCATATGAAGTTTTGGGCCATTCCAACATCATTTGACCCAACTTCACTCCTCCGTCAGCTAAACAGGCGCTCCTGGCGGCGACGGCAGCGAAGACATCAAAACTTCGATCAGAACCTACACATGGTCTCAAAATACCCCCAAAAGGCTCCATGCCAAATTTCAAGTCAAACTGGCAACGTTTGACCCTCCATCAACCCTCAAGTGGTAAAATCAAGCCTCTCAACGGCGAGAATCACCGAGGTCATCACTTAACAAACAGAGCACATAGGTGGCTTCAACATGCTTCTAAAGGGCTGCACATCAAATTTCAGGTCATTCTGACAATATTTGATTCGACTTTGACGCTCCGAAACAAAATCAAGGCTACCGGCAGCGGAGTGCCCCGGGGCCATGACATTCAAATCGGAGCCAACGGATCGTCTCAAAATGACTCCAATAGGCTCCCTGTCAAATTTCAAGTCAATCAGACAACGGTTGACCGTACATCAAAGCGCGACATATTTCTCGCGACAAAATCAAGCCTACTTGCGACAGGACCCCAAACGACTTCAAAACTCAAACAAAAGCCAATGGTTGGTCCTATCTATTGTTCAGGAGGCTACACCTCAAGTTTCAGGACTTTCCGACATCGTTTGACCTAGTCTCGACTCTTGATGGAAAATCGGCTATAAAGTCTTCAGCCTTTCCAAAAAACAGGAGACTTTGTGCTCCGATTTGCATGGCTTCTCATCAGGTTTTCTTCAGGAGAATTAAGCCAGTAAATGAGGAGAAATGACAAGAAAAATACAGGAAAAAAAAGCATCGAAAAACGGCCGAGAAACGACGACAAAAAAAGGGAAAAAACCCCATGGTCGCCGCCCATGGTAGCCGGCGACCTTGGCCCATAGAAATTCGGGTCGCCGAATTTCACCCGAAAATCCACTTTTCCAGGTTATTTTCACGTTTTGAGATGATTGGTCGCTGCAGTTTTTCAAAAATCTGATTTTTCAGGCATGTAATCTGCCGATCTTCCTCAACATCACGGATCTACCACCGGAATCATTAAATCTTCATTGATCACTCCAAGATCGCCAACCGGCTGACTAAGAAAGTACACTTTCTGTCCGACTGATCGAGAAATCGACAAGACAGATTTCACCGGCCCCATGATATCAACCAATGTCGGAAGTTGCATCGCCATCCAACATCAAATAACATGTGGATCCATCAGCGATCATCACAAGAAGAATTCCAGAAGACGCGACATGGCTCGTGACTCTTCAAATGCCCTGGCGACCACTTAATGCTGTTAATTGACCCGTTTTATGACAACTTAATGCGGTCATTAACCCAATATTTTGGACGGCCCAATCAAAATCAAACAAATGGGAGTTACAAATTCAAGTAATAATGGCATTGAAACCATGAAACTCCCCTCATCATGGAGATTAAAGGTGATTAAATGCCCATCATTCTCTACCGGCCAATCACAAGCCAAGAAAAAGGAGTTACAAAATCAAGAAATAAAAAATTGTAACTCCTCCCATCATGGAGCATCAATGCCATCAATTCTCTCATCATGGGTCATTAATCCCATAAATCACCCCATGGCTACGAAAAGCCTATAAAAATGGGTCATTCCAAGACATATACACATACAGAGACATACGCAGACACATAAAGAGAGTTCCATACTCATAAGCAAGGAAGAAGAACTCTGAAAAAATCCTGCTACTCTGCTGCTGAAACACCACAAGGTGATCGAAGTCCCTTGGGGGGCCATCCCCCCCCAAGGTCTCCTCTCTCCTTCTATCCAACATGGCCTAAACGCGGTTGTTCAACCCGTTTACTCGGTTTTTCATTGGATATAGGACCTCCCCTTGGTCTTTATCCTCTAAAAAACTGAGGTCCAAGCCAAGCCAAAGAATCAAAGCATCAAGCGTTCTCATTTGAAGGACGATGGCGAAGTCCACACATGACTTGCGACCGTCGATCTTAACGAGTCCCCGCGATCTCCTGAGAAGTCGGATCCCTTTTTTTACATTTCTATTGTATTTTGTATTCTTTGTAAAGACAAAAAAATCACATTTCTTGTCTTTCATTATTGATGAGATTTGTAAATCGCCTTCTACGGCACAAACCGCCTGTCACGGCAAACAAAATCCACCTTTCACGGCAAACAAAATGAAATCGCTTCTCACGGCATTTAAAAAATTGTGTCTCTTTCTTAAAATATATGTGCAATGGAAAGTTAGAAAGAAGAATTGATTTCCTTTCTACTTGTGAGGGTGAATCTCCGGATCACCACTTCAAATTCCAAGTAGAATAAAAAATCGGGCATACCCGTATAAAAATGTTGATGACTCGCTTTTCATCCTCCGCCATACTCCGGCAGTCCCAGGGGTGGGAAGGAGAAGATGAAAGGCCGGGCCCCCATCACCCGCAATCTCCTGAGAAGTTAGATCCCTTTTCTCACTTTTTTATTGTATTTTGTGTTCATTGTAAAGAGACAAAAAATCACATTTCTTGTCTTTTATTATTGATGAGATTTGTAAACCGCCTTTCACGGCACAAAACCTCCTTTCACGGCAAACAAAAATCGCCTTTCACGGCAAACAAAATGAAATTGCCTCTTACGGCATTTAAAAATTTTGTCTCTTTCTCAAAATATATGTGCAATGGAAAGTTACAAAGAAGAATTGATTTCCTTTCTACTTGTGAAGGTGAATCTCCGGATCACCACTTCAAATTCCAAGTAGGATAGAAAATCTGGCATACTTGTACAAAAATGTCGATGACTCGCTTTTCCTCGACCGCCATACCCCAGCAGCCCTTGGGGTGGGAATGAGAGGATGAAAGGCCGGAGCCCCCATCAAGTTGGCACACCCGGTGGGACTCGTTCATTTGAGAACGCGATGCTTAATTCTTAGGCTCCTTCCTAGTTGGTGGCCTATGGTGGATCTTGCATCTAAAAAAAACATGAGATGGGATTTCTGGAAATTTCTATCTTTGAGTTTATTTCCACTCTTTCTCATTTAAAAAAAAATTAAATCTGATTTCTCTTTTTTGGGTTCAATTTTGAGAAACTCTGATCCTCTCCTCTTCGAATTTGATAGCTCACAGAAATGTTTGCATCTATTGTTCATATCAGGGAATGGACCATCTTTTCTCTTTGATGAGTCCAAGGGGGATTTTCCAAAAAAAAAAAAACTCATTTCAAACTTGTTCAAAAAAATTAGATCTTTTCTCTTTTGGATTTAAATTTGAGAAAGTTTGGTTTCTTCCATTTCGGACAATGGCTCGCGGAAATCGCTTGTAGCCAGCATTTGAATTTGAAGGGACCATTCGCTCTCTTTGATAAACCCATTTGAAAAATAAATAAAAAAGTTCAAAAATCCACTAAGGTTACACCAATTGCGTTCCTTGACCAAAGTGGATCTAAGAAAAGCCTTGTCCAGAGTGTGGAGACAGCTAGACAGTTCGAGGCAAGGGTCCTCCAAACGGGTTTATTAAGTAATCCTACCCTTACCTGGGGCTGATCTATCTACTAAGGTTTCATAAGACCGAATTGGAAACCTATGTGTACTCTTAAAAACAATCTTCAAAAAAAATCTCAACAAAAAAAAAAAAAAACTTCCGTCACATTTGAGTTCAGATTTGAGAAATCTTGGTTCTCTCCTTTTCGGATTTAATGCTCGCAGAAATGTTTAAGCCTTTATTCGGATCGGAACACCATTTGCTCTCTTTGATGAATTCAAGCTTGACCTTAAAAAAAAAAACCTCTGTCATTTTTTAATTCACATTTGAGAAATCTTGGCTCTCTCCTTTATGGATTTAGTGCTCGCAGAAATGTTTGAGCCTATGTTCGGATTGGAACACCATTTGCTCTCTTTGATGAATTCAATCTTGACCTTTCAAAAAAAAAAAAAACCTCCGTCACATTTGGGTTCAGATTCGAGAAATTCTAGTTCCCTCCCTTTCGGACTTAGTGCTCGCAGAAATGTTTGAGCCTTGTTCGGATTGGAATACCATTTCCTCCCCTTTATGAACCCAATCTTGACCTTTCAAAAAATCTCATCTCGTGTCCTTTCTGAGGATGCGATTTACAACATTTGTGCCTAACGGTGCTAGTACGCCCTTTCGGGTCTACTGTATTCGCGACCGACACATTTGTATCTCCAACCTTATATCATCTTACCTTGAGTGAGCCTTGCTTCTCGGTAATTTGAATTAAGGTTTACAATTGCTTCTAGTAGTCACTGGAACGCTCGCCCTGAGCCTACCATACTTGCATTTAGAACATTTGTACCCTCCATGGCTTGTTGCCTCTTTCATCTTGCTTGGGGTGGGCCATGTCCCCTCGAGTGATTTGAAAAGACAAAACCATAGTTATTTTCCATTTATGATCACCATATTCTTGTGATTACTAATGGATCTGGTCTTGTTTCAGAAGTATCCAAACTAACAATGGCAGCTTCATTGACCATCACTTTCGATGAGAACAAGTACCAACTCCTGCTTCAAGAAAATCAAAACAAGCGCACTCACAAGCGCCCCAGGAGCTGCCAGAGCATCATCTCCTTCAACAAATCTCAAATTGGGTCGACCTCTACTCCCCAGACCATCATCTTCGGGTCGTTCGGACCATTCCCACTCCTCGCAGAAGAAACTGTACTTTCCAAGAAGCAGAAAACCGCCCCTAAACATGTCGCTGCTCCGACACCGTGGGCAACAATCAAAAAGTTTGAAACCTGTGGCAACCCCACGAAGCCTCAACCTTCAAGAAACCAATTATGCCCCAAGACCTGGTCCCCAAGACCTTCCCCAAAGCAAAGGAGGTCCCGAACATCTGTAAAGCCAGTGTACCTGGCCCCTCTCATGGAGAACCGGTTTGACCCTCTCTCTCACATGAAAGAGGTAAAACCTACTCTCCACCAAACAAATAAATCAACTCAGCATGAGCCAGCTTGCTCCTACAAGCCCAAAATCAAGTCATGCATCACCAGGCCACCGCAGGAACCTGCTAAAGGCCTACACTCCTGCGAGTCGACCTTCATCTCATAAGAGGCCAAACTTGCAAAATTTAAAGCCTCACTACGACAAGCAAAGGACCGCATCCAGATCCTGTCCATGCCTAACTTTAAAGAATACAAGCTCGGCTGTTGCGCACGGGGGACTACCTCCTTCATTGCCAGAGCACAGCTAACTGAAGCTCAAATTGTTCGTCGTATGCTTCGCCGCGTGACATATCGACAAAAGAGACTAGAGAAGTAGAGAACCCAACATTCTACCCTTCAGGTCTCTAAAAAATGGGTCAAAAAAGAAAGACCCCACCAAGTTGTTGCTGTCTATATGGTCGGCAAAACCAGAAGACGCCAGAAGTCAGCAACCAGAATTCTCCCACTCCTTCAAGTCGAGGACATCGGAGTAACCATTCCTCCGACTCTTCATCCAAAAGAATGAGCTCCAGCTCAGTCACCAAGACGATATCCTCATTCGATTCTCGAAGGATGAACGCCTTGGTTACAAATGTTGAGCAGCCTCCACCGCATGATGACGTAACGGCACGCATCCAGCAGTTGGAGCAAGGATAACAGAGAATTGAGGCTCTAATGGAAAACCTCCTCCTCACTTTCCAGCGTCCACCGAATAATGAAGCTCCTCCAAGTCATCAAGATGACGAGAAAAACAATGAGTCACGCGCCCTTACCAAAAAGGACATTGATGATACCCTCTCTAAAACAAGAGAAGATGATACACTGAAGGAACATGGGATCAAGCCACCATATCCATTATGGATGGACTCGGTTCCATTCCCTGCAAAATTCAAATAACCTACTCTCCATACCTATACGGGGAAAGGTTCAGTCAGACAGCACGTCATCCACTTCAAGATCCTGACGGGAGCTGTTGCGGATCAAGATGCCCTCAAGATCCACTTCAAAGGTCTCTATGCAAATACCCTAAAAGGTACGGCCTACGATTTGTACTCCACTCTGCCCGAGGACTCCATCCAAAACTCGGCCATGCTGGAGATATGCTTCCTCACCCACTTCAAAGGTGAAGATCACCCTGTTACTATGGCACAGCTCTGCAGCCTAAAACAGGTAGAGAATGAGTCAATATACGACTTCATTCACAAGTGGAAGGTGATGGCGTACAAGTGCTCAGAGGTACTGCCACAAGCGTCGCTGATCAACATCTTCCGTAACAACATGAGAGCAAGGATCTGCTCTATGATTATCGGCAACAAATAAAAAACCTGGGAGAACTCCTAGAAACAGTGATCGAGGCTGAAACGGTGATCAAAGACCTCAACAGTCAGAAATCATCAAAGAAAGAGTCGATCGCTATTAAAACCTCAAAACCGAAGAAAACGGAGGTTCTTAATGTGCAAACCAAGTCAACACCTCAACAGCCAAAGAAAGCTGAAAACAAAACTACAGGTAAAAAATCTTAACTCTCTGAGGCCTTCAAAGAACGAGTAGAGAAGCAATACCCGTTCGATGAAGATGTTGAAGAAATCTTTGAGGCTCTCGTAGCAAATAGTAAACTCACCTTACCTAAGCCCAAAAGACCAGGAGATGTTGGCAAAACCAATGATCCCCGGTATTGTCCATACCACCAGATGGTCTCGTATCCTCTCAATCAATGCTTCGTTGTGAGAGAGAAGATCAACGAGATGTGGAAAATTGGAGTCATCACCTTTGACAAAAACTATGGATCTACCTCCGTCAACATGGTGTCATATGGACAAACTTCCAAGTCACCAAAGGAGAAAATCACTATTTCCTTCAAGGGGATAAAAATGACTCAGACGTCCCAAGAGTTGGTTCCTTATCCAACATCAGACGGACAACCCATATGGGTGCATCCCGATCTCCTAAAAGATGAAAATTGGGAGATCGTCAAAACAAAACCTACCGCTCAACACCGAAGGCAAGCCAAGAGATAACTCCGCAAGCTCAAATAGTAGGAGAAGACTCAATCAGAGCAAGAAGTCCCTGAAAAGGCAGAGACCTTTTCCATTGCTTGACTAGGGGCGACGAAAGAATCCAAGACTTCAAAGGTGGTAAGGAGATTCACCCTTGGTGATTTCATGCCACCTCATTACAGAAATGAAGCTATGCAGGGGGCATCATACTTTTGCAACTCAGTAATTGGATTCTCCATGGATGGGTACGAGTCCAGTGATACTGCCAGTGATACCGATGAGTGGGAAGAATCCATTGAAACAGAAGAATACCTCTCCAATGGGGAATGGATTCCTGAATCTCATCTTATGCCAGTAATCTGGTATAACCAATTACAGCAACAAGGATCCTGGTCTGATGATGAAGAAGACCAAGACACTGTTCAAGGAAGTGTTGTTGATCCAACACAAGCAAGCGCTCCAGTGGAACCCAACATTGATGAATCATGAGGAGCAGATGACGAAGAAGAATTGGCCCCTATGCCCGATCTCGAAGAATATGCAAGAATCTTGCAACGTCTTGCCATAGAGCGGGAGCAGGATTGGATCGATGACCTTTGTCATAATCAAAATCCAGAACCGAAAATCCCAGAAAATCTATAGACATCTCCTCCGGTAACCTCAGAAAATGAAGAAAAATGCTGGATTGATGATCCCCTCACATATGAAGACGAGTCTGAATCTCAACAGTGCGTTGCTCGCAATGCGATAGTTCGGGATGATCATGCCTCTGAAAATCATCTGTCGAGGCCTCAGATTCTCAGACTACGTCCGGTAGCATATCTTCTGGAGCTACATCTCCTCAAGTGACTTCCATAGAGATATCATCTTCTCAGCCTTCGTCTCCTGAAACTGTGACGTCAGAACTCAAGCCTCCTCCGGCTCATCATCTCGAAGAAGCTCCTCCCAATGAAGTCTTCTTCAATGAAAATCCGGTCAACTGGTCCCAGATACCTGGCCTCATAGGCAATGTCTGGACCGATAAACTACTCAACGAAGAAAAGAAGTTGCTGAATGTTGTTCAGGACTTGTTCCCGGAAAATGCTCCTTGCAACACGATCACTGAAGACGGTAGTACTGCTGCGGAGACGTCTTCAGCAAATGACAAGGATCAACCCCTTGGTCTCGAGGGCAATCTTCCGAACGAAGAAGACCCTTCTTTAGAAGCTCTCGAAGTTGGTAGAAGTACCAGCTCTGGCCAGGATTACCACAAAAATTACAACCAACCTTCTTATTCTTATGTAAATCCTTCGGGAAAACAAGTTGTAAACGTCCCAAGTAGCAACAATAATGAAAATGCAGGCTCGAAGGAGGCTTTCAAGTACGACTTGATTGAGCACGTCAAACACATACCTGCACGACTGCACATCCTTGACTTATTACGAATGTCTCCACAAACTCGTGATAGTCTCATTTAAGAGCTGCAAAGGCAAAATGCGGATGTCGACAAACATGCCCCACAAGTCCTACAAATTGAAATGGACTACAGGGTCAAAAAATTAAATACTTCCTCAAAGGGAGAAAAAAAGAAAGCTGAGGAATCAAGCATCGAATGCCTCTCGGTTCAGAAAGAAGCAAGTGCAACCATCGCCTTCGATAAGGATGACCTCCTGCTAGGTGAGACAAAGTACAACCGACCCCTGTACTTCACAGGGTATGTCAAAGAAATGCCAATGCACAGAGTCCAGAATGACCCAGGTTCTGCACTCAGTCTCATCTCTACTTCGGCACTTGAAGAGCTGGGTATTCCACCTAGCAAACTGAGTCACATGTCTGTATCAATCTTTGGATACGATAGGAGTGCTCAAAGGCCTATTGGCAAAATCAGGTTCAAGTTACAAACCTGTGATCTTATTTCTGAAGTCACTATGTATGCAATAAGAACCCCTTCATGCTACAACATCCTTCTTGGACGCCCTTGGATACCTGAGAATGGTGTCGTCCCTTCAACTCTAAATCAGTGCATCAAGTTCGTTGGCAACGACGGCTTAATACATCGAGTGTTTACAGATAGAATGCCCTTCAAAGGCAAAGGCGTCCATTTTGCAGATGCTCAGATGTACAAGGATGAAAAAGAAGAATGAGGAAGAAATAACACCCTTTGCCGAAAATGTCCAGAAAGATAAGAGCAAGGCTCCTCAACAATCATCGGAAAAAAACAAATCTTCCAACAAATCCGAAGAGAGCAGTCATTCTCCCTTTGTTATCTCTCTCAAACCTTCAAAGCCTTTAGTAATCACCACCAAAGCGAAGAAGACAAAATGAAAAACTGGGGGCAAGTTCGTTGTCTCCTTCGTGTCCATTATGCAAGACACAGACTCGGATTCAGAAGAAGAAGACGATACACCGTCAAGCCAAGCTGATACTCAGCAAGTTCAGCCTGCTTTCACTCCATTTGAGACACATGTCGGCGTAGAAAACCCTACGTCTGTTTCCTTCGTCGTTCTGGCAACTTCGGCAAAAGAAAAGACAATCTTCTTCCATAAATCGGAAGCCTTTTCATCTAATTCTTCGCTTGAACCTTTCCAAAATGAAGGTATGCCTTAACTATTCTTGTATAGTCCAATGGCACAAGCTATCATGAAGAAAATGGGCTACGATGCTCAGAATCCAATCAGTTTAGGAGGTGGCCGTGGTATTCTCACACCATTGGAACCCACCTTGACCAAAAGTCAACTAGAGGATTGGAAACTCCATCGTCACATAGAGAGGTCTTCATACGGGTTGGGGTATGATCCTTATACTCCCATGAGACAGTTGACACAAAGGCTGCAAAGTCGTTTCACCGACCAAGTTTCAACATCTCGTGTCCATGATGACATTGATCTCCCTGGATATCTTTTTCAGGAGTCACCCATCGAGGATCCAGGAAGCTTTTCCAATTGGTATGATTTCTCTGACGATGAAGAGGATTTGTCCGATGACACAGACGCACAGTTTTCTAGCCCCGAAGAACCATCGTCTCCAAAAGAAGTACCCTGCTTCAACCCAGTTTCAACAGGTGATTGGGACCATCTCATTGCCAGTCTTAAGAAGAATACCGATGAAGAAGACCCATAGACAAAAAACAAAGACTTGGTCTGCAAATGCCTTTGGAACTCCAGAAGGTCTTGTTAAGTTGGAAGCCTCTGAAAATAATGTGGATGAACCACTTTCAAACCTTCCAACAGAAGATCCTATTCAAAAGATAGACTTGGGGACACCTGATAATCCATGTCCTGTATTCATAAGAATATAAAGGATGATGAGTTACCCGAGCATATCATTTTTCTTCATGAGTTCGTTGATTATTTCGTATGGTCTTACGCTGAAATGCCTGGCTTAGACCCTAAAATAGCAGTCCACAAACTCAATCTGCAAAAAGACATCATGCCTGACAAAGAAGGCCAAAGAAGATTCCGTCCTGATGTGATGGACAAAATTGAATTAGAAGTTTAAAAACTCAAAAGTGTTGGCTTCATCCGCGAGGAACAACATCCTGAATGGGTAGCCAACATCGTCCCTATGACAAAGAAAAATGGGCAAATCAGGGTCTGTATTGACTATAGAGACCTGAATAATGCATGCCCTAAAGATGAATTTCAGCTCCCCATACCAGAAGTGATGATCGACAACACCTACGGATTCGAGCGAATGACATTCATGGATGGATTCTCTGGCTACAATCAGATAAAGATGCATCCTGAAGATGAAAGACAGATCATTTCGGACTCCATTTGGCGTGTATTGCTACACAATCATGCCATCCGGTCTAAAAAATGCGGGCTATGATGAGAATATTCCAATATATGCAGCATAAGATGGTCGAATGTTACGTTGATGACCTCGTCGTCAAAAGCAGAAGAAAAAAAGATCATCTCAAAGATCTTCAAGAAGTCTTCCTCCGACTTTGCAAACACAAACTACGGATGAATCCACTAAAATGCTTCTTCGGTGTCTCATTGGGTAAGTTTCTCGGATTCATAGTTCGGAAAGGCGGAATAGAACTTGACCCCACCAAAGTCAAGGCTATCCTAGAAATGCCATCTCCAAGAACCCTAAGAGAACTAAAATGGCTTTAAGGAGGGTTGGCATACATTCGATGGTTCATCTCCAATCTATCAGGGAAGTGCCGTCCATTCTCTCGTCTAATGAAGAAAGGTGTGAACTTTGTTTAGGATGTTGAATGTGAAGCCGCATTTCAAGAAATCAAGACATACCTGACTAAACCTCTAGTGTTGGCTGCCCCATAACTGGAAAACCATTCATCTTGTACACAAGAGCTCTCGATTACTCTTTGAGCACTCTACTGGCACAAGAAAATGACGAAGGAAAAGAAGCTGCTCTATATTACCTCAGCCGCATGTTGGTAGGTGCAGAGCATCGCTACTCTCCAGTCGAAAAAGAATGCCTTGCAGTGATGTTCGCCGTACAAAAGCTGCGTCACTATCTGCTATCCAACACAGTATACCTGATTTCGAGGATCAATCTCTTAAAGGTCCTTGTCACAAAAACAGGTTCTCTTAATGCCCGATTGGCAAAATGGTCTATCCTTCCGTTGTAATTCAATATTAGGTATGTACCACGAAAGGCAATCAAAGGCCAAGCTCTAGCAGACTTTCTTGCAGAGCACCCATTGCCTAAATATTCTCCACTAAGGGATGATCTCCCAGACGAATCTGTCTACAATGTGGGGACTTCCTTACCAAATGCTTCCTGGGACATGTACTTTGACGGCGCAACCATGACAAATGAAAAAGGAAAGCAAATATCGAGAATTGGCATCCTCTTCGTCAGTCCCGACAAATACACGGTTCCACACACTTTCTTGCTACTGGAACCATGTCCAAACAACGCAGCGGAGTACTAAGCCTTGATTGTAGGATTGGAACTCGCTCTCGAATCTGGCATCACCATGCTGGAATCTTTTGGGGACTCCCAACTGATCGTCAACCAGATGAATCAGAAATTTGAAGTCAGAAAGCCTGATCTGTTACCTTATTACAAAAAGGCGCAATCGCTTCGACAAAAGTTTGACATCTGTCACATCACCCACATCCTAAGAGGTGAAAACATCCGTGCAGATGCCCTGGCCGGACTCTCCACATCTATGGCAATCCAAGAAGGGGAAAACATGCAAATTACAGTGTGTCAAATAATGATTCTCCCTCCTCTTAATACACACCAAACAGTTGCTAAATGCCACCAAGTGGTTGGAAGTCGGATGTCCATCCTCAAACCTCCAATTGGCGACTGGAGGGATCCGTTCATTGATTACATCATGTTCGGAATCCTACCTGAAGATCCAAAAGAATGCGTAAGCCTTAAAAAACAAGCCCCAAACTTTCATTTGGATATTCCTTCAAAAATGCTTTATAGAAACTCCTTCAACGGAGTACTTTTATGCTGCTTGTCACAACAAGAAGCCAAGGAAACTCTCAAAGAAGTACATGCTGGTCTTTGTGGAGCTCATCAGGCTAGTCCTAAGCTCTACGATCAAATAAAAAGGTTAGGTTATTATTGGCCTACCATGGTAGCGGATGCTATGCAATTTGTTAAACGCTGCCGACAATGCCAAGTTCATGGAGATTATGTCCAAATGCCTCCGGAATGGCTACATCCCACAGCAATCTCATGGCCTTTTGAAGACTGGGGTATGGACATCATAGGTCCTATCTCTCCCCCATCAAGCAAAGGTCATCGCTTCATCTTCGCCGCTACGGATTATTTCTCCAAGTGGTCAGAAGCATTTGCGCTTAGCAAAATGAAGACCTCATCAGTCCTTCAATTCATGCGCACCAATATTATCTGTCGCTTTGGCATACCTAAAAGATTCATCCATGATAACGAACCGCAATTCCTGGATCACAGATTCTACAAGTTCTGCAACAAGTACAAAGTCCAAAGTTGTCCTTCGACTCTATATAATCCGGCGGCAAACGGACTAGCAAAAGCCTTCAAGAAGACACTCTGCAAAATTCTTAAGAAAATGGTCTCTAGTCACAACAGAGACTGGAGCGACAAACTACCTGAAGCTTTGTGGGCTTATCGAACCACCGTTCGAGGACCAACCCATAGCACGCCTTTCTCTTTGGTCTATGGATGCGAAGTTGTTGTCCCTTTGGAAGTACAAATTCCTTTCTTAAGGGAATCTTTGAAAAATGACATGATGCAAGAAAGCAATGTCAAATGGAGACTCCAAGAGCTGGATAATCTCGATGAAAGACGGCTTGAAGCTCTACCAAGCATTGAGCTATACCAAGCACGCATGGCAAGATCTTTCGACAAGATGGTCAGGCAACGCGCCTATAAAAAGAGTGACTTGGTTCTTGCAGTAAAAAGGCCAATGATTTTCGTCCACAAATCCAAAGGGAAATTAGAACCAAAATGGGAGGGACCCTTTGTCATCGACAAAGTCTTCTCCAACGGTGCATATGCTCTCCTAAACATGGAGGGTGACAAATGTATGCTGCCCATCAATGTCAAGTTCTTGAAGCAGTACTACCCTTGAAGACTTACGCCACTGGGTCAGAGCAATGCTTGCACGGCCAAAAGCCTACTCCCAGGTACTTGCTCGTCAAACCCACTCCTTTTGGAACTTTCATGCTTATGTTGAAACTTCTAAAATAAACTCTCAAAGCAATGCTTACTTTCTTAGTTTCAATGTTCCAAAAAAAAAAAATTACAAAAATCCAAGTTTAGGAGCCTCTTCCCGGACTTGACCAAAACTTTCGATCCATGAACCCAGAATTCATGGTTTGAAACAAAAATTAGGAATCAGGAATTTCCACCCGAGTCCACCTCGACTTTTACAACCAAAAATGGTTTTAAGTCAAAATTTACGACCCTCGTGTCTTTTAACAAAAAAAAAATGGTTTTTAAGAAACCGCGGAAAAGCGACGCTCAATCGATACTCGTAAAACCCAAAAATCGGAAGGATGCGAACCCCATTTGATACTTCCAAAATTTCAAAATCACATTGAAGCGAGACCTTGTCGATACTTGCAAAATTTCAAAAATTGTGGAGACGCAACATTCCAGTTGATATCCGCAACCCAAATTCTCAAACTTCAACAATCGTGGAGATGCAACATTCCAGTTGATATCCGCAACCCAAATTTTCAAAAAAAAAAGGAAAAGAAAAAATCTCAAATTTCAAGAATCATGGGGAAGCGACATTCAGTCGATTCCCACAAAACCAAAGTTTTTGAAAAAGCAAGGAAACGATGCTCAGTTGATACTTGCACCCCAATTCGCGAGGAGGCGACATTCCATCGATACTCGCAAACTAAATGAGCAAGGAGGCGACATTCCATCGATACTTGCATTACCATTAAGCAGGGAGGCGACTTTTAGTCGATACTTTCATTTTTGAAAACCAAAACCTGGCTTCTATGCCAAAAACAAAAAATCGTCTTCTATGCCAAAAACCAAAATCGCCTTTTACACCAAAAACAAAATTTCGGATTTTATGCCAAAATATCCAAAAAACCGGGTTTTATGCCAAAAATCGAAAATTTGGCTTTCATGCCAACAAAACAAAACTTGGTTTTAAAAAAATATGGCTTTCACGCCAAAAACAAACAAATTCGGCTTCCATACCATCCCAAAATTTCGGCTTTCACACCCGCAAGCAAAATCAGCTCTCATGCCAATTCAAAACTTGGCTTTCATGCCATCTCAAAAAAAAAAGGCTTTCATGCCATCTCAAAAAATTTGGCTTTCATGCCATCTAAAAAAAACCGGCTTTCATGCCATCTCAAAAATTCGGCTTTCATGCCATCTCAAAAACTTTAGCTTTCATGCCACAAACAAATTTTGGCTCTTATGCCACAAGCAAATTTGGCTCCCACGCCATCTCAAAATCCAGCTTTCAAGCTATCAAAAAACCAAGCTTTCGCCGCAAAATCTCGCTTTCATGCCCAAAACAACCCTTTGACAAAAGATTGTCACAAAATGACAACCTTTTGGTCAAATTTTCAAACAAACATCCTCAACCAACTTTTGCTTATTTTCATCAAAAAGAATTTGAGTAAAAGGTATATAAGGTACCAAAAATGTTTTTTTTACATGGAGGTACCAAAAGAAAGGAAGAAAAAGAGTTTGTTACAAAAATCAGGAGCTTAGTCTAACATGGTATTCAACCAAAGATTCAACTCCTCAAGCAGACTCTTGGCCTTAGCCTCTAAAGCTTCCAGGCCACGATTCTTCAAAATATTTCCATAAAATGCGGCAGATCGCAGCGACCCATCTGCAGCACGGGGAAGTTCCTTCCAAAGAATCTGTCATTGCTAGTACTCTTGAGTCTTCCTCCGAAGATTGCTCTTAGCGTCGTCGGCATGGCGAATCAGAGTGCCTTCTCTAGCATGAGCTTTCATAATGGCGGCCCATTTGGCAGCAGCTTATTCCTCTAATAACTCGAGACTATGCCTGGCTTCAACGACCTCCCTATCAAGACGACGCAGGTCTTCTGTTAGCTTGATCATAGCCAACTCGGTGACATTCCTCTCCCGAACAAATTGCTTCCTAGTCCGTGAGATCTCGTTCAGTTCAGACTTGACCTCACCAGAAGGCTTCAAAAACATCTCATTGAAAAAGTCACCACTCGAGAAGCTCTTGGTCTCATTCCACTTGTTGCCTAAAGCTATGACTTCATCAACAAAAGCCTTCGCACTTGCAATGTCCAGACCAACCTCTTTGATATCAGCAAGGATGTCCTGTACATGTTTGATCATACCAAAGCCAGCTTCCAAATGGCCAGAAGAAAGAGTTTCAACCCATGAGCTCAAAACGCTCTTTAACACTTTCTTCGCATATTGAAGAGATAGCCCGGATGAAGGTGCGCCCCTCTCCATTGGTCGACTGCCCGTGTCATGCCCTGTTGGAGGAGTGATCATCAGACTCTTTCTAATTGGAGACACTGGCGAAGGAATCTCCTCAGAAGATATCACCCCTGCCGCATTGAAACTGGAAGAAGAAGTGCCTACTCCCGGATCAACTGCAGGCATCTCCTGCTCTGGCCCTGAGAAAAACTGAGGAACTTCTCCTCTTACCTCAAAACCTGCCAGCGAAACAAAACAAAAAAGGTATGAAAATGATCCTATTAAAAAAATCATTATCATCAGGGTTATTTCTACAAATACCTTCTTCAACTATCGGTGGAATACTTTCTGCCTCCATGAGTTCATCCGAAGCATCGTCATAGGTCTCGTCCACGGATGGCTCAAAATCATCAGAATCCTGCGGCAAGTCAGCTGACAAGAAAACAAGCAACATGTTGGCAAATGACAACACAGACAAAAAAAAGAAGAAAGAAAATACAAAGAAGTCATAGTAGGTGAAGATTCTGCAATCACTCCAGAGTCCCTTGGTTCTTCTTCAGATGCCGCAATCGGATCCATCACTGGTTTATTAGCCAGAACCTCAGGCATCACCAAATCATCATCTCCAACTGAAAAGAGAGAGAAAGAAAATAAAAAACAAGAAAAGCTCAATGAAAGAAACAAAAAAGAGAGAGGAGGAATAAACCTTCATTAACGGTCTCTTCCTCTCGGCTCCTCTTTTCTGGAGGCTCATCCGCGTCCTCGGACATCTCTTCAGCAATGGCGGGAGGTGTTGGAAAATAGGTGGGCCACTCAGATAGGTTTCAAAACTTTTGATCCACTTAATGCAGGGATCAACTATCTAGAAGGCAATAAAATCCAATCCAGGATGCAATCCCTCAAATTCATAAATCATGTACAGCAATATATCCTATCTAGAAGATAGAAAACACACCTAAACACGCAACCACGAAATCTACAACATACAAGGATGTAGATTATACCTTTGGAGCTTAGTAGTGCTCTAATGAAGAAGTTGATCTCTTTCTTTGATGATGAACGCTTTCACTAATCAAATCAGAATCTCCAACACCCTTTGATCTACCACGCTATGACCCATATTAAATCTCTTTTCTCAAGAAGATTGGTGGAAACTTCAAGAGAAAACCCAACTAGAAACTCCAAGGAACTAGAGGAGAAAGAGAGGAGAGAAAATTGTGCAACACTTGCACTATGAGGTGGGCTGGATATGGAACTCAATAATGGACGTCCAAGAGGGGATATATCCCCTATTTATAGTCCTCCATTCCACCTCTTTACCTATTTGAAATAGAAGTTTAACTCCCATTACAAAATAGTAACCTTCTCCCTTGCTAGTTGCCATAGAAGTCTCACTTCCACAACAACTAGTAGCTTTCTCCTTTCTAATTAAAATAGAAGTCTTACTTCCATTAATAATTAGTAACTTATTATTACCACTATTAGAAGTCTCACTTCAAATAGAAATAGAAACCTTCCAATTCCTTCCTATTAGAGTTCAAGTAGAATTAGTATCTTTCTAATAACTTGGGCTAGCATGGGGACCACTAGAGATTCCTTAGAAAGCTGGCTCCAACTGGGACACGCGACCCCACATCTCATGTGCAATCCGGGCCCACAGTTAATTACAAATAGCTCCACTATATAAATGCAATTGCACTCCAGTCTAAGGAATATATTACAATGAAGACCCTAAACTTCCCTATTACCACAAATAGGCCCTTCCATTTATATTCATGGATCAATTGGACCTGTCCACCAAATTATTTCCATATCTTATTATCCTTGAGCCCCAATTAATTATAATGATCATTTGGTACCGATCCAATTAACTCTTAATTGGAATGGGTGCGCACTTACCAATGATGAATCCATTAATTGGCACAAGGGGATATTAAAGATAGATTACATCTTGACCATTGAATGTTCCCACAGCTCCACTACCACGTACCCAAATCACCGAGGTGTTGACCTACAATTGGCCTCACTCATTGGTGACTCAAAGCAAATGAATAGATAGAAACTTGAGTTCATTAATGTCTTAGGATTATGAGCCTATTGCTAGGGAATTATGAGAGCAGATCTTAAAGTAAAGACAGTGTATATAAGGTGCTTCTCATGGTCCTTCAATACATCCAATGTACCGGCACCATGATCTAGAATCTTACATTCCGATGATCGAGACAAATCACACTATCTCATAGTGATCAAAGTGCTGCAACCTTGTCAGATGAGATGCCCAATCTCATCACTGGTTGTGAAGATATTTAAGTATAAGATTTGCAATACATGTCTCCTGTATGTGGATCTCATCTATACACATGTATTACATCTAGTATACTTGTGGACTCCGGTTCATCTCATGAACCATTTTTTCATTCGTATTAGTTATGTGCAAACAAGTAATAAAACACCATTCATCTCATGAAAGGAAAGCAATAATATATATTGATAAATAAAGAAATTAATAAATTTATTCATCATATACTGGTATTGAGACCATAAAACTAACAGGAGGGACTTCTGAATCAGGACAATCATCGTGTCATCTCTTATTACGGCGCTGCCCTCTCTTCCTCTTGCTTCTATGGGCCGGTTCGCTTGAAGTACCTGCCGCATCATCAAAGTCAGGACCTTTGCTTGACTCCTCGCTGGATGGTCTGCTCCTCTCAGTAGACTCCAAGGAAGCCTTTGTTCGTTCTGCTTGCATCCAAGTGTCGATCTCGGCTTCCTCTTCTTCTAGTTGTTTCAAGACCTCACCAGGTATCTCTTGTACAGCTCCTGATCTGATGACGTCCTGTTCACTGAGAAAGCCTACCTTGTGCTTCTCTCTTACAAGGAAAGCCAGAACTTCCTCTCGACGGACTCCATCTGATCTGCCAAGACCCTTCGCAGAAGATTGCTTCACATCGAGCTCCTTCTTGGAAAGCGCCTGGTACACTAAAAAGTTCTCTACGAACCATTTCGTAAAGCCAGCAGTCCGGAAAGTGGGCAACTCAGGATAGGAAATCATGGCGGTAGTGTTCTCCACTCTGTAAAAAGCCCATGCATTCCCTCCATCCTGCAAACCTCCAAAACGCTTCACCTTGCTCGAAGGCGCTCCAACAATGCCTTGAGAGAAGCCCAACTGCAGCGCAAAATGCAAGGGGACTTACGGCTGGATATCAACAAAAAGATGTCTATGGTACACCATCGTACCAACGCGTATGTTGAAAAGCCACCTCTTTTCTGTGTTTGTCAAAGAATAGTGTCTTCCCGACCCTGCCCTGGTGAAATCACGGGAGACACCAAAATCAAAAGCCTTCTTCCATAAACCTAGAGAAAGCTTCATTGAAGATTGCCCAATCTCGACGTCCCTGAACCGTCGGATCCTCAAACGGACAGACAAAAGAGATTTGGAAACGGCTGTCCCTCTAGGCAATCGAATCATGAAATGGTCATCATCCTACGAAACTCCTAATCGATGGAAGCCGGGACAGTGGTACACATACCACGAATAGAAAATATGGGCTGAAAATACCCTATTTATAGGGAGCCCAAGTCGAACCACGAAAGCAGCAGGTTGCAGCTCGGTACACAGATAGGAGTAAAGAGCGGGCACCAAAGCAAGCCGCTCTCCAAATGCCATCTGACAATCCGAAAAAATACAATGCGGCCTGATGTGCGTACCCTCTCCTCCAGCAAAAACAACCTCACTCAGCCAGTAAGTGAGGTAAACAACGAGATCCCTCCGTAGCGCAATGTCAGAATAAATGGCATCTGTACTCATGAAGAAGTCCTTCAAGTCTCCTTGCGTGACAGAAGTCTTCTTCGAACCTGGAGTCTTAACTTTGGCCTCCTAAGTCATGCTATCAGAAGATTCTCTGTTGTCAAAGAAGTTGGAAAACAAAGAGCCAAAACTCCTCCAACTGCTGAACCAGACTTTCGATCCCTCATTCTCCATAAAAAAATCATAGAGGGCAACAAGCTGAAAGTATAAAAGCCTAAACTCCTCAGGCTGTTCCTCAAGGACGCTATCAATAGGCAAGAACTCCTCATAAAGTTTGTCAAGGATAGGCAGCCCGGTAATGGCGCTCAATTCCTTCAAAGTAAAACCAATCTCACCATTCGTGACAATGAAGGTGTTGGTTTGTGGAAGGAATGAGTCCAACATGGCCATGAAGGCTTCATCAGAAAAAACCACGGTTTGTCGAAAAGCGTGACTCGCATCGAAGATCTCGGCCTCCTTCAAAACGGCCCCGCCAACCTGCAGGATGTGATCAGTCCATGACTCCCAACTTGAGTCAGCACGAAGACGAAAAGGCTTTACCCAATTGCTGTCGTCACCCTGGAAAATGCCAAGGACCACCGGTCTCAAATCGATCGATGGATGATCAGAACCTTGGTAACCGTTGGCTGGCATCAACATGTCCATGCGGACAGGCAACTTCTCTGCATAAGCGGAAATGCCGCCAACAAAAACCTCGATCTTGATCACATTAGTCCTCATCACCCAGCTCGGACGATCTTCCCTCTTGGGGCATGTGGGAGAAAGACTCATGATTGAGATAGTGCGATCAAAATGCCCATCATTTTGGACGGCCCAATCAAAATCAAGCAAATGGGAGTTACAAATCCAAGTAATCATGGTATTAAAACCATGAAACTCCCCTCATTATGGAGATTAAGGGCGATAAAATGCCCATCATTCTCCATCGGCCAATCATATTCAAGGAAAAAGGAGTTATAAAATAAAAGAGTTAAAACTTGTAACTCCTCTCATCATGGAGCATCAATGCCATCAATGCTCATAAACCCACCTTATGGCCACCAAAAGCCTATAAAAGGGGGTCATTCCAAGAAGAAAGGTCTAGAAAAATTCAAGAAAAATCCCGAAGTATTCTCGAAGAATACTTGCTACTCCACTGTAAAAGAAACCACAAGATGATCAAAGTCCCTTTGGGGGCCATCCCCCCAAGGTCTCCTCTCTCATTCTATCCATTATGGCCTAAACGCGGCTCTTCAGCCCGTTTACTCGGTTTTTCATTGGATATAGGACCTCCCATTGGTCTTTATCCTCTAAAAAACTGAGGTCCAAGCCAAGCCAAAGAATCAAAGCATCAAGCGCTCTCATCTGAAGGACAACGGCGAAGTCCATACATGACTTGCGACCGTCGATCTGAACGAGTCTCCACAATCTCCTGAGAAGTCGGATCCATTTTCTCACTTTTCTATTGTATTTTGTATTCTTTGTAAAGAGACAAAAAATCACATTTCTTGTCTTTCATTATTGATGAGATTTGTAAACCACCTTTCACGGCAAACAAAAATCTCCTTTCACGATAAACAAAATGAAATCGCCTCTAACGGCATTTAAAATTTGTGTCTCTTTCTTAAAATATATGTGCAATGGAAAGTTAGAAAGAAGAGTTGATTTCCTTTCTACTTGCGATGGTGAATCTTGTAAGTCCTGGGATCCGAACCCTAGAGTGGGGGTGAATAGGGTGAGCTTCATTTATGACCAATTTTAACCAATTATAACTTCTTTAAAACAAACTAGTCACAAGTGATGATTATCAAACTAAATGCGGAAGCTTAATAAAAACAATCACCACAAAGCAAGCACCATCACACAAGGATTTATAGTGGTTCGACCTCAATGCCTACATCCACTACCAGCTTGTGATCCAACACCCCACCGGATTTCCACTATTTATGCTTTTCAATAGGCTAAGCAATAACCTTTACAATATGCTTTTCAAGGCTTAGCAATAACCTTTACAATGATGTTTTTCAAGGCTCAACATCAACCTATACACTATGCTTTTATAGGCTAAGCAATAACCTCTTCAACCATAGGCTGGTTATCTCACTAAGTTAGTTCTATAATACACTTGATGGAGATTCAATTAAGCTCATTACAATGCCTCTTAATTAGGCGGATATGGAAGTGAAAAACTAACTCACACAAACACTTAATGAATGCAAAGATGTATGCTCATGATGTGTGTGTGTGATGTCCTCAATCATTTTGAAAATGAAAGCTCATAAAGTATGCCTAAGGCTTTTGAAAGTTTTAGCTCATGAAAACATTTATGATTGAGGAAAGAATGCAAGTCACATGTTAAAAGTAACAACTTGTTAATGATATCAAAGATTCACTAGTTGTATGAAATTAATTAGCTCTAAACATGTGTTGCATAGGGATGTCAATCAAATCAACAATGTAGCTCAAAGCATAAAAATAGATTTGATTGAAATAAGGGGAAAAAAATCATATGTGATTATAAATACAACTTCAATATGATATACCAATCAATGCAAAGCAAGTTGTAAAACTTTAAAACAAATTCACATATGATTTGTAAAGATGTTGAATCCACAACATAAGATATATTTTGAAAGAGATTTTCCTATGATAAAAAACAACACCCAAAGATTCAACCAAGTATATGAATCATGTTACATATAATTTCAAAGATTCTTTCATTAACATGATCTACTTAGATTTACCAAATAAAGTACTACTTGGATTGAATCAATGGTGATGCATCCAAAACAATAGATCAATTCAAAATATAAAACATGCTAAGGATACAACACATCATAGGTTAACATGCTACTAAAGATTTATCAAAGATAAAACAAAACATGAAAACTTATGATTTGTAAAGAAGTTGAATCCAAAACATAAGATAGTTTTGAAAGTGATTTTCTTATGTTGGAAAACAACAACCAAAGATTCACCCAAGTATATGGATCATGTTACATCTAATTTCAAAGATGTTTCCATTAACATGATCTACTTAGATTTACCAAAGATAAAGTACTACTTGGATTGAATCAATGGTGATGTATCCAAAATAATAAATCAATTCAAAACGTAAAACATGTTAAGGATACAACACAACATAGTTTATCATGCAACAAATGATTTACCAAAAATAAAACAAAGCATGAAAACATATGATTAAGGAAAGTAGAGCCTACTTGGTGATTTAACTTCATTAATCCAAGCTTTAGCTTTCCTAATGATCCCCTTCATCCCTTAGTTCATTTCCCTTTGAATATGCCTCAAAACCCCTCAAGGAGGGCCTTAAAATTCCCAACTTTTGGCAAAGGAAAGAACTCATATTTATAGCAAAAAGTGCCCAACGGCTAGTCCCCGGTCGACCTGGAAATAGGTCTCGGTCGACCAGGAACACACAACGGTCAGAAATATGACCTTTGGTGCCCCAGGGCAAATTCTGCCTGCAGTGTTCCCGGTCGACCGGCCACACTGCTGGGACCAAAAAAACCAACTTTTGCAAATTTCAAAGTTTATCTTTGTGGAACTTATTGGGCCACTAAACCAAGCTTGAATACATGTTTTAAATCATTCTAAGGGGTTTAAAAACATGAAACATAAAAAGCCTAAAATGATGCAAAAGTTTAAAACCAAAGGCTTGCTTGATTTCTAAAACTCTTTTCAAAAACAAATGCATCCAAGTTTTAAAAGCAAATCATGCATAAATTGATACATTTACAAAACTTAAAAGCAATGCATGTTTAAAACAAGATTTCAAGAATTCTTAAATCAATGCATATGTGTGTGAATCAAATGATGCTTGAATGATAATGCATCCATCAAATTGCAATCTACAAAATCCCTAACAAATCTCCGGACCACCAGTTCAAATTCCAAGTAGAATAGAAAATCTAGCATACCCATACAAAAATGTTGATGCCTCACTTTTCCTCCTCCGCCATACCCCGGCAGCCCCAGGGGTGGGAAGGAGAGGACGAAAGGCCGGAGTCCCCATCAATGATCTCACATCCTCTCAATCAATGATTCGTTGTGGGAGAGAAAATCAACAAGATATGGAAAAACGGAGTCATCACCTTCGACAAAAACCATGGGTCTGCCTCCGTCAACATGGTGTCATATGGACAAACTTCAAAGTCACCAAAGGAGAAAATCACCACTTCCTTCAAGGTGATAAAAATGACTCAAACGTCCCAAGAATTGGTTCCTTATCCAACACTAGATGGACAACCTATATGGGTACATCCCAATCTCCTTAAAGAAGAAAATTGGGAGATCGTCAAAACAAAGCCAGCTGCTCAATAACGAAGGCAAGCTAGAAGACAACTCCGCAAGCTTAGACAATAGGAGAATGCTCAACCAAAACAAGAAGTCCCTGAAAAGGCAGAGACCTCTTCTACTGCTTCACTGGGGGCAACAGAAGAGTCCGTTCCCAAGACTTCAAGGGCAGCAAGAAAATTCACCTTTGGTGATTTCATGCCACCATAGCTAAGAAATGAAGCTACGCAGGCGGCATTATATTCTTATAACTCGGTAATTGGATTCTCCATGGATGGATACGAGTCCAGTGACACCGCCAGTGACACCGACGAGTGGAAGGAATCCCTTGAAACAGGAGAATACTGTTAGGGATTTTGTAATTGCAATTTGATGGATGCATTTTCACTTTAGCATCATTTGATTTACACACACTTGCATTGATTTAAAATATCTTGAAACCTTGATTTTTACATGCATTGGTTTTAGGCTTGAAGAAATCTTGTTTTATGCATGTTTTGTTTCTAAACTTGGATGCATTGGTTTTAGAATCCAAAACTCTTTTGAAAACCTAATTCTTTGTGCTTTACTTTTGTGAAATCATATTGAGAATTTAGGTTTGTGTCTTGCATACTTTCATCCTTTCAGAATCATCTTTGTATGCTTTTTTTTTTTTTGAAAAGAGTTTTTAGAAATCAAGCTAGCCTTTGGATTTAAAGTTTCGAATCATTTTAGGCTCTTTGTGTTTCATGTTTTTAATCATCTTAGATTGATCTAAAACATGTTATTCAAGCTTGATTTAATGGCCCAAAAGTTCCCCCAAGAAATACTTTGAAAAGTTGCATTTTTGGGAAATCAGGACCTTTAGCGGCGGAAAAACCACTTTTACCGGCGGTTTCTGTGTCCGCCGCTAAAAGCAGTTTTTCAAACGGTCATTTTTCTGACCGTTGGAACTTTTTCTCTATAAAAAGTGGCTTTTTGGTTTGGAAAAAGGGGGGAAACTCATGAACCTTTGAGACCATTTTGGAGCCATTGAAAGGGGATGAAGTTGGAAAGGCTAGAAGGTCATTAGGAGAGCTAAAGCTTGGATTAATGAGTTAAACCACCAAGTAAGCTCTACCTTTCTTAATCATAGTTTACATGCTTGTTTAAGTTATTGGTAAATGTTTTTGTGCATGATAACTATGATGTGTTGAATCCATTCTTCTCTTATTCTTTGATCTAATTAAGATTGGATTCATCACTTTGATTTCAACCCAAGTTTAGTTTTAAACTTTCTTAATCATGTTTAACCTATATCTTTGATTTCTTTTATTGCATGATTATTTCACTTGGTTGAAACTTCCCTTGTTGTTTTCATTCATTTAATCTTTAGTCAAATTGTTTAGAAAACAACATTGCACATGCATCACTTGATTAGGCTTAAACACTTTCATACAACTTGTGATCTTTAGATTTTCATATCATTCACAAGTGTGTAATTGTTCAAGTGATTTGCATAGAACTTCAATCATATCCTTTTGTGCCTTAAACTTTCGAATTGCATTAAGCATAAATTGATTGAGCTTACTTTTAAACTTGATTGAAGTTTTCACATACACACTTCATAAGCATACATCTTTGCATTTCTTTGAGTGTTTGTGTGAGTTAGTTTTCATTTTCATATCCGCCTATTTAGAGGCAAATTAATTTGAGCTTAAATTGTATCTCTTAGAGTGTTCTTGAAGAGACACCTTCTTAGAGAAAATTCTCTTTTGTAAAGGTTATTGCTTAGCCTTAGAAAAGCACATTGTAAAGGTTATTGCTTAGCCTTGAAAAGCATCTTGTAAAGGTTGTTGTTGAGCCTAGAAAAACAACATTGTATAGGTTATTGCTTAGCCTTTGAAAAAGCATAAATAGTGGAAATCCGGTGGGGTGTTGGATTCACAAGCCGGTAGTGGATGTAGGCACGTTGGCCGAACCACTATAAATATTGTGTTGTGGTGATTGCTATGTGGTGATTGTTTTTGTTTAGCTTCCGCATTTTATATGATTAATCATCACATTTGACTAGTTTGTCTTAAAGAAGTTAAAATTGGTCTAAATTGGTCATACTTGTAGCACACCCTATTCACCCCCCCCCCCCTCTAGGGTTAGGATCCCTCTTCACATTGATTTAAATCTTCAACCCCAATACCCAGCCTAGGAAAGATTGAAATCCAATGATGTTCTATTGTTCCCGAATTTGTAATTTCACTTCCCGAATTTTTATACTATATGATTTGAAACCCAGAAAACATTGAAATTGTATTTTAGCACTTTGCTAAGCTCGTCATGAATTACCCAAAACTAAGTGACATTTGTGCCTTTGAGCATTCCCGTCCCGCTCATTTATACAATTGCATCATATGTATTTTATACATGTCCCAATTTCTCGCATATGACCTATGAGTTGGCATCACTATTAATTGCTTCATCATAGTTACAGGAATCTTGTTCCGGTTCTTCCGGGACTGCCTCGTAAGACTCTCCCAAGAGCGAGAACCTGTCACAGGGCCTGACTATGCTCCCACTATGACAAGGCACTGGTGTAATTACTGGGTTAGGTAAGGGCCACTTCTTCCTTAGGTTCGGTCATACTAGGATTTGGAATTGTTTGCTCTTGAATTTCTTCCAAGATCACCTTTTTCTAAAGGTTTCCGGTCTATCATATAATCTCTCTCCAGAAAAACCGCATTAGTGCCCATCATCACTTTCTGCTCTCTGGGATTATAGAATAACCAACCTTTAGTTCATTTAGGATATCCTACTAACGTGCATACTTCCGACTTCGCTTTCAACTGATCCGTCTTAACCTTTAGCACATGTGCCGGACAACCCCAAATGTGTAAATGTTGTAGACTAGGCTTTCGCCCGGTCCACAACTCCCAGGGAGTCTTAGGTATAGACTTAGATGGTACGAGGTTTAGTATGTACATCACAGTATCCAAGGTGTATCCCTAAAAGGATATAGGTAATCCTGAGAAACTCAGTATAGACCTGATCATATCTAAAAGAGTCTGGTTCCTTCTTTCTGCTGCTCCATTCTGTTGAAGCATACTAGGAGCAGACAACTGGGATAAAATCCCATTTTCTAATAAGTATCCAATAAAATCAGCGGAGAGATATCCTCCTCTGGCCCTGACTTTAATGGGTCCACACACATCAGTATACACTAATTCCAACAAATCTTTGGCCCTATTGCCCTTTGATGAAAAAAGGGCCTTTTGGTCATTTTACCTTCCATACAGGACTCGCAGGCAGGCATTGGTTCTACCACCAATGAAGGCAAGATACCATCTTTCACTAGCCTGTCAATCCTATTTAGGTTTATATGACCTAGCCTCAAGTGCCAACGTTTTGTTGGATCAGATGAAGGTGATTTCCTTTTTAATGATGGTCTATTAATTATTTCAGTATCATGTATCTCATACATTGTGGGATTAACAAATAAATTCCATTGATTACCTTGTCAGAATATAAAAGTACCGTATCTCTTTATAACAATTTCAGTACCAAGAGTAATAGAATAACTCTTATTCACCATACTAGAAACTGAAATTGAATTCCTCCGTAAAGACAGTACATATAACGTGTCTGACAAAACCAATTTATCATTTGAAAAACATAATGTAATAACTCCCGCTGAAACAGCCTCTGCCTTAGCATAAGATCCTAGGTTGACAATGATTTCTCTGTCACTGAACCTCTTGGTTTCCCCGAACCCCTGCAACAAATTACATATGTGATCAGTTGCCCTAGAGTCTATACACCAAGATTCTGAAGTACCAGTTGCAAAACTAACTTCAAAAATAAGTGACTCAATCATACCTTAGGTCTTCTTCTTAGACAGATATTCTGGACAATTCCTTTTCCAATGTCCTGACTTACCACAATGGAAACACTTTCCTTTTACTCTCGTACCCTTGGCCTTGGCCAAACTACAAGTAGAACCATTCTCCACCTTAGAACCCTTGATGACTGATTTCTTCTTGCTATCTTGGTCTTTGCCTTTCGGCTTGGTCCTAGCAAATGACTTCTCTGTCATGAGGGAATTTTGCTATTTCTTCATGACTTCCTCGGTCACTACCAGCTGGCGAGACAGCTCAGCTATGGTCATTTCTAATTTATTATAATTGATCTCGAAATGATTGAAAGAATTCGGTAGTGACTGAAGGATCATGTCGATCTGTGATTCTTTATCAATCGTAACACCCAGTACATCTAACTTATTTAGTGCGAGACTCATTTTCAACAAATGTTTTTGTACTGGGGTTCCCTTAGCCATCTTAGTGTTTATCAGCACCTTCATAGCAGCTTGCCTAATAGGTCTAACCTGGTCTGCAAACATCTCCTTTATGTTCGATATAATATCGTATGCTGACTTATAGGATTGATGTTGGTGTTGTAAAACACTAGACATGGATGCCTGTATAAAACATCTGGCTACCTCATTGTCTTTTGTCCATTTGGTGTAAAGGTCTTTTTCATACTGAGGTGCATGAAGCTCAGGCTCAGGAAGGGAGGGTATGGTAAGGACATATCTGCATCCTAAAGCTATCAGGATAATATCCAGGGTCCTTTTCCAGTCTATAAAGTTGGATTCCATCAACTTATTCTGGTTGAGGATGGTCGCAAGTGGATTGAAAGTATTTGAATGCATGCTTGAAAAACTGTAGCACATAACCATACATTCAATTAATGAATTTAAATGACATTAGGGTTTAGTATTATACCCAATTTATGTGGGAATCCTCATAACCACTATATTCAAAATACATCGGAATCCCAATCCCCGGGGTATGCCTCCTTGGGGAGTGCGAATACCACCTAGATTGGTGCGGATCAAAGTTGGTCAAAATTAGGAATAAGACTAACTTTCCATGACCCCCTTCATTCATTATTATCCAGGTATCTCATATCAAATAATGAATGACTCCCGATTTTCTTCGGTTTCTAAAATAAATGAGGCAAATCCTTGGGGATACTACATCATTATTTTAGTTAAGTGTGACCCACCAACTAGCAATGCATGACAACCGTTGCGAGTAGCTCCTCCTTGGGGAGTGGGCCCCCACCCCATCCCACCAACACTATCCATAGGAGATCCATATCTAGTAACCAGACAAGTAAAAGCCCTTCGTGGGGAACGACCATTCTCAAAATGGCGCGAGGCTAATACTTTCCTTACAATGGACCTATGGTGTAAAACCATGGGGATTTCTAAATATAAATGCCCCCTGGACCCCTGCGAGCTGACCGGTCAACTCGACCACCGCCGGGGGTGTCACGCCCCTGAACCGAAACCTCGGGGGCGGGAGATGGGATTTAAAGCATAAATATATTTTACTTCTCCCAGGATCCGCGTGTGTGAAGACAACACATTCTGAATATTTTGCGGAAGCATTTGTGGCGTTGCGACCCGAAGTCCGTGGCCATCGGATTCCGCGTCGCACTCAACCTTTAGCACATAGCTATTATATCAAGAATCATATCAGACTGGAGTAACCATCACAATAAATTACAGAGCTGACGGTAACAGGATATTACATTCCCAAATATGTTCAAGTTACAATTATCAATGTACATAAATTAAGAATCCCAAGAAAAGGCTAACAAAAGCCATACAACAAGAAGCTATAAACTACTACCCAAATGTGACGTAGTTCCGATGTCAAGCTCAATGTCTACATGACATAGCCGACAAAACAACCTGCAAGGCATGTCTCCAAAGCCAACAAGACACTCAACTCGGGGCAAGAAATCTGAACCTGAGTACCAAAAGTAGTGGGTCAAACACGACGGTCTGGCAGGTGGATGAAAAGATAACAAATATACTGCAGAATAAAACATATGATAAATCATGCTATTCGATCAAATGCTGCATATAATTAAACGGGTGCAAAAGTCGGGAATCTCGGGGAAAACTTGTATTCATTTCAAGCATGGGTAAAACATGAACATCTACTAAAACATGTGTTCGTTTGCATCATCTATAATCATAGATATTTGACAATCGGGTGTTCGTCTAAAACATGTATAAATATAGTGGTTTGACAAAACAAACGTTCATTTGAAACTTAAGTAAAAACACAAGTATACAACAAATCGGGTATCCATAGCAGTCTGGCAAAACCAAAGTCCATTTGAAAGATATGTAAAAATACAGATATTTAATAAAACTGGGGGTTCATTTAAAACATATCTCAAAGCAGGGATATTTAACAAATCGGATATTCATTTGAAACCGGTATAAACACAGTGATCTGGCAAAACAAGTGTCATTTGAAACATATTTCAAAGCATGGGTATTTGACAATTCGGGTGTTCATTTAAAACATGTGTAATCACATAAATCTAGTAGAACAATCGATCGTTTGAAACATATGTAAAAGCATGGGTATTCGCCCAACCGGCATTCATTTAAAACATGTGCGGGTACAAAGAACAGAAGACAATATAATAATACTGAATTTACATTGGAGAATATTAACACTTGTTTAAATAACAACTTTCATAAAGGAAACGAATCATTTATCAGAAAACATAAAAGCAATATAAAACATGTCGGGTATCCAAGGAATCGGAAACGGGCAAGATGGCAACCACACGAAGCTAAGTCCTCTATCACTAAAGCGATAGAGCAATAACTAGGCCCTGATCTCAGTCACTCGAGGTGAGGAGAAACAGGGGATCTCATATCAATACATATACATATACTAGGCCCTGATCTCAGTCACTCGAGGTGAGGAGAAACAGGGGATCTCATGAATGCATATACATATACTATACATGACCACGGTAGCGAGCCGGGCATCGGGGACCACAGTAGCAATCTGCGGTATCGGGACAAGACCACGGTAATAACCGGGTATCGGGACGGGACCACGGTAATAACCGGGTAGCGGGATCCAAGCTGCAGCTAGCGGGACGGGAGGGGGATCTCCAAGTCGGTTGATCAGACCAACAGGGTTATCCAAGCTTAGTGGTGCCGACTCATAGGTCAAATCCAATCGAGACAATGCAAGTAAATCAAGTATGAATACATAATCAAACGGGCAAGACGGGGGTGCTCAAGGGCACACTAACATATCATATGGTGCAACGCACTTCGGGACAAGTAACTGTTACTAGAGTAACTCCAATGCTTTCGGGAAAACAAGTCATGTAATGCAAATCTCGGGAAAAGAGGTGAAACAATGAACTATAACAATTTCGGGTAAAATATTACTTTCAAGATCTATTTAAGTGAATAGGGGTCCCGTATGTCGATTATGGTCATTACTTGGTACTCCTTGAGTTTGAAGACATTCCGGCCTCCTTATGCACTTTTACGATTTTCAAAGATTTCGAATGACATCTTCGTGATATGGTTTCTTTCTCGAATGATCTCATACAATGCCTAGTGAATCTCATTTGATCGACAAAGCTCAACGCTCGAACGAACCGGAGAGTTCGTTCGAGGGGGGAGCTTTTCGAAATCTGGGGAATTTCGGTTACCTGGCGGTTAGCCGCCGCTGGGGCAGGCGGCTAGCCGCTGGCTGACCGCGAAGCTGACTGCGGCTGGGCTGCAGAAAATATAGCTTACTGGAAAGCTGACCGCCAAGTGCGGTTACCTGGCGGTTAGCCGCCGATGGGGTCCGCGGTTAGCCGCTGGCTAACCGTGAGGCTGACCGCGTTTTCAGGGGGAAAATGATGCTCTCTGGAAAAGGAACCGTGACATTTCGGTTACCTGGCGGTTAGCCGCCAGTCACCAGACGGCTAGCCGCCGGGTGACCGCAGGCTGACCGCCAGTGCGGGAATCACCCACTGTGTGCATATTTGAGTCACTTTCCTCCTCAAAACCATCCTCCTCACTTTCACTTAATCCTTGCCACATAACTGAGCTAAAAGCTCCTCCAATGCAACTATTTACACTTCTCCACAACTCCAATATGGGTTCATCTCCTCACCTCTTCCATCAACATCAATTCCAATACGAGGGAAGAAGGAAACCATTTCACAAACATTCATTTAGGATATAACCAAAGGACAATACATGCCAAACCAACATGTTTACAAAACATTAAATGACTTAGCCAATCACATTCCTCATGAAAACTCCAATGAAAAAGTAAAACTAAACATCTCCTTTCTTCTCACTTAAAACCAAACCAAAGGGGAGAATCTCCATTGTATACAAGGGTCCATTTGCCATAATCAAGGGGGAATTAAAAACCATTGATCCCATTTCCAAAACAATAGATGATTTAGCAAAACTCATTAAATGAGCATCTATTTCAAATCAATTCAAGCTAGTAAACATAACATGGGTGGGGAAACCAACCCCATTCATTTTAAAATCATATGAGCAAACCTTGACCAAATGAAAGCACATTTTTTTCCAAGAGATTAACAAGAGATAAACCACCATTAATATGCAATTTCGAAATCAATAGAAATATGACAAGAAGCATGTGTAGAAACATATATCACATTATCAAGAACAAGTAATAAAACTTAGGATTTTCTCATAAAACTTTGATAACATTAAAACCATCCATTCATCCACTTGCCTTGGGTCCCAAGCTAGCAAATCAAGCTTCTAATCACCTCTCAAGCTCAAGATCAACAATCTCTACAAAAACCCCCAAAACAAACCCTAAAATGGGTTAAACAATGAAAGACAAGGAAAGGGCTCAAACCAAGCTAGGAAATAGAACCTAAGGGAAAGCCATTGCACATCCAAGGAAAATGGGAAGGATTCTTTACCTCTAAGGCCATGAATGAACAAGAAGAAGCTTGCAATAGGGGCTGCCCACCTTGGTTTCCCACAAAAATGGTGTCAAACAAGAGAGGAGATGAAGGAGAAGAAGTTGTCGGAGTTCCCTCGTCGGATTGGTGGCTCGGAGGCTCCATTAGAGCAAGAGAAATGGAAGAAATGGAGAAGAGGGCTGCTGGCACTGTAGCTGGGAAGTTTCAGTCGATGGAATGGAGAAATGAGGGAGAAAGGGAGTGGAGAAACCTCTTATAACATGGGTGGGTGTGGGTCCTACTTCACTTAACACTTGCCAAGGGTAAAACATCTCTTTGTGGGCCTCGGAAGGATTCGACGAAGAAGGAAGAAATGATCGTCGAAATATCTAGTTTCCAAAAAGTATGAGTTTCACGGATTTCGGGAATATCGAGTTTTGGGTACAGATTTGGCGTGAAAAGACTATTTTGCCCTCAAGGCCAAGAAATCGGGTTTCAGGTTCTCAAATGGATGCGGGATCAATATGAAAGTTGTAGGATTCCTCAAGATGAATGCAACGGGCCAAAAACACAATACGAAACAAATCGGGAAAATCTCACAAGTAAATGCAGAGCCGAAAAGGGAACCCCCAAAGGGCCCCACAAGCTACCAAAGCACTCAAAAGTCTAAAACTAGAAGAAAAACCATTCTAGCTCGCAAACTCAACCCAACAAATACTAATCCCACTAAAAGAAACTAATCCTCAAATAAAACAACACTAATCCAAGAGATTAGGGGTCGGGTTCTCACAGGGGGACACCCCCGGACCCCCTCTGCAAAGTGCATGTATTAAAAGGGTGGCTGCTTTTGGCATCTTGTTTTTCCATTGAGGTTTGGTAACTTGGTTTTGTGAAATGCTTTATTGTATGAGATACTAACCTGCAGATGATCATGTCTTGTTGGAAAATAGGTGGGCCTTTCAGATAGGTTTCAAAAACTTTTGACCCACTTGATGTAGGGATCAATTATCTAGAAGGCAACAAACCCAATCCAGGATGCAATCCCTCAAACTCATAAACCATGTACAGCAATACATCCTACCTAAAAGATAGAAAACAACACCTAAACATGCAGCCATGAAATCTACAACATTCAAGGATGTAGATTATACCTTTGGAGCCTTGTAGTGCTCTAATGGAGAATTTGAATTCTTTCTTTGATGATGAACACCTTCACTAATCAAATTAGAATCTACAACACCTTTTGATCTTCCACGCTATGACCCGTATCAGATTCTCTTTTTTCAAGAAGATGGTGGAATCTCCAAGAGAAAAACCCTTAAGGAAACTAGAAGAGGGAGAGGAAGAGGAGTGTGCAACACTTGCACAAAAGGGACTTGGGCGTGAATTCCAAGATGGAATTAATGCATGGGGACATCCAAGGCACTCCTCTCCCCTTTTTATAGCACTTAAGCAACCACCTGATTCTAATTGAAATAGAAGTCTTACTTCCACAACAATTAGTTGCTTACTAAATCACAATTAGAAGTCTCACTTCAAATATGATTAGTAACTTACTATTGCCACCATTAGAAGTCTCACTTCAAATAGAAATAGTAACTTTCTATTTCCTTTTCGAGTTCTACTATAATTAGTATCTTTCTAATATCTTGGGCTAGTGTGGGGACCACTAGGAATTCCTTAGAAAGCTGGCTCCAACTGGGACATGCGACCCCACATCTCTTGTGCAATCCGGGCCCACAATTAATTGCAAATAACTCCACTATATAAATGCAATTGCACTCCAGTCTTACGAATAAATTACAATGAAGACCCTAAACTTCCTCAATACCACAAGTAGGCCCCTCCATATATATCCATGGATCAATTGGACCTGTCCACCAAAATAGATCCATATCTTATTATCCTTGGGCCCCAATTAATTATAATGATCATTTGGTACCGATCCAATTAACTCTTAATTGGAATGGGTGCGCACTTACCAATGATAAATCCATTAATTGGCTCAAGGGGATATTAAAGATAGATTACATCTTGACCATTGAATGTTCCCACAGCTCTACTACCACGTACCCAAATCACCAAGGTGTTGACCTACAATTGGCCTCACTCATTGGTGACTCAAAGCAAATGAATAGATAGAAACTTGAGTTCATTAATGTCTTAGGATTATGAGCCTATTGCTAGGGAATTATGAGAGCAGACCTTAAAGTAAAGACAGTGTATATAAGGTGCTTCTCATGGTCCTTCAATACATCCAATGTACCAGCACCATGATCCAGAATCTTACATTCCGATGATCAAGAGAAATCACATTATCTCATAGTGATCAAAGTGTTGCAACCTTGTCAGATGAGATGCCCAATCTCATCACTGGTTGTGAAGATATTTAAGTATAAGATTTGCAATACATGTCTCCTGTATGTGGATCTCATCCACACACATGTATTACATCTAGTATACTTGTGGACTCCGGTTCATCTCATGTACCATTATGTCATTCGTATTAGTTATGTGCAAACAAGTAATAAAACACCATTCATCTCATGAAAGGAAAGCAATAATATATATTGATAAATAAATTAATCAATTTATTCATCATATACTGGTATTGAGACCATAAAACTAACATGGATTACCTTGTCGGTTTAATCCACCGACTTGGAGATCCTCCTCCCATCCCACTAGCTGCAGTTTGGATCCCGATGCCTGGTATATTACCGTGGTCCAATCCTGATACCCGGTTCGCTACCGTGGTCCCGTCCCTTGTATTTTTGTTGTTTATGTATGTTTCGTTGAATCTCCTCACCTCGTGTGACTGAGATCAACGCCCCGATAAGCTCTCGTCACTTCGATGATAGAGGACTTAGCTTTGTGTGATTGTCATCTTGCTAGTTCCCGATTCTTTGGATACCTTACATGTTTTATATTGCTTATTTGTTTTCCAGTAAATGATTCATTTCTTTTATGAAAGTTATTGTTTAAACAGGTTTAAAGTTTTCCAAGGTATTTCGTTTATTAAATATTGT
Organism: Cinnamomum chago; assembly: GCA_038049695.1. Taxonomy (NCBI): domain Eukaryota; kingdom Viridiplantae; phylum Streptophyta; class Magnoliopsida; order Laurales; family Lauraceae; genus Cinnamomum; species Cinnamomum chago. The sequence continues at coordinate 37,892,325 of CP142456.1, forward strand.
TATATCTTTTCACCCGCCTGTCAGACCGTCGTGTCTAATCCTTTTCTTTGGTACTCAGGTCCAAACGTTGTTTATCTCGAGATGGAACTTGAGGAGGCGGTCGGTGAACCGCAACGTTTAGTTGAGTGGCATGCTGATGATGTCGTTTAGAAATTCAGTTGCCACGAGAGACGTAACATTTTGGGTATTGTCTAACTCATTCTTTTGAGGGATTATTTTGGATTGTACTTGCCTTTGTTGGCCTTTATTTTTGGGATGTTAATTAAATGATCTTTTGTATAAACTCTAACAATTACCTTTGGGAATTGCTAATGATCATTGCTCACTCTGACATCAAGTTATATGCATATGTTATCAGTCATGTGGTTTTCGAAATGAATTTTCAATTTCATTTGTTACACGCTTCCGCACTTAAAGAAATGTTATATTGATGTGATATCTTCACCACGGACACCTGTGGGAAATTAAATAAATGTGTGCATCTTGTCACCACACTCATCGCATTACTTACATTACATTAGTCTCAATCCCAGATTAGTTCGGTGGACCCTGTCCGGGGTCACAACAGACTGGTATCAGAGCGAGACGTGTTTCAAGCAATTAAAAGAAACTATATATCCTAAGGACGTGGCGAGGATTCGTTAGACTCTTCATTAGCTAGTATCGTATGAGCAATGTGTGACCTTTTATTATTATTATGTGCTAACAACTTTTTTTGCAGCATCATACCACCTCGTAAGAGACCAATAAATGGCAATCCCTCTGTAAGAAATAGTGATCATACAGGGCCAGTTGAGGAAGATATGGTTGATAACACCATGCAGAACCAATTCCAACAGATGATGCAGACAATGCTTGACCAACAACATCAGGCAAATGAAAACCAAGTTAGATTGCAAGAACAAATGCTAAAGAAAGATGAAGACCATGCTAGGGAATTGGCAGAAATGCAGAGGCAATTGCTAGAGGTGTTACAGAGAAGGCTTGAACCGGTTCAAGTTAAACCCGCCATTGTCATCAATCAAAGGCAACATGATCCGAAAGCATTGTTTGAGCGGTTTCGGAAGAGAGCTCTGAAAGAGTTTCTTGGAATAGAAGATACATTATCTGCAGACGACTGGTTAGAACATACAAAGAACATCTTTGAGATCTTTCAATGCACCGGAAGAGAACGAGTGAAACTTGCAACATCTCTCTTTATCGGTGCAGCGGACATATAGTGGAAAACAGTTAGGGATGAGTACAGAACCATGGCAGATGCACTGGCTTGGATTAGCTTCAAGTGACAGGTTCATGACAAATATGTACCCACTCACATCAAGAGGCAGAAGTCAATAGAGTTCCAATTGTTAGATTTTATGGTCTCAATACCAGTATATGATGAATAGATTGATTAATTTCTTTATTTATCAATATAATCATGCTTTCCTTTCATGAGATGAATGGTGATTTATTACTTCATGCACATGACCAATATATATGACATAATGGTTCATGAGATGAACCGGGTCCCATTAGTATATTAGATGTGATATATGTATATGGATGAGATCCACATACAAGAGATATGTGTCACATATCTTATACTTAAAATATCTTCACAACCAGTGATGAGATTGGGCATCTCATCTGACAAGGTTGCAGTACTTTGATCACTATGAGATAGTATGATTTGTCTCGATCATCAAAATGTAAGATTCTGGATCATAGTGCTGGTATATTGGATGTATTGAAGGACAATGAGAAGCACCTTATCAAATACTGTCTCGATTTAAGGATTGCTCTCATAATTCCCTAGCAATAGGCTCTCAATCCTGAGACATTGATGAACTCAAGTTTCTGTCTATTCATTTGCTTTGAGTCACCAATGAGTGAGGCCAACTGTAGGTCAACACCTCGGTGTCTTGGGTACATGGTAGTAGGATTGTGGGAACATGCAATGATCAAGATGGAATCTATCTACATTATCCCCTTATGCCAATTAATGGATTTATCATTGGTAAGTGCGCACCCATTCCGTTTAAGAGTTAATTGGATCGGTACCAAATGATCACTATAATTAATTGGGGCTCAAGGATAATAAGATGTGGATCTAATATTGGATGAGACAGATTTATTCCAATTGATCCATAGATAATGATGGAGGGGCCTACTTGTGGTAATTGGGAAGTTTAGGGTCTTCATTGAAATATATTCCTAAGACTGGAGTGCAATTGCATTTATATAGTGGAGTTATTTGCAATTAATTATGGGCCCGGATTGCACATGAGATGTGGGGTCGCGTGTCCCAATTGGAGCCAGCTTTCTAAGGAATCCCTAGTGGTCCCCACGCTAGCCCAATTTATTAGAAAGATACTAATTCTACTTGAACTATAAAAGGAAGGTTACTATTTCTATTTGAAGTGAGACTTCTAATAGTGGTAATGGTAAGCTACTAATTATTAATGGAAGTAGGACTTCTATTTTAATTAGAAAGGAGAAAGCTACTAATTGTTGTAGAAGTAAGACTTCCATGGCAACAATTAAGGGAGATGTTTACTAATTTGTAATGGGAGTTAAACTTCTATTTCAAATAGGAAAAGAGGAGTTATGGAGGGCTATAAATAGAGGAATAATCCTCTTAAATTTGTGTATAATACATAGAGCACTTTCAGCCCCTTTGTGCAAGAGTTGCACAAGTTCTCTTCCTCTCAAAGTTCCCTTCTCTTTCACCTTTAGTTCCCTAGAGTTACTAGTAGGGTTTTCTCTTGAGGATTCCACCATCTTCTTGAGAAAAAGATATCTAATACGGGACATAGCGTGGAAGATCAAAAGGAGTTGAAGATTCTGAATTGGATTGTGAAGTTGTTCATCATCAAAGTAAAGAACTCAAATCCTCCATTAGAGCACAACAAAGCTCCAAAGGTATATCTACATCCTTGCATGTTGTGGATTTCGTGGTAGCATGTTGATGTGCTGTTTTGTATTTTATAGATAGTATATGTTGCTGTACATGGCTGTGAGATTGAGGGAATTGCACCCTGGATTGGGTTTGTTGCATTCTAGACAATTGATCCCTGCATCAAGTGGGTCAAAAGTTTTTGAAACCTGTCTGGAAGGCCCACCTATATTCCAACACCAATAACTTGTCCAAGGCAACATGACGGTCCTCGAATACCTCACTAAATTCGAGAGATTGTCTAGGTATGCTACAGAGTTAGTGGACACGGTGGAGAAAAGGATTGCAAAGTTCGTCGAAGGACTAAATCCCATCATTGAGAGAGATGCTACCGGAGTTGTACCACTTGCAACCTTTGACAATACTATAAAGAGGACCTATAAAGTTGAGAACTTCCATAACAAAATCCTCAGAGTTCAGGGAAAGAGTCCAGCTTACTAACAGAACCACCAACACCAGAAAAATCAGCAGAATAAGAGGCAGAGGCCAGAGCATAATGTTCAGAATCCAGTGGTTTGCATCCACTGGGGAAGAATCATGTGAGTGTTGAATGTCGTACCATTACAGGAGCATGCTTCAGGTGTGGTTCGATGAACCACCAAATGAGGGACTGTCCAAGACCGAATAGGCAAAATCAGCAATAGCAGGGAGCACAACGTCCAGTACCACCACAGAATGAAATGGTTATCCAAAACCAAGCAAGGCCACTTCAGCAACCGTATAGACCACAACAGGCCCGTCAGCAGGGACAAAATCAGAATCACCGTCCCCTACAGCAGAATAGGAATGCACCACAAGGCAGGCCACAACAAGCTCAGAATTGGCCACAATATCGAGGGCAAATCTATGCCATCAATAGGGCTGATGCAGAGGCGGCGGGAAATGTAGTGGAAGGTACACTTCTTGTTTGTGGGATAAAAGCTAGGATTTTATTTGACCCTGGCTCTACCATTCATTTTTATCCCATGAATTTTATAAAATGATTGATATGCATGCTAGTGAACTTGAGTTTATTTTTACTGTGGCTACTCTAGTAGGCAAACAAGTTATTTGTATAACCTTTTACCCTAGTTGCATAGTTCAGATAGGAGAAGTGATTTTAACCACAGATCTCATTTTATTGGAGATGCATGATTTCGATATAATCCTAGGGATGGATTGGTTGGCAGGGTACCATGCACAATGGATTGTTTCCCTAAGACCCTCACCTTTAAATTAGATGAGACACCAGCAGGAGTGTTGGTTCAGGGAGAGAGGAGGAATCCTCGTATAGTGTTTGTCTCAGCGTTGAAAGCTGATAGACTTCTAAAAATTGGATGTGAAGCCTATTTGGCATTTATCACAGAGGATAAACGGTCCCAAGGGGTGGAGGAGATCCCAATTGTTTGGGAATTCCTAGACATTTTTCCGGAGGAGAGAGATTGACTTTACTATTGAGTTGTTACTAGGGACTGCTCTGATTTCGATTGCACCATATCATATGGGTCCGGTAGAATTGGGAGAATTGAAGATACAATTGCAAGAGTTGTTAGACAAAGGTTTTGTTAGACCAAGTATTTCACCATGGGGAGCTCTTGTTTTATTTGTCAAGAAGAAAGATGGTTCCATGAGAATGTGCATTGACTACCAAAGATTGAATCAAGTGACCATCAAGAACAAATACCCATTGCCAAGGATAGATGAATTGTTTGTTCAATTGCAAGGTGCTTCATACTTTTTGAAGATTGACTTGAGATCCGATTACCATTAGTTGAGAGTCAGAGAATCAGATGTGTTAAAGACAACTTTCCGGACGAGATATGGCCACTATGAGTTCCTAGTGATGCCATTTGGGTTGACTAATGTACCAGCAGTGTTCATGGCATTGATGGACAAGATATTTGCACAATATCTGGATCAGTTTGTAGTAGTGTTTATTGATGACATTTTGGAGTACTCTAAGACTGAGGAAGAGCATGAAGAGCACTTGAGGATAGCACTGCACCTTTTAAGAGACAACCAGCTGAAGCTCAATAAGTGTGAATTTTGGCTGGAACAAGTAGCATTTTTTGGGCAAATCATCTCCAAAGAAGGGTTGTCAGTGGATCCGTCCAAGATTGAAGCAGTTATGAATTGGGAAAAACCGAGAAATGCGTTAGAAATCAGAAGTTTTCTGGGCTTGGCAGGTTATTACTGTAAGACCCCGACCCGAGTGAACCGTTTAGTGCTAATTAATTTGGGTGTTAGTGCTAAGCTTGATTAGTGATTTTGACTGAGTTGGGTTTGGAATAGCTTTTGTTTTAGTTTTGGGCAACTTTGAGTGCTTTGATAGCTAGTGCGGGCCCTTTGGGGGTTCCCTTTTCGACTTTGCATTTACTTAGGTGATTTCCCGGAAATTGTTTTGAATTGAATTCTTAGCCCGTTTCATGTATCTTAGTAATCCCTACAACTTTCATGTTGATCTCGTTTCCATTCGAGGCCCCGAAACCCGATTTACAAGCCTTGAAGGGCAAAACTGTCCTTTTACACTAAACCTGTACCCAAAACTTGATATCCCCGAAACCCGCGAAACATATACTTTTTGGAAACTAGATATTTCAACGATCATTTCTTCCTTCTTCGTCGAATTCATCCGAGATCCCGAAGGAGATGATTTCAGCCAAACTAGTTCCTTTAGTAGTGGGACCCAACTCATTTGTTGACAAAGAGAAGCCATTCTTCATTCATTTCATTCTTCTTGTTCCAGCACAACAACTGAACCTAGGGTTTCCTTGCAACTCTTCTTTTTCTTCTTCTTGCTTCTCCATCTCCAAGCCACACCAATCTTGCACCAACATCGAAATGGAGATCACCATCCTCTTCCTCATCTTGCAAGCTTCATCTTGATACCATTTGTGGAGAAATCTTTCAACCTTGAGATCTTCTTTGAGCTAGCTCTCTTCATTTGAAGGTCATTCAAGTGAGTAATCCTTCCCATCTTCTAGATTTGTAGTCTTCTAGCCCTAGGGAAGCTTCATTTGCATTATTGAAAGTTCTATCATTTTCGTTATTTGTGTAACCCATTTTAGGGTTTGTTTTGGGGTTTTTTTATTGTAGCTTGGATTTGAGCTATAGAGGTGACTAGAAGCTTGGTACAACTAGCTTGGACTTGAGGCAAGTGAATGATTGGGTGTTTTAAGTTTTAAATGGTTTGGTGAAACATTAATGGATTTCTTTCATGCTTTTAGTGATTTTCATTGTTGAAATAAATGCTCTTAATGCATCTTGATAGCTTCATTTAATGCCTTGAAAACATGAGTTTAATGTCTTCTTGTCTCTAGTATTGTGTGGTTTTATTTGTGTTGGAAGGAGGGAACAAGAGGAGGACCAAGGGCACTGCAAAACAGAACCTGGGTTCTGTTCCGCAGTGTGCCGGGTCAACCTGGAGGGGTCCAGGTCGACCTGGGACACACTGACGAAATTCTGGGAACCAATTAAAAGTTACAACCGCCAGTCGACCTGGCCATGGCCGGTCGACCGTGCACACAGAAGCCAGGTCGACCGGCCCAACTGGAATTTCCTGCTGAGTGGAAAATTTCCAACCTGATTTAGAATGGTTTTAGGTGGGACCTTGGCTACCCTTTTTGGACTGTTTGGACTATGTGTGATGATGCCTTGAGCCGACACTCCTCACGGTTGGTTCGGGGGCATCGAAGTTCAATCCATTTCAATCTTGAACGGGATGGGACGACGCGATATCTTCCTTACAACTATACGCAAAATCTATTTCCTTGGGTATCGCGAATCCTATTCCTTTCGATGACTGAGTAGGTTGCTCGATGTATCCGGATTAACGTCATGCCTAGGACGGACCGTTTATAGTCTTGATTTTTCTAGCATAGCATCTAGTATTGTCCATAAGCTCGTTTAAAGTTTTAAAAACCGTAAAAGTGCATAAGGAGCCCGGAATGTATTCAACTCAAGGAGTACCGAGTCTTTATAATAATCGACATACGGGACCCCTATTCACTTAAATAAATCTTGAAACCAATATTTTACCCGAAATTGTTATAGTTCATTGTTTCACTTCATTCCAAGATTTACATTACATAATTTGTTTTTCTGAAAGCATGATAGTTACACTAGTAACATTGACTTGTCCCGAAGTGTATTGCCCGACATGAAATGAAAGTTATGCATTTGAGTACTTTTGCCCCGTTCATTTATTTACTCGAACTTGACGTATTTTGCATATGTCTCGATTTGATATTTAACCTATGAGTCGGCATCACTAAGCTTGGATAACCTTGTCAGTTTGATCCACCGACTTGGAGATCCCTCTCCCGTCCCGCCAGCTGCAGTTTGGATCCCAATACCCGGTTAATTACCGTGGTCCCGTCCCGATACCCGGTTCGCTACCGTGGTCCCGTCCCGTATATTTATATTGTATATATGATTTGCGTTGAATCTCCTCACCTTGTGTGACTGAGATCAACGTCCCGTGATACTGTTGTCACTTTAGTGACAAAGGACTTAGCTTTATGTGATTGTCATCTTGTTAGTTTCCGATTCCTTGGATACCTTATATGTTTTATCTTGTTTACTTGTTTTCTAGCAAATGATTTATCTACTTTATGAGAGTTCTTGTTTAAATAGATTTCTATGCTTTTCAAGATATTTCCTTGATTATATGTTGTTATATCTTTTCACTCTCTTGCCAGACCGTCGTGTCTGACCCATTTGCTTTGGTACTCAGGTCCCGTTGCTGGTTACCTTGAGGAGGAGCCGGAGGAGGCGGTAGGTGAACCGCGGCCCTTAGTCGAGTGGCGTGCTGACGATGTCATGTAGACATCGGGTTGCTATGAGAAGCGTAACATTTTGGGGAAAGACTATTTAATCATTCTTGGATTATTGTTTTTTATATTGGCCTTTGTTGGCCTATATTTTTAGGGAAATGTAACTAAATGATCTGTTGTTTTAACTTTAACTACTTTTGGGGAACATGCTATAATTCATTGCTCATTCTGATACAGTATTCTATGCTTGGTGTTATTGCCCTTATGACTAAGGATAGTTGACTATTTGATTTGTTACACGCTTCCGCACTTAAACAGAAATATACATTTATGGTTGTGATATCCTCACCGCGGACACCTGTGGGAAATTAAATAAATGTATGTTATCATTATTAAACTGTTGATGTAGGTTATCATCATTATTAGTCCCGATCCCGGATCAGTCCCTCGGGGGCCCGGTCCGGGGTCGTGACAATTACGGGAGGTTTGTGCAAGGATTTTCGTCGATTGCGTCACCTTTGACGAAGTTGATAAGGAAGATTGTACCGTATGTGTGGATAGACCCATGTGAGGCTAGTTTCCAAGAGTTGAAAAAGCAATTGACGACAGCACCGGTCCTTACTTTACCATCTAGAAGCGACAGTTTTACCATATTTACCGATGCTTCGAATGTTGGACTTGGTTGTGTGTTGATGCAAGACGGGAAAGTGATTGCTTACGGATCCCGGCAGTTGAAAGATCACGAGAAGAACTATGCCACCCATGATCTTGAGTTAGCAGCTGTTGTTTTTGCATTGAAAATGTGGAGACATTACCTCTATGGAAAGAAGTTCGAAGTCCACTCCGACCACCGCAGCCTATAGTATTTGTTTTCTCAGAAGGAATTGAACATGAGGCAGAGAAAATGGATGGAATATATCGAAGATTATGGTTTTTCAATCAAGTATCACTCGGGGAAAGCTAATGTAGTTGCTGATGCCTTGAACAGAGAATCAGTAGGCTTGGCAAATCTAAGTGGCACTTATATCTTTGAGCAATTTGAAAAGTTGAGTATAGACCTAAGCCACTAAGGAAGGGTGTAATATTAGCAAACATTTCAGTGTCCGAGCCTTCCTTCTTTCAGAAGATCAAAGATAGCCAGTTGTAAGATCTAAAGTTGGCCTAGATTTCAGAGCATATAGCAGAACATCCTGATTTCTGTATTGTGGATGGAGTCTTGTACTATCATGATCGTCTTTGTGTACCCAACATTGAAGATTTGAGGAATGACATCATGACAGAAGCTCCCAATACGAAGTATTCCATGCATCCAGGCAGTACCAAGATGTATCAGAATTTGAAGAGCAGATTTTGGTAGAACAACATGAAGAGAGAGATTGCAGCACTTGTCTCCCATTGTATGACTTGTCAGTTGATAAAGGCAGAGCACTAGAAGCCTCCAGGGTTGTTGTCACCGTTAGATATTCTGGAATGGAAATGGGAGCACATTACCATGGATTTTATTTCGGGACTACCGAAGACCAACGGAGGCAATAATGCAATATGGGTCATTGTGGACCGACTCACCAAATCGGCTCAATTCATTCGTATGAGGACAGGAAAGAAGATGCACATGCTACCTTTGGCAGAGTTATTTGTCAATGAGATTGTCAGCCGACATGGACAGCCAGTTTCTATCACATACCACAGAGACAGCAGATTTGTCTCGAGATTTTGGAAGACATTGCATGAATCCGTGGGTACGAAGCTACAGTTCAACACGGCTTATCACCTGCAGACAGATGGTCAGTCGAAAAGGACAATTCAGACCCTTAAGGATATGCTTCGTGCTTGTGTATTAGACTTCAAGACTCAATGGGATGAAGCTTTACCATTGTGTGAGTTTGCTTACAACAACAGTTACCATTCAAGCATTGGAATGACGCAGTTTGAAGCTTTGCATGGCAGAAGGTATAGAACACCTGTGTGTTGGGAAGAAGTAGGAGTTCGCAGTTTCCATGGACCAGCCATGGTGAGCGAAACCAGCAACAAAGTCAAGTTGATCCAAGAACGTTTGAAAGTAGCCCGGAGTAGATAGAAAAGCTATGTAGACTCTCACAGAAGGGACTTACAGTTCAAAAAAGGAGATAAGGTTTTCTTAAAGGTGTCACCTACTAGGGGAACTTTGAGATTTGGACACAAGGGCAAGTTATCGAGGAGATACATTGGGCCGTAAGATATCGTGAGCAAAATTGGTGAAGTGGCTTATTGATTAGCCTTACCACACGAACTCTCCGGCGTTGATAACATCTTCCATGTGTCAATGTTGAAAAAGTACGTCCCCGATCCATCACATGTACTCCAACATGAACCTTTGGAAATCCGAGATGATGCTACATATGTGGAAAAGCTTGTTCAAATCATCGATCCAAAGGAACAAGGGTGGAGGACACGAACAATTCATTAGGTGAAAGTGCTTTGGGAAAACCATGGACTAGAATAAGCAACGTGGGAACTACGGGATCAAGTTCAGAAGAAGTATCCGCATCTACTACCTGAGGCGAGTTGTATGTTTCATTTGGAGGACCAAATGCCCTAAGGGGTGGAGGATGTAAGACCCTGACCCGAGTGACCTCGATTAGCGTTAACTAAGTTGTGTTTTAGTTCTAAGTGTGATTAGTGGATTTTGGTTAAGTTGGGATTAGAATAACTTTTATAATAGCTTTGAGGAGTTTTTAGTGCCTTCTTGATTTAGTGGGACCCTTTGGGGGTTCTTTTAGTGACTTTGCGAGTGATTGGGGGATTATTCGAGATTCCGATAACTCTCTAGGAGAAGGATGTCGTCGACTAGAAAAATTACCCTGCCTCCTTTACTTTTCATGTACACCCATGACTTATCCGGATTTTGACAAAAATCAACTGACTTAATTACTTAGTCAAAACGAATGTTCTAGGTTCGGGATACGCGAGAAGGTTTCCTCATAATCGATATCTTCTTTCTGAGTATATCCTTTCGCAACAAGCCTGACCTTTAAAGGTCTCAACTCTTCCATTTGATCCTCTGTTTCTCTTGCAGACTCACTTGCACCCAATAAGTTGATATTGGCAGACAAGTCCACAAGTGTCCAGACCTGATTAGAGTACATAGACTCCATCTCAGCTTTCATAGCATCTTACCATAGTCCCGAATCTTTGTCATTAATTTCTTCATCATAGTTACAGGGATCCTGTTCCGGTTCTTCCGGGACTGCCTCGTAAGACTCTCCCAAGAACGAGAACCTGTCAGGGGGCCTAACTATGCTCCCACTATGACAAGGCACTGGTGTAATTACTGGGTTAGGTAAGGGCGCTTCTTCCAAAGGTTCGGTCATATTGGGATTCGGAATTGTTTGCTCTTGAATTTCTTCCAAGATCACCTTTTCTAAAGGTTTCCGGTCTATCATATAATCTTCCTCCAGAAAAACCGCATTAGTGCTCACCAACACTTTTTGCTCTCTGGGATTATAGAATAACCAGCCTTTAGTTCCTTTAGGATATCCTACAAACGTGCATACTTCCGACTTCGCTTCCAACTGATCCGTCTTAACCTTTAGCACATGTGCCGGACAACCCCGAATGTATAATTGTTGTAGACTAGGCTTTCGCCCGATCCACAATTCCCGGGGAGTCTTAGGTATAGACTTAGATGGTACGAGGTTTAGTATGTACATCGCAATATCCAAGGCGTATCCCTAAAAGGATATAGGTAATCCTAAAAAAAACTCAGTATAGACCTGATCATATCTAAAAGAGTCTGGTTCCTTCTTTCTACTACTCCGTTCTATTGAGGCATACCAGGAGCAGACAACTGGGATAAAATCCCATTTTCTGATAAGTATCACATAAAATCAGCGGAGAGATATCCTCCCACTACTCTGACATTAATGGGTCCACACGCATCAGTACACACTAATTCCAACAAATCTTTGGCCGCATTGCCCTTTGATGAAAAAGGGTCTTTTTGGTCATTTTTACCTTCCAAACAGGACTCGCAGACAGGCATTGGTTCTACAACCAATGAAGGCAAGATACCATCTTTCACTAGCCTGTTAATCCTATTTAGGTTTATATGACCTAGCCTCAAGTGCCAAAGTTTTGTTGGATTAGATGAAGGTGACCTTCTCTTTAATGATGACCTATTAATTGTTTCAGTATCATGTATCTCATACATTATGGGATTAACAAATAAATTCCATTGATTACCTTGTTAGAATACATAAAAGTACCATATCTCTTTATGACAATTTCAATACCAAGAGTAATAGAATAACTCTTATTCACCATACCATCATCAGTTCATTATCCAAGGTGATAATCTCATGTGTTCTTATGATGAATTAATCCGATGAACTGATTGGTACAATGTAAAGAGCTTCTTCAAACTATGCATGATGATCTCCATCAAATCCTGAAGACACGTCTTTGAACATGATAATTGGCACATCCTTTGGTAAGGTGTTCAGGTGATCGTCCTTGGTTGCTAAGGTGGGGATCGCCAGGCTAGAGGTGTCCTTTGTTGTAGGTGTTTTTCTAGGTTCGTGACAACATGATTCACCATCATCCACCATTGGTAGAGGATCTGGGTGAATTATCCGAGGTAACGGGAATGAAGAGGGGCCCACCGCTAGTCACCAGGTTCAGGGAGTCTTGGACTGTAGATTTGAACTTCTATTTCTGGAATGTTCTCTTGATAGAAGAAGGGATCAATGATGAAGTCATTTTCATTCAATACCTCATCTGAAAGGTAATCTTCTTCATCAGGATCCGACTCCGGATCATTGTCCTGGTGGTCTTCATCCATGGGTGGTAGCATTATAGGGGGGACCCATTCGCCGTCTGAGTCCCCTAAATGTGAAGGTAGAGAGCGCTTCAATTTGGAGATTCGGTTGCAATTTGAAATATGCAACTCACTTTCCTCTTCAATGAGAGGGATAAGGAAATCTGCTAGGGTAATGGGTCTCATCATTAGCTTAGAAGATTCTGCTGGTGCCTTTTTCCTTGGTGTAGGCTCAACTTCCTCCTTTGCTTCTTTTATAGGTTGTGCTTTAACTGTTTGACGGGAGTTGTGAATTGATCTTTTCATTTTCTTCCTCTTTTCGGAAGTAGACCTTGATCCCACTGTTTTTTCTGCTGTCATCACTTATAAGATCAGGATGCACCCATATCACTTCTCCAGATGCTGTGTTGATCGAGACAAGTTCATCACTATATTTGACTTTATTAATTAGTCAAAACTCCACTATTTTTTATATGATAGGCCTGATGTTGGTAGGTTCAAATGATTCGAATGCAACCATGTTAGCCTATGCAGTATCGCATTGCTGATCAAGCTATATAACTCCTATAGCCAACATATCATGTATTCTCTCCTTCAAGATGAAACATTCTTTCAAAGGATGAGAAATCATTCGATGATAGGGGCAATAATTTGGATAATTTGTTCTTCCTTTTTGATTGGGTCTTTCGGAAGGAGGGAGTTCTAACTTTTCATGCTGCAACAGAGTTTTGAAAATATCTTCAATATTCGAATCAAAGGAGTATTTGGCATTTTTCCTCCTTTCGTAGTCCTCCTTCCTAGCAGCTTCGTCCTTAGGATCTTACACCTTTTTGGGAGCCTACGAAGTTTGGATGATAAAGACTTCTTCTTTTTTCTTTCCCTTGGGGGCAGACGGCGTGAAAGCTTGAATTATGTGGGACTTATGTTTCTGATCAAGTTCCTTACGGCAGTCTTTTGTATCAATGGTTGATTCCAGTAGTTTAGACATAGATTTAGTCTTAACACTGATTACCATTTGCTTAATCTCGGGCTTGAGATTAGCCTTGCATATATCTACTACCGACTTCTGAGAGATGTGCTCCTTACTGTAAGTCCATGGGGATCCGAACCCTAGAGGGGGGGTGAATAGGGTGAGCTACAATTATGACCAATTTTAATCAATTTTAACTTCTTTAAAACAAACTAGTCACAAGTGATGATTATCAAACAAAATGCGGAAGCTTAATGAAAACAATCACCACAAAGCAATCACCATCACACAAGTATTTATAGTGGTTCGGCCTCAATGCTTACATCCACTACCGGCTTGTGATCCAACACCCCACCGGATTTCCACTATTTATGCTTTTCAATAGGCTAAGCAATAACCTTTACAATATGCTTTCCAAGGCTAAGCAATAACCTTACATTGATGTTTTTCAAGGCTTAACATCAACCTATACATTATGCTTTTATAGGCTAAGCAATAACCTCTTCAACCATAAGGTTGGTTATCTCACTAAGTTAGTGTCTATAATACACTTGATGGAGATTCAATTTAGCTCATTACAATGCCTCTTAATTAGGCGGATATGGAAGTGAAAATCTAATACACACACACACTATGAATGCAAAGATGAAAGTACATGAGGTGTGTGTGTGATGTCCTCAATCATTTTGAAAATGAAAGCTCATAAAAGTATGCCTAAGGCTTTTGAAAGTTTTAGCTCAAAAACATTTATGATTGAGGAAAGAATGCAAGTCACATGTTAAAAGTAACAACTTGTTAATGATGTCAAAGATACACAAGTTGTATGAAATGGATTAGCTCTAAACATGTGATGCATAGGGATGTCAATCAAATCAACAATGAAGCTCAAAACATAAAAATAGATTTGATTGAAGTAAGGGGACAAATCATATGTAATTATAAATACAACTTGAATATGATATACCTATCAAAGTAAGGCAAGTTGTGAAACTTTAAAACAATAATACACATATGATTTGTAAAGATGTTGAATCCAAAACATAAGATACATTTGAAAGAGATTTTCTTATGATGGAAAAACAACAACCAAAGATTCAACCAAGTATATGGATCATGTTACATCTAATTTCAAAGATGTTTCCATTAACATGATCTACTTAGATTTACCAAAGATTAAGTACTACTTGGATTGAATCAATGGTGATGCATCCAAAATAATAGATCTATTCAAATTATAAAACATGTTAAGGATACAACACATCATAGTTTATCATGTTACTAAAGATTTACCTAAGATAAAACAAAACATGAAAACATATGATTTGTAAAGAAGTTGAGTCCAAAACATAAGATAGTTTTGAAAGTGATTTTCTTATGATGGAAAACAACAACCAAAGATTCAACCAAGTATAGGAATCATGTTACATATGATTTACCAAGTTTCTTTCATTAACATGATCTACTTAGATTTACCAAAGATTAAGTACTACTTGGATTGAATCAATGGTGATGTATCCAAAACAATAAATCAATTCAAAACATAAAACATGTTAAGGACACAACACAAACATAGTTTATCATGCTACAAATGATTTACCAAAAATAAAACAAAGCATGAAAACATATGATTAAGGAAAGTAAAGCCTACTTGGAGATTTAACTTCATTAATCCAAGCTTTAGCTTTCCTAAGGATCCCCTTCATCCCTTAGTTCATTTCCCTTGTATTTGCCTCAAAACCCCTCAAGGAGGGCCTTAAAATTCCCAACTTTTGGCAAAGGAAAGAACTCATATTTATAGCAAAAAGTGCCCAACGGCTAGTCCTCGGTCGACCGGCAAACAGGTCTCGGTCGACCGGGATCACACAACGGTCGGATTTCTGACCGTTGGTGCGCCAGGCCATTTTTTCCTTGCAGTGTTCCCGGTCGACCGGGACCTTTGCGCCGGTCGACCGGCAACACTGCTGGGGCCACCAAAAATTCCAACTTATGCATTTTCAAAGATTTTCTTGGTGGAACTTTGGGCCATTTAATCAAGCTTAAAAACATGTTTTAAATCATTCTAAGGGTTTTAAAACATGAACCATAAAAAGCCTAAAACATTTTGAAAGATTTAAAACTCATAGGCTAGCTTGATTTTCTAAAACTCTTTTCAAATCAAATGCATCCAAGATTTAAAAACAAATCATGCATAAATCAATACTTTAAAAACAATGCATGAATAAAACAAGATTTCAAGTTTATCTAAATCAATGCAAATGTGTGTAAATCAAATGATGCTAGAATGAAATGCATCCATCAAATTGCAATCTACAAAATTCCTAACACTTACATCTATAATCCAGTGCTCTCCATCTGTTTATGAAGCCTTCAATAGATTCATTTTCTCATTGTTTGGATTGAGTGAGTGTGTTTAGGCTTCCTGGAAGTGCAGTAAAAAACTTTTCCTCGAGAACCGCCCATGAAGTGAGTGAATTCTCAGGCAGTTGTTTGTACCAATAGAAAGCAGTTCCTCTCAGAATGCCTATGAATGATCTGATTTTCAAGGCATCTACATCAAGCATGCCCCCAAGTTGAGATTTGAAGTGGACTATATGCTGATAAGCAGAGCTTTTTACCATGTAAGACTGGAAGGTCGGGGGTTTATACTTAGGAGGATAGGGGACCAAATCCATTTCAGGTGGATATTTTGGCATGATCCCTTTCTTTTTTAGTCTCCCCTCATCTCTGGTTTTAGTCAGCATGTCTGTCACATCCTTAAAAGTTACAGGTTTTTCCATATCAGTTTGGTGTCCGCTATCTGAGCATTAACCATTTTGCTTGGACAGCCTTTGTGAAAGCTGTGGTATTTATGCTACCATCTGATCAATTTTTGCTTCAGATGCATGTAGATCCTTTCTATTTGAAGAAGATGGGGTTGCTGGTGGATGATCGTTTGGACCAGTCACTCGATCCATGAGGAATTGTAGCTAAGTAGTGATTTGGTTAATCCTGTCATTTTGCTGTTTAACCAAATCCTATATATTTTCAATCGGATTTTTGCCTCCAGCTTGTTTTTCAACATCTACTGGAGCAGTAGTTTCTCCATCCATGAAGACAGGATATTTACTCGGTCCAGTGAAAGGTGAGAAGCTTCCATCGGGATCTCAAGTGGTTAATGGAATATCATCTTCAATGAGCTGGAGTACGGGGGAATCCTTGCCCCCTGTGTTTTTATTGACTGGAGGTGTTTCTTCGTCCGTGATCGGAGTTTCGTGACCCTTGGAGGTACTATCTAATTCTTCACTTTCGATGGGGTTTGAACTACGAGCAGATATTATAGCAAAATGCTTGCCACGTCTAGTCCTAGTCATGCAAACCACAACAGTATCAGGGTCGACTTCTTTCATTATCCATTGCGGACTAATTCTTCTTTGCTTTTTTTTCACTCCTTTGTACTATCATGGGAATGGAATGATTGAGGATGGGGTTCGACCCTTCTGGATGATGAACCGGCAGTATGAGGATATTTACCTCATTTGTCTCCTTTTTCAGAAGGTCTTTAATTTGTGCAAGTTTTGCAGCATTATTGATAGGGAAATGCTACTGTTTCTTCTTTAGGCGAGTAGCATGCACCTTTGGAGGGCGAAGTACAGGTCCTACTATGATTGAGGAGAGACGTCGCCTTCGATACCTCCTCCCCTCTTTCTGAGTAAGAGGATAGAAGCTAGTTTCTTCAAGTGATGCCAAAGCTGAATCCTGGCAAGCTATCTTCTTAAATTTTCGTGGTCTAGGAGACCACGTTGTGCAGCCTGGGATCATCTCTCTTTGCTAAAGTTTCTTCTTCCCAAGTATTTGGCCAAATCTTTACCTTTGTGGGTTTTGGCTTTGCCATTTGCTGGGGTTTTCTCTATGTCTTGCACCTTCCTTGCCCCCTTTGTTTCTTTATTAATGCGAAGGCGAGTTGGAGTAGCCTTTTCCAAATTCTGATGTTCTTTGAGATGAACACCAAAAGGATTCTGGTAGTATTTTGACACCCACGGCCTGCATGGCATGGCCTTTTTAGAGGACTTCGCCAATACAGGAGAGGCTTTAATGGTAGGAGTAGTTGGAGTCATCCATTGGAAGAGAGATACTCGAACTGGGAGTTCATTTTCAGTATGGGCTCTTTTCTGACCCCTGGAAGTCTTGTTTTCTTGGATGGAAACATTATATAAGCGTTCCTTGGTCTCATCGAAAGTGATAACAAGAGAATTCATGATTGATTTGCAACATAAGCAAAGAAAACCAATAATGAATGAATGATAGGAGAGCGTATTTACTTGCACAATCCTATATCAATCTATTTCATTTTCTATTTCTAAAAAGGGTGAGAAAATGATATGTGATCCAATCATATTCATGGTGATGTGTTTGGCTTTTGACCCACATACACCGATGAACTGACTAATTAGGATCTCGTCAAGTTTCGTGGGCCATAAACAGGGTAGTAAATGCTCTCTACCGACCGAATGAAACCAACTTTGGATTGAGCATTATGGACTTATGAACAGAGGCTACTTCACAAAGAAGAGTCTTATTGGCCATATTACTTGTGACATGTTTAATTCATGTCACCATTTTTCAATTCTCCATTTGGTACTGTTTAGGGGAGTCTTAGGTTATGTACAGTTAGTATTCAATCAGCATAAAGGCTTAGAACTCCATGACAGGACATCCCAGAAAAGAAAAATGTGTAAAAAGTGTCACGCCCCAAGATCCGATAACATGGATCCGACATGATGCCAGATGACCCAGTCATCTAAGGCCACTCAATTGTTCAAATAGTGGGCCAATTTTTTTTTATTTTACTAATAATTATGCGTAGACCACATTGCCCAGCCCTATATCAGGTAAGCCAAGATCATAACCATAAATAATAATCCAACAATTATTACACCAAATAAACCAAGTACGAAAATTAAATAAATACATCAATCCCAAAATAAACTAATAAAGTCTTAGACATAATTAAACTTAATGTCATAAATTCTCATAATTTAAATATCTTCATTTTGACCGTCCAGAATGGCATCACCATAGCCATACTATGGCACAGGCTCGTATTCCTCTTCACCCTCAATCCCTGGGTCCTGTACATCCTCACTCTCCTTCACATCATCTGTGGTGGTGGAATGTAATGAGCACAACGGTACTCCGCAAGATAAAAATTACAAACCAAAACATATATTATAAGAGGTATAAGATAATGAGGATGTACATATGATAAGCAATAAATGACATGACATTTCCATAATGGCAATATTTCATAAAATAAATATTGGGGCACCAACATTTCTTGGAATGTCATACAATATAAGTCACTTACCGATATGGAATTTAGGGTCCCAACACTACATTTGAACCATTCATTAGAACCCATGTGACAATACACTACACTTAGCGCTATTCACTTGTCACTTGGCCATCATAATACTTTGAGACCTTCCCTTCCATATTGGTAAATCACTCACTTAAAAATCATTACAAAATATCAATCCCTACACTAGGTTGGGTCTTTGTGTCACTGACCAGTCCAACAGTGCAC
Source organism: Cinnamomum chago (assembly GCA_038049695.1). Classification (NCBI taxonomy): domain Eukaryota; kingdom Viridiplantae; phylum Streptophyta; class Magnoliopsida; order Laurales; family Lauraceae; genus Cinnamomum; species Cinnamomum chago. The sequence goes on from CP142456.1 coordinate 37,911,345, forward strand.
CCATCTACGAAGTGTCTCAGAATTTAACCCCTCCAAGACAGAGGTCATTTTCGGAATACCCGTTACAGGTAACCGATCACTAATCACTACACTGCACTGGACCACCACACGGTAAGACGTCTTCCCGTGGGGGTTATACAACGTAGTGGGGCTATTGAACTGGGGTCCCTACTTTCGTTTGTTTTCTAACATTTCATTTATTTTAATTAGTTTAGACCTAATTAGAATAAAGCATATTATATGCATACTTATCCTCAAGCGTCCCATGCCACTTGGCTTCCATATGCACTCTTATGGTTCATCCCTTTCGCTCAATATTATTAATTAATATTTTATGGAGTGGGTGTTACAATCATTTATCATCAACACATGGGTATTATCATACATTTTCAATATTAAAAAAATGCCATACAAATTTTCCATAAATAACACATTATGCAAAACTTGCCATAAACGACAACATATAGAAATTTTCATAATTTGAATGCTTGGCAACATACCATAATGTCCATAACACCAGTACCATATCACCAATTACGTATATACATTTTTAGAAAGTAAATGAAACTTGCCTTATATGGAGCTTTACTAACCAGTTGAGAAAAAGGGTGTTACATTGTGAATTATGCTGCAAAAATAAATTATAATTATTAAACATTAATTATTTAAATCTTAGTTATTAACCATATTTTAGAATCAACAAAATCCAATTTCTTAACCAATTAATCATCTAAGTGAAAACTAACCCACCAAGGTCCACTAGGGAACCTAGTCTAGCCATTTAACATTCTAAATTTATTAATTATTAAATCTTATGATTTAAGGTGGGGTCCACATGATTTATAAAGTGTCCTAAGGTCCATAACAACACCTAACAGTAGCATAAGGAGGAATTAAGCATGACACATCAGTCACTAAACCACACCCACACTAACTAACCAACTAGCCAATTACCCCTAGTCTAGGTTTGATGGCTATGGCCCCTTTAAATATTTATTCGGGCCTATTAATCTCCACTAATAAAGGGATTTAACCTACTGACCAGCGACTTAATTAAAGTATATAGCTACTGGTTATGGCCCCATTTATTTCATAAAAACCTATTTTAGCCACCATAACACATAGACCTAGCATAACCAACTATACTAGTCAACAAGTCTAGCCAAAATGACTTCCAACTTAGCCAAGGGTGTGACCACACTTCCTAATTCATTTAAACAAGTATTAATAATTTAATTTGGTCCTTTAATTAAATTTAGCATATAAATAACAAAAAATTATAATGTTACAATTTGTCCATATGTGATCAAGTGATGCACTAGGGTTAGGTTTTGGGCTTAGTTCATTAAACCAAGACTCATTTAGATTTGAATCCATCATTCCAGCACCTTAAAATCATTAAAACAGATCCTTATGGTTGCTGGAATTTATTTATATTTATACCAAAATTAATATCTAACCCAAGATCTACAATTGGTGCACCAATGGATCATATAGAGTCAAACCGGTTAACCCAAAAAGGGTCCCATTGATCCAACACCTAAAATCATGACTAAAACAGAAACTAAAAATTTAATTAAAACCCTCGATTTTTTTAGTTATTTCAAACATCCAAACTATTAAAAACTTTGCATATATAGATGAGAATATTCCTAGAACTTTTGGGTCCGATCCGACCGTTAAGTTGTCAAATCCAAGGGTCCAAAAATATCTTTCCTTTATCATGACTATTTAGGATATCCAAAATCCCTTTTTTTCCCATGATATGGATCTTTAAAATAAACTAGATTGCAATATAATGGCTAAAAGCATAACAATTTCTTTCATAAAAAAAATAGATTTTAGAAAAAGATGAAATACGATAATTATTAAACTATATGATCATTAAAATCAGTAAAACTCACTCTAATGACTTATTAAAAAAAGCACAAAATTAATCTAATCTTTAAAAATCTAGTCCCCAAAATACATCTAAACCAAAAATTAAGATTTATCCATTTTCCTATCCAAACATTGGTGATGACCCAAGCCTAATCAATAATCGAAACCATGAACTTGGATCCCCTCTTCCTTTGGCCAATCTCAGTAAAGGAAATGACATGGGTTGCTTCATCTTGGTGCTAAAATACCAGTAATGGCCATCAATAAATATGGAAGAGGGAAGACTTTAGAGAAGAAAATGGTGAAAGAAAATAAATAATAAAATATGTAAGAAAATGAAAAGAAACCTACCTCAAAGAAGTCACCTCCAAGCAAGCTTCTGCCTTCTCTCTTCTCTCTCTTTCTTCCTTTTTCTATCTTCCCTTAAGCCACACGTCCACGTCCATTTCCTCTCTCTCTCTCTCTAATTCTAAAACACCACACGATGGAGATGGAGAATAGTCCTAACTAAAAAGAATCTAACCACTCCCTTCCTTTAAGGAACTAAATCTAATTACATTCCCTTGATTAGATATGTAGTCTATCATACCCCTCCATTTAAAATTTTCTAAAGATCTTAGCCCTACATTATTCTCCATAGATCCCCAATCATCTCCATTTGCAACTAATCAAGGGGTGTCCAATTTGGAGAGAAATCTCCATTCTCTCAATTATAGTTAGGTCAAACCAATTAGGGATAATTTAGTGCCCAAATTCCTCAATTAGATTAATGATTAACATTTAATTATAGGGTTTCCAATTAAGTTTGAAATTTGAAATAAAATGGAAAGTAAAGAGGAGGGAAACAAAGTGCCACATCATCCTCCACTTGGCACAAGTCAAAGTGGGGCCCTAAACACACCATCTATAAGAACTTTTCGAAATTAGCATTAATTGTTATTATTATTTTATTATTTTAATAATGTGTGAGGGTCCGCCAAATTGGATTTAAGCATTAATTATAAAGATCAAATCTAATTAAAATGACACTTTAATTAGCAACATAAGAATGAATAATTATTGATGAAAATGAAGAAAATGAAGTGCATGGACAATTAAATAAAATGCATGAAGTCATAATTAAATACATGAAAATAATGGATTAAGTACATGTAATAATCGTAATAATAATTAAACTTCTATTAAAATAATTACCATGAAATAAATTGAAAAACACCCTAGTCATGGATCTCTAGTGGGTCTAGGGTTGGGCCCAAAGGTGAATCCGAGTTAGGGTCATTACATCATACCCCTCTTAGGAAATTGGTCCTCCAAATTTAAGAACATACCTCATTAAGAGGTATAAGATAATGAGGATGTACGTATGATAAGCAATAAATGACATGACATTACCATAATGGCAATATTTCATAAAATAAATATTGGGGCACCAACATTTCTTGAAATGTCATACACTCGAAGTCACTTCCCGATATGGAATTTAGGGTCCCAACACTACATTTGAACCCTTCATTCGAACCCATGTGACAATACACTACACTTAGCACTATTCACTTGTCACTTGGCCATTATAATACTTTGAGACCTTCCCTTCCATATTTGTAAATCACTCACTTAAAAATTATTACAAAATATCAATCCCTACACTAGGTTGGGTCTTTGTGTCACTGACCAGTCCAACAGTGCAGCCATCTACGAAGTGTCTCAAAATTTAACCCCTCCAAGCCAGAGGTCATTTTTCGGAATACCCGTTAGAGGTAACCGATCACTAATCACGACACTGCACTGGACCACCACACAGTAAGACGTCTTCCCGTGGGGGTTATACAACGTAGTGGGGCTGTGGAACTGGGGCCCCTGAAAGTCCTTGGATCCTAACCCTAGAGGGGGGGGGGGGTGAATAGGGTGAGCTACAAATATGACCAATTTAGACCAATTTTAATTCTTTAAGGTAAACTAGTCACATGTGATGATTTATCAAACAAGATGCGGAAGCTAACAAATGAATCACCACAAGCATACACCACAACACAAAGGTTTATAGTGGTTCGGCCTCAATGCCTACATCCACTACCGGCTTGTGATCCAATCACCCCACCGGATTTCCACTATTTATGCTTTTCAATAGGCCAAGCAATAACCCTTACAATGTTATTTTTCTAGGCTAAACAACAACCTCTCAATGTGCTTTTCTAGGCTAAGCAATAACCTTTACAAGATGCTTTTCTTAGGCTAAGCAATAACCTTTACACAATGCTTTTCTTAGGCTAAGTAATAACCTTTACAAAGAATGATTTCTCTAAGAAGGTGTCTTCACAAAAGAACACTCTAAGAGATACAATTTAAGCACAATTGAATTGCCTCTAAATAGGCTAATATGAAAGTGTAAATTAAATTACAAACATACACTAAAGAAGCTAAAGTGTGTGCACAAGTGTATGAATGCTTTACTTCAATCAATTTCTACAATGAAGCTCCTAAATGAATGCTTGATGCATTTTAAAATCAAAGCTTAGAAAATGATGATTGAAGATAAATGCTAATCACATGAAAGATTCAAACAACTTAAAGAAATGAACTAAAACAAGTTGTATGAATATTAAAATCTAAGAGCATGTGAATTAGTCAAGAGAGTTTGCAAACCATTCTTAATATTCCAAAGATGATAATGAGTTTGCAAAACAACTCTTTAAAAACTAGAAATCATGCATAAAAGAAAATACAAAGATTTAAACATGCATAGATTCTAATTTGAATGGAAATCAAAATGACAAGTAAGATATACCTTTTTAAAACTCAAGCATTTGATTTCCAAAAAGCCCTCTAGCCCTTACAACTTCATCCCCTTTCTTTGGCTCCAAAATGGTCTCAAAAGTTCATTAATCAAGCATTTTGAAAGATGGGAAAAGAATGGACTTTATACAAGAAAACAGTCCAACGGCTAGTCCCCGGTCGACCTGGAAACAGGTCACGGTCGACCGGGTACACACAACGGTCATATTTTTTACCGTTGGTGCTTCAGGTACCCAGTCGGCCTGCATGTGGCCGGTCGACCGGCCACACTGCTGGTCGACCACCTGGGACCAAAATTCCCAAAAGTCTCACATTTCAAAGTATTTCTTGGGGGAACTTTTGGCCACTCAACCAAACTTGAATAACATGTTTTAAATCAAACTAAGATGTTTAAAAACATGAAACACAAAAGGCCTAAAATGATTCGAAACTTTAAAACCAATGGCTTGCTTGATTTGATAAAACTCTTTTCACATTTAAATGCATACAAACATGATTCTGAAAATGATGAATGTATGCAAGGCACAAACCTAAATCCTTAATTGATTTCTCAAAAGTAATGCACAAAGAATTAGGTTTTAAAAAGAGTTTGGATTCTAAAACAAATGCATCCAAATTAAAAAACAAAACATGCATAAATCATTAATTCTATAAGTCTAAAATCCAATGCATGTATAAAACCAGATTTCAAGATTTTCTAAAACAATGCATGTGTGAAAATTCAAATGATGCTAAAGTGAAAATGCATCCATCAAATTGCAAATACAAAAACCCTAACAGTCCCTACTTTCGTTTGTTTTCTAACATTTCATTTATTTTAGTTAGTTTAGACCTAATTAGAATAAAGCATATTATATGCATACTTATCCCCAAGCGTCCCATGCCACTTGGCTTCCATATGCACTCTTATGGTTCATCCCTTTCAATCAATATTATTAATTAATATTTTATGGAGTGGGTGTTACAATCATTTATCATCAACACATGAGGGTATTATCATACAATTTCAATATTAAAAAAATGCCATACAAATTTTCCATAAATAACACATTATGCAAAACTTGCCATAAATGATAACATATAGAAATTTTCATAATTTGAATGCTTGGCAACATACCAGAATGTCCATAACACCAGTACCATATCACCAATTACGTATATACATTTTTAGAAAGTAAATGAAACTTGCCTTATATGGAGCTTTACTAACCAGTTGAGAAAAAGGGTGTTACATTGTGAATTATGCTGCAAAAATAAATTATAATTATTAAACATTAATTATTTAAATCTTAGTTATTAACCATATTTTAGAATCAACAAAATCCAATTTCTTAACCAATTAATCATCTAAGTGAAAACTAACCCACCAAGGTCCACTAGGGAACCTAGTCTAGCCATTTAACATTCTAAATTTATTAATTATTAAATCTTATGATTTAAGGTGGGATCCACATGATTTATAAAGTGTCCTAAGGTCCATAACAACACCTAACAGTAGCATAAGGAGGAATTTAGCATGACACATCAGTCACTAAACCACACCCACACTAACTAACCAACTAGCCAATTACCCCTAGTCTAGGTTTGATGGCTATGGCCCCTTTAAATATTTATTCGGGCCTATTAATCTCCACTAATAAAGGGATTTGACCTACTGAACAGCGACTTAATTAAAGTATATAGCTACTGGTTATGGCCCCATTTATTTCATAAAAACCTATTTTAGCCACCATAACACATAGACCTAGCATAACCAACTAGACTAGTCAACAAGTCTAGCCAAAATGGCTTCCAACTTAGCCAAGGGTGTGACCACACTTCCTAATTCATTTAAACAAGTATTAATAATTTAATTTGGTCCTTTAATTAAATTTAGCATATAAATAACAAAAAATTATAACGTTACAATTTGTCCATATGTGATCAATTGATGCACTAGGGTTAGGTTTTGGGCTTAGTCCATTAAACCAATACTCATTTAGATTTAAATCCACCATTCCAGGACCTTAAAATCATTAAAACAGAACCTTATGGTTGCTGGAATTTATTTATATTTATACCAAAATTAATATCTAACCCAGGATCTACAATTGGTGCACCAATGGGTCATATAGAGTCAAACCGGTTAACCCAAAAAGGGTCCCATTGATCCAACACCTAAAATCATGACTAAAACAAAAACTAAAAATTTAATTAAAACCCTCGATTTTTTTAGTTATTTCAAAGATCCAAACTATTAAAAACTTTGCATATATAGATGAGAATATCCCTAGAACTTTTGGGTCTGATCCGACCGTTGATTTGTCAAATCCAAGGGTTCAAAAATATCTTTCTTTTATCATGAATCTTTAGTATATCTAAAATCTCTTTTTTTTTCCTAGAAAAACCCAGTGGGATAAAACCTAGAAAAGGAAAAAGAGTACAGCGCACAAATTGTTAGGGATTTTGTGTATTGCAATTTGATGGATGCATTATCACTTTAGCATCATTTGAATTTTCACACTTGCATTGATTTAGAAAATCTTGAAATCTTGATTTACACATCCATTGTTTTTATGACTTGTAGAAATATTGTTTTGTGCATGTTTTGTTTTTAATCTTGGATGCAATTAGTTTTGAAAAGGAATCTTATCAAATCAAGCTAGCCTTTTTTTTATATCTTTCAAATAATTTTAGGCTTTTTATGTTTCATGTTTTTAAACCTCTTAGTATGATTTAAAACATCATTCCAAGCTTGATTCAGTGGCCCAAAAGTTCCCACAAGAAATATCTTTGAAAAATGCAATTTTAGGGAACTTTGGTCCCAGGCCAGGGTCGACTCGCAGTGTGGCCGGTCGACCGGGTAAAGAGTCGTTGCTGCTTTTTCAAACGGTCAGTTTTATGACCGTTGAAGGCCAGGTCGACCGGGCACAGGGGCAGGTCGACCGGAGAGACGCAAAAACTCAATTTTTGAGTATAAATACAAGTTCATTCCTTTGAAAAAGTTGTTGAAAAAGAGAGGGACCAAGAGCCACTCTTGAGGTGTTTTGAGACAAAGAAAAGGGGATGAACTAAGAGAGACCAAGGGGTCATTTGGAGAGCTAAAGCTTGGATTAATGAAGTTAAATCTCTAAGTAAGCTTTACCTTTCTTAATCATATGTTATATGCTTTGTTTAAATTATAGGTAAATGATTTTTAGCATGATAACTATGATGTGTTGAATTCATTCTTCTCTTAATCTTTGATCTAATTAAGATTGGATTCTTCACTTTGATTTCAATCCAAGTTGTTTAAAAATCTTCCTTAATCATGCTTAGCCAAAATCTTTGATTTCTTTTAAAGCATGATTCAATTTCTTGGTTGAATCTTTATTTGTTGTTTTCTTTCATTTAAACCTTAGTTAAATTAATTTGGTTTTGAAAAAACAACATTGCACATGCATCACATGTTTAGAGCTAATTAATTCCATACAACTTGTGAGCCTTTGATTTTCATATCATTAACAAGTTTGTATCCATACATGTGATTTGCATTTCACTTCAATTAAAATCTTTTATATGCCTTAAACTTTTAAATGCTTTGAGCATATATTTGAAAGTCCTTGGATCCTAACCCTAGAGGGGGGGGGGGGGGGGGGGGGGGGTGAATAGGGTTTGCTACAACTATGACCAATTTAGACCAATTTTAAATTCTTAACAAAAACTAGTCACATGTGATGATTAACCATACAATATGCGGAAGCTAAAATAAACAATCACCACAAAAGCAAGCACCACAACACCAATGTTTATAGTGGTTCGGCCTCAATGCCTACGTCCACTACCGGCTTGTGATCCAATCACCCCACCGGATTTCCACTATTTATGCTTTTTTCTAGGCTAAGCAATAACCCTTACAAAGTTGTTTTTCTAGGCTAAACAACAACCTCTCAATGTGCTTTTATAGGCTTAGCAATAACCTTTACAAAATGCTTTTCTTAGGCTAAGCAATAACCTTACAAGATGCTTTTCTTAGGCTTAGCAATAACCTTACAAGATGAAGATTTCTCTAAGAAAGTGTCTTCACAAAAGATCACTCTAAGAGATACAATTTAAGCACTTTGGAATTGCCTCTAAATAGGCTAATATGAAAGTGAATAACAAACTCACACAAACACTCTATGAATGCAAAAGTGAATGCTCATGATGTGTGTGTGTGATGACTTCAATCAAGTTTAAAAAGAAAGCTTAATCAAATATATGCTTGAAGCATTTCAAAGTTCAAAGCTCATGAAAGATTTGATTGAAGTCTAATGCAAATCACATGTATGAAAAACAACTTGTAAATGACATGAAAATCAAAGACTCGCAAGTTGTATGAAAATGACTAACTTAGAACATGTGATGCATGTGCAATGTTGTTTTCAAAAACCAAATAGATTTAACTAAAGATTAAATGAATGAAAACAACAAGGGAAGTTTCAACCAAGTGAAATAATCATGCAATAAAAGAAATCAAAGATTTAGGCTAAGCATGATTAAGAAAGTTTAAATCAAAACATGGGTTGAAATCAAAATGATGAATCCAATCTTGAATATCAAAGATGGAGGGAAGAATGGATTCAACACATCATTGTTATCATGCTTGAAATCATTTTCCAAAGTTTCAAATAAAGCACATAACAAATGATTAATTAAAAGTAAAACTTACTTGGAGATTTAACTTAGTTGATCCAAGCTTAAGCTTTACTTAATGACCCCTTGATGTCTCTTAAATCATCCTCCTTTCCTTCTCAAAAACCTCTTCAAAGAAGGCTTGGAAATCCCCTTTTTTTGTTCCACTAAAAAGATCACTCTTTTTCAAAGGAATGAAATGCTTTTATACTTGAAAAGAGGGATTCCTGCGTGTACCCGGTTAACCGCATGACAGGCCGGTTAACCGGGTGCCCAACGGTCAGAAAAAGAGCCGTTGTGCTCAGGAGCCCGGTTGACCTGCCCTGTGTGGCCGGTTAACCGGGCCTCTTGGCAGGTTGACCTGCCAAACTGGCAGGTTAACCTTGCCTGCAGCCCATTTTTCCCATTTTTTGGGTTTTTGAAGATTTTCTTTGGGGATCTTTTGGGCCATTAAAATCAAGCTTTTTCACATGTTTTAAGACATTCTAAGATGTTTAAAAACATGAAACACCCAAAGCCAAAAATGATTCAAAAGATTAAAACCAAAGGCTAGCTTGATTTGATAAAACTCTTTTCAAATGAAATTGCATACACAAATGATTCTTTTTGAGATGAAAGTATGCAAAGCTCAAACATAAATTCACAAGATGATTTTCCAATTATAATGCACAAGGAATTCGGTTTTCAAAAGAGTTTTGGGTTCTAAAACCAATGCATCCAAGTTTAGAATCAAAACATGCATAAAACAAAAACTTTTCCAAATCTAAAAACCAATGCATGTATAAAACAAAATTTCAAGACATTTTAAATCAATGCATGTGTGAAATATCAAATGACGCTAAAGTGCAAATACATCCATCAAATTGCAAATACAAAATCCCTAACAATATTGATTGAGCTTACTTTTTAAACTTGATTGAAGTTATCACACACACACACATCATGAGCATACATCTTTGCATTCATTTAGTGTTTGTGTGAGTTAGATTTTCACTTTCATATTAGCCTATTTAAGAGGCAATTCTATTGAGCTAAAATTGTATCTCTTAGAGTGTTTTTGTATAGACACCTTCTTTGAGAAATCTTTCATTTGTAAAGGTTATTGCTTAGCCTAAGAAAAGCACATTGTAAAGGTTATTGCTTAGCCTTGGAAAAGAATCTTGTAGAGGTTGTTGTTTAGCCTAGAAAAACAACATTGTAAAGGTTATTGCTTAGCCTATTGAAAAGAAAAACAACATTGTAAAGGTTATTGCTTAGCCTATTGAAAAGCATAGATAGTGGAAATCCGGTGGGTTGATTAGATCACAAGCCGGTAGTGGATGTAGGCATTGAGGCCGAACCACTATAAATCTTCGTGTGGTGGTGTATGCTTGTGGTGATTTCTTTTGTTAGCTTCCGCATCTTGTTTGGTAAATCATCACTTGTGACTAGTTTACTTTAAAGAAATTAAAATTTGTTAAAATTGGTCACATATTGTAGCTCACCCTATTCACCCCCCCCCCTCTAGGGTTAGGATCCCAGGACTTTCACAAATATCCTGGATAGCATACTTCGGGATGCTCCCTGATAAACCACTCCACCTGATGATAGCAACCATTTATATAGTTTGATGATGAACTGTACGCATGCCAATCTCATATACAAACTTCTGGAATACTGATTTTGGCAAAGATTTTGTAAACATATCAGTCAGGTTGTTATTCGAACAAACTTGATTGCTTCAATTTCATTGTTCTTCTGAAGTTCATGAGTGAAGAAGAACTTCGGTGCTATATGCTTAGTCTTGTCTCCTTTAATGGAATATTCTCGAATCTATTTTATGTATGCTTCATTATCTTCATAGATAATATTCGCAACACCTGCAATAGATGGTAATTGACAAGAACTACGAACATGCTGAATCAAAGATCTTAGCTATACACATTTCCTACTGGTTTCTTAAAGAGCCAAAATCTCAGCATGGTTGGTGGAAATAGTTACTGTAAGACCCCGTCCCGAGTGACCTCGATTAGTGTTAATTAAGTCGTGTTTTAGTTCTGAGCGTGATTAGTGTGTTGTTGATTAAGTTTGTAAGACCCCGTCCCGAGTGACCTCTTCTTCTTTTTCTTGCTTTCTTCCTCCTCAATCCACCACCAACCTTTGTCAAAAAGAGAAATGGGTTTCATCTTCTTCTTCCCCACCTTGCAAGCTCTTTCTTGATACCATTTGTGGAGGAAACCTCCCATCTCAAGATTCTCATTGAGCTAGTCTTACCTTTTTGGAGAACCTACAAGTAAGCAATCCCTCCTTTTCTTTTGATATTGTGTTTGCCTAGCCTTTGGGGATGTTCATTTTCATTATTGAAACTTCTTCTTCTTCATTCTTGTTTTGACCCATTTGGGGTTTCTTTTTTGGGGGGTTTTGTGTGTAGCTTTGGATTTTGGCTTGGAGGTGTGATTAGGAGCTTGATCGCTTGATTAGAGACCTAAGGCAAGTGGAAGAATGGAAAGTTCGAGCATTGATGATTTCTTTTAATCACTTGCATTGATTTGAAGTAAATGCTCATAAATGCATCTTGCTAGCTTATTTAATGTCTTGGAAACATTGGTTTTAATCTTTCATTTATTACTTGTTGATAATCAATGGATCTTGATGATTGGTGGTTTTATTTTCTCTCTCTCTCTCTTATGGTTGAATGGGGTGTAAAAGGAGGTGATTGGATGAATGCTTATAGAAGTTTTGGGGAAGTGTTGAAAGATGATTTGGAGGAGCTTTTTAGCTCATTTTCTTACAGAAAAGTGAATGGGAAATGAAGAGAACTGGTTTGAGGGAGAAAAGGCTCGAATCTAAACTCAGGGAAAATTTCCCGCAGCTGGCCGGTCAGTTGGCGGTCACCTGTCGGCTTGCCGCCTGGTGACTGGCGGCTAACCGACCCAGGTTCGGTTACAATTCTATATAGCATCATTTTCTCTTCTGAATGCGCGGTCAGCCAGCGGCTATCCGCCAAACTCATCGGTGGCTAACCGCCAACTAACCGAACCGTCGCGGTTACAATTCTAGAGAGCATCATTTTCTTCTTGAAGACGCGGTCAGCTTCACGGTTAGCCAGTGGCTAACCGCCAAACTCATCGGAGGCTAACCGCCAGCTAACCGAACCCATTTTGGTTACATTTCCAGTGTTCTGTATCTAGACTGGCAAATCCGCGGTCAGCTTCGCGGTTAGCCGTTGGCTAACCGCCAGGTGACCGACCTTACCTAGGAATTTTGAAATAAAGAGAAAGGAAAGGGGTTTCCGTCCCAATCATTTGTGCACCCTTTTAGAGAATGATGGGGACTGTTCACCTAGAGATATTTATGAAACCCGTTTGAGAAAGAAACCACGTCACAATGATTCATTGATGTTTTGAAATTCACCAAGGTGTATAAGGAGCCCGGATTGTCTTCAAACTCAAAGAGTACCAAGTTTATATTGGAATCGACATACGGGACCCCTATTCACCTTGAACTAGTTTTGAACCCCGATACTTGTTCCGCAATTTCAAAAGTTCAATTGTGTTTTCAATTATCCCGAATTGTTACATGGGTTCCCGAAAATTTATGAATTATGATTTATCATTCCTTTTTGCTAACTCGGTTATACATTGCTCGAATTGAAAAGATACTTGTGCCTTGAGCACCCTCGTCCGCCCGGTTATATACTTGTACTTGATTTATTTTATACATGTCTTGATTTCTGTTATTTGACCTATGAGTCGGCACCACTAAGCTTGAATAAACTTGTCGGTCTAATCCACTGACTTGGAAATCCCCCTCTCATCCTGCCAGCTGCAGTTTGGATCCCGCTACCCATTTATTACCGTGGTCTTGTCCCGTATATTATATGTATATGTTTATTCCGTTGATTCTCCTCACTTCGGTAACTGAGTTCAACACCCCGATATGCTCTTATCACTTCGGTGATAGAGGACTTAGCTTCGTGTGGTTGTCATCTTGCTTGTGCCTAATTTCCTTGGATACCTTACATGATTTAAATTACATGTTTATTTCTAATAAATGATTCATTTCTTTTATGAAAGTTATTATTTAAACAGGTTTTGAATGCTTTCCAAGGTAAATATATTTATTGTCATATTGTCATATCTTTTCACCCACCTGCCAGACCGTAGTGTCTGATCCATTCCTTTGGTACTCAGGTCCGGATATTGTCTACCCCGAGGCGGAGCTTGAGGAGGCGGTCGGTGAACCGCAATGTTTAGTCGAGTGGCATGCTGATGATGTCAATTAGACATTCAGTTGTCATGGGAGACGTAACATTTTGGGGAACTGATTTGTTGGAACTGCATTTGGTGCGTCGTTATCAACCCTGCATCATTTGTTGGAACTGATTTGGTGCGTCGTTATCAACCCTTTCCTTTTCAAGTGGGCCTATGTGATCACTATTGCTTGCAGAAGGGTTGTCATTTACTGGTCTCTTACGAGGTGGCATGATGCTGCAAAACAAGTTGTTAGAACATAATAATCAAATAAAGGGTTACATTGCTCACACGATACTAGCTAACGAGAGATCTAACGAATCCTTGCCACGTCCTTAGGATTTCTAGTTTCTTTTAACTGCTTGAAACACGTCTCGCTCTAATACCAGTCTGTCGCGACCCCGGACTGGGAATCCGGGATCGGGACTATTGATGATTGATGATGTTACCACATCGGTTAAATGATTCCATGCATTTATTTAATTTCCCACAGGTGTCCGCGGTGAGGATATCACAACCACCTATGAACATTTCTATTAAGTGCGGAAGCGTGTAGCAAATCAAATATTCAATTCATCTCAAATTATAAAGATAAATAACACAAGTATAGTACCATATCAGAATGAGCAATGATCATCAGCATGTTACCCAAAAATAAGTTAAAGTTTATACAAGATCATTTAATTACATTTCCCCAAAAATAGAGGCCAACAAAGGCCAATATAACAAAATACCAATCCAAAGATTGGTTAAACAATTTCCCAAAATATTAAGTCTCTCATAGCAACCAAACGTCTAAATGACGTCATCAGCATGCCACTCAACTAACTGCTGCGGTTCTCCGACCGCCTCCTCGTGCTCCTCCTCGGGATAACCAACAACGGGACCTGAGTACCAAAAAGGGGGTCAAACACGGCGGTTTGGCAAATGGATAAAAATGTAACGACGATATGGTAATAAATGAATTTACCTTCAAAACATGCAAACCTGTTTAAATAACAATTTCTATGAACGAGATAAAACATTTATTCAAATGCAAGTAGACATTATAAAACATGTAAGGTAACCAAGGAAACGGAAAACAAGCGAGATGGCAACCACACGAAGCTAAGTCCTCTATCACCAAAGCAATAGAGCAATAACTAGGCACTGATCTCAGTCACTCGAGGTGAGGAGAAACAGTGGATCTTATAAATACATATACATATATATATACATATACTATACATGACCACGGTAGCGAGCCGGGCATCGGGAACCATAGTAGCAATCTGCAGTATCGGGACAAGACCACGGTAATAACCGGGTAGTGGGATCCAAACTGCAGCTGGCGGGACAAGAGGGCGATCTCCAAGTCGGTGGATCAGACCAACAGGGTTATCCAAGCTTAGTGGTGCCGACTAATAGGTCAAATAACAAATCGAGACATATGCAAGTAAATCAAGTACAATAAATAAACGAGCAAGACGAGGGTGCTCAAGGGCACACCGTCATTTCATGTGGTGCAATGCACTTCGGGTCAAGTAACCATTTCAAGTGTACATCAATGCTTTCGGGAAAACAAGACATGTAGTATAAATCTCGGGATCGATAAGGTACAATAAACACTTGGAATTTCGGGTTCAAGATCTATTTGAAGTGAATAGGGACTCCGTATGTCAGTCTAATAACAATCTGTTACTCTTGGAGTTTGGGGACATTCCGGACTCCTTATACACTTCGAATTTTCAAAACTTCAAATGACATCTGCGTGATATGGTTTCTTTCTCAAATGGCCTCATACATTGCTTAGTAAATCTCCTTGACATAGAGGGGTTCCCAATGAATAGTCTCAATCATTTAAATAGTTCATCATTTTCCCAAACATGGCCCTTAACCAATAAAGCTCATCGCTCGAGCGAACCAGAGAGTTCGCTCGAGCGAGGAGCTCTCTGGAATGGCTGTCTGGGTGGGTTCGCTTGAGCGAAGTTGAGGTCGCTTGACCGAACTCATTAGCTCGAGCGAAGTTTTTAGTGCGTTCGAACGAACAACTCTCTGGAACAAATTCTGGGATGTCCGCTCGAGCGACCAAGGGGTCCGCTCGAGCGACCATGCTATTGGAATGCTCCGAACCCTTTTCTGGACACTTCGCTCGAGCGAACTGTCCAGAAACTGATTCTGGGCCAGTTCAGCTCCTCTCTATCTCTTCCTTCTACAACCTCTTTTTAACCACTTTCATACATCAAATGAGGAGTCTAAAACTTCATTCAAATAACATCAAATCTTTCACCACATTCATCCCATTCTCATCCATCAATATCACATTCAATACAAGGAAAGAAAGAAGGAAACCATTTCACATGAGATATATTTGGGACAAAACAAGAGGAATTAAATGCTATGAACCAACACATCTCTTTGAAATAAATGCACCATTAATACTCTATCATGAACATTTATTTCAAAACAAAGCAATAAGTAGGCATGAGTGGAAAATACTAAAATCATTGAAAACTTATAAAAATCAATCATCCACTTGCCTTGGGTCTTCTAGTCAATGAGATCAAGCTCTACTACTCTCCAAGCAAAGAATCCAAGCTATGAACAAAATCCCAAAATAAAACCCTAAAATGGTCAAACAATGAAATAGAAAAAGGGAATCTTACAATAATGAAGGTGAAGCTTCTCTAGTGCTAGAGGAACACAAATCTAGAAGAAGACAAGGATTACTTACATGAGGGTTCTTCAAAAGGCAAAGTGAGCTTAAAGAAAGTCTTGGAATGGAGGGTTTTCTCTAGCAATGGTATCAATAGAGAACTATAGTGATGAGGAAGAAGATGATGATCTCCACCTCTCAATTTGTGCAAGGTTGGTGGTGGATTTGGTGATGGAAGGCAAGAGCAAGAAGGCAGGCAATGGAAACCCTAGGTTCTCACTCTTGTGCTAGAAAAAGGGAAATGAAAGGGGAAGGGCTTCCTTATAAACAAGTGGGGAGTGGGCTCCACCACTAGCAATCTAATTGGGCTGAAATCATGGCTTTCGGGGCTTCTAATGAATTCGACGAAGAAGAGAAAAGTGATCGTCGAAATATCTAGTTTTCAAAAAGTATATGTTTCGCGGGTTTCGGGAATATCAAGTTTTGGGTACAGATTTAGTGTACAATGACTGTTTTGCCCTCAAGGCTATGAAATCGGGTTTCAGGATCTCAAACGGGGACGGGATCAACATGAAAGTTGTAGGGATTAACAATACAATTAAAACGGGATTAAAACCATGAATGCAAAAGTCTCCGATAAATCCCCAAACAAATGCAAGGTCATAAAAAGGGAACCCCCAAAGGGTCCCACTAATCACAAGACAATCAAAATTCCCCAAAACTATTTCAAAAGCTATTCTAAACCCAACTTAGCCAAAATCACTAATCAAGCTTAGAACTAACACACAACTTAATTAGTACTAATCGAGTTCATTCGGGTCGGGGTCTTACAAGTAGGACCAATTACAAGAACACCAAGTTCACGAAGGAGATGTCAAAACCAAAGCACCACATTGCTTGCAAAGAACATAGATCTGTACTTAGCCTTTGCAGAAGATTTGGAGACTGTAGTCTGCCTCTTACACTTCAAAGAAATGAGTGATGTACCAAGTGACATACACTACCTAGCGGTGGACCTTCTAGTATCATGGCATCCATCTCAATTAGCATCGCATAACCTTAGAGATGTAAAGAGGAAGCGGAGGAGTTGAAGAGTCCATTATTGAGAGTAACCCGAATATAACGAAGAATCTGATGCACAGCTCTGAGATGCTGTTTGAGAGGATTACTCACAAATTGACCGACAATCTAGAACATGATGTATCGGGATGTGCCATTGTAAGATATAATAGACTGCCAACAAGTCGTTGATACAAAGTTGGATTAGGCAGCAGAGTTATCAATTTCGTTTCGTTTTAGCCAAAACAACTGAAAATCTTCGTTTCGGCCATGAAGCGGAAACAAAATGTGCAGTGTACATTTTCGGTTTGACTTTCAATTAATTTTAGCCAACAACATAGATTTCGGCTGAAATTGAGCGAAATGACTGAAACTTCCGAAATGGCCAAAATGTTGGGGGGGGGGGGTGGCATTGTGTCAAAACCTCAATGTTAAAGATTGTTAACTTCTATTATTGTGAAAATTTTATTTGAAACTTTATTGTGGTAAAGAATGTGCTTAAATTTTATACTTATATATTATAATATTGTTTTATCGTAATGAATTAAATGAAAAAAATTATATTTTATATTGAATATTATATTTTTCTAGCATATATGCTTATCATGGTCTTATTTGTTTTTCTGAAACATAACTCCGAAACGTTTCAATGAAATTCCAAATTGACTAAAACCTTTCATTTTGGAGGCCAGATTGAAATGGGGTCCACAACAAAATTAACAACTATGTTAGGAAGAAAGCTACATTCCTCTCTTCGAATTTTGGCATCTAGTGCTAATCGAGTACAGTAACCTTTGAGACTCTTAGATGTTCCTATGAGAGTAATTCCTCTACATTTTTTCTTTGATGGATGCAAAGTCCATCTTATGTGCTAGAAATCTCAAGTCTGACAAAGTAAGTTAGGGACCCTAGATCTTTCATTTTGAAATTGCATAGAAAGTATGTCTTGAGAGCATAAAGCCAGAAGTATCATTCCCAATAATGATCATATCATCGATGTAAAGAAGCAAGAATGTGCAATCCGCTGAATAAACATCGAATTGTCATTAATAAAAGCCTCTTAGAAAAATATAACCTCTAAATTTATTGAATCTACATGGAGATTGTTTGAGTAGAGTTATTTACACAGACAACAAACATGATTTGAAGGAAATTCATATTCAGGAGGTGGCCGAATAAAACTCTTTCTCGGAGGTCACCATATAGGAAAACATCTTTTATGCCCATTTGCCAAAGAGTCTAGCTTCGTTAGCAGCAACTGCTTTAAAGAGAAGTGGATCTGGTTCAGGGAAAATGGAATTGAGTGTGGTAGAAAGCACACGTGATGCAGGCTAGACAATAGGTCGGCCAACCCATTGGTTCCAGTCCATAGGCCCAAGGGGACATCCATTTAGTTAGGAAATATTGTTTAGTAGTTTGGTTTGTTTATGATTAATATTAGTTAGTTTCCTTTTTATTTTAGATATGATTCATATATTTGGAAATATTGTTAAATATTGTTGCTTAGGGATCAAGCCAGCTCCTTTATAAAAGGATGTTAGGCCTCATTGTAATAGACATGCTTATTATCAATTAATCTTTTGAGTTATGAGAGTTTTCTTTTCAATTATGGTGTTTTCTCCTCTTGTGAGGTTGCACGAGTGGCTGGAATTCATCTTTGGATTCGATCAATCCTTCGGGAGATTGATTTATTGTTCAATCATGGTTCTTGGCCGTGTCAATTGGTATCAGAGCCGAAGAGCGATCGCCGGGGAGACGTTTGTCCTTCCTGAAATTTCCTCTCGTCCCCTATACATCATCCATCCATCATCATACTGTCCACCAAACCCCACCATCCCCTATCACCGGCCCACCTTCCACCATTATCGAAAACCAATAGCAGAACCACTTTCACCCCAACCAATCCACTCTCCTCCCCTGCCAAAGTCCAAATTCCCAATCAACAGCACCCACCCATCGCTTCATCACAAGGGAACCCACCTTTGCCCATTTCCATCGAATCCCCTTCAACCTAAACCATATAAAAAATAAAACCCCATCCTACCCATCCTCAAAAGGTCCTCTTCTTGTTCTAGCCAACTTTTCCTATTCCATATTCCTCTTGCCACCCCATCTCTTTGTTCTGTTGTCATACTGCCTAACTGACAACCAATAACCACCCAACTCATCCATCGTCCAACCCACCAGTCCTTCGATTCCTAAATCGAACATTCCCACCTCCCAATACCCTAAACCCCTTTACCGAACCATTCTGAAGCCCAACTTCCCCATCGGTAGCCACTGCTCCATCCAATCCATGCTCGCCATCTGAGTCATTCCCACTCCATTCCATCAAACTAGTCTCTCACCCAAACCCTAAAAAAAAAAAAGCAAAGGCACCGAACCCAAATCTCCAGCAACAATTCGTCCCTGTCTTCACCATAGTATCGTTTAAACCACACCCAACAGGAGAGAGAGAGAGAGAGAGAGAGAGAGAGAGGGAGGGAGGGAAGGCAGCAGATGAAATGGACAAAGAAAACAGAAGAGAGAAAAAAAGGCAGCAGAAGATAGAAAAAAAGCATTAGAATAGAGAAAGAAAAGGCAGTAGAAGATGGAAAAAAACCAGCAGGATAGAGAATAGAAAGTAACAGAGAAAAAAAATAGAAAGGAAGAAGAGAGGTTGAAGGAGTTGAGTTGAGAGAGTACCTGGCACCAATCGATCTTCATCTTCACTGCTCCATCCTCTCTGTTGGAAGTAGGTGAGCCTCGTGGATAAGTTTTCAAAACTTTTTGACCCACTTGACTCAGGGATCAACTATCCAGAAGGCTATAAAACCCAATCCAGGATCCATGTCCTCAATCTCAGCCAACATGATCAGCAAATAAACCCATTAAGAAGATACAACAACAACCAACAAGCATCCATAAAAATCTACAACATGCAAGGAAGTAGATTATACCTTAGGAGCTCAGTTGTGCTCTAATGGAGGAGTTATGTCTTTCTTTGATGATGAAACTTTGTCACTTATCAAATAAGAGTCTCTAAGACCTTTTGATCTTCCACGCTATGACCCGTTTATCAGATCTCTGTTCTCAAGAAGATGGGTGGGATCTCCAAGAAAAAACCCTACTAGAAACTCCAAGAAACTAGAAGAGAAAGAGGAGGAGAAAATTGTGCAACACTTGCACAAGGAGGAGGGCTGGGCATGCAACACTATGGTGTACGTCCAAGGGTGATTCTTTCCCTTATTTATAGCACAAAGACTCCTCCTTTCACTAATTAAAATAGAAGTCCAACTCCCATTAAGAATTAGTAACCATCTCCTTTCTAATCACTATAGAAGTCTCACTTCCACAATAATTAGTAAGTTAACTATTACCACTATTGGAAGTCCCACTTCAAATAGAAATAGTAACTTTCTACTTCCTTCCTTTTGTAGTTCAAGTAGGATTAATAACTTTCTAATATCTCGGGGTAGCGTGGGGACCACTAGGGATTCCTTAGAAAGCTGGCTCCAACTGGGACACCACGACCCCACATCTCATGTGCAATCCGGGCCCACAGTTAATTGCAAATAACACCACTATATAAATGCAATTGCACTCCAATCTTAGGAATAAATTACAATGAAGACCCTAAACTTCCTAATTACCACAAGTAGGCCTCTCCATTATCCATGGACCAATTGGAATAAATTTATCTCATGCAATCTTGGATCCACATCTTATTATCCTTGAGCACCAATTAATCACAGTGATCATCGGTACCATCCATTTAACTCTTAATCGAGATGAGTGCGCACTTACTAATGATAAATCCATTAATTGGCACATGGGGATAATTTAGATAGATTCCATCTTGACCATTGAATGTTCCCACAGTCCTACTACCATGTACCAAAGACACTGAGGTGTTAACCTAAAGTTGGCCTCACTCATTGGTGACTCAAAGCAAATGAGTAGACAGAAACTTGAGTTCATCAATGTCTCAAAATTGAGAACCTATTGCTAGGGAATTATTGTTGACACCAAAAATGTCACTTTGCCTCTTCAACATCGAGAAGCCACTTGAAGCCGCATCCTACTACAAACAGGCAATGCTACTTCGAGCATCAGATCTTGTTAGAATCAAACAGAAACTGCAAGATCCTTCAAGACAGCCAAAAGAGGAGTTCACTTGAAGTTTCAGGCCATTCCGACATCATTTGGCCTAACTTCACTCCTCCGGCAGCCAAACAGGCGCTCCTGGCGGCGGCAGCGTCGAAGACATCAAAACTTCGATCAGAGCCTACCGATGGTTTCAAAATACCTCCAAAAGGCTCCACGTCAAATTTCAGGTAATTCCTACAACGTTTGACCCGACTTTGACGCTCTGAAAGAAAATCAAGCCCCTTGGAGGCGAGAACCACCGGGACCATTACTCATCAAACGGAGCACATGAACGGCTTCAATATGCTTCAAAAGGGCTGCACGTCAAATTTCAGGTCATTTCGACAATGTTTGACCCGACTTTGACGCTCCGAAAGAAAATCAAGCCCCTCGGCGGCGAGAACCACCGGGACCATTACTCATCAAACGGAGCACATGGATGGCTTCAATATGCTTCAAAAGGGTTGCACGTCAAATTTCAGGTCATCCCGACAATGTTTGACGCTCCGAAAGAAAATCAAGGCTACCAGCGGCGGAGCACCCCGGAAACATGACATCCAAATCGGAGCTAATGGATCATCTCAAAATGACTCCAATAGGCTCCCTATCAAATTGCAAGTCAATCGGACATCGGTTGACTGCACATCAAAGCACAACATCTTCCTCACGGTGAAATCAAACCTAGCAGCGACGGGACCCCAAACGGCTTCAAAACTCAAACAAAAGCCCATGGTTGGTTCTATCTACTGCTCAGGAGGCTCCATGTCAAATTTCAGGTCATTCTGACATTGTTTGTCCTAATTTCGACTGTTGACAAAAATCGACAACTCTGCGCGGCAAAGTCTTCGACTTTTCCAAAAAAATAGGAAACTTCGTGCTCTGATTTGCACGACTTCTCATAAGGTTTTCTTCAGGAGAACCCAACCAAAAAATGAGGAAAAATGTCAAGAAAAATACAGGAGAAAAAAAGAAAAAAAAAGCTCGAAAAACGGCCGACAAAGCGGCGACCAAAAGGGAAAAATTCCCCCATGGTCGCTGGTGACCCTTGAAATTTGGGTCGCCGGATTTCCGCCGGAAGGCCCTTTTTCCGATTCTTTTCACGTTTCGGGAGTTCTAGCCCCTGTGATTTCCTGAAAATATGATTTTCGATGCTCGAAAACGACTGATCTTTGTCGACATCTCGGATCCACCGTCAAGAGCATGAAATCGTCATCGATTGCTCCAAGATCTCCAACCGGCCGACCAAGAAAGTACACTTTCTGTCCGACCGATCTAGAAATCGATAAGACAGATGTCACCGGCCCGCTGGTATGAACCAATGTCTGAAGTTGCATGATCATCCGACATCGATCAACATGAAGATCCATCGTCGATCATCGCAAGAAGAATTCCTAAAGACGCTGCACGACCCGCGACTCTTCAAATCCTCGGCGACCACTTAATACTGTTAATTGACCCAACTAAATGCAGTCATTGACTCATTATTTTGGATGGCCCAATCAGATTCAAGGAAATGAGAGTTACAACTCAAAGCCATCATGGCATTAAAGTTATGAAACTCCTCTCATCATGGAGATTAAAGGCGATTAAAAGCCCATCATTCTCCGTCGGCCAAACAGATTCAAAGAAAAAGGAGTTACAAAATCAAGAAATAAAAACTTGTAACTCCTCCCATCATGAAGCTTTAAAGCCATCAGTGCTCATAAACCCTCCTAATGGCTACCAAAGGCCTATAAATAGGAGACCATTCTAAGAAGAACGGATCCGGAAATCGATCAAGAAATCCATCCAGGAAAATCGGAGAGAATTAGCTAGGAAGATCATCCAGAAGCTCTGCTACGCTGAAGAAACTCTGCTACAACAAACATCAAAAGGTGATTGAAGTCCCTTGGGGGGCACTCCCCCCAAGAAAAATCTTTCTTTTCTCCTATTCAACATGGCCAAGACGTGGCTCTTCAACCCATCTCTTCGTTTTTTATTGGGTATAGGACCTTTCCTTGGTCCTTATCCTCAAAAAAAACTGAACTCCAAGCCAAGCCAAAGAATCAAAGCATCAAGCGTTCTCATCTGAAGGACGATGGCGAAGTCCATACATGACTTGCGACCATCGATCTGAACGGGTCCCCGCAATCTCCTGAGAAGTCAGATCCATTTTCTTACTTTTCTGTTGTATTTTGTATTTTCTTTAAGAGACAAAAAATTCACAATTCTTGTCTTTCATTTTGATGAGATTTGGAAATCGCCTTTCACAGCAAAATCGCCTTCCACGGCACAAATCGCCTTTCACGGCATCCAGAAAAAAACCTTTTCTCTTTTCTTTAATATATGTGCAATTGAAAGTTAGAAAAAAGGTTGATTTCCTTTCTACTTACGAAGGTGAATCCCCGGATCACCATTTCTAAATTCCAAGTAGAATAAAAAATCTGGCATACCCGTACAAAAATGTTGATGCCCTTTTTTCTCCCCCTTTCTTCCCTCCATTTGGATCCTCTTGGTGAACCTGGGGACGAATGGGAGAGGAGAGGAAGGAAAATTGGGTCCATCAAGCTGGCACACCCAGTGGGACCCGTTCTTTTGAGAACACGATGCTTGAATTCTTAGGCTCCTTTCCAGTTGGTGGCCTATGTTGGATCTTGCATCAAAAAAAAAAAAAAACATGAGATGGGATTTTTGGAAAATTTCTACCTTTGAAATTATTTCCATTCTTTCTCATTTCAAAAAAAAAAAAGAAATTTGATTTCTCTTTTTTTTTTATTCAATTTTGAGAAACTTTGATCCTCTCCTCTTTGAACTTGATAGCTCACAGAAATGTTCGCAGCTATTGTTCTTATCGGGGAATGGGCCATCTTTTCTGTTTGATGAGTCCGATAGGGATTTCCAAAAAAACTCCTTCAAATTTTTTTTTCTTTTTGTGGAATCAAATTTTAGAAAGTTTGGTCCCCTCCTCTTCGGATTTAGTGCTCGCAGAAATGTTTGAGCCCTTATTCGGATTGGGACACCGCTCGTTCTCTTTGATGAATCCATAAAAATAAAAAAATAAAAAATAAAATTTTCAAAACCCACTAAGGTTGCACCAATTGCGTTCTTTGACCAAAGTGGATCTAAGAGAAGCCTTGTCCAGAGTGTGGAGACAGCTAGACTGTTCGAGGCAAGGGTCCTCCAAATGGGTTCATTAAGTAATCCTACCCTTACCTGGGGGCTGATCTATCTACTAAGGTTTCATAAGTCCGAATTGAAAACCTTTGTGTTCCTTTAAAAAAAAAACAAAAATTTTCAAAAAAAAACTTAAAAAAATAAAATTGGTCCCTTCCTTTTCGGATTTAGCGCTCACCGAAATGTTTGAGCCCTTATTCGGATTGGAACACCATTTGCTCTCTTTTATGAATCCGATTTTTACCTTTTACAAAAATCCCATCTCGTGTCTATTCCAATGATGCGATTTGCAACATTTGTGCCTAGCGGTGCTAGTACGCCCTACTGGGTCTACTGTATTTGCGATGGACACATTTGTATCTCCAACCTTATATCATCTTACCTCGAGTGAGCCTCGCTTCTCGATAATTTGAATTAAGGTCTCCAATTGCTTCTAGCAGTCACTGGAATGCTCGCTCTGAGCCTCCCGTATTTGCGTTCAGAAAAATTGTATCCTCTATGGCTTTTTGCCTTCTTCACCTCGCTTGGACTGGGCCATGTTCCCCTGAACGATTTGAAAAGACAAAACCATAGTTCTTTCCCATTTATGATCACTATATTCTTATGATTACTAATGGATGTAGTCTTGTTTCAGAAGTTTTCCAAAACTAACAATGGTAGCTTCATTAACCATCACTTTCGATGAAAACAAGTACCAGCTCATGCTCCAGGAGAAGCAGAACAAGCGCACTCATAAGCGCCCTGCTAGTTGCCGAAGCGTCACCTCCCTCGGCAAATCTCAGAACACCGGGTCGACCTCTACTCCCCGGACTATCATCTTTGGGTCGTTGGGACTGTTCCCACTTCCCGTAGAGGAAACCGCACCTGCTAAGAAGCAAAAGACCTCCCCGCAAAGTGTCACTGCCATGACACCAAGGGTGAATGCGAAGAAACCTGAAGCCCGTGGCAACCCCACGAAACCTCAACCTGCAGAGAACCAGGTCTACCCTATGACTTGGTCCCCAAGACCTTCACCAAAACAAAGGAGGTCCCGAGCATCTGCAAGGCCAGCATACCTGGCCCCTCTCAAATAAAAACCGGTTCTATCCTCTTGCATACATGAAGGAGGAGAAACCAGCCTCTTGCCTGACAAAGAAGGCAACCCATCATGAGTCGGCTTGCTCTTACAAGCCAAAAATCAAATCATACATCACCAGGCCTCTGTAAGAAACTGCCAAGGCCTGCACTCCTGCAGTGCGACCCTTTATCTCAACGGGGGCCGAACTCGTAAAATTCAAAGCTTCGCTACGACAGTCGAAGGACTAAGTCCAAATCCTATCTATGCCCAGCTTCAAAGAAGATAGGTTTGGCTGCTGCGCTCGAGGGAGTACATCCTTCATTGCTAAAGCCTAGCCAGAGTTGACAGAAGCTCAAATTGCTCGTCGCATACGTCGTCGAATGTTGTATCGAAAAAAGAGACTAGAAAGGCAAAAAACCCAGCATCCTACCCTCCAAGTCTCCCAAAAATGGGTCGAAAAAGAAAAACCAGGTCAAATTGTTGTTTTCCATATGGTTGGTAAAACCAGAAGACGCCAGAAGTCAGCAACTAAACTTCATGTCCGACGACCGGTGACCTGTAGCGTCTCCCGGACACGAAAACATTTGGAAGAATCTTCTACTCCTTCAAGCCAAGGACAACGGAGTAATCCTTCCTCAAGCTCTTCAAGAATGAGCCTCGGCTCAGTCACTAGGACAATCTCCTCATTCGAATCACAGAGGATGAAAGTCTTGGCTACAAACTCTGAGCAACCTCGCAATCCACCTCTGGATGAAAAGACCGCACGCATCCAGCAATTGGAGCAAGGTCAGCAGAGGATTGAAGCTCTGATGGAAAATCTTATTCTCACTTTGCAGCATCAAGAAAACAACCAACCTCCTCCAGATAACGAGGAAAATGCAGAAAACGGTGAGTCACGCGTCCTTACCAAAAAGGACGTTGACGATATCCTCGCCAAAGCAAAGGAAGAGGATACACTGAAGGAGCATGGGATCAAGCCACCATATCCCTTATGGATGGACTCGGTCCCGTTCCCTACAAAATTCAAACAACCTACTCTCTAAACATATACGGGGTAAGGTTCAGCCAGACAACACGTCATCAAGATGGGAGCTATCGCAGATCAAGATGCCCTCAAGATCCATCTCTGTGCAAGTACCCTAAAAGGGACGGCCTTCGATTGGTACTCCACTCTGTCGGAGAACTCCATCTAAAATTGGGCCATGCTAGAGAAACGCTTCCTAACCCACTTCAAAGGTGAGGATCATCATGTTACTATGGCACAGCTCTACAGCCTAAAATAGGGAGAGAATGAGTCAACTTACGACTTCATTCACAAGTGGAAGGCGATGGCATGCAAGTGCTCAGATGTGCTGCCACAAGGGTCGCTCGTCGACATCTGCCGTAACAACATGAGAGCGAGAATCCGCTCCATGATTATCAGCAACAAATCAAAGAACCTGGGAGAACTCCTAGAAGCAGCTATGGAGGCTGAAACAGTGATTAAAGAACACAACAGTCAACAGTCATCAAGGAAAGAGCCGGCTACCATTACGACCTCAAAGCCAAAGAAAAAGGAGGTTCTTAATGTGCAAACCAAGTCAGCTCCTCAGTAGCCAAAATTAAGCCGAAAACAAAGCTACAGGTAAGAAACCTGAACTCTCTGATGCCTTCAGAGAACAAGTAGAGAAAAAAAATACCCGCTTGATGAAGATGTCGAAGAAATCTTCGAGGCTCTCGTAGCAAATGGTAAACTCACCTTACCTGAGCCTAAAAGACCGCGAGATGTCGGAAAACCAATGATCCTCGGTATTGTCCATACCATCAGATGATCTTGCATCCTCTCAATCAATGCTTTGTTGTGAGAGAGAAGATCGACGAGGTGTGGAAAAACAGAGTCATCACCTTTGACAGAAACTATGGGTCTGCCTCCGTCAACATGGTGTCGTATGGACAAACTTCAAAATCACCAAAGGAAAAGACCACCACTTCCTTCAAGGTGATAAGAATGACCCAAACGTCCCAAGAGTTGGTTCCTTATCCAACATCAGACGGACAACCTATATGGGTACATCCCGATCTCCTAAAAGATGAAAATTGGGAGATCGTTAAAACAAAACCTACCACTCAACAGCGAAGGCAAGCCAAGAGACAACTCTGCAAGCTCAAGCAGCAAGAGAAAGCTCAACCAAAACAAGAAGTCCCTGAAAAGGCAGAGACCTCTTCCACTGCTTTGCTAGGGGCAACGGAAGAATCCAAGGCTTCAAAGGTGGAAAGAAAATTCACCCTTGGTGATTTCATGCCACCTCAATTCAGAAATGAAACTATGCAGGGGGCATCATACTCTTACAATTCAGTAATTGGATTCTCCATGAATGGATATGAGTCCATTGACACCGCCAGTGACACCGACGAGTGGGAGGAATCCCTTGAAACAAGAGAATACCTCTCCGATGAAGAATGGGTTCCCGAATCTTACCTTATGTCGGTAATCTGGTATAACCCATATAGGCAACAAGGATCCTGGTCTGATGATGAAGAAGACTAGGAGGATGTTCAGGAAAATGTTGTTGACCTAGCACCCTTCAACGCTCCAGCGGAACTCAATCGTGTTGAACCACAGGGGGCAGACGAAGAAGTAGATTTGGCTCCCATGCCTAATCTTGAAGAGCATGCGAGAATCTTGCAGCGCCTTGCATTAGAACAAGAACAAGATCCTCTTGATCAAAATCCAGAACCGGAAGTCCCTGAAGATCAACAGGTACCTCCTCCCTCAACTCCTGAAAATGGAGAAAACTGTTGGATAGAAGACCCTCTCACATCCGATGATGAGTCCGACTCCCAACAGTCCACTCTGGGGGAATCTCCCATCATGGTAACTTGCAATGCGATAGCTCAGGATGATAGTGCCTCTGAAGCATCAACTACCGAAGACACGTACTCTTCGGCTACACCTGATAGTATATCTTTCGGAGCCACATTTTCTCGGGTGACTTCCACTGAGATAACATCTTTTCAGCCTTCGTCCCCTGAAACCGTGACGTCACAACTCACAACTCTTCCGACTGATTATCCTGAAGAAACTTCAGCCGAAGAAGACCTGGTCAGTTGGTCTCAGATACCTGACCTCATAGGAGATGTCTGGACCGACAAATTACTCAATGAAGGAGAAAAGTTGCTGGATGCTGTTCAGGACTTGTTCCCGAAAAATGCTCCATGTAACGCAATCACTGAGGATGGTGACTCTGCTGCAGACACATCTTCAGTAAATGAGAAGGATCAGCCCTTGGATCTCAAGGACGATCTTCCAAATTAAAACCCTTCTCAAGAAGCTCTTGAAGTTGGTAGAGGCACCTGTTCTGGCTGGGATTATCACAAAAACTACTACCAATCTTCTTCTTCTTCTTATGTAAATCCTTCGTGAACACAAAATGTAAATGCCCCAAGTGGCAACAATAATGAACATGCAGGCCCGAAGGAGGCTTTCAAGTACGACTTGATTGAGCACTTCAAACATACACCTGCACGACTGCACATCCTTGACCTATTACGAATGTCTCCACAAACTCGTGATAGTCTCATTTTAGAACTGCAAAGGCTGAATGCGGATGTCGACAAACATGCCCCATAAGTCCTACAAATTGAAATGGACTATAGGGTCCAAAAATAGAATACTCCCTCAAAGGGAGAAAAGAAGAGAACTGAGGGATCAGGCATTGAATGCCTCTCGGTACAGAAAGTAGCAAGTGCAACCACCGCCTTCGGTAAGGATGATCTCCTGTTAGGCGAGACAAAGCACAACCGACCCCTGTACTTCACAGGGTACATCAAAGAAATGCCAATACACAGAGTCCAGATCGATCCAGGTTCTGCACTCAACCTCATCTCTACTTTGGCGCTTGAAGGGCTGGGCATCCCACCTAGCAAACTGAGTCACACGTCTGTTTCCATTTTTGGGTACGATGGGAGCGCTCAAAGGCCTATTGGCAAAATCAGGTTCAAATTGCAAATTGCTGATCTTATCTCTGAAGTCACTGTGTATGCAATAAGAACCCCTTCATGCTACAACATCCTTCTTGGATGCCCCTGGATACACGAGAATGGTGTCGTCCCTTTAACTCTACATCAACGCATCAAGTTCGTTGGCAACGACGACTTGATACATCGAGTGTTTGGAGACAAAAGCCCTTCAAAGGCAACGAAGTCCATTTTGCAGACGCTCAAATGTACAAAGATGAAAAAGAAGAAAAGGAGGAAGAAACAACACCCTTTGCAAAATATCTCCAGAAAGATAAAGGCAAGGCTCCTCAGCGATCATCGAAAGAAAACAAACCTTCCGGTAAATCTGAAGAGAGAGATCCATCTCCCTTCGGTGTCTCCCTCAAATCTTCAAAGCCTTTTGTCATAACAACCAAAACAAAGAAGACAAAGCAAAAGTCTGGGGGCAAGCTTGCTGTCTTTTTCGTGTTTATCATGCAAGACACGGATTCAGAGTCAGAGCCAGAAGACGACATATCATCAAGCCAAGCTGACACTCAGCAAGTTCAGTCTGCCCTACCTCCAATAGAGACACCTGCTGGCATAGAAGATCCTACGTCTGCTTCCTTTGTTGTTCCGGCAACTTCAGCAGAAGAGAAGCCAATCTTCTTCCATAGATCAAAAGCTTCCCCATCAAATTCCATACTTGAACCTTTCCAAAACGAAGGTATACCTCAACTATTTCTATATAGTCCTATGGCACAAGCAATTATGAAGAAAATGGGTTATGACACTCAAAACCCAGTCGGTCTGGGGCAAGGTCGCAGTATTCTCACACCATTGGAGCCCGCCTTAACCAAAAGTCAACTAGAAGACTGGAAACTCTACGGTCATGTAGAAAAATCTTCACATGGGTTGGGGTATGATCCTGACGCTCCCATGAGACAGTTGACACAAATGCTGAGGGGTCGATTTGCCGACCAAGCCTCAACATCTCATGTCCTTGAAGGCATCAATCTCCCTGGATATCTCTTTGAAGAGTCACCCGTCAAGGATCCGGGAAGCTCTACCAATTCGCACGATTTCTCTGATGATGAAGAGGAATTGTCCGATGATAAAGACATGTGGCATTTTGACCCAGAAGAACCGTCATATCCAAAAGAAGTACCTTGCTTCGACCCAGTTTCAATAGGCGATTGGGATCACCTCATAGCAAGCCTTGAGAAGATCACCGATCTTGAAGACCCATGGCAAAAAACAAAGCCTTGGTCTGAAAATACTTTTGAAACTCCAGAAGGTTTCGTTGACCTGGAAGCCTCCGGAAATATTGTGGAGGAACCACCTTCGAACCTTCCAACAGAAGATCCTATTCAAAAGATAGACTTGGGAACACCAGATGACCCACGTCCTGTATTCATAAGCAAGAATATAAAGGATGATGAGTTACCCGAGTATCTCTTTTCTTCGTGAGTTCGTTGATTGTTTTGCATGGTCTTATGCTGAAATGCCTGGCTTAGACCCCAAGATAGTAGTCCATAAACTCAATCTGCAAAAAGATATCAAGCCTGTCAAACAAGGCCAAAGAAGATTCCATTCAGACGTGATGGACAAAATTAAACAAGAAGTTCAAAAACTCAAAAGCGTCGTGTAAGACCCCGACCCGAGTGAACCCAATTAGTGCTAATTAAGTTGCGTGTTAGTTCTAAGCTCGATTAGTGATTTTGGCTAAGTTGGGTTTGGAATAGCTTTTGAATTAGTTTTGGGAAAAATTTGATTGCTTTGTGTTAGTAGGGCCCTTTGGGGGTTCCTTTTTATGACATTGCATATGTTTGAGGATTTATCGGAGGTTTTTGCATTCATGGTTTTAATCCCGTTTTATTCGTATTGATAATCCCTACAACTTTCATGTTGATCCCATCCCCGTTCGAGATTCCGAAACCCGATTTCATAGCCTTGAGGGCAAAACAGTCATTGTGCACTAAATCTGTACCCAAAACTTGATATTCCGGAAACCCACGGAACATATACGTTTTGGAAACTAGATATTTCGACGATCACTTTTCTCTTCTTCGTCGAATTCATTAGAAGCCCTGAAAGCCATGATTTCAGCCCAATTAGATTGGTTGGTGGTGGAGCCCACTCCCCACTTGTTATAAGGAAACCCTTTCCCTTCCATTACCCTTTTTCCAGCACAAGTCTAAGCTAGGGTTTTCCCTTTCTTCTTCCTCTTGCTTCTCCATCCTCAATCCACTCCCAAGCTTGCACCAATGGGAGATTGGAGGCCATCATCTTCCTCACCTCCTTGAGAGCTTTCTTTCAATAGCTTTTGTGGGAAAAACCTCCATTTCCAAGACTTCCTTTGAGCTTACTATTGCCATTAGAGGACCTTGCAAGTAAGTAACCCTTCTCTTCTTCTAGATTGGTATTCTCCTAGCTTAAAGGAATCTTCGTCCTTGTTATTGAAGCTTCTTTCCTCCTATTCTATGTTTTGACTCTTTAGGGTTTTATTTTGGGATTTTCCTTGTAGCTTGGACCTTTGATTTGAAGGACTTGTTAGAGCTTGATTTACTTGAGTAGAGACCTAAGGCAAGTGGATGATATGATCTTTTAAGAGCTTTCAATGTTTTTATGAGAAATGTAGTTGGTTTTGTTAATTTTCACTCATGCCTATTTATTGTCTTGCTTTGAAATAAATGCTCATGAAGAGCCTTATTAGTGCATTTATGGTCATATAGATGTGTTGGTGCATAGTATTTAATTCTTCTTGTTTTGTTCCAAATGTATCTTATGTGAAATGGTTTCCTTCTTTCTTCCCTTCTTGATAATAAGTGTGACATTGATGGAGGAGAATGGGATGGAAGTGATGAAGGATTTGATGAAGTTTGAATGAAGTATTAGACTCCTCATTTGATGTATAACAAGGGGCAAAAAGGAAGTTGTAGAAGGAAGAGATTGAGAGGAGCTGAACTGGTCCGGAATCAGTTCCTGGACAGTTCGCTCGAGTGAACATGACACTTCGCTCGAGCGACCTGTCCAGAAAAGGGTTCGGAGCATTCCAGTAGCTTGGCCGCTCGAGCGGACATCCCAGAACCTGTTCCAGAGAGCTGTTCGTTCGAACGCACTTAAAAATTCGCTCGACCCAATGAGTTCGCTCAAGAGACTCCACTTCGCTCGAGCGAACCCACCCAGACAACCATTCCAGATAGCCACTCACTCGAGCGAACTCTCCAGTCCGCTCGAGCGATGGGCCCTGTTGGGCAAGGCTATGTCTGGGACAATGATTAACTATTTCAACGTATTGGGACTATTATTTGGGAACCCCTTTGTGTCGAGGAGATTTATTAAGCATTGTATGAGGCCATTTGAGGAAGAAACCATATCACGAAGATGTCATTTGAGGTTTTGATAACTCGGAGTGTATAAGGAGTCCGGAATGTCCCCAAACTCAAAGAGTACCAAATCGTTAGTAGACTAACATACGAAGTCCCTATTCACTTCAAATAGATACTTCACCCGAAATGTCAATTGTTTTTTGTACTTTATCGATACCGAGGTTTATACGACGTGCCTTGTTTTCCCAAAAGCACTGATGTACACTTGAAATGGTTACTTGACCCGAAGTGCATTGCACCACGTGAATTGATAATGTGCCTTTGAGCACCCCCGTCTTGCCCGGTTATTTATTGTGCTTGATTTAATTGCATATGTCTCGATTGTATTTGACCAATGAGTCGGCACCACTAAGCTTGGATAACCCTGTTGGTCTGATCCACCGACTTGGAGATCCCCCTCTAATCCCACCAGCTGCAGTTTGGATCCCGTTACCTGATTATTACTGTGGTCTTATCCCGATGCCACATATTGCTACTGTGGTTCCCGATGCCCGGCTCACTACCGTGGTCATGTATAGTATATGTATATGTATATATATTTATAAGATCCACTATTTCTTCTCACCTCGAGTGACTGAGATCAGTGCCTAGTTATTGCTCTATTGCTTTAGTGATAGAGGACTTAGCTTCGTGTGGTTGCCATCTTGATTGTTTCCCATTCCCTTGGTTACCTATACATGTTTTATGATGCATACTCATATTTGAATACATGTTTTATCTTGTTTAGAGAAATTGTCATTTAAATAGGTGCAAATGTTTTCGGAGGTAAATTCATGTATTTTCATATTGTCATTGTGTTTTATCCATTTGCCAAACCGTTGTGTTTGACCTACTCTTTGGTACTCAGGTAAAGTTGTTGGTTACCCCGAGGAGGAGCACGAGGAGGCGGTCGTAGAACCGCAACAGTTAGTTGGGTGGCGTGCTGATGACGTCATGTAGACGTTTGGTGGCTATGAGCGACTTTATATTTTGGGAAACTATTTAACCATTCTTTGGATTGGTATTTTGGTCATATTGGCCTGGTGGGCCTCTATTTTTGGGAAATGTAATTAAATGATATTTGTATAAACTTTAGCTTACTTTGGGTAATATGCTAATGTTCATTGCTCATTCTGATACGGTTTACACTCATGCTATTATCTTTATAAATTGAGATGGATTGAATATTTGATTTGCTACACGCTTCCGCACTTAAAAAGAAATATTCATTTATGGTTGTGATATCCTCACCGCGGACATCTGTGGGAAATTAAATAAATGTATGTTATCATTTAAATAGATGTGTGGTTCTCATCATCATTAATGTCCCGATCCCGGATCAGTACCTCGTGGGCCCGGTTCGGGGTCGAGACACTCGGCTTCATCCGCGAGGAACAACATCCTGAATGGTTGGCCAACATCGTCCCCGTGACAAAGAAAAAGGGCATATCAGGGTCTGTATTGATTATAGAGACCTAAATGGCGCTTGTCCCAAAGATGCTCCCAAGTATGAGTTCCTGCTCCCCATACTGGAGGTGATGATTGACAACACCTGTGGGTTTGAGCGAATGACATTCATGGATGGATTCTCTTGCTACAATCAAATAAAGATGTATCCTGAAGATGAAAAACACACATCATTTCGGACCCTATTTGGCGTGTATTGCTACACTATCATGGCATTTGGTCTGAAAAATGCTGGTGCCACATATTAGAAGGCTATGATGAAGATATTCCAGGATATGCAGCACAAGACGATCGAATGTTACGTTGATGACCTTGCCGTCAAAAGCAGAAGAAAAGAAGACCATCTGAAAGATCTTCAGGAAGTCTTCCTCGACTTGGCATACACAAATTGTGAATGAATCCCCTGAAATGCTTCTTCGGCGTCTGATCGGGTAAGTTTCTCGGATTCATAGTTCAGAAAGGCGGAATAGAACTTGACGTCACCAAAGTCAAGGTTATCCTAGAAATGCCATCTCCAAGAACCCTAAGACAACTAAAAGGGCTTCAAGGGAGGTTGGCATACATTTGGCGGTTCATCTCCAATCTGTCAGGGAAGTGCCGTCCATTCTCTCGCCTAATGAAGAAAGGTGTGGACTTTGTTTGGGATGCTAAATCTGAAGCTGCATTTCAAGACATCAAGTCATACCTGACCAAACCTCCAGTGTTGGCTGCCCCTACCACTGGAAAACCATTCATCTTGTACACAAGAGCTCTCAACCATTCCTTGGACGCTCTGCTCGCACAAGAGAATGACGAGGGAAAGGAAGCTGCTCTATACTACCTCAGCCGTATGCTAGTAGGTGCGGAGCATCGCTACTCTCCAGCCGAGAAAGAATGCCTTGCATTGATGTTCGTTGTACAAAAGCTATGTCACTACCTTCTTTCGAACACAGTCTACCTGATTTCAAGGATCAACCTATTAAAAGTCCTGGTCACAAAAACCGGTTCTCTCAATGCTTGACTGGCAAAATGGTCCATCCTCCTATCACAATTTGACATCAGGTATGTACCACAAAAGGCAATCAAAGGCCAAGCTCTAGCAGATTTCCTCGCAGAGCATCCGTTGCCTAAAGATTCCCCACTCAGAGATGATCTCCTAGACGAACCTGTCTACAATGTGGAGACTTTCTCACCAAATCCCTCCTAGGACATTTACTTTGACGGTGCAACCAGGACAAATGAAAAAAGAAAGCTAATCTCGGGAGTTGGCATCCTCTTTGTTAGCCCCAACAAGCACATGATTCAACTTGTTTTCTCGCTATTGGAACCATGCTCAAACAATGCAGCTGAGTACCAAGCCCTGATTGTAGGATTGGAACTAGCCCTCGAATCCAGCATCACCGTGCTGGAAGTCTTTGGGGACACTCAACTGATCGTCAACCAGATGAATCAGAAATTTGAAGTCAGGAAGCCTGATCTGTTGCCTTACTACAACGAGGCACAATCGCTTCGTCAAAGGTTTGACATCTGTCACATCACCCACATCCTCAGAGGTGAGAACATCCGTGCAGACGCCCTAGCCGGACTTGCCGCATCCATGGCGATCCAGGAAGGGGAAAATATGCAAATCACAGTGTGTCAAAAAAGGATTCTCCCTCCTCTTAACACACACCAAGCAATTACTGAATGCCACCAATTGGCTGGAAGTCGGATTTCCATCCTCAAACCTCCAATTGGCGACTGGAGAGATCCATTCATTGATTACACCATGTTCGGAATCCTCCCCGAAGATCCAAAAGAATGGGTAAGCGTTCAGAAATGAGCCCCAAACTTTCATTTGGACATACCTTCAAAAATACTTTATAGAAAATCCTTCGATGGAGTACTTCTACGCTGCTTGTCACAACAAGAGGCCGAGGAAACGCTCAAAGAAGTACATGCTGGTCTTTGTGGAGCTCATCAGGCTGGTCCCAAGCTCTACGATCAGATAAAAAGGTTGGGATATTACTGGCCTACCATGGTAGCTGACGCCATGCAATTTGCTAAACGCTGCCGCAAATGCCAAGTTCATGGAGACTATGTTCATATGCCTCCAGAATGGCTACACCCCACAACAATCTCATGGCCGTTCGAAGCTTGGGGTATGGAAATCATAGGTCCTATCTCTCCCCCGTCAAGTAAAGGCCATCGCTTCATCTTCGCCGCTATGGATTATTTCTCCAAGTGGTGAGAAGCGTTTGCGCTTAGTGAAATGAAGACTTCGTCAGTCATTCAATTCTTGCGCATCAACATTATTCGTCGATTCGGCATACCTAAAAGATTCGTTCATGATAATGGACCGCAATTCCGAGATCACCGATTCTACAGGTTTTGCGACAAATACAAAATCCAGAGTTGTCCTTCGACTCCGTACATTCCGGCAGCAAATGGACTAGCAGAAGCCTTCAACAAGACACTCTGCAAAATTCTCAAGAAAATGGTCTCTAGTCACAAAAGAGATTGGGGAGACAAACTACCTGAAGCTTTGTGGGCTTATCGAACCACCGTTCGAGGGCCAACCCATAGCACACCATTCTCTTTGGTCTATGGATGCGAAGCTGTTGTCCCTTTGGAAGTACAAATTCCTTCCTTAAGGGTATCTTTACAAAATGACATGATGCAAGAAAGCAATGTCAAATTGAGACTCCAAGAACTGGACAATCTCGACGAAAGACGGCTCAAAGCCTTACAAAGCATTGAGCTGTACCAAGCACGCATGGCAGGATCTTTCGACAAAAGGGTCCGGCAACGCGCCTATAAAAAGGGCGACTTAGTTCTTGTAGTAAAAAGGCCAATGGTTTTCGCCCACAAATCCAAAGGCAAACTCGAACCAAAATGGGAGGGACCCTTCGTCATTGACAAAGTCTTCTCCAACGGCGCATACACACTTCTAAACATGGAAGGCGACAGATGTATGCTGCCCATCAACTTGCAAGTTCTTAAAGCGGTATTACCCTTGAAGACTTACGCCACTGGGCCAGAGCAATGCCTGCACGGTCAAACCCTATTTTCAGGTACTTGCTCGTCAAACCCACTCCTTTTGGCATTTTCATCCTTATGTTGAAATTTCTAGAAAAAAACTCAAAACAATGCATACTTTCATAGTTTCATTGTTCAAAAAAAAGAATCCAAAAATCCAAGTTTAGGAGCCTCTTCCCGGACTTGACCAAATTTCCGATCCTTGAACCCAAAATTTATGGTTTGAAACAAAATCAGGACTCGGGAATTTCCACCCTAGTCCACCCTGACTTTTACAACCAAAAACGGTTTTAAGTCAAAATTTACAACCCTCGTGTCTTTAAACAAAAAAAAAAAATTTTTAGAAACCGCGGGGAAGCGACGCTCAGTCGATACTCACAAAACCCAAAAATCGAAAGGATGCAAACCCCATTCGATACTTCCAAAACTTCAAACTTCAAAATCGCAAGGTAGCGACGTTTTGTCGGTACTTGCAGAATTTCAAAAATCGTGGAGATGCAACATTCCAGTTGATATCCACAAACCCAAAATTCAAACAAAACTGAGGTCCAAAAAAAAAAAAAAGTCCTCAAATTTCAAAAATCGTGGGGAAGCAACATTCAATCGACACCCACAAAACCAAAATTCTTGAAAAAAGCAAGGAAGCGACGTTTAGTCGATACTTGTGCCCAAGTTCGCGAGGAGGCGACATTCCATAGATACTCGCAACCGAATGAGCAAGGAGGCGACATTCCATCGATACTTGCAAGACCATTCAGCAGGGAGGCGACTTTTAGTCGATAATTGCATTTTTGAAAACCAAAAACTCGGCTATAAATGCCACAAAAATCGGCTATAAATGCCAAAAAGTCGTCTCTCACGCCAAAAATCGGCTATCAACGCCACAAAATCGGCTATAAATGCCACAAAACCTGGCTTCCACACCAACAAAACAAAACTTGGTTTTCAAAAAAAAAATAATCGGCTCTCATGCCAAAAATCGGCTATAAACGCCATAAAATTTCGGCTTCCATGCCAAAAACAAATTTCGGCTTCTATGCCAACAAAAAAATCCGGACTATCAATGCCACAAACAATAAAATTTCCTGGACACTGGACTTTCGATCCCTCCTTCTCCTTTAAAATATCATAGAAGGCGACGAGCTGAAAGTACAGGAGCCTGAACTCCTGAAACAGCTCCTCAAGAACGCTGTCGATAGGCATAAACTCCTCGTAGAGTTTACCAAGGATAGGCAGCCCTGTGATGACGCTTAATTCCTTCAAAGTAAAACCAATCTCACCGTTTGTCACAATGAAGGTGTTGGTTTGTGGAAGGAATGACTCTAGGATGGCCATGAAGGCCTCATCGGAGAAAACCACGGTCTTCCGAAAAGCACGAACCGCATCGAAGATCCCGGCCTCCTTCAGAATGGCTCCACCAACCTGCAGGGTGTGATCTGTCCACGATTCCCAGCTCGAATCAGCACTGAAATGGCCACGAAGTCAAAAAGGCTTCACCCAACTGCTGCCATCACCCCGAAAAATGCCAAGGCCAACCGATCTCAAATTAACCGATGAATGGTCAGAACCCCGGTAGCCACTGGAGGGCATCAACATGTCCATACGGACGGGCGACTTCTCCGCATATCCGGAATGGCCACCAACAAAAAATCCCGGTATTTATCACATTGGTCCTCTTCACCCAGCTTGGAGGATCCTCCCTCTTGGGACACGTGGGAGAAAGACTCATGATCGAGACTGTCCGATCAAAAGTCGACCGGGTAGAAATAGTTCTCTCCTCACCATCAGCTGTGTAAGAGAACTGAAAGCATCTTCTTTGGTATGTTAAGTCGTCAGGGACTGCATCGCTAAAGAAAAAGGTAGGCTTGGACACAATGCTCTGATCGTCCATGACCCAAGGACGGTTGCTTACCATAATTCTGTAGAACTCCTCATCCTTGAGAGCGATTAATCGTTGTCTCATCTCATCACGGTTGAGGGAGTCACACTCTTCCAGGTTTCTCTCCACAAACTAGACCTTCTCCCAGGCCTACTGTACGGCCACATTAGGAGACCTGGTAGACCGACGAGGCGCATCAGTAGCAGGCTCTTTGCCCTTGTTCATTCCGGAGGAACTACCTGCAAAGGATGAAAAAGAAAAAAAAACCAATCATTAAAGTGAAAGAATTTTGCTAAAAAAAAAGAAAAATTCTAGCGAAATTTTGGTATGATTCCGGGACAAGTCCAAAGAAAAAGGAGACATCCCGAAGAAGACAGGAAGCTTGAAGGTAAGCTCAACAAAGCATCCTCAAAGAAAGTTTGAACTCAAGCATTGTTGTGAGATCAAACCAATCTCATCAAATCTCCGCAAGCTTGAAGAAGGGCTCAACATCGCTGCGAGCTCCAAACTCCAAAACTTGCAAAGCTCCTCAAAATCCAGTAAGATCAGGAAAGGACTCAACATTGCTGCGAGCTCCAAACTCCAAAACTTGCAAAGCTCCTCAAAATCCAGTAAGATCAGGAAAGGGCTCAACATTACTGCGAGCTCCATATCCCAAAACATGCAAAAGATTTCTAGGCATCCATCATCATGCCCCCAATCAATTTACTAAAAAGCATGCATTCAAAAAATCATCATGCATTAGATGCTAGGAAAACTTTAACCAAAGTTTGATCAATTCCAACCCAACTTGGTCAAAACCAATCAAACTTTGTCAAAGTCAAAATTCATGTTGACTTGACCTAGAGATTCTAGCCTTTTATCTTGATGCATAAAAAAAAGAAAAAAGAGAAAGAAAAGACAATATGCATGAACATCTTGGTGCATAAACCTCATTATTAGTGAGCAAAAAAAAAAAAAAAAAAGAGAAGCAAAAAAAAAAAGAAAAAAGGAGAGACAAGAGTTTCAAAAAAAAAAATTTGGACAGTAGGCCGTGGCCCACTGCCACGTGGCAGTACGACCAGGTCCTTACAGCCAAGAAAAAAAAGTGCAAAAAGAAAAAAAACGTCAGCAAAAAAAAAAAAAAAACAGCACGCGAGAGAAAAAGAAAAAAAAAACACATGAGAAAAAAGGGGAAATAAAAAATAAAGAAGGAGAAAGAAAAGAAAAAATATTCTGCATCTACATGGAATTTCTTGTGGAGGAAGAAAACTTACTTGAAGCAATTGATGGAGAAGAAGAAGAAAAGCTTGAAGATCTTTGAAGAAGAAGAAGAATTCTTGATCTTGGAGTACTCTTGAAGACTCTTACAAAGAAAGAAAGCAATGAAACAAAAATCCAATCTCCTCTTGCTTTTATAGAAGAGAGCAAATCAAAAGATGAAAGAAAGAGAGAAGAAATGAGTTAAGTGCTAAAAATTAGCAACCTTCCCAAAAAAAGGGAAATTTGAGATATTCTCTCCCAAAGAGAAGACTCTTTGAGAGATTTTCTCCAAAAAGAAAGGGAATGAGAAATATTCTCTCCCACAAAGAGATACTTTGAGAAAATCTCTCCCAAAAACAAGGAAGCATGAGAGATTCTCTCCAAGTAAGAATATTTTTAGATATTCTCTATCCAAAAGAGATATTTTTAGATATTCTTTACAAAATGACACCATGTGAGATCTAAGCCATCTTTAAAAGCTTAAGGTCCCTTGGGCTAGCCCACATGAGCTGGGTTTGACCACCTAGGCACTAAAAAGGGCTTCTTTTCAAAAATTCCTCTTACCAAGAGCAAACAAAATGGTTCCATGCCTCTTCTGAGTCGACTGAACCATTCAAAAAAAAAAAAGAAGAAAAAAGAAGAGAAAGCCTCATGAGTATCCAAAAAACCAAAGGATCCAACTTCATGAACCGAATTAAGCCAAAATCTTGAAGTTGACATTCCACAAAATCCAAACCTGACCCCCCAACTTGCCACATACGGCTTGTTGGGTCACAAGGTCAAAACCAAACCCGACCCCCCTAACTTACCGCATACAACTTGTTTGGTCACAAGGTCAAAATCCAAAAATCCAACATCGACCCCCTAACCTGCCACATACAACTCGTTAGGTCACAAGGTCAAAAAACCAAAAATCCTTCTTGATCGCCTGATGCGCCACATAAATCCCTTAGGTTCACAAGATCAAAAAGAAAACCCAAAATCCAAAACCCAAATCCAACCCCCTCATGTCATTTTCAAAACTTTGCCTTGAGATGGTATGTGATCCCTCTCACTACCATAAAATCCCCTTGGAAACCCAAAAGGCTACTAAAAAAAATTAAAAATGCTCAAAGACTCATGGTCAAATCCAAAGCTCTCCTTCAAGTATCTCTTCGAGGAACATCGACTCCAAAAGCTACTCGTCACTGTACCTCGAGGGGGCATTTGTTGACACCAAAAATGTCACTTTCCCTCTTCAACATCAAGAAGCCGCATGAAGCCGCATCCTACTACAAACAGGCAATGCTACTTTGAGCATAAGATCTTGTCAGAATCAAACAGAAACTGCAAGATCCTTCAAGACAACCAAAAGAGGAGTTCACATGAAGTTTCAGGCCATTCCGACATCATTTGGCCCAACTTCACTCCTCAGACAGCCAAATAGGCACTCCTGGCGGCGGCGGCGTTGAAGACATCAAAACTTCGATCAAAGTCTACGGATAGTTTCAAAATACCTCCAAAAGACTCCACGTCAAATTTCAGGTCATTCCGACAACGTTTGACTCTGACTTTGACTCTCCAAAAGAAAATCAAGCCCCTCAGCAGCGAGAACCACCGCGACCATTACTCATCAAACGAAGCACATGGACGGTTTCAATATGCTTCAAAAGGGTTGCACGTCAAATTTCAGGTCATTCCGACAACGTTTGACCCGACTTTGACGCTCCGAAAGAAAATCAAGGCTACCGGCGACGGAGCACCCTGGAAACATGACATCCAAATAGGAGCTAATGGATCATCTCAAAATGACTCCAATAGGCTCTCTGTCAAATTTCAAGTCAATCGGACATCGGTTGACCTCACATCAAAGTGCGACATTTTCCTCGCAGCGAAATCAAGCCTAGCAGCGACGGGACCCCAAACGGCTTCAAAACTCAAACAAAAGCCCATGGTTGGTCCTATATGCTGCTGAGGAGGCTCCTCGTCAAATTTCAGATCATTCCGACATCGTTTGTCCTAGTCTCGACTCTTGACAAAAATCGGCAACTCTGCGCGGCAAAGTCTTTGGCTTTTCCAAAAAAATAGGAAACTTGGTGCTCTGATTTGCGCGACTTCTCATCAGGTTTTCTTCAAGAGAACGAAGCCAAAAAATAAGGGAAAATTTCAAGAAACATACAAGAGAAAAAAAGAAACAAAAAGCTCAAAAAACGGCCGACAAAGCGGAGACCAAAGTGGAGAAATTCCCCCATGGTCGCCGGCGACCCTGGAAATCCGGGTTGCTGGATTTCCGCCGGAAGGCCCTTTTTCCGATTCTTTTCGCGTTTCGGGAGTTATAGCCCCTGTGATTTCCTAAAAATCTGATTTTCGACGCTCGGAAACAACTGATCTTCGTCGACATCTTGGATCCACCGTCAAGAGCATGAAATCATCATCGATCGCTCCTAGATCTCCAACCGGCCAACCAAGAAAGTACACTTTCTATCCGACCGATCGAGAAATCGACAAGACAGATGTTACCAGCCCACTGGTATCAATCAATGTCTGAAGTTGCATGATCATCCGACATCGATCAACATGAAGATCCATCATCGATCATCGCAAGAAGAATTCCAAAAGACGAGGCACGGCCCGCGACTCTTCAAATCCCCAACGACCACTTAATGTTATTAATTGACCCAACTAAATGCGGTCATTAACTCATTATTTTGGACAGCCCAATCAGATTCAAGGAAATGGGAGTTACAAGTCAAAGCCATCATGGCATTAAAGTTATGAAACTCCTCTCATCATGGAGATTAAAGGCGATTAAAATCTCATCATTCTCCATCGGCCAATCAGATTCAAGGAAAAAGGAGTTACAAAATCGAGAAATAAAAACTTGTAACTCCTCCCATCATGAAGCGTTAAAGCCATCAATGCTCATAAACCCTCCTAAGGGCTACCAAAGGTCTATAAATAGGAGAACATTCCAA
This sequence comes from Cinnamomum chago, assembly GCA_038049695.1. Lineage (NCBI taxonomy): Eukaryota > Viridiplantae > Streptophyta > Magnoliopsida > Laurales > Lauraceae > Cinnamomum > Cinnamomum chago. The sequence continues at coordinate 37,954,782 of CP142456.1, forward strand.
GAAGAACGGATCCGAAAATCGATCAAGAAATCCATCCAGAAAAATCAGAGAGAATTAGCTAGGAAGATCATCCAGAAGCTCTGCAACTCTAAAGAAGCCCTGCTGCAACAAACACCAAAAGCTGATTGAAGTCCATTGGGGGGCACTCCCCCCCAAGAAAAAGCCTTCTCTTCTCATATTCAACATGGCCAAGATGCGGCTTTTCAGCCCGTCTCTTCGTTTTTTATTGGGTATAGGACCTTTCCTTGGTCCTTATCCTCTAAAAAACTAAAGTCCAAGCCAAGCCAAAGACTCAAAGCATCAAGCGTTCTCATCTGAAGGACGATGGCGAAGTCCATACATGACTTGCCACCGTCCATCTGAACAGGTCAAAACTCAATAGCCTTCTGCCTCTTGACATGAGAGGGAATATATTTATCTTGAAATTGTGTCTTGAATGCTGCCCAGGCCTGTTCGTCAGCCATTACTGCGTATGGATCCTTGACTGTTTGCCACCACCTATCTGCAAGTCCATAGAATAGTGAAGCTGTGAGGTTGACCTTCTGTATTCCCGTGCACATAAAGACATCGAAGATCTTCTCGGTATTAACCAGCCAGTCGTCTGCCACTAACGAGTCCTCATTGCCCGAAAATTCCTTCGGTGCCCTCTTCCTAAACTTCTCAAATAGTGCATTAGGGTCAGGATCCCTATTTTGAATAACAATCTGCGGACCCACGGGTGGTGGAGCTACATTCCTGTTCTGATGTACTTCCAAGAGTTGCCTCTGGACTTGAGCCATTTCGTCATCCTTCTTTGCTAACTGTTCTTGAAATCTTGCTTGGTTTTCATTAGCCTGCCTTTGTTGTGCTATCATAGCTTGCATAAGTTCTTGAAACTGCGTAGCTATTGGGGTATTAGATGTGTCTGACTCATTCTGCTGACTGCCTGAAGCATGATGGTTTTGAGCTTTTCTTGGAGGCATAGTGCTGTAAAACAAGGAGTTAGAACACAATAAATATGGTACAAGGGTTTCTAAAGTCCTATACGAATGAATCTATCGAACTCACGAATCCTCGCCACGTTCCTAAGACCTTTCTAGTTTCTTTTAAGTGCCTGAAACATGTCCCACTCTGATACCAGTCCTGTCTCAACCCCGGAACGGATCCCGGGCCCACGACCAGTTGAATTTACGATTGTTTATGTTTTCCCACAGGTTCCCACGGTGAGGATTCCCAAAGACACGCGAAATCTGACTCACATGATCAAGTATCCGGAAGCGTGTAGCAAATCACATCAAGATAAGCACCAATGAATCTTTAAGTGCTATGACAAAATAATAACAAGACTTAGTATCCAAAGAAAGGAGTTAACATGGCATTCCCATTATAATTCAAGTTATGAGACTAACACGAAAGTAAGTTAAGTTTTAGTTACAACCCATGAGAGGCCAACTGAGGCCAATACAATTCTTAAAACAACAAAAGAAACCCCATGACAGAATGACGAAACTCAAGAACCCGCCTGACGTCTAGTTGACATCGTCGGGCTGCCACTCTCTAACTGGGGTTGGCTCAAAAGCCTCCTCCGGACGCTCCTCCTCAAAGGTAATGTCGCCCGCACCTGGGCACCAACAAACAAGGGTCAAACACAACGGTTTGGTAGGTAATCAATTTAGGTGAAAACATGAAACAAATAACGTGATAAGAAAACATATAAACAAATCCCAGATTTGAAATACTACAATGACTGAGATACATTTTCGAGAATACAACACAACTGAGATACTAAAACAAACTAGCATGAGTACATATAATATCATGAATAGTTACAATCCACAAAGAGCCCATGTGAGGTCCCACCCTTGGTGGGCCCTCTAATTGCTACTTTATAGACTAATTAATCTTAATTTATGCTAATTATTGGTTAATTATACTAATCTTAGCTAATTATTGCTAATCTATGTTAAATATTGGTTAATTATTGCTAATTACTACTAATCCCTACTAATCTCTACTAATCTTTACTAATCTTTGCTAATCTTTACTAATCTTGGCTAATTATTATTTAATTGGGCTAATTAGGGGTTAATTAGATTGACTAGTTAGATTTTCCTAAGTCTTTGGGTTAGACTAGCTTAGTTGGGTTATTTTAGTTAGTTGGGTGCTTTGGATTTAATCCTAGGCTTTTATAACTAGATTGGTCATTAGTTGAGTCTAATTAAGTTAATTAAGTGGGTTAGTGCAAAAAGGTGCCCTCTCTAGAAGCTTCCAGCCTAATGACCTAACTACCCCCAGCCCTAACCCTAACTACATGAAAACCCTAGGGCTAAGATGGTCATTAATCACCCTCCACTAAAACTATAAAATGTCTCTTAATCCCCATTTGCAAACCCTAAGCCAGCCCCCTTCCCAAGACAAATTCCCTTTACTGTTCATTGCAACTTCCCAACCTCCATTTCAAATTTCTCCTACGTTTGAGCTGAGCCATCACTGTGTTGTTGCTGGAGGAGTCTTGAAGCCTCTGCAACTGTGCTGAGAAAATCACCTCCTGGAGCCATTATTGCTGTCTTCTTCTACTTCTTCTCCCTCATTTATCCTCCAAGCCACTGCAACTGTTGCTGGGATTCCTACTCAGCTGCTGCAACCGAGGTGCTCCATCTTCTTCCTTTCCTCTGTCACTGCTGGGCTGTGACTGTTGCTGAAACCCCCTTTGAAGCTACTGCTACAGCTGCTAGCCTTCTTCCTTCTTCATTCCCTTTTCATTCTCTTGCTGTTACTCTGCTGAAATTTCCTCTGGAGCTGCTGCTACCCTTACTGTTGCTGTGTCATCATCTTCTTCTCCTTCCTCTGCATTCAGCTGGACGGGGTTCTGGATCTTCTCATTTCTAGCTCTATTTCTCTCTACAAATCTCTCTTAATCCTCCTAAAAGGCAAGTGCATCTTACTGTTAATGTAGCATATATGTTGTCTCTCATGATTCAGTAGTTTCAGTTCATGTTTATGTTCAGTTAGTCTTAGAAATACACCTGGAGCTCTGTTTTCTGTGTTTGGATGGAAAGGTCACTGATGGATGGGGGTTTTCACCCCCCATTTGGAAGATCAGTGGGCCATAAGGTGATTAATGGATGGTTATTGAGTTATTTATAGTTTGGAAGTGTTTGGGTGAAGTTTGGAACCAATTGGAAGTGGTTTGGGCGAAAAAGGAGTCAAAACGGAGAAGTTGCAGAAATGCAACTGGGACTGAAATTTCAATGTGCTCGGTCGACCGAGACCCCCCCTCGGTCGACCGACGACATTGAAATTCCGAAAAAAATGAGCCTCAGTTAAATTTCTGCAGATTCGGCCTGACTCGCCCGGGACTCGCCCGACAGTGTTCTAGGTCGACCGAGACCTGTCTGGGTCGACCGAGAACACTGGAAAAGTGGAAAATAGAGCTCTCAGTTAGCTCTGTTCTGCAGGTTGTGCTCCCTGTTGTCTGGGTCGACTGGGACCTATCCTGGTCGACCGAGACTACTGAGTTTTGAGGAAAAAACTTGGCCATCAGCCATTTTCTTGCAGAAAACCTATTTCAATTAGTTTGGTTGACCCGACTTAGCCCAGGTTGACCCGGTATACAGGGTTTTCGCAGGGAATGACTGAAAGTTGGTTTTTCACCCGAAATACAGTCTGTTTACGCCCAAATCAACCTAAAACTTAGATTTAACATTTAGTAAGTGTATAAAGTTGGAACATCAATCTTTCTAAAGTTTTCAGAGTATGCGGTCAATCACCTAGGCCTGGTTGTTTGACCGGACACGCTGTAAGCCTTTAGAAACGAATTGAGTTGTCCAGGAAGCCCGATTCAGATTAGTTAGTGCACTCGGTTGATCCTCCCGGCCAGGAGATCAACCGAGCTCACAACACATCAAGTTCACCTGGAAAACCCTGATTGTTCCAGTTTTCAACATTTAGGAGTTGTGATCAGTTGTGGGGCCCATTGACCATCCAAATGAGCATTTATCAGTGATCTAAGCCCGAGTCAACGGTGTGGCTCAACCTTGACTCGCGGGGACCACTGTTTAGAGTTTTGGTTGATAATCTAAGATGATTCGACCTCAAAAAGTTGTCAACAATGCCCTTAACCAACTAAGCACCAAATACAGTATTTTACGGCATTAATGACATCGTTTAGAGATCGAATTACCGGAGATAGACCCGAACCTAAAGTGGCCCGTTACCTAGGATTGGACCGTTGGATTTCTCTACTGATTCCTATGTTGAAGTTCATGCTTCCTTATTATTGTTCTGTCATTCTTAGATCTTTAGATTAGATGTTTACTGTTAATTAAACATAATTGGAAGACTTGAACCTAGGGTATCTAGAGGTGACCCGATAATGTGGTTTCGGAGATCATTGACCCGTGTCTGTGTCTAGGCGGGCCCTTATTGGGCCTAAGTATGGAGATGTGACCCATTTAGCTTGAAGAGGTAGTTTCTATTGGACTGTTAAGTTATATGGATTACAATGGAACTGTTTATCAGTAGTAGTGGATTAGTTGCCTCGTTGGACGGTTTTAGACCAGGCCATGTACTGATGGGCCTTGGTATGGATCCAACGAGTGGGCCTGGACCTTGAATGAGATCCAGAGACTGTATTGAGATGTGTAGACCTCTTAGAGATATTGATAGGACCTTGTTCACGCAAGGCAAAGCCTAGACAGACACAGACCTTAGAGTTATTCCTGAGTCGGCATGAACATTCACTCGGTTGATTTAAGCTCAGCCTGCGGACTGATCATCCCCGGTAGGAGCTAGATGAGTGTTGTAGAGCTATCATGATGAGCTGTGTGGTTAAGACGGACGGTGTGATACCGTGCCGATCTGGAGTGATGAGATGATGAGTTGATGAGTGAGATTCGGGATTAGTTATTCCCTGGTGAGATTCCCCGCCGCAACTGTGTTCAGTATGGGAGGGCCGCGGCATAATATCCCGCGATATTCCAGCTCGTGTGAATGTGCCAGTTTGTTGTAGTAGTTTAGATGTTTATCTTTATACTGATTCCTTATGATTTAAATGCACAACTGCGTAGTTCATTTCCCTTGCTATTCCTTTAATTTATGTACCTGTCTTTACTTCCTTTGATATATATGTTCTATGTTAGTAGTATGCTGTAACTTGCCAGATCTTTTAGATCTGACCCATTCATTGGTGCTTAGGCCTTGATCCCGAGATCCCAGACGACGCACTAGCTGTAGTCGAGGCACCTGTTGCAGGAGAGTACGCATGGGGCCCGGCCGACACGGATGTCGAGCCGGAGGGCGAGGAGTATCTACATGGGTTTTGACAGTCTCTTTTGTTTGGGTTTTGTAGTGAATTTTTGTAGTGAGATTGGTAGAATTCGAATGTGTAACTTTGATTAACATTGAATCATTTTAAATTAGACTGATGTTCCGCTCATACTTAATATATATATACATCGATACCTATTGCTTCCGCTTTGTTTAAATCGTTATGCTTCCGCAATTTAAATGTTATAACTATGTTGGTCAAAAAGTTTTAAATTGGACCTCACTGCGGCCTACGATCTTGGAAGTTCTCGGATTTTCCGGGAAGTAGCGCGCCAATTTCGGGTATTCGAACGAGTATGTCAGTATCCGGAATTGGGGCGTTACAGCCCATCCTTTCTCTATCATTTATAATGAAAAGAGCAAGCACGCACGACAAGCACGATATACATAATATAATCACGACACGATTCCCACATATACGGGGATTTCCGGCCGCGGAACCGGACACGCACGATGTGTAATAAATACACGACCAGTCTGCAGACAGTCCACATGTTTAAGGACCCCAAGACAGTGGATCAAACTGAAAGGGCAGTCCAAGCTCAGTGGTGTTCACTTAATTCATGAATGCACAAAACACGCGAAACACGGTCTAAACACGTCGAGATAAAAAGGGGGAAAATCACTTATCAAACACAACAAACACGACTAGCAAAAGGCATAATTTATATGCTTAACACGCTTAGGAAGTGATCCCCTTTTTCTTGAAACAAATCTTCAAAACGAGCTTATACTTGAAATTCAAAACGAGTGCACGACGGTACTTATCGTACCAAGACGGAAATTCAAAATACGAAATCTGACAAGCATGTGTTAAGGCTACTAATTGACCTTTGTGTAATTGGGACCCCAAATGTCGGAATATACAAGAATTGGTGACCCCGAAGTTGGGTTGCATTTCGAAGTTCCATTTACACAATGTCAAGTCAAAACCCTTAACATAGTCTAGTTTTTCAACCTTCAAGAAAATACACAAATGAAATAATTCTTCTTCCTGAATCTGGCAGGTTCGCTCGAGCGGAACTTGTAAGGAATTGACACTTTGCTCGAGTGAGACAGTTCGCTCGAGCGGACAATAAGGTCGCTCGGGCGGACAACTCTCTGTCTTGCTCCAGATTAGACAGTGGGCAGTTCGCTCGAGCGGACATAAGGTCGCTCGAGCGGACAAGCTTCTGCCTGTGCTCGCTGAGTGCAGAAAAAGCCTTTCTCTTGTACAACTTCCCACACATTTTTCTCCTTCTTCTCATCCTTAAGTCACATACAATCCCTTGAGCCTTCATGCTCACCATGGGTTCATTTTCACCATTTCAAACATCCAATCCAATGAAAACATGATCATGAAGCTTGTAAACAAGTTTATATGTAAAATTCCAAAAATCACAATGAAATCAAAATACACATGCAACATTGAACCTATAGAGATTACTTGCCTTAGTCCAAGATGTCTCGCACTTCTCCAAGCACTTCACTCACTAATCCAAAGAACTACAAAAACCCATGAAAACCCACACAAAACTCACTCAATCTTGAGAACAAGAAACCCATTTTATCAAAGGGGTTTGTAACATGAAAAACAAGATTTTTAAGGAACTAAAAGACTTCATGAAAAGTATGGGTTGAAGCTCTTACCTAGAAATGCTCAAACAAGAAGGAATGAAGAAAATGGAGAGCTTTCCCAACTTTAGCTTTCAAGAAGGAGACATCAATAGGAAGCTTGAGATGAGAGGAAGAAGATTATGGTCTTGAAATTTTATTTGGAGATCTCTAGCTAGATCATGCAAGGTGAGGAAGATGGAAAGGAAAGAGGGATTTTCAGCCCTAGGTTAAGAAAGTTGCAGGAATTTTGGGGGAATGAATGAAAGAGATGAGGGTTATGCTGAAGTGATGACAATGGGGCCCAATGAACTTGAACTTTGAAATGACATCTTGTGGGCCTCGAATGACTTCGACGAAGAAGGATAAAACGATCCTCGAAATATCTAGTTTCCAAAAAGTATATTTTTAACATGGTTTTGAGATCTCGAAAATTGTGTCCAGATTTGTGCATAAAAGACAATTTTACCCTTCTTGGGCCAGAACTTGGGTTTTTTGGGCTTCAACCATGAATGGGCTTAAGACGAACGTTGTAACACATAGTAAAAATCAATTAAATGAAATCAAAATCACAATTACACGGAAACCGATACGATCCTCCCAAGCTTACACGTGCACTCAGGCCTTCCTGAGTGTGTCTGACTAATACTAAACGTTCTCAAAATTCTCAAAGTTATGTCCAAGACTAAAACTAATTACTTCTAACCCAACGACAACTAAACCCACTTAGGACTAAACACATACTAATCGTACACTAATCGAATTGGTCTGGGTCGGGGTCTAACAACCAGTACCTTATCTATGTATGCAGCTTGGGATAAGCCAATCATCCTATTTTTTCGGTCTAAATGGAGTTTGATCCCTAGGATGTAGCTTGGTCCTCCCAAGTCCTTCATATCAAAAGTCTTAGCCAACCAAACTTTTACTGTTGACAACATTCCCACTCTTTCCAGAGGAGTAGGATGTCATTGACATATAAAAACTAGAAAGACTACCCTATCACCTTCACTTTTCGTGTACACACATGACTCACCCGGATTTTGACAAAAACCAAATGACTTGATTGCCTGGTCAAAATGGATGTTCCATCTTCGGGATACCTATTTCAGTCCATAAATAGATTTCTGCAGCTTGCAAACTTTTTGCTCTTGGTTTTAAGATACAAAACCGTTTGGCTGCACCATATAGATGTCTTCCTCAAGATGGCTGTTGAGAAACGCCCTCTTGGCATCCATTTGCCAAATCTCGTAATCGACATGAGCCACAATGGATAAGAGTATCCTGATGGACTTGAGCATGGCTACCGGCGAGAAGGTTTCCTCATAATCGATACCGTATTTCTGAGTATACCCTTTCGCAACAAGCTTGGCCTTAAAGGTCTCCACTCTACCATCCGGTCCTCTTTTTCTCTTGTAGACCCACTTGCACCCAATAGGTTTAATATTTGCAAGCAAGTCCACAAGTGTCCAGACCTGATTGGAGCACATAGACTCCATCTCATTTTTCATAGCATCTTGCCAACGTCCCGAGTCTATGTCATTAATTGCTTCATCATAGTCATCGGTCTCCCATGTCCGCCCCAATCCCTAACCCCCAATTTCCTCCCCCCCTCCATTCCAGCGGCCTTTATCGTTCCCAGCTTCCACCCTTAGCTCCCCCTCCAGCCTCCACCTCTCCGCTTAGCTTGCTTCCTGCCTCTGCCCCCGCTCCAACTCACTGCTTCACTGCGTCAGTCTCTGCACCACCATCTTCCCTGCTCCCTACTGCTTCTGCAACGCTCCCCCCTCTCTCCCACCTCCTATCTCTTTCCAGCTCGGCGATTTCCCTCCCCTCACCAGCCATCCCATCCCGTCTGATGGTGGTACCCGGGCGACTCCGTTCCAGCTTCAGCCTCCAGAGTAACGCCTTTCGAATCAGGGATCCGCCTCGACTCTGGTACCTCTCCCCCCCCCCCCTCATCCCTCTCCCCTCCTCCCCTCTGTCCAATCTCGTGTTTGGGACCATGCCCAGCTTGAGCTCATGCTCAACCACCTAGCTAGTCTCCTCCACCCTACCTCTGTCCAGGGTTCCTCCCCCTCTGTCTTTCCCATTCATTCTCCCCCCCTTCCACAGGCCCCTGTTCCCTCCTCTATCTCCATCCCCGTGGACCTAGCACCACCCCCTCCTCCTCCCCTGAAGCCTCCCGACCCCCCTCTTCCAACCAGTCAGTTTCTCTACTCGGCCCAATCGCTCCTCAACTGTCAGCAAGCCCCTCCCCCCCTAGTTGGTTAGACCTCTTCCAAGCTTCAAAACCCCTTCCCCCCTTCGATTATCCTCCCTCTTTCATCTCTGATGGCCAAATCTGCATTAAAGTTCCATCCTCCTTGATTGATCCCTCCAAAAACTCCTTTGCTAATGCAGCTATTGGGAGATTCCTAGGCAAAAGACCCACTGTGGAATGGTTGACTCAACAAGCCAACTCCAACTGGAACCTATCCAAACCTTGTTTGATCTCCCTAACTGATAAAGGCCATTTTATCTTCAGATTTAGCTCCAAGGAAGACTTAGACATGGTCCTCAACAAATCCCCTGTTCAAATCCAATCCAAAAGGCTGCATCTCCTTCCCTGGTCTCCTGGCCAAGGTGATCCTGTATGGCCCAATTTCCACCCAGTCTGGATTCGTCTTCATGGAATCCCCTTCCACTGCTGGAGTAGCAATATCCTCATGTCCTTAGCCAACTCCATAGGTCAGCCCATTAAGCTGGACGACATCACTGCCTCCCAACGAATCCTCACCTTTGCCAGGATCTTAGTCAACCTGGATCTTTCTAAACCCAAACCTCACCAGATTAAGGTAGTTCTAGAAGGTGATTCAGAGGTTCTAGTTTCTATTACCTATGAGAACCTGCCCTGCCCCAAATGCCAATCGACTGGTCACTCGGAATCCTCCTGCAAAGCAGGCAATCCTGGTTCCCTCCCCACAGAGCCTCCTCCCAAATCCAGGGATGGAATCCTTGGTAAAACCCCTCTCAACCCCATGATCCAACCTTCTTCTCCTGCAGTGCTTCCTACTCTCAACCCAGTGTCCACTGCCCCTCCTATAAGCCTCAACACTACTTCTACCCACAGCCATTGCAACATCGTCCCTATCAATTCCAACACAGTCAACACCTCTCAGGCCTTTCTCAGCTCTCCTCCGTCCTCGTTCACTCTAGGCCATTCTCCTCTGGAACAGCTCCCAGAGGAATTCCCGCAGGACTCTTCGGATCCTATTCCTGTAGAAATCTCCAATCAATTCTCCATTTTGGAAAATTTCCCTTTCTCTGATCCTCTTGCAGGTACCACTCTTCCCAATCTTCCCCTCCTAGATGTCTCTGTCAATAAGGCTCCTTCTCATCCCTCCCTTAACCTTGACCACTCCCTGCCCCCCTGGTCCAGGTGATCCTGCACCCTCCACCCAATCTCAGGCCTTGGAGCCTGCTACCCATTCTGATAGTTTAGAATTGGTGATAGATCTCTCCCCCTACACTATGAAAAAAAAGGCAGGAAGAAAAAACAGCACCTCCCTGCTTCCTCCTCTGGCCGTCCAAGCACTAGAAGCTTCAATGGAGCCCTCCCTCCCTCAACTATTTCCCAATGATCAAAGTCCTTTTTTGGAATTGCAGAGGGATAGCAAACTCCCCTACAATCAGAGCCCTCCTCCACTTGACCTCCTCCTACCACCCTGACATTATCTTCCTCTCTGAACCAAAAACCCTCTGTCCCCCCTCTTCTATGAAATCCACCCTTGGGTTTGATGGCTTCTTCTCCAACAACCCCAATTCCTTAGGTTCGATTTGGTGCTTTTTTAAAGAAAACTCCAATTTCAATTTTTCTCTCCTTGAATCCTCAAACCAATTCCTTACAGTTTCTTTCACCAACCCTACCAATGGTAACCTTAATTTAATTTCTGGAGTCTATGGCTCTACCAATTATGTCCACAGAAGGGTCCTCTGGGACTACATTGTTTCCAAAGGCAACTTCAGTCTCCCTTGGTGCCTCTTAGGGGACTTCAACTCCACCCTTTCTGCCTCTGAAAAGCTTAGCTTCCACCCTTCCCGCTTTGTTAGAGATTTTCATCTGATGATGCTCTCCTCTGGTATGCAAGATATGGGATATTCAGGCAACAAATTCACATGGTCCAATAACCGCAGGGGCTCTGCCTATGTAGCAGCCAGGCTGGACAGAGCCATTTGCAACACCCACTGGTTTGCAGCCTACTTTGACCCCCAATTATCTCACCTTCCCAAATACTCCTCTGACCATTGCCCCTTACTCCTGTCCCACTCCCAGAGGTTTCCCCCTGCCAATGTGCCTTTTAAGTTTGAATCCATGTGGATCCATCATCCAGATTTTCTCAACCTGGTTGCTCATCACTGGAGTTCAGACCTATCCGGTCACTCCCAATTTACTCTAGCTCAAAACCTGAAAAATATGAAGAGCATCCTCAAGACTTGGAATAAGTCTGTATTTGGGGACATAAAGCTGAGAATTCTTCAAGCAGAATCCGATGTCCTTTCCATCCAAGAGCTCCTAGATGCAGGCCCGTCAGATTCCCTCCATCAAGACCTCTCAGCAGCTAAAGCTTCCCTGCACAACTGGCTTCAAGCTCAGGAAACTCATTGGCGCCAAAAATCTAGATCCAAATGGCTGAGTGATGGTGACAGGAATACATCCTTCTTCCATGCTTCTGCCAAGTCTAGAGGGGTGATTAATCGCATCTCCAAGATTCTCTCCAATGGCAACTGGGTTGAGGATCCTAACCAAATCCAGCTCCTAGCCATTGAATATTTTTCCTCAGTTGCTCAATCCTCCAATCTGATCTTGGATGAAAACCTGTTTCATGTTGAAAGCTCCAAAGTCTCCTCTGAGCAGAATGTCCTCCTGAGTTCCTGTCCAGAAGCTGAAGAGATCAAAAAGGCTTTCTTCGACCTCAACAAAAATAGTGCTCCAGGTCCTGATGGGTTTTCAGGCTCTTTCTTCACTTCTACATGGTCTATTACAGGCGCCTCAGTGATCAGGGTTGTCCAGCACTTCTTCTCTGCCAGGAAGCTCTACAAAGCTGCCAACACCTTCCTCCTCACCCTCATCCCAAAGACTCCTTCCCCCAGCTCTTTTGAAGACTATAGACCAATTAGCCTTCTCAATTTCTCCTACAAAATCATCTCCAAAATCCTGGCCTCCAGGCTGGCAGGTATCCTACCCTCTATTATATCCCCCAACCAAGCTGCTTTTGTCAAAGGAAGATCTATTCATCATCAAATAGCTCTGGCCCATGAACTCTTCCAAAAGCTCAACTCCAAGATCAGTGGTGGAGCCCTATGTATGCAACTAGATATCACCAAAGCTTTTGATAAGCTCAGCTGGTCTTTCCTGCTCAAGTCTCTTGCCCTTTTTGGCTTCTTTGAGCAATGGATCTCCCTCATCAAGGAGTGTATCTCTACAGCCAAGGGTTCAGTGTTGATCAACAGATCCCCCTGTGGTTTCTTCCCTTCCTCCTGTGGCCTCAGACAAGGGGATCCCCTATCCCCATACCTTTTCATAATTGCAGAGGAAATCCTCAGCCTTAACCTCCACAAGTTGATAGCCAGTGGCCTCATTTTCCCTCTCTCTAAAGTCCAATTCACCCCCTGCACCTTTTCTACGCGGATGATATTCTTCTTTTTCTCAGAGGCTACAAGCCCAGCTTGACTACTCTAAATCTGGTCCTAAGCTCCTACCAAAGCTACTCAGGTCAGGTTATCAATTTAAGGAAAAGCAAGCTCTTCCTTGGGAAATGCTCTGCTAGAAAAAGGAGTCAGATTCAGCAGTTGACAAATCTCCAAGCTTCTCCCCTCTCCTCTAAGTACCTTGGAGCCCCTCTAGTCCTTGGCACGCCAAAGAAGCACCATTTCAACCATCTGATTGACTGATTAATCTCCAAGCTAACAGGTTGGAAATCCAAGCTCCTCTCCTTTGTTGGCCGTAGAATTCTCATCAGACATGTGCTGGGCAGCCTTGCTACCCACATAGCTTTGGTCTTCCCTATTCCTAAATCTGTGATAAATCACCTGGACCGTTTGATGAAGAATTTCCTGTGGTCAGCAGATCCCTCTCATCCCAAAAGGCATTATATCAGCTGGCAGGTGGTCTGTCTCCCCACAGATGAAGGTGGTTTGGGCATAAGACGTCTTCAGGAGCAGAACAAGGCCTCTTTCATTAAACTTGGATGGCAGGCTGCCTCTTCTCCATCCCTCTGGGCAAATTGGATGAGAAGAAAGTACTTCCATAACTGCTCTCTCTGGAACCAATCTTCCCTCAAAACTGGCTCATGCATCTGGCGCCATATCAGGCAGGTGGCCCACTTTATCCACTCTGGATCTAGATGGATCGTTGGTGATGGCTCTCTGGTTGATATTTGGCATGATAGTTGGGCAGAGGATTACAGCCTAGCCTCCCTGTTCCCCTCCTTCTCTCTCCCTCTCAACCAGAGAATTTGTTCTCTCTTTACTGCTAAAAGATGGTTGATCCCTGAAGATATCCCCCTGGATGCTGCTGAGCTTCTCAGTCTGAAGCTCCAGGACTTAGCCATCCATCAGAACTCAGTAGACACCATTAGCTGGAAATCCCATCCTGGCAAGGACCTTCAGTTCAAAGAAGCCTGGGACCTCCTTCGTTTCAGAGATTTGAAAGCTCCTTGGGCGCCCCTAATCTGGAACTCCATGCTGGCTCCCAAAATCTCCTTCTTTGCTTGGAGGCTCATGCACTGCAAAACCCCCACTCTGGATTGGCTTCAGTCTGTTGGTTTCAGCCTTGCAAATCGATGTTGTCTCTACAAGACTAGCCTGGAATCTGTTCTCCACCTCTTCTTCCACTGCCATTTTGCTGTTGGGATTTGGTCCTGGATTCTCCAAGGTGCAGGTGTTACAGCCACCCTCCATCCTTCCCCCTCGTGGATCTGGCATCTCCTCTCGGCTAACTGCGACAAGCTGGCGACTCAGGGGGCTGCTGTTATCTTCCTCTCCACAATCTACATCATTTGGAAATGCAGAAATGATCTAATATTCAGGAATTCCAACGTCTCCCAGATGAAGGCCAAAATCCTCCTTGCTGAGCTCATCGCTACTTCTCTAAGAAAGCTGGTCAAACCTTTCTCTGGTAGATCCATCCTGGAGTTCTTCAGGTTCCTCACCATTCCCCTTCCCAATTAGTTTGATGGATTGTTTCTAGTTTGTGGTTCTCCCTGGTGTTTTCTCTTTGGTCTCTGTTTTTGTTTCTTCTTTTGTAATCTTCTTGGCTGTCTCCCTGGGGGCTTTTAGCCTGTATTTTTCTTTCTTCCTCCTTTAATACAATTGCCTTTTAGCAAAAAAAAAAAAAATTTGCTTCATCATAGTTACAGGGATCTTGTTCTGGTTCTTCCGGGACTGCCTCATAAGACTCTCTCAAGAACGAGAACTTGTCAGGGGGTCTGACAATCCTCCCATTACGATGAGGCACTGGTGTAACTACTAGGTCTGGTAAGGGCGGTTTTTCCTCAAGTTCGGTCATACTTGGATTTAGAATTGTTTGCTCTTGAATTTCTTCTAAGATCACCTTTTCTAAAGATTTCTGGTCCATCATTTAATCTTCTTCCCGAAAAAACGTATTAGTGCTCACCAACACTTTCTGCTCTCTGGGATTATAGAATAATCAACCTTTAGCTCCTTTAGGATATCCTACGAACGTGCACACTTCCGACTTCATTTCCAACTTATCCGTCTTAACCTTTAGCACATGTGCCGGACAACCCCAAATGTGTAAATGTTGTAAACTAGGCTTTTGCCCGAACCACAACTCCTGGGGAGTCTTAGGTACAAACTTAGATGGTACGAGGTTTAGTATGTACATTGCAGTATCTACGGCGTATCCCCAAAAGGATATATGTAATTCTAAGAAACTCAGCATAGACCTAATCATATCTAAAAGAGTTATGTTCCTTCTTTCTGCTACTCCATTTTTGAAGGCATACCAGAAGCAGACAACTGGGATAAAATCCCATTTTATGATAAGTATCCCATAAAATCAGTAGATAGATATTCCCCTCCTCGATCTGATCGAAGAGTCTCGATACTTTTACCTAATTGCTTTTCCACTTCCACTCGAAACTCTATGAACTTTTCAAAAGCCTCGGACTTGCGGTGCATAAGGTATATGTATCCATATATTGGGTAATCATCTGTGAAAGTGATGAAATACTCATATCCTCCTTTGACCCTAATATTGATGGGTCCACACACATCAGTATGCACTAATTCCAATAAATCTTTGGCCCTATTGCCCTTAGATAAAAAGGGTCTTTTGGTCATTTTGCCTTCCAGACAGGACTCGCAGACAGGCATCGGTTCTACCAACAATGAAGGCAAGATACCATCTTCACTAGCCTATCAATCCTGTTTAGGTTTATATGACCTAGCCTCAAGTGCTAAAGTTTTGTTGGATTAGATGAAGGTGACTTCCTCTTTAATGATGATCTATTAATTGTTTCAGTATCATGTATCTCATACATTGTAGGAGTTAACAAATAAAACCCCTTGGTTACCTTGCTAGAACATATAAAAGTACCATTCCTCTTTATGACAACTTCAGTACTAAAAGTAATGGAATAACTTTTATTCACCAAAATAAAAATATAACTTGTCTGACAAAACCAATTTATTATTTAAAAAACATAAAGTAATAACTCCCACTGAAACAACCTCTGCCTTAGCATCAAATCCTAGGTTGACAATGATTTCCCCGTCACTAAGCCTCTTGGTTTTCCTGAACCCCTACAACAAATTACATATGTGATTAGTTGCCCCAGAGTCCACACACCAAGATTCTGAAGTACCAGTTGCAAAACTAACTTCGGAAATAAGTGACTTAATCATACCTGAGGTCTTCTTCTTAGACAGATATTCTGGATAATTCCTTTTCCAATATCCTGTCTTACCACAATGGAAACACTTTCCCTTTGACCCTGAACCCTTAGCCTTGGCCACGTCACCATTATGACCATTCTTCACCTCAGGACCTTTCGGAACTGATTTCTTTTTCCCTTTCCGCCCTTTGCCTTTCGGCTTGGACTTGGCATCTGACTTTTCTGTCACTAAGGTAGTTGGCTTCTTCTTCATAATCCCTTCAGTCACTACCAGCTGGCTAGACTGCTCAGCCAGAGTCAGATTCATCTTATTCATATTATAATTAACCTTGACATTGTTGAATGACTCTGGTAGTGACTCAAGGATTACGTTGATCTGCGTTTTTGCATCAATCGCAACTCCCAGTACATCTAACTCATTTAATGAGTCCATCATTTTCAATATGTGTTCCTGTACTGATGTACCTTCAGCCATCTTAATCCTGCACAGTTTCAGCAGAATTGACCCAACTGTGTTACAAAAGTGCGTGATTTAAATACCAGTTAAACGTGAATGTTTTGGTCTGAAAAATAATAGATTTAAAGTATGGTAATTGGACTTTGAAACCCCAGAATTTCATCCAAAAATAACCTCGGGAACCGTGTCAACCAGAGGCTAAAACAAGGGTAGTTGGGAAGCCTGTGATCAAATTTCAGCAGCATAACTGGTTCAAGTAGGCATCTTTAGGAGATCTTATCTTTTTCATTTTAAGTCCTTTTTTCATTCTTCTTTTTCTATTGTGTTCATGCATCATCAGAGTATTGATTCCAGTCATTAGATTTCGGTTCATATCATCTTAGATTAGTCGTACAGTCCAGCGAAATTGGGCCTGTGCCAGAGTTTCCATAGAATTTTTTACACCATGCATCAGATTTTTAGAAACTTACATAAAATTGCAGTGCTAGCATTTAGGGCATTATAGATCATTCATATTTGTGTAAAAAGTGATCTTGGTATTTAGGATCTAATTTAGGAAAAAAAATTTTGATTTTTTTTTTTTTAAAGTGGTTGTTTTGATGAGTTTGTTACTTTTGTAGGTTATAGTTAGAATAAGGTTGAATAAACTAGGTTTCTTTACTTAGTTTAGGTTTTTTTTTTATTTGGAAAGTTGTAATTGTTAATTTTCATTTTTACGTAATTTTCTTGTAATTTGATTAGTTTCTTTATTAGGTTAGATTTAGTTTCTAAATTAGGACAGGTTAAGGTTGGAAAGTTTCTTAAAAAGCATTTCTTCTTGTGGATCGGCCTGGACTCACTAAATTATTACTACAATTGTACCCTATACTTGGGGTCCGATCAAGTTTTTGGCGCCGTTGCTGGGGAGCACCAGTAAAGGTAACTTTCTGACTTTCCTATTTAAAATTGCGCATTACTTTTATCTTGCTAGAAATAGAGGGTGCATGCATCGAATGTTGAAACTGCCCTAATTTGGATTAGGAAAGTTCATGGAATGTTAGCAACTCGCATCATTAATTTTTAGAAAATTCCAACTTTTATTTATTTTTTATTTAGGATTTATTTTTAGTAGGACACTCTAATGGAAGGAAAGCCCACCCAAGGTTGCACCAAATGCTCTATTTGATCACCTGAGTATTTTATGTTCGAGGAAACCCTTGTCCAATTGAAGGGAGACATTTTATGTTCGAGGAAAGTGGTTTTTAAACGGGGCCGTTGTGAGCCCACCACTTTCCTGGGGGCTTACCTAACTGAGTTGGTTTTATAGGACCGGATTGGAGGCCTAGGTGTACTCTACAACCTTATGAGTGATTAGGTGTTTGTTCTAGGTTAGTTGTTTTTCATTAAATTTTTTAAAATAAAAAATATTTGGCCACCCTGCTTGCTTGATTCCATAATTAAACCATGTTCCAAGAGAGGGAATCGCAAATCAACAGGGCACATGAAAATCTCAATTTCTCAAAATCTTCAGGTTCATCTAGTGACACCATGGAATATGAAAGATACTAGAATTTGAGTGGGACCCAACCGTCTAAGAGCCTACATGATAATCACCAACCAAATTGGCAAGTAATGAAAGATGACCAACCCAAAAGGTCTTTGCGTGATTACCTATACCCCACACATGCGAACACTTCTTCATCTATGAACGCGTGGGGAGGATGTGGATACAACACCCAATCTTCATGGACTTGTTCGACAAGATCCGATTATTATATAGAGGTGTTGCGAGAACTCGAGGATGAAGCCAACGCATATCAATGGCCTTGTTCCTATAACATAGGTAACATGCATAGTCCATAATGGGATGATCATTATGATTACAGTTGAGAAAATGGGCATATCGATGATTTTTCCAATCTTCCCCAAGAACCTACTCCGGATGGGTCATATGTGCAGGACTCGACATATGTACCCCCATCAATTGAATGGTCATATGAAACACCATCCGAGTGCTCATATGTACCCCCACCACCACCCCTCAAGGTGCAGTCTTTGGAGGATATGATCACTAAATTTATTCAGAATCAAAATGAATTTATTCAAAACCAAAATGAATTCAATCAAACCATCAAGCAAGAACTACGAGACCTGACAGCTTCAATTTGTCATATGATACAAGAGGACGTTACCCTTAGTAGTGAAAATGATATTCAAATAGATGATCCGAAAAACCTTGACCACTTTTTATTACTGGATCACCAAAATGCACAATCCATATCTAAGGGTGGAGATGAGAGTAGTGCTGGCGCTTTGATTAAAAAACAATTTGACTCTGATCCATATAAGCTCGTAATCCTTTTTCCCCAACGGTTGAGATAGTCCCACCAAGAGATTTTGGAGAAAGATTCCCAGGAGTCCCTCTTAGATTCTGATTCTTCCCAACAATGGATTCAAGTATTGTTGATTTCCAAGAATTTGATGTTCCAGTTTTGAAGGAAATAAAAAATATACATTTTGATCGTCTTGATGTGTTTGAAACTTTTGTGAATGTTTTTCAAATTACCAACTCTGATAATTTGAAATCATTGGACTCATGCATTACTGATTCCCTAGCTTTTAATGATCAATCGTTATGGGAAATAGAAAATGAGTTCATTGGGGGACCGAAAGAGAACCCTGCATCAAAATTTGAGTAAAATGGCCTTCTTCAGATCTTCGAGTCTGAATTTTTACAATCATGTGTGGATCTCTCCAAACATTCAAATGTTGACATTTCCACCACATGTTCCGCACAATTCGATTTTGAGGAATTATATGCACGGGAATCACTTGAGCCACCGAGCCACTCTATGCAATCTCTTCCTTCAGACTTACATTGTCACGCCCCAAGATCCGATAACATGGATCCGACGTGATGCCAGATGACCCAGTCATCTAAGGCCACTCAATTGTTCAAATAGCGGGCCATTTTTTCTCTTTTTTTTTAACTAATAATTATGTGTAAACCACATTGCCCAGCCCAATATCAGGTAAGCCAAGATCATAACCATAAATAACAATCCAACAATTATTACACCAAATAAACCAAGTACGAAAATTAAATAAATACATCAATCCAAAAATAAACTAATAAAGTCTTAGACAATAATTAAACTTAATGTCACAAATTCTCCAAATTTAAAAATTTTCATTTTGACCATCCAGAATGGCATCGTCATAGCCATACTGTGGCACAGGCTCGTATTCCTCTTCATCCTCAATCCCTGGGTCCTGTACATCCTCACTCTCCTGCACATCATCTGTGGTGGTGGAATGTAATGAGCACAACGGTACTCCGCAAGATAACAATTACAAGCAAAAACATAAATTATAAGAGGTATAAGATAATGAGGATGTACATATGATAAGCAATAAATGACATGACATTACCATAATGGCAATATTTCATAAAATAAATATTGGGGCACCAACATTTCTTGAAATGTCATACAATATAAGTCACTTTCCGATATGGAATTTAGGGTCCCAACACTACATTTGAACTATTCATTAGAACCCATGTGACAATACACTACACTTGGCACTATTCGCTTGTCACTTGGCCATTATAATACTTTGAGACCTTCCCTTCCATATGGGTAAATCACTCACTAAAAAATCATTACAGAATATCAATCCCTACACTAGGTTGGGTCTTTGTGTCACTGACCAATCCAACAGTGCACCCATCTACGAAGTTTCTCAGAATTTAATCCCTCCAAGACAAAGGTCATTTTCGGAATACCCGTTATGGGTAACCGATCACTAATCACTACACTGCACTAAACCACCACACAGTAAGACGTCTTCCCGTGGGGGTTATACAATGCAGTGGGGCTGTGGAACTGGGGTCCCTACTGTTAGGAATTTTGTAGATTGCAATTTGATGGTTGCATTATCATTCTAGCATCATTTGATTTACACACTTGCATTGGTTTTAAATAAACTTGAAATCTTGTTTTATTCATGCATTACTTTTTAGTTTTGTAAAAGTATTGATTTATGCATGTTTTGGTTTCAATCTTGGATGCATTTGATTTAGAAAAGAGTTTTCAAAGAAATCAAGCAAGCCTTGTTTTAAAAAGTTTTGAAACTTTTTAGGCTTTTTATGGCATGTTTTAAAAAAACCTTTAGAATCCTTAAAACATGTTTTCCAAGCTTGATTTAGTGGCCAAAAGGTCCCCCAAAGAAAAACCTTCAAATATGCAAAAGTTGCATTTTTTGCAAATAGGGGGGAGTCCCGGCAGTGTCGCCGGTCGACCGAGACACAGGTCTCGGTCGACCGAGACAACTGGAGGTAAAAACTGCATTTTTGCACTGAAACCTCCAACGGTCAGAAATCTGACCGTTGTGCCTTCCCGGTCGACCGAGGCCTGTGTGCCGGTCGACCGAGGATATAGCCGTTGGACCTTTTTGGCTATAAAATGAGTTCTTTCCCTTACCAAAAGTTGGGAATTTTTAACCCCTCCTTGAGAGGATTTGAGGCATATCAAAAGGGAAAAGAACCAAGGGATGAAGGGGAAGATTAGGAAAGCTAAAGCTTGGATTAATGAAGTTAAACCACCAAGTAGGCTCTTCCTTTCTTAATCATATGTTTTCATGCTTTTGTTTTATTTTTGGTAAATCATTTCTAGCATGTTAAACTATGTTTGTGTTGTGTCCTTAACATGTGTTATGTTTTGAGTTGATTTATTGTTTTGGATACAACACCATATGATTCAATCCAAGTAGTACTTGAATTGGTAAATCAAAGTAGATCATGTTAATGAAAGAAACTTGGTAAATCATATGTAACATGATCCATATACTTGGTTGAATCTTTGGTTGTTGTTTTCCATCATAAGAACATCTCTCTCAAAACTAACTTATGATTTGGATTCAACTTCTTTACAAATCATATGTTTTCATGTTTTGTTTTATCATTGGTAAATCTTTGTAACATGTTAATATATGATATGTTGTATCCTTAGCATATTCTATATTTTGAATAGATCTATTGTTTTGGATACATCACCATTGATTCATCAAAGTAGTACTTTATTGGTAAATCTAAGTAGATCATGTTAATGAAAGATGTAACATGATTCATATACTTTGTTGAATCTTTGGGTGTTGTTTTCCATCATAAGAAAATCTCTTTCAAATGTATCTTATGTTTTGGATTCAACATCTTTACAAATCATATGTGTATTATTGTTTTAATACTTCACAACTTGCCTTACTTTGATTGGTAAATCTTTTTCAAGTTGTCCTTATAATTACATATGATTTGTCCCCTCTTTTCAATCAAATCTATTTTTAGGTTTTATGAGCTACATTGATGATTTGATTGACATCCCTATGCATCACATGTTTAGAGCTAATCCATTTCATACAACTTGTGTAACTTTGATATCATCAACAAGTTGTTACTTTTAACATGTGATTGCTTTGCTTCCTCAATCTTAAATGTTTTATGAGCTAAAACTTTCTAAAGCCTTAGGCATACATTTATGAACTTTCATTTTCAAAATGATTGAGGACCACACACACACACACTTCATGTACTTTCATCTTTGCATTCATAGTGTGAGTGTGTATTAGTTTTTCACTTCCATATCCGCCTATTTAAGAGGCAATGTAATGAGCTTAATTGAATCTCCATCTAGTGTATGTTAGACACTAATTTAGTGAGATAACCAACCTATGGTTGAAGAGGTTATTGCTTAGCCTATAAAAGCATATTGTATAGGTTGATGTTAAGCCTTGAAAAACATCAATGTAAGGTTATTGCTTATCCTTGGAAAGCATATTGTAAAGGTTATTGCTTAGCCTATTGAAAAGCATAAATAGTGGAAATCCGGTGGGGTGTTGGTTCACAAGCCGGTAGTGGATGTAGGCATTGAGGCCGAACCACTATAAATCCTTGTGTGATGGTGATTGCTTTGTGGTGATTCTTTTGTTAGCTTCCGCATCTTGTATGATTAATCATCACATGTGACTAGTTTGTTTTAAAGAAGTTAAAATTGATTAAAATTGGTCATAGTTGAAGCTCACCCTATTCACCCCCCCTCTAGGGTTCGGATCCCCATGGACTTACAAGTGGTATCAGAGCGGGTTACTCCATTTTAGGGCTTAACAACCCGGAGTTGATCCTTGCTAGATTAGAACCCTAGTGTTGTGATTTACTGCATATCTTTTTAAAGATTTCCACTATGTTTGAAATTGAATTTCCCTAGCCTCATTGCACCACTCTAAGACTTTCTCAAGTTATATCTTCTAGAGTTGGTGAGTCCTCAAAGTGTTCTCTCATGGACAACCTTTTCAAGGCTTTAGGTGAATTTTCAAAGGTAGACTATTTGAGTAACCTTAGGCCTTGATACCCCTAGACCAACCTATGCTTTTTAGTTATATCCTTTTGTTGGTCATGTTACATTTGCATTTTGTTTCTTTATAGTCACATCTTTTAAAATGCAATGTTTCTTTGTGATCATTTGATTTTGTCTTCATGAACTTTTATAGTTATATCTCATGGTTTTCAAAATCCTTTGATTGCAACCTTTTCATGATGGATTTGCATATTGTTCATTTAGTAATATCTCTTGTTGTGCATATCTATTCATGATCAATTGATTGTGATTACAAATGCTTTCTAGCTAGTTTTTCATGATCAATTGATGTTGGAAAATCATTTGATGTTTGTCATAGTTAAATCCTTTTTGGAAATCAAATGATTTGAAGCAACCTTAGTTTTCCATTGATTTACAAGTTATATCTTTTGATATGGAAAATTTGTAAGTGTCTATTGTTTTTACAAATTGAAAACTTTACAATAGTACACTTCTTGTTTTTCAAAATCACTTGCTCTTAATTCTATAAATGATTCTTTGTTGGAATTTCATACATTGAAGTGATTTGGAAAACTTTGGAAAATGTTCTAAGCTTTATTAGTTATATTTATAGAAGCATTTTCCTTGAATTTATTTCCTTGTGCCTAATTATGATTGTATCATTTGAAAGGAAATAATTTTTACAAACAATTTGCATCTTTGCTCATTGAGTTACATTCTTTATGCAAATTGATTTTGATGTCTTACATTGCATGGTTGGATATAGTTTCATTGATTTGCATGTTTGTGCCTAACTTGGTATATTCTCTTAGATGCATTTTGATGATTGTTTATGTGCTTTATAGTAAAATCTTGCATTTGAGCTTTTTATGTACATATGTGATTTTATGTGCTAAGCTCATTTGGTTTAAACCACATATCCTTTTCCATTGCATTGTAAGCATAGTACATTTGCTAAGAGTGGAGATGTTACATGATAGCTTAATGGATCATTTTAGATGAATTGGAATTAAACCATTGTTCTTAATAGGTATATCCATTTATGTGGTCCATCTTCATCTTTATGTGATCCATGATGTCTCTCTAACTTCATACCTTCTTGTGCTTACATAGTTATATTCTTTATTGATGATATGGTATGAGTTAGATCTTGAGTGTTGATTGATCCTCTCTATGCAAATGTCAAAGTGTTCTATGTATGGTTGTGATCTTAGTTCTATTTGTTGAAACCATACTAGAACTCAAATCCATCCTCTATGCTTTATAGTCATTTCTTTTTGGATGGTTATGATGTTGATTCATGTATATGCTATAAGTGATATCATCCTAATACATGTTTCAACTTCATAGTAGTGATCTTGATCATATGAAACTCTTTGAAATCCATTCCTCATATTTCTATGTGTTTGATGGATAACTTAGATGTTGAATTCATATGATTTAGTCACTTTATAAATTGCATGCATTTCAAAGTCATATCCTTGTGCATTGCAATTTACCTTGTTCATCACTATGCTCAATAGTTATATCTTTATTAGTGATGAATATGCATTTATGATGCTTGATGGATTTTTTGTCACATTCTTGCTCTTTATCATGTTATCAAATTCAATTAGTTTCAATTGGTATAATGTTTGATTGATTTGATTTCTTGTGAATGTGATAAATCTTGTGTGCATTGGATTGAACTTGATAAGTAATATGGTTGTTCCATGTCACACACCATTAGCATCATTATGCTCTTGTTGCCACCTCTCTTTGCTCATATAGGCACTACACCAAAAATCGGAAATTGGAACGGAAAAGCGTTCCTAATCCTCCCGTTCCTAATCCGTTAAACCGTTCCAATTTCCGTTCCAATTTGGATTAGGAACGGTTGGTACCAAATTGGAACGGAAATTGGAACGGTTTAACGAATTAGGAACGGGAGGATTAGGAACGCTTTTCCGTTCCAATTTTCGATTTTTGGTGTAGTGAGGTATATCTCATGACCACCATGTTTATGTGTTCATAATATTGGTTGGTTATTAGTTGAGGTTGGCTTCATGTTTGAATTTCATTTCACTCTTTCATGCACCTTAATAAGTCATATTTATTGATTGAATGAAATGATTTTCAAAATCTTACATAGCATATGATTTTCATAAGTAATATTGATTGATGCTATGTTTGAGTAAACCCCATATCATGGATAGCTCTAATTTGGATTTCTCATAATAGTTATACTTTTAAATCCATTTTAGAGTGATTGATTTATTAAGTCATATCCTAAATCTCAATTGGTATTCTTTGTTTTTCCAATTGATATCCATGATTGCTTCTCTCTTTTGACCTAGCTCTCTTTTGGTAATTTGATCATATTGTGCTTTATAGTTAAATGAATCTAATCCTTTCCTTGAAGTTAACCCTCACTTGGTTAAACCATCTTCTTCTTGCACCTAATAGTTAAATCTTTGTCAAAAGTTTGACAAAAGAAGAGAATGGATTGAGGGGGAGTGTAAACCTTCATAGGAAGTATTAGTTGTGATCAAATTGACCCTAGGATTGCCTTTTGAACCCTTAGAGACTACTACCTCACATGATAGCCTGTTATGTATTTCATTTTCGATTTCATTTGTTAACAGGTGCTACTAATGGTATTTTCATTGTTTCATGTGTGTAGGTACCTTTGCAATTTAATGGCAAAGGGGGAGAAATTATGCAAGTTCTCAAAAGGGTGAAGAGAATGTCCAAGCTTCCTAAGGGGAGAGTTGTGTATGATCTTCTACAAAAGGGAGAGAATGCATACCTTGCCAAAGGGAGAAAGAGGCATGGTCAAAGGGGGAGAGCAAATAGAAGAAAGAAAGCTTGGAAGCTAAAGAAGATGCTTGGATAAAGAAAGAAAGAAGAAAGAAAGCTTGAAGGTTGATCAAGCTCCAAGCATCATGAAGATTGAAGCCCAAGAGCCCAAGCTATGAGAAGAAGCATCCAAGAAGATTTCAAGCCTTGTCCAGCTGAGGGGGAGCTAAAGACTAAGTGTGTTTATTCAGTGGTGAGTGTGTTTGCCATCAAATTGCAAAGGGGGAGATTGTTAGGAATTTTGTAGATTGCAATTTGATGGTTGCATTATCATTCTAGCATCATTTGATTTACACACTTGCATTGGTTTTAAATAAACTTGAAATCTTGTTTTATTCATGCATTACTTTTTAGTTTTGTAAAAGTATTGATTTATGCATGTTTTGGTTTCAATCTTGGATGCATTTGATTTAGAAAAGAGTTTTCAAAGAAATCAAGCAAGCCTTGTTTTAAAAAGTTTTGAAACTTTTTAGGCTTTTTATGGCATGTTTTAAAAAAACCTTTAGAATCCTTAAAACATGTTTTCCAAGCTTGATTTAGTGGCCAAAAGGTCCCCCAAAGAAAAACCTTCAAATATGCAAAAGTTGCATTTTTTGCAAATAGGGGGGAGTCCCGGCAGTGTCGCCGGTCGACCGAGACACAGGTCTCGGTCGACCGAGACAACTGGAGGTAAAAACTGCATTTTTGCACTGAAACCTCCAACGGTCAGAAATCTGACCGTTGTGCCTTCCCGGTCGACCGAGGCCTGTGTGCCGGTCGACCGAGGATATAGCCGTTGGACCTTTTTGGCTATAAAATGAGTTCTTTCCCTTACCAAAAGTTGGGAATTTTTAACCCCTCCTTGAGAGGATTTGAGGCATATCAAAAGGGAAAAGAACCAAGGGATGAAGGGGAAGATTAGGAAAGCTAAAGCTTGGATTAATGAAGTTAAACCACCAAGTAGGCTCTTCCTTTCTTAATCATATGTTTTCATGCTTTTGTTTTATTTTTGGTAAATCATTTCTAGCATGTTAAACTATGTTTGTGTTGTGTCCTTAACATGTGTTATGTTTTGAGTTGATTTATTGTTTTGGATACAACACCATATGATTCAATCCAAGTAGTACTTGAATTGGTAAATCAAAGTAGATCATGTTAATGAAAGAAACTTGGTAAATCATATGTAACATGATCCATATACTTGGTTGAATCTTTGGTTGTTGTTTTCCATCATAAGAACATCTCTCTCAAAACTAACTTATGATTTGGATTCAACTTCTTTACAAATCATATGTTTTCATGTTTTGTTTTATCATTGGTAAATCTTTGTAACATGTTAATATATGATATGTTGTATCCTTAGCATATTCTATATTTTGAATAGATCTATTGTTTTGGATACATCACCATTGATTCATCAAAGTAGTACTTTATTGGTAAATCTAAGTAGATCATGTTAATGAAAGATGTAACATGATTCATATACTTTGTTGAATCTTTGGGTGTTGTTTTCCATCATAAGAAAATCTCTTTCAAATGTATCTTATGTTTTGGATTCAACATCTTTACAAATCATATGTGTATTATTGTTTTAATACTTCACAACTTGCCTTACTTTGATTGGTAAATCTTTTTCAAGTTGTCCTTATAATTACATATGATTTGTCCCCTCTTTTCAATCAAATCTATTTTTAGGTTTTATGAGCTACATTGATGATTTGATTGACATCCCTATGCATCACATGTTTAGAGCTAATCCATTTCATACAACTTGTGTAACTTTGATATCATCAACAAGTTGTTACTTTTAACATGTGATTGCTTTGCTTCCTCAATCTTAAATGTTTTATGAGCTAAAACTTTCTAAAGCCTTAGGCATACATTTATGAACTTTCATTTTCAAAATGATTGAGGACCACACACACACACACTTCATGTACTTTCATCTTTGCATTCATAGTGTGAGTGTGTATTAGTTTTTCACTTCCATATCCGCCTATTTAAGAGGCAATGTAATGAGCTTAATTGAATCTCCATCTAGTGTATGTTAGACACTAATTTAGTGAGATAACCAACCTATGGTTGAAGAGGTTATTGCTTAGCCTATAAAAGCATATTGTATAGGTTGATGTTAAGCCTTGAAAAACATCAATGTAAGGTTATTGCTTATCCTTGGAAAGCATATTGTAAAGGTTATTGCTTAGCCTATTGAAAAGCATAAATAGTGGAAATCCGGTGGGGTGTTGGTTCACAAGCCGGTAGTGGATGTAGGCATTGAGGCCGAACCACTATAAATCCTTGTGTGATGGTGATTGCTTTGTGGTGATTCTTTTGTTAGCTTCCGCATCTTGTATGATTAATCATCACATGTGACTAGTTTGTTTTAAAGAAGTTAAAATTGATTAAAATTGGTCATAGTTGAAGCTCACCCTATTCACCCCCCCTCTAGGGTTCGGATCCCCATGGACTTACAAGTGGTATCAGAGCGGGTTACTCCATTTTAGGGCTTAACAACCCGGAGTTGATCCTTGCTAGATTAGAACCCTAGTGTTGTGATTTACTGCATATCTTTTTAAAGATTTCCACTATGTTTGAAATTGAATTTCCCTAGCCTCATTGCACCACTCTAAGACTTTCTCAAGTTATATCTTCTAGAGTTGGTGAGTCCTCAAAGTGTTCTCTCATGGACAACCTTTTCAAGGCTTTAGGTGAATTTTCAAAGGTAGACTATTTGAGTAACCTTAGGCCTTGATACCCCTAGACCAACCTATGCTTTTTAGTTATATCCTTTTGTTGGTCATGTTACATTTGCATTTTGTTTCTTTATAGTCACATCTTTTAAAATGCAATGTTTCTTTGTGATCATTTGATTTTGTCTTCATGAACTTTTATAGTTATATCTCATGGTTTTCAAAATCCTTTGATTGCAACCTTTTCATGATGGATTTGCATATTGTTCATTTAGTAATATCTCTTGTTGTGCATATCTATTCATGATCAATTGATTGTGATTACAAATGCTTTCTAGCTAGTTTTTCATGATCAATTGATGTTGGAAAATCATTTGATGTTTGTCATAGTTAAATCCTTTTTGGAAATCAAATGATTTGAAGCAACCTTAGTTTTCCATTGATTTACAAGTTATATCTTTTGATATGGAAAATTTGTAAGTGTCTATTGTTTTTACAAATTGAAAACTTTACAATAGTACACTTCTTGTTTTTCAAAATCACTTGCTCTTAATTCTATAAATGATTCTTTGTTGGAATTTCATACATTGAAGTGATTTGGAAAACTTTGGAAAATGTTCTAAGCTTTATTAGTTATATTTATAGAAGCATTTTCCTTGAATTTATTTCCTTGTGCCTAATTATGATTGTATCATTTGAAAGGAAATAATTTTTACAAACAATTTGCATCTTTGCTCATTGAGTTACATTCTTTATGCAAATTGATTTTGATGTCTTACATTGCATGGTTGGATATAGTTTCATTGATTTGCATGTTTGTGCCTAACTTGGTATATTCTCTTAGATGCATTTTGATGATTGTTTATGTGCTTTATAGTAAAATCTTGCATTTGAGCTTTTTATGTACATATGTGATTTTATGTGCTAAGCTCATTTGGTTTAAACCACATATCCTTTTCCATTGCATTGTAAGCATAGTACATTTGCTAAGAGTGGAGATGTTACATGATAGCTTAATGGATCATTTTAGATGAATTGGAATTAAACCATTGTTCTTAATAGGTATATCCATTTATGTGGTCCATCTTCATCTTTATGTGATCCATGATGTCTCTCTAACTTCATACCTTCTTGTGCTTACATAGTTATATTCTTTATTGATGATATGGTATGAGTTAGATCTTGAGTGTTGATTGATCCTCTCTATGCAAATGTCAAAGTGTTCTATGTATGGTTGTGATCTTAGTTCTATTTGTTGAAACCATACTAGAACTCAAATCCATCCTCTATGCTTTATAGTCATTTCTTTTTGGATGGTTATGATGTTGATTCATGTATATGCTATAAGTGATATCATCCTAATACATGTTTCAACTTCATAGTAGTGATCTTGATCATATGAAACTCTTTGAAATCCATTCCTCATATTTCTATGTGTTTGATGGATAACTTAGATGTTGAATTCATATGATTTAGTCACTTTATAAATTGCATGCATTTCAAAGTCATATCCTTGTGCATTGCAATTTACCTTGTTCATCACTATGCTCAATAGTTATATCTTTATTAGTGATGAATATGCATTTATGATGCTTGATGGATTTTTTGTCACATTCTTGCTCTTTATCATGTTATCAAATTCAATTAGTTTCAATTGGTATAATGTTTGATTGATTTGATTTCTTGTGAATGTGATAAATCTTGTGTGCATTGGATTGAACTTGATAAGTAATATGGTTGTTCCATGTCACACACCATTAGCATCATTATGCTCTTGTTGCCACCTCTCTTTGCTCATATAGGCACTACACCAAAAATCGGAAATTGGAACGGAAAAGCGTTCCTAATCCTCCCGTTCCTAATCCGTTAAACCGTTCCAATTTCCGTTCCAATTTGGATTAGGAACGGTTGGTACCAAATTGGAACGGAAATTGGAACGGTTTAACGAATTAGGAACGGGAGGATTAGGAACGCTTTTCCGTTCCAATTTTCGATTTTTGGTGTAGTGAGGTATATCTCATGACCACCATGTTTATGTGTTCATAATATTGGTTGGTTATTAGTTGAGGTTGGCTTCATGTTTGAATTTCATTTCACTCTTTCATGCACCTTAATAAGTCATATTTATTGATTGAATGAAATGATTTTCAAAATCTTACATAGCATATGATTTTCATAAGTAATATTGATTGATGCTATGTTTGAGTAAACCCCATATCATGGATAGCTCTAATTTGGATTTCTCATAATAGTTATACTTTTAAATCCATTTTAGAGTGATTGATTTATT
Source organism: Cinnamomum chago (assembly GCA_038049695.1). NCBI lineage: Eukaryota > Viridiplantae > Streptophyta > Magnoliopsida > Laurales > Lauraceae > Cinnamomum > Cinnamomum chago. The sequence goes on from CP142456.1 coordinate 37,985,183, forward strand.
AAGTCATATCCTAAATCTCAATTGGTATTCTTTGTTTTTCCAATTGATATCCATGATTGCTTCTCTCTTTTGACCTAGCTCTCTTTTGGTAATTTGATCATATTGTGCTTTATAGTTAAATGAATCTAATCCTTTCCTTGAAGTTAACCCTCACTTGGTTAAACCATCTTCTTCTTGCACCTAATAGTTAAATCTTTGTCAAAAGTTTGACAAAAGAAGAGAATGGATTGAGGGGGAGTGTAAACCTTCATAGGAAGTATTAGTTGTGATCAAATTGACCCTAGGATTGCCTTTTGAACCCTTAGAGACTACTACCTCACATGATAGCCTGTTATGTATTTCATTTTCGATTTCATTTGTTAACAGGTGCTACTAATGGTATTTTCATTGTTTCATGTGTGTAGGTACCTTTGCAATTTAATGGCAAAGGGGGAGAAATTATGCAAGTTCTCAAAAGGGTGAAGAGAATGTCCAAGCTTCCTAAGGGGAGAGTTGTGTATGATCTTCTACAAAAGGGAGAGAATGCATACCTTGCCAAAGGGAGAAAGAGGCATGGTCAAAGGGGGAGAGCAAATAGAAGAAAGAAAGCTTGGAAGCTAAAGAAGATGCTTGGATAAAGAAAGAAAGAAGAAAGAAAGCTTGAAGGTTGATCAAGCTCCAAGCATCATGAAGATTGAAGCCCAAGAGCCCAAGCTATGAGAAGAAGCATCCAAGAAGATTTCAAGCCTTGTCCAGCTGAGGGGGAGCTAAAGACTAAGTGTGTTTATTCAGTGGTGAGTGTGTTTGCCATCAAATTGCAAAGGGGGAGATTGTTAGGAATTTTGTAGATTGCAATTTGATGGTTGCATTATCATTCTAGCATCATTTGATTTACACACTTGCATTGGTTTTAAATAAACTTGAAATCTTGTTTTATTCATGCATTACTTTTTAGTTTTGTAAAAGTATTGATTTATGCATGTTTTGGTTTCAATCTTGGATGCATTTGATTTAGAAAAGAGTTTTCAAAGAAATCAAGCAAGCCTTGTTTTAAAAAGTTTTGAAACTTTTTAGGCTTTTTATGGCATGTTTTAAAAAAACCTTTAGAATCCTTAAAACATGTTTTCCAAGCTTGATTTAGTGGCCAAAAGGTCCCCCAAAGAAAAACCTTCAAATATGCAAAAGTTGCATTTTTTGCAAATAGGGGGGAGTCCCGGCAGTGTCGCCGGTCGACCGAGACACAGGTCTCGGTCGACCGAGACAACTGGAGGTAAAAACTGCATTTTTGCACTGAAACCTCCAACGGTCAGAAATCTGACCGTTGTGCCTTCCCGGTCGACCGAGGCCTGTGTGCCGGTCGACCGAGGATATAGCCGTTGGACCTTTTTGGCTATAAAATGAGTTCTTTCCCTTACCAAAAGTTGGGAATTTTTAACCCCTCCTTGAGAGGATTTGAGGCATATCAAAAGGGAAAAGAACCAAGGGATGAAGGGGAAGATTAGGAAAGCTAAAGCTTGGATTAATGAAGTTAAACCACCAAGTAGGCTCTTCCTTTCTTAATCATATGTTTTCATGCTTTTGTTTTATTTTTGGTAAATCATTTCTAGCATGTTAAACTATGTTTGTGTTGTGTCCTTAACATGTGTTATGTTTTGAGTTGATTTATTGTTTTGGATACAACACCATATGATTCAATCCAAGTAGTACTTGAATTGGTAAATCAAAGTAGATCATGTTAATGAAAGAAACTTGGTAAATCATATGTAACATGATCCATATACTTGGTTGAATCTTTGGTTGTTGTTTTCCATCATAAGAACATCTCTCTCAAAACTAACTTATGATTTGGATTCAACTTCTTTACAAATCATATGTTTTCATGTTTTGTTTTATCATTGGTAAATCTTTGTAACATGTTAATATATGATATGTTGTATCCTTAGCATATTCTATATTTTGAATAGATCTATTGTTTTGGATACATCACCATTGATTCATCAAAGTAGTACTTTATTGGTAAATCTAAGTAGATCATGTTAATGAAAGATGTAACATGATTCATATACTTTGTTGAATCTTTGGGTGTTGTTTTCCATCATAAGAAAATCTCTTTCAAATGTATCTTATGTTTTGGATTCAACATCTTTACAAATCATATGTGTATTATTGTTTTAATACTTCACAACTTGCCTTACTTTGATTGGTAAATCTTTTTCAAGTTGTCCTTATAATTACATATGATTTGTCCCCTCTTTTCAATCAAATCTATTTTTAGGTTTTATGAGCTACATTGATGATTTGATTGACATCCCTATGCATCACATGTTTAGAGCTAATCCATTTCATACAACTTGTGTAACTTTGATATCATCAACAAGTTGTTACTTTTAACATGTGATTGCTTTGCTTCCTCAATCTTAAATGTTTTATGAGCTAAAACTTTCTAAAGCCTTAGGCATACATTTATGAACTTTCATTTTCAAAATGATTGAGGACCACACACACACACACTTCATGTACTTTCATCTTTGCATTCATAGTGTGAGTGTGTATTAGTTTTTCACTTCCATATCCGCCTATTTAAGAGGCAATGTAATGAGCTTAATTGAATCTCCATCTAGTGTATGTTAGACACTAATTTAGTGAGATAACCAACCTATGGTTGAAGAGGTTATTGCTTAGCCTATAAAAGCATATTGTATAGGTTGATGTTAAGCCTTGAAAAACATCAATGTAAGGTTATTGCTTATCCTTGGAAAGCATATTGTAAAGGTTATTGCTTAGCCTATTGAAAAGCATAAATAGTGGAAATCCGGTGGGGTGTTGGTTCACAAGCCGGTAGTGGATGTAGGCATTGAGGCCGAACCACTATAAATCCTTGTGTGATGGTGATTGCTTTGTGGTGATTCTTTTGTTAGCTTCCGCATCTTGTATGATTAATCATCACATGTGACTAGTTTGTTTTAAAGAAGTTAAAATTGATTAAAATTGGTCATAGTTGAAGCTCACCCTATTCACCCCCCCTCTAGGGTTCGGATCCCCATGGACTTACACCTACTTTCATTTGTTTTCTAACATTTCATTTATTTTAATTAGTTTAGACCTAATTAGAATAAAGCATATTATATGCATACTTATCCTCAAGCGTCCCATGCCACTTGGCTTCCATATGCACTCTTATGGTTCATCCCTTTCGATCAATATTATAAATTAATATTTTATGGAGTGGGTGTTACAATCATTTATCATCAACACATGAGGGTATTATCATACACTTTTCAATATTAAAAAAAATGCCATACAAACTTTCCATAATTAGCACATTATGTAAAACTTGCCATAAACGATAACATATAGAAATTTTCATAATTTGAATGCTAGGCAACAAACCATAATGTCCATAACACTATTACCATATCACCAATTACGTATATACATTTTTAGAAAGTAATTGAAACTTGCCTTATATGGAGCTTTACTAACCACTTGAGAAAAAGGGTGTTACAATATGAATTAGTGAAGAGGATATCGGAGTAGCACGGAAGTTCAAGACCGATCTTAGTGAACGAGATCATTGCAGAGAAGAAGCGGCCTGAGGCTTGACTGTCGCTGCGAAGAAGACAATTGTTCACTAGAACAGTTCAAGCCGGGTCGAATTCGTATCAGTTCTAGTTCAGTTTGACCCGACCCAGTTTAGAAAACCCAATTCAGCAGAGTCACGCCAGCAATACGGTCAATGGCCAGAGTTGACTAGGTTCAACTCGACCCACTTTGCAGAAGCCCAGTTGAGCAGAGCTCAGTTTATCTGAGTTTTAGTCAAATTTATCTGAGTTCTAGTGCAATTTATCTGAGTTTTTGTCAAATTTATCTGTGTTTTTGTCAAATTTATCTGATTTTTTTATTTATTTGAGATCTAATGCATTTTATTTGAGTTTTTTTCAAATTTATCTGAGTTTTAGTCAAATTTATCAGAATTTCTTTTTAAATTTATCTGAGTTTATGGAAAATCTATCTAAGTTTTTTGGAAAATTTATTTACATTTCTTGAAATCTATTGCATTTTTTAATTTTATTTGTGTCTTTTGAAGTTTATTTGCGTTGTTTTAAATTTATAGTTTTGGAAAAAATACTTGAGTCTTTCGTAAAATTTTCCAAATTTTGGAAAATTGGTTTATTGTAGTTTGGGCAAATGCATTTGTGCTTTTTGAAATTTATTTGCATTTTTTAATTTTATTTATGTCTTTTGAAATTTATGTGCGTCTTTTGAAATTTATTTACATTTTTTTAATTTTATTTCGATCCTTTGAGATTTATTTACGTCTTTTGAAGTTCATTTCCATTTTTTGAAATTTATTTGGATCTTTTGATATTTGTTTGCGTCTTTTTAAATTTATCTTTGTTCTTTTCAAATTATTGCGTTTTTTGAAATTATTGCGTTTTTTTTAAAATTTTATTTACGTATTTTGAAATTTATTGTGTCTTTTCAAATTTATTTATATTTTTTTCATTTTATTTATGTATTTTGAAATCTATGTGTCTTTTGAAATTTTTTTACATTTTTTGAAATTTATTTGGATCTTTTGAGATTTATTTGCATATTTTTAAATTTATTTGTGTTCTTCTGAAATTTATTGAGTTTTTGGAAATTATTTCATTTTTTAAATTTATTTGCTTTCTTTCAAATTTATTTGTATTTTTTGCATTTATTTGCATTTTTTAATTTTATTTGAGTATTTTGAAATTTATTTTCATCTTTTGAAATTTAATTACAAGTTTATTTGCATTCTTTTGAATTTATTTGTAATTTTTAGAATTTATTTCATTTTCTATTTTATTTTGGTATTTTGAAATTTATTTACAAATTTATTTGCGTTCTTTCAAATTTATTTGTATTTTTTGGATTTATTTGCATTTTTAATTTTATTTACGTATTTTGAAATTTTGTTTCGTCTTTTGAAATTTATTTGGATGTTTTGAAATTTATTTGGCTAATTAAATGGTAGTTGATCATTATTAATGACATATCCTACTAATTGTGGGATATGATTTTGAATAAAGGGTAAATTAGACATTTTAGGTCTTCAAATTTGAAAAAAGGACTTGTCACACTACGAAAAAAGATTGTGGACCTAAGGCACTAAAGTGAAATGTTCAGGGACCCGTCGCCGAATGCCCCATTAAAGTATATAGCTACTAGTTATGACCCCATTTATTTCATAAAAACCTATTTTAGCCACCATAACACATAGACCTAGCATAACCAACTAGACTAGTCAACTAGTCTAGCCAAAATGGTTTCCAACTTAGCCAAGGGTGTGACCACACTTCCTAATTCATTTAAACAAGTATTAAAAATTTAATTTGGTCCTTTAACTAAATTTAGCATATAAATAACAGAAAATTATAACGTTACAATTTGTCCATATGTGATCAATTGATGCACTAGGGTTAGGTTTTGGGCTTAGTCCATTAAACCAAGACTCATTTAGATTTAAATCCACCATTCCATCACCTTAAAATCATTAAAACAAAACCTTATGATTGCTGGAATTTATTTATATTTATACCAAAATTTTAATCTAACCCAAGATCTACAATTGGTGTACCAATGGGTCATATAGAGTCAAACCGGTTAACCCAAAAAGGGTCCCAATGATCTAACACCTAAAATCATGACTAAAACAGAAACTAAAAGTTTAATTAAAACCCTCAATTTTTAGTTATTTCAAAGATCCAAACTATTAAAAACTTTGCATATATAGATGAGAATATCCCTAGAACTTTTGGGCCCGATCCGACCATTGATTTGTCAAATCCAAGGGTTCAAAAATATCTTTCCTTTATCATGAACATTTAGGATATCCAAAATCCCCCTTTTTTTTATCCCTTTTTTTTCCCATGATATGGATCTTTAAAATAAACTAGATTACAATATAATGGCTAAAAGCATAACAATTTCTTTCATAAAAAAAATAGATTTTAGAAAAAGATGAATTACGATAATTATTAAACTATATGATCATTAAAACTAGCAAAACTAACTCTAATGAATTATTAAAAAAAACACAAAATGAATCTAATCTTTAAAAATCTAGTCCCCAAAATACATTTAAACCATAAATTAAGATTTCACTATTTTCCTATCCAAACATTGGTAATGACCCAAGCCTAATCAATAATCGAAACCATGAACTTGGATCCCCTCTTCCTTTGGCCAATCTCAGTAAAGAAAATGACATGGGTTGCTTCATCATGGTGCTAAAATACCATTAATGGCCATCAATAAATATGGAAGAGGGAAGACATTAGAGAAGAAAATGGTGAAAGAAAATAAATAATAAAATATGTAAGAAAATGAAAAGAAACCTACCTCAAAGAAGTCCACCTCCAAGCAAGCTTCTTCCTTCTCTCTCTTTCTTCCTTTTTCTTTCTTCCCTTAAGTCACACGTCCACTTCCTCTCTCTCTCTCTCTCTCTCTCTCTCATTCTAAAACACCACACGATGGAGATGGGGGATAGTCCTAACTAAAAAGAATCTAACTATTCCCTCCTTTTAAGGAACTAAATCTAATTACATTCCCTTGATTAGATATGTAGTCTATGATACACCTCCATTTAAACTTTCTAAAGATCCTAGCCCTACATTATTCTCCATAGATCCCCAATCATCTCCATTTGCAACTAATCAAGGGGTGTCCAATTTGGAGAGAAATCTCCATTCTCTCAATTATAGTTAGGTCAAACCAATTAGGGATAATTTAGTGCCCCAATTCCTCAATTAGATTAATGATTAACAATCAATTATAGGGTTTCCAATTAAGTTTGAAATTTGAAATAAAACGGAAAGTAAAGAGGAGGGAAACAAAGTGCCACATCATCCTCCACTTGGCACAAGTCAAAGTGGGCCCTAAACACACCATTTATAAGAACTTTCCGAAATTAGCATTAATTGTTATTATTATTTTCTTATTTCAATAATGTGTGAGGGTCCGCTAAATTGGATTTAAGCATTAATTATAAAAATCAAATCTAATTAAAATGACACTTTAATTAGCAACATAAGAATGAATAATAATTGATGAAAATGAAGAAAGTGAAGTGCATGGACAATTAAATAAAATGCATGAAGTCATAATTAAATACATGAAAATAATGGATTAAATACATGTAATAATCATAATAATAATTAAATTTCTATTAAAATAATTACTGTAAGACCCCGACCCGAGTGAACCCGATTAGTGCTAATTAAGTTGCGTGTTAGTGCTAAGCTTGATTAGTGGTTTTGGCTAAGTTGGGTTTGGAATAGCTTTTGATATAGTTTTGGGGATTTTGATTTGCTTTGTGTTAGTAGGGCCCTTTGGGGGTTCCCTTTCATGACATTGCATATGTTTGAGGATTGATCGGAGGTTTTTACATTCATGATTTTAATCCCGTTTTACTCGTTTTGATGATCCCTACAACTTTCATGTTGATCCCGTCCTCGTTTGAGATCCCGAAATCCGATTTCATAGCCTTGAGGGCAAAACAGTCATTGCACACAAAATCTGTACCCAAAACTTGATATTCCCGAAACCCGCGAAACATATACTTTTTGGAAACTAGATATTTCGACGATCATTTCTTCCTTCTTCGTCGAATTCATCCGAGGACCCGAGAGAGATGATTTCAGCCAAATTAGTTCCTTAAGTTGTGGGACCCAACCTCTCCTTTGTTAACAAAGGGAGAACCCATCCCCATTTCCACTCACTCTCCATTGTTCCAGCACAACTATTGAGCCTAGGGTTTTTCTTGCAACTTCTTCTCCTTCTTGCTTCTTCATCTCCAAGCCACACCAATAGTTCATCAATCAAGCTTTGAAGATCACCAATCTCTTCCTCATCTAGCAAGCTTCACTTTGATACCTTTTGTGGAAGAACCCATCAACTTTGAGACTCCCTTTGAGATAGCTCTCTTCATTTGAAGGTCACCCAAGTAAGTGTTCTTCTTCATCTCCTAGATTTGTATTCCTATAGCCTTAGAGAAGCTCCACCTTGATTATTGAAAGGTTTCCTTGTCATTTCATTGTTTGACCCATTCTAGGGTTTGTTTTGGGGGTTTTTGATTGTAGCTTGGCTTTGAGCAATAGAAGTGAATAGAAGCTTGATTTCAGCTAGCTTGGACTTGAGGCAAGTGAATGATTGGATGTTTTTAAGTTTCAAATGGTTTGGTGAAGCATTTATGCATTTTTATGCTTTCATTCATTGCTTTTATTGATTTTTCATAGTTGAAATAAATGATCTTAATGCATCTTGATGGCCTCATTTAATGTCTTGGAATCATGTGTTTAAGTCACCTTGTTTATAGTTATTTGTGGTTGTTGATGTGTTGGAAGGAAAGGAAAAAGGGAAGAAAAATCAGTGTCCCGGACCTGCTACACGCCCAGGTCCGATCGATCGGACGTGCAGGCCGATCGATCAGTCTGTCTTTAACTGAGAGGCTTTTTGAGCCGATCGATCGGACTCTGTTCATAACTGGGACAGTTTGAGTCCAGTGGGTTTTGATATTTATTTTTTTTGTGGACCTTGGCTACCCTCCTTGGACTCACTTGACCATACGTGAGAGCGTCTTGAGCCGATGCTCTTCACGGTTGGTTCGGATGCATCGAAGTTCAATCTATTTCAATCTTGAACGGGATGGAACGACACGATATCTTCTTCATACCTAAATGCAAAGTCTATTTCCTTGGGTATCGCGAATTCTATTCCTTTCGGTGACTGAGTAGGTTGCTCGATGGTTCCGGGTTGACATCATACTTAGGATGGACTGTTTATAGTCTTGATTTTTCTATCATAGCATCTAGTACTATCCATAAGCTCAATTTAAGTTTTGAAAATCGTAAAAGTGGATAAGGAGCCCGGAATGTCTTCAAACTCAAGGAGTACCAAGTCATTTCCATAATCGACATACGGGACCCCTATTCACTCAAATAGATCTTAAAACCATTATCTTTCCCGAATTGGTATAGTTCATTATATTCTTCATTTCCAAGATTTACATTACATGACTTGTTTTTCCCGAAGCATTGTTATACACTTGAAATAGTTACTTGACCCGAAGTGCATTGCACCACATGACATGTCAGTGTGCCCTTGAGCACCCCCGTCTTGCCCGTTTGATTATATATTTGTACTTGATTTACTTGCATTGTCTCGATTGTATTTGACCTATGAGTCGGCACCACTAAGCTTGGATAACCTCGTTGGTTTGATCCACCGACTTGGAGATCCCCCTCTTGTCCCGCCAGCTGCAGTTTGGATCCCGCTACCCGGTCATTACCGTGGCCTTGTCCCGATGCCGCAGATTGCTACTGTGGTCCCCGATGCCCGGCTCGCTACCGTGGTCATGTATAGTATATGTATATGTAATTATATGAGATCCCCTGTTTCTCCTCACCTCGAGTGACTGAGATCAGGGCCTAGTTATTGCTCTATCACCTTAGTGATAGAGGACTTAGCTTCGTGTGGTCGCCATCTTGCTTGTTCCTGATTCCTTGGATACCCTATGAGTTTTATCTTGTTTACATGTTTTTCTAACAAATGATTTATCTATTTTATGAGAGTTCTTGCTTAAACAGATTTCCTTGCTTTTCGAGATATTTCATCTATTATATGTTGTGGTATCTTCTCACTCTCTTGCCAGACCGTCGTGTCTGATCCTTTGCTTTGGTACTCAGGAGCCGGAGGAGGCGGTAGGTGAGCCGCAACCTCTAGTTGAGTGGCGTGCTGACGATGTCATGTAGACATCGGGTTGCTACAAGAGGCGTAACATTTTGGGGAGAACTTATTAACCATTCTTTTGGGTTATTATTTTTGTAATATTGGCCTTTGTTGGCCTCTAATTTTGGGGAATGTAACTAAATGATATTTTGTCTAACTTTAACAACTTTTGGGAAACATGCTACAGATCATTGCTCACTCTGATACAGTTTTGATATTTGATGTTAATGCTTGCATGACTAGAGATAGTTGTCTATTTGATTTGCTACACGCTTCCGCACTAAAAAGAAAAATTCATGCAAGGTTGTGATATCCTCACCGCGGACACCTGTGGGAAATTAAATAAGTTGTATATTGTGGATGTAGATAATCCCCTTTGATCATCATTACACACTAATGTCCCGATCCCGGATTGGGATTCCCGGTCCGGGGTCGCGACAATTACCATGAAATAAATTGAAAAACACCCTAGTCATCTCTAGAGGGTCTAGGGTTGGGCCCAAATGTGAATCCGAGTTAGGGTCATTACATCCTTCCTCCCTTAGGAAATTTGGTCCTCCAAATTTAAGAACATACCTCATTCAAAAAGTGGGGATACTGTTGCTTCATGTCCTCCTCGGACTCCCATGTCGCTTCCTCCACAGAATGGTTCCTCCAAAGGACCTTCACCAAATGAATCCTCTTGTTTCTCAACACCTTCTCTTGGCGGTCTGAGATCTGCACTGGTATCTCCTCATAGGTCAAATTTTTCTCAAGAGTTAGCTCCTCAAAGCTAAGCACGTGGGATGGGTCGGGTTCATATTTCCTCAGCATTGATATATGAAAAACGTCATGGACACTAACAAGCTGAGGTGGTAGTGCTAATCGGTAGGCCAGGTCTCCGATTCTCTCTAAAATCTCAAACGGACCAATGAAACGCGGGCTAAGCTTCCCCTTCTTACGAAACCGCATCACCCCTTTTGTGGGCGAGACCTTTAAGAAAACTTTATCACCAACGGCAAACTCCAGATCTCTCCTCCTGACATCTGCATAGCTCTTTTGTCTACTCTGAGCTATCCTAAGCCTCTGTGTAATGAGTTGCATCTTGTCAGCTGTCCTCTGCACAATCTCTGGTCCAATGAGTTGTTTCTCTCCAACCTCATCCCAGCATATAGGGGACCTCCAATTCCTGCCATATAACGCTTCAAAAGGTGCCATCTGAATACTAGAATGAAAGCTATTGTTATAAGCAAATTCAATCAATGCCAGGTGCTCATCCCAATCACCACCGAAGTCCAAAATGCAAGCCCTTAGCATGTCCTCTAATGTCTGAATAGTCCTCTCCGATTGTCCATCTGACTGAGGATGGTATGCAGTGCTAAAGTTCAACTTCGTTCCAAGGGTTGTGTAAGACCCCGACCCGAGTGAACCCGATTAGTGCTAATTAAGTTGCGTGTTAGTGCTAAGCTTGATTAGTGATTTCTGGTTAAGTTGGGTTTGGATTAGCTTTGATTATGGTTTCGGACTAATTCGATTGTCTTGATTTGCTTTGGTAGCTTGTGGGGCCCTTTGGGGGTTCCCTTTTCGGCTTTGTATTTTCTCGAGGAATTTCCCGATTTATTGTGGATTATGTTTTTGGCTCGTTGCATGCATCTTGTAGATCTCAACAACTTTCATGTTAATCCCGTATTCATTCAAGATCCCGAAACCCGATTTTCATAGCCTAAAGGGCAAAACAGTCATTGCACACCAAGTCTGTACCCAAAACTCGATATCCCCGAAACCCGCGAAACATGTACTTTTTGGAAACTAGATATTTCGACGATCATTTCTTCCTTCTTCGTCGAACCCATCCGAGGTCCCGAAGTAGATGATTTCAGCTAATATAGTTCCTTAAGTTGTGGGACCCAAGCCCCCTTTGTTAACAAAAGAGAACCCATCTCTTCTTTCTCATTCACTCTCCATTCTTGTTCCAGCACAACTGAGCCTAGGGTCTGCTCTTGTGCTTTTCTTCTTCTTCTTCTTGTTTCTTCATCCCCAAGCCACACCTAGGGCTCATCAATCAAACATTGGAGATCACCAATCACTCCCTCATCTCTCAAGCTCTCCATTGGTACCATTTGTGAGGAGAACCCTCCATTCCAAGACCTTCATTGAGCTTACCATTGCCATTAGAGGACCTTCAAGGTAAGTGATCATTCCCATCTTCTAGATTTGTTGTCTCCTAGGCCATGAGGTACTACATTTGCATTATTGTTGGTTTGTTCATTGTCATTCCTTGTGTAACCCATTTTAGGGTTGTTTTTGGGATTTTTGATTTGTAGCTTGGCTTTGAGCAATAGAGGTGATAAAAGGCTTGATTTCAACTAGCTTGGACTAGAGGCAAGTGGATGTTTTGATCTTTATAAGTTCCATGATTTTTTGGTGTTTTTCACTCATGTCTATTTATTACATTGCTTTGACATAAATGTTCATAATGGAGCTTTGGTAGTGCATTCATGGTATTGCATTTGTGACTTATAAGTGTAGTAATGAATGACATTTAATTCTTCTCTTGTTTATACCCAAAGTACTCTATGGTGAAATGGTTTCCTTCTTTCTTTGTATGGAATGGGATGTTGATGAATGAAGTGATGCATGAACAATTATGGGAGCCTTGGGAGAAGTGTAATTAGATGCATTGGAGGAGCTTTTAGCTCAGTTTTGTGTCAAGGATTAAGTAAAAGTGAGGAGGATGGTTTTGAGGAGGAAAGTGACTCAAAATCTGAACACAGTGGGTGATTCCCGCACTGGCGGTCAGCCTGCGGTCACCCGGCGGTTAGCCGCTTGGTGACTGGCGGCTAACCGCCAGCTAGCCGAAATGTCACGGTGGCTTTTCCAGAGAGCACACTTCTTCTCCTCAAAACTCAATCAGCTCCACGGTTGGCCAGCGGCTAACCGCCGAACACATCGGCGGCTAACCGCCAGCTAACCGCACTTGGCGGTCAGCTTTCCAGTAAGCTGCATTTCTGCAGCCCACCCGCGGTCAGCTGTGCGGTCAGCCAGCGGCTAGCCGCCCATCCCAGCGGCGGCTAACCGCCAGCTGACTGCCAGGTAACCGAAATTCCCCAGATTTTGAAAAGCTCCCCGCCAGCTGACTGCCAGGTAACCGTTCGAGCGCTGAGCTTTGTCAATCGAAGGGGATTCACTAGGCATTGCTTGATGCCATCCGAGAAAGAAACCATATCACAAATATGTCATTCGAAATTTTGGAAATATCGTAGGAGTGCATAAGGAGCCCGGAATGTCTCAAAACTCAAAGAGTACCAAGTAAGGGCTATAATAGACATACGGGACCCCTATTCACTTAATTGGATTTCTAAATTGATATTTTACCCGAATTTCATTATAGTGTATTGTTTCACCTCATTCCCAGGAATTTCATCGCATGACTTGTTTTCTCGAAAGCTTTGGAGCTACAATAGTAACAGTGAATTGCCCCGAAATGTATTGCCCGATATGGAAAGACAGTGTGCCCTTGAGCACCCCCGTTTTACCGTTTATTTACTGTACTTGAATACTTGATATGCCTCGATTGGTTTTATCCTATGAGTCGGCATCACTAAGCTTGGATACCTTGTCAGTCTGATCCACTGACTTGGAAATCCCTCTCCCGTCCCGCCAGCTGCAGTTTGGATCCCGATACCCGGTCTAATACCGTGGTCCCGTCCCGATACCCGGTTCGCTACCGTGGTCCCGTTCCCGTATAATTATATTGTATATATGTATACGTTGTTTCTCCTCACCTTGTGTGACAGAGATCAACGTCCCGTGATACTGTTGTCACTTTAGTGACAGAGGACTTAGCTTTATGTGATTGCCACCTTGTTAGTTCCCGAATCCTTGGATACCTGATATGTTTTATATTGTTTACTTGTTCATCGCAAATGATTTATCTATTTTATGAGAGTTCTTGCTTAACTCAGATTTATACGCTTTGCCAGAGATTTTCTTGTATTAGATATTGTTGTATCCTTGCTTTCTCTTGCCAGACCGTCGTGTCTGACCCTTTGCTTTGGTACTCAGGTCCCGTTGTCGGCTTCCTTGAGGAGGAGCCGGAGGAGGCGGTAGGCGCGCCGCAACCTCTAGTCGAGTGGCGTGCTGACGATGTCATGTAGACATCAGATTGCTTTGAGAAGCGTAACATTTTGAGGGGAACTATTTAACCATTCTTTTGGGTTGTTGTTTTGTGTACATTGGCCTTTGTTGGCCTCTATTTTTGGGAATGTAATTAAATGATATTTTGTCTAACTTTAACAACCATTGGGAAACATGCTATAAATCATTGCTCATTCTGATACAGTATTTTAGTCTGGTGTTATTGTTTTTATGACCAAGGATGGTTTGACTATTTGATTTGCTACATGCTTCCGCATTTAACAGAAATATTCAATTATGGTTATGATATCCTCACCGCGGACACCTGTGGGAAATTAAATAAATCATATGGTATTATTAAGCAGTTGTGGATCATCCTAACATCAATATTAGTCCCGATCCCGAATCTCTCGGTCCGGGGTCGCGACAGGTTGCTTGTAAACACCTCCAAAATCTAGAGGTGAACCGCGGGTCTCTATCTGAAACAATAGACACCGGAATCCCATGTAATCTAACAATCTCCTTTACATAAATCCGAGCGAATTTCTCCAAAGATGTTGTCGTATTAGCTGTCAACTTCCCTAACATCTTCAGAGGTATAAAATGAGTTGTCTTAGTGAGTCTGTCCACCACTACCCATATAGAATCATTACCCCTATGGGTCCGTGGCAAACCACAAGTGAAATCCATGGTGACATGCTCCCACTGCCAAACTGGTATATCCAAGGATTTCATTAATCCCCCTGGTCTTTGGTGCTCGGCCTTAACTTGTTGGCACACTAAACATTGAGAAACAAACTTTGCTATCTCGCGCTTCATATTCATCCACCAAAAGCGCATCTTCAAATTTTGATACATCGTAGTGCTCCCTGGGTGCACCACATAGTGTGGATGGTGTGCTTCTGAAAGAATTTTCTTTTTAAGTTCAGGATCATTCGGCACACACAAACGCCCTTGACAATAGAGAATGCCTCCCTCCAAGGAAAATTCTGATCTATAACTAATTGTGGCAATGATTTTAACCAACTCTGGGTCACTACTTTGTCCCTCCTTGATCTTGTCAATGAGTGTAGGTTGCACAAACATTCTAGCCACAAATGTCCGCTCACCCTGCTGCTCAATGCTTAAGTTCAACTCCACAAATTTCTCAATCAACCCGTGCTCCTTAATCATCATCCAAGATATTAAAGCCGCCTTTCGACTAAGAGCATTCACCACCACATTAGCCTTACCTGGATGATAAAAGATAGTAAGATCATAATCGTTTAAAAGCTCCATCTACCTCCTCTGCCGATTGTTAAGATCCTGTTGAGTGAAGATGTATTTAAGGCTTTGGTGATCAGTCATCACTTCAAACTTCTCACCATACAGATAGTGCCTCCAGATCTTTAAGGAAAATACCACTGCTGCTAATTCGAGGTCATGCGTTGGATAGTTTTGTTCATGATTCTTTAACTGCCTCGACGCATAAGCTATGACCTTCCCGTTCTGCATCAGTACGCACCCCAATCCTTTGTTTGAAGCATCACTATAGATAGTAAATCCTCCTCCGGTAGTCGGAAGTGTGAGAATAGGCGCTGATGTCAGCCTCTTCTTCAGCTCTTGAAAGCTCGCTCCACATTCATCAGTCCAGACAAATGGCTCATTCTTCCTTGTTAACTTCGTCATTGGAGCTGCTAAAGTGGAAAACCCTTCGATGAATCGCCGATAATAACCAACAAGCCCTAAGAAACTCCGAATCTCAGTCACAGTGGATGGCTGCTTCCAATTCAATATAGCTTCGCTCTTCTTAGGATCTACAACAATACCTTCATTAGAGATCACATGCCCCAAAAACTGACTTTGGCGCGACCAGAACTCACATTTACTGAATTTGGCATACAACTTGTGTTCTCTCAGAGTCTGAAGCACAATACGAATATGTTCCTCATGGGCTTGCTCAGACTTGGAATATATAAGAATGTCATCAATAAAAACCACAATAAACTGGTCCAGGAAAGGCTTATACACTCTGTTCATTAAATCCATGAAGGTTGCAGGGGCATTGGTCAACCCAAAAGGCATGACCAGGAACTCATAGTGTCCATATCTAGTCCTAATGTTGTCTTCGGAATATCTTCTTCCTTAACCCGAAGTTGGTGATATCCAGAACGCAGGTCTATCTTCGAAAAGAATTGAGCGCCTTGTAGTTAGTCGAATAATTCATCAATTCGAGGCAATGGGTACTTATTCTTGACCATCACTTATTGAGTTGTCTATAGTCGACGCACATTCTCATAGACCCGTCCTTCTTCTTCACAAAAAGTACCGGAGCTCCCCATGGTGAGACACTAGGTCTGACAAACTTTTTATCCAGCAACTCTTGTAATTGCTCCTTCAACTCACGAAGTTCTGCTGGTGCCATGCGGTAAGGTGCTTTAGATATTGGCTCGGCTCCAGGCAACAAATCAATGGAGAATCCTAACTCCCGAACTGGTGGTAGTCCAGGAACATTATCCGGGAAAACATCCGGAAATTCCCTTGCGATAGGAACATCCTCTAACCTTTGACTTTCTTGGTCTTCACTAATAAAGGCTATAAAATGCCTCACAGCCATCTCAGATCATACGCTTCGCCTTCAAAGCAGATACAATCTGAGTCTTATTTTTCTTCTTGTCTCCTTGGAAAATTAAATATGCTTCCCCTATAGGGATAGAAATAGTCTTTTTATAGCAGTCCAGACGAACATGATAAGCCGCCAACCAATCCATTCCCAAGATTACATCATAATCATGCATGCCTAGCACAACCAAGTCTGCAAGAAAAGTATGATCTCTTGTCTATATTTTACTTCTAAGGTACACCTTATCCGTCTCCTTAACATTACCCATCGCAGCAGTTACAGTAATTACACAAAAAGTAGATGATGGGGGTGTACTAAAATGTGAAGCAAAATGTGGTGAAACGAAAGATAGAGTAGATCCAGAATCAAACAATACTCTAGCAGAATGACCTTCAATCAGAAGTGTGCCTTCTACAACTTCATTCGTCGCCTCTGGGTCTTAATCGGTAATAGCATAGGCTCGAGCTGGGATGCGGGACCTTTGAGCTCCTCCATTATTGTTCCTTGGATTGTTTCCAGCCTGCTGTGGACGTGCCAATGGTGGTTTCTGCTGAGTTGCCAAAGATTTCTGCTGAATCTGTGGTTGAGCCGGAATAGTCTGCTGGTTCCGTTGATCTGGATGTGGACACTCTGCTACTATATGCCCCAAATCACCACAGTTGAAACATTCCCCACTCTTGAATCTGCATTGGCCCACTGGATGTCTCTGATTACAATATGCACAAACTGAAGCTGGTGCTGGGGTGGGTACATTGGACTTCAACCTCTTAGCTGCTTGTTGTTGCATTGCAGGTCGACGACTGCTATTAGTAGGGCCAATCCTCAAGGCTTCTCCTGCTCGCTGATCTGTCGTCGCAGACTCTTCTGACTAATAAGCATAGCGAATAGTCTCCGCCAAGGTGGGCTTCTTGCCATTTTCACCTCTCTTCTCAAACCGGGCCTCAGACCCTCAATGAATCTGGTGATCTTGTCCTCTTCAGTGCTGATCAACGTAGGAGCATAACGAGATAACTGAGTCCACTTCATATCATACTAAGCCACTGTCATACTGCCCTGCTGGAGGTTTTGGAATTCTCGCTTCTTCCGATCCTGTACATGTTTTGGAATAAACTTGTCCTCAAATTATCTCTCAGACTCAACCCATGTAAGGGCCCGCCTGGCTGTCCGGTACCCTATTACAAGAGCCTCGTACCAATGCTCTGCTTCTCCTTGTAGAATAAAGACTGTCAGAGGTAGCTTCTGATCTTCCGGGCAGTTCATAGCTAGGAAAGTCTTGTTGACTTGGTTGCTCCATTTCTCCGCAGCTTCGGGGTTCGTGGTCCCACTAAAAGGTAGGGGACCAATTTTCTTGAAGCGGTCCAAAAGGTTGCCACCCAGTGGTACTTGATTGACTCCATCTCCTTGATGATTACCATTACCTCCGCCATTGTTCCCATTGTTGTTGTTCATTTGATTGGTCACAAAGTCACGGAAAAGGTTCTGGCCCTCAACCAAATTGGCAAAAATATCATCCCAATTACGGTTCTGGCTCGCATCATTACTAGTATTTTTTCTGTGCGCCATCTAAATGCAACAACAGTTAGTTTATGACCTATCCAACGTGGGGTCCTAAATTCAAATTATAATTCTAATTGTTCTAAGGATCAAGAAAAAAAAAGAAAAAAAAAGTTCATTAGGTTGATTAATCATCCTACCCCAAGGCTACCCTGCCTCACCACGAGAAATGTCTAAGTTAAGAACTTTTAATTTATTCCACATTAATTGTAAACAAAGATTGTAAGTTGGTTATAAACTTGGCTAAACCTGAACCAAACCGGGCTCTGATACCAAACTGTCACGCCCCAAGATCCGATAACATGGATCCGACGTGATGCCAGATGACCCAGTCATCTAAGGCCACTCAATTGTTCAAATAGTGGACCAATTTTTCTCTTTTTCTTAACTAATAATTATGTGTAAACCACATTGCCCAGCCCTATATCAGGTAAGCCAGGATCATAACCATAAATAACAATCCAACAATTATTACACCAAATAAACCAAGTACGAAAATTAAATAAACACATCAATCCCAAAATAAACTAATAAAGTCTTAGACAATAATTAAACTTAATGTCACAAATTCTCATAATTTAAAATTTTTCATTTTGACCATCCAAAATGGCATCGTCATAGCCATACTGTGGCACAGGCTCGTATTCCTCTTCACCCTCAATCCCTGGGTCCTGTACATCCTCACTCTCCTGCACATCATCTGTGGTGGTGGAATGTAATGAGCACAACGGTACTCCGTAAGCTAACAATTACAAACCAAAACATCTATTATAAGAGGTATAAGATAATGAGGATGTACATATGATAAGCAATAAATGACATGACATTACCATAATGGCAATATTTCATAAAATAAATATTGGGGCACCAACATTTCTTGAAATGTCATACAATATAAGTCACTTTCCGATATGGAATTTAGGGTCCCAACACTACATTTGAACTATTCATTAGAACCCATGTGACAATACACTACACTTGGCACTATTCGCTTGTCACTTGGCCATTATAATACTTTGAGACCTTCCCTTCCATATGGGTAAATCACTCACTAAAAAATCATTACAGAATATCAATCCCTACACTAGGTTGGGTCTTTGTGTCACTGACCAATCCAACAGTGCACCCATCTACGAAGTTTCTCAGAATTTAACCCCTCCAAGACAAAGGTCATTTCCGGAATACCCGTTATGGGTAACCGATCACTAATCACTACACTGCACTGAACCACCACACAGTAAGACGTCTTCCCGTGGGGGTTATACAACGTAGTGGGGCTGTGGAACTGGGGTCCCTACTTTCGTTTGTTTTCTAACATTTCATTTATTTTAATTAGTTTAGACCTAATTAGAATAAAGCATATTATATGCATACTTATCCTCAAGCGTCCCATGCTACTTGGCTTCCATATGCACTCTTATGGTTCATCCCTTTCGATCAATATTATTAATTAATATTATATGGAGTGGGTGTTACAATCATTTTTCATCAACACATGAGGGTATTATCATACACTTTTCAATATTAAAAAAAATGCCATACAAACTTTTAATAATTAGCACATTATGCAAAACTTGCCATAAACGACAACATATAGAAATTTTCATAATTTGAATGCTAGGTAACATACCATAATGTCCATAACACTATTACCATATCACCAATTACGTATATACATTTTTAGAAAGTAATTGAAACTTGCCTTATATGGAGCTTTACTAACCACTTGAGAAAAAGGGTGTTACAATGTGAATTATGCTGCAAAAATAAATTATAATTATTAAAAACTAATTATTTAAATCTTAGTCATTAACCATATTTTAGAATCAACAAAATCCAATTTCTTAACCAATTAATCATCTAAGTGAAAACTAACCCACCAAGGTCCACTAGGGAACCTAGTCTAGCCATTTAACATTCTAAGTTTATTAATTATTAAATCTTATGTTTTAAGGTGGGGTCCACATGATTTATAAAGTGTCCTAAGGTCCATAACAACACCTAACAGTAGCATAAGGAGGAATTAAGCATGACACATCAATCACTAAACAACACCCAAACTAACTAACCAACTAGCCAATTGCCCCTAGTTTAGGTTTGATGGCTATGGCCCCTTTAAATATTTATTCTGGCCTATTAATCTCCACTAATAAAGGGATTTAACCTACAGACCAGCGACTTAATTAAAGTATATAGCTACTGGTTATAACCCCATTTAATCCATAAAAACCTATTTTAGCCACCATAACACATAAACCTAGCATAACCAACTAGACTAGTCAACTAGTCTAGCCAAAATGGCTTCCAACTTAGCCAAGGGTGTGACCACACTTCCTAATTCATTTAAACAAGTATTAAAAATTTAATTTGGTCCTTTAATTAAATTTAGCATATAAATAACAAAAAATTATAACGTTACAATTTGTCCATATGTGATCAATTGATGCACTAGGGTTAGGTTTTGGGCTTAGTCCATTAAACCAAGACTCATTTAGATTTAAATCCACCATTCCAGCACCTTAAAATCATTAAAACAGAACCTTATGGTTGCTGGAATTATTTATATTTATACCAAAATTAATATCTAACCAAAGATCTACAATTGGTGCACCAATGGGTCATATAGAGTCAAACCGGTTAACCCAAAAAGGGTCCCAATGATCCAATACCCAAAATCATCACTAAAACAGAAAATAAAAGTTTAATTAAACCCCTCGATTTTTAGTTATTTCAAAGATCCAAACTATTAAAAACTTTGCATATATAGATGAGAATATCCCTAGAACTTTTGGGCCCGATCCGACCGTTGATTTGTCAAATCCAAGGGTTCAAAAATATCTTTCCTTTATCATGAATATTTAGGATATCCAAAATCCACTTTTTTTTTATCCCTTTTTTTCCCCCATGATATGGATCTTTAAAATAAACTAGATTACAATATAATGGCTAAAAGCATAACAATTTCTTTCATAAAAAAAATAAATTTTAGAAAAAGATGAAATACGAATATAATTATTAAACTATATGATCATTAAAACAAGTAAAACTAACTCTAATGACTTATTAAAAAAAAACACAAAATGAATCTAAACTTTAAAAATCTAGTCCCCAAAATACATCTAAACCATAAATTAAGATTTCACCATTTTCCTATCCAAATAGTGGTGATGACCCAAGCCTAATCAATAATCGAAACCATGAACTTGGATTCCCTCTTCCTTTGGCCAATCTCAGTAAAGAAAATGACATGGGTTGCTTCATCATGGTGCTAAAATACCATTAATGGCCATCAATAAATATGGAAGAGGGAAGACATTAGAGAAGAAAATGGTGAAAGAAAATAAATAATAAAATATGTAAGAAAATGAAAAGAAACCTACCTCAAAGAAGTCCACCTCCAAGCAAGCTTCTTCCTTCTCTCTTCTCTCTCTTTCTTCCTTTTTCTTTCTTCCCTTAACCCACACGTCCACTTCCTTTCTCTCTCTCTCTCTCTCTAATTATAAAACATCACATGATAGAGATGGGGGATAGTCCTAACTAAAAAGAATCTAACCACTCCCTCCTTTTAAGGAACTAAATCTAATTACATTGCCTTGATTAGATATGTAGTCTATGATACCCCTCCATTTAAATTTTCTAAAGATACTAGCCCTACATTATTCTCCATAGATCCCCAATCATCTCCATTTGCAACTAATCAAGGGGTGTCCAATTTGGAAAGAAATCTCCATTCTCTCAATTATAGTTAGGTCAAACCAATTAGGGATAATTTAGTGCCCCAATTCCTCAATTAGATTAATGATTAACAATCAATTACAGGGTTTCCAATTAAGTTTGAAATTTGAAATAAAATGGAAAGTAAAGAGGAGGGAAACGAAGTGCCACATCATCCTCCACTTGGCACAAGTCAAAGTGGGCCCTAAACACACCATTTATAAGAACTTTTCGAAATTAGCATTAATTGTTATATTATTTTATTATTTCAATAATGTGTGAGTGTC
The DNA here is from genome assembly GCA_038049695.1 of Cinnamomum chago. NCBI lineage: Eukaryota > Viridiplantae > Streptophyta > Magnoliopsida > Laurales > Lauraceae > Cinnamomum > Cinnamomum chago. The sequence goes on from CP142456.1 coordinate 38,007,191, forward strand.
CGCTAAATTGGATTTAAGGATTAATTATAAAAATCAAATCTAATTAAAATGACACTTTAATTAACAACATAAGAATGAATAATAATTGATGAAAATGAAGAAAGTGAAGTGCATGGACAATTAAATAAAATGCAAGAAGTCATAATTAAATACATGAAAATAATGGATTAAATACATGTAATAATCATAATAATAATTAAATTTCTATTAAAATAATTACCATGAAATAAATTGAAAAACACCCTAGTCATGGGTCTCTAGAGGGTCTAGGGTTGGGCCCAAAGTTGAATCTGAGTTAGTGTCATTACATACATGGTTCGTTTTTAAAGAAAGAGACTTTAATGGTGGTTACCTTCTCACCATTGGACAAGAAATGTGGTCCACATTGCTGAAAATTCTCATCTAGTCTTTGTCCAATGAGTAGAGGAAAATTTTGTTTGGGATCCAGGTGGATTCCTTGTTGAGTACCCAGTAGTGTAGCTTCTATATTTTTCTATTTCTTGTTTGTTTTTGTGTGTTTTGTCTAACCATGGACAAGGTTTCTGAAAAGTTTCAAATTCTCAGGTGACTTCTTGACTTTACCCACTGATACTTTTAATCCTCATGTTTCATACATTTCATTGCATTCCATTCATTTTAACATCGAGGACGATGTTCATGCTAGGTTGGGGGGGGTGGGGACAAGCGCACTTGTCGGTTGTTAGACAAATTTTTTACACATTTGTTTCTTGGTTTTTATTTTTTTAAGGAAAATTTTCTAAAATTAATCAATTTTTTTTGCTATTTTTGTTGGTTTTAGCGTTTTTGAAAGAATAAGGAAATTTTGAAATAATTTTTATAAACTGAAGATACCTTGAATTTCGAAATTTTCGATGCTTTGGGCAAAAGAGAACACATGGTTCACTATTTTGTTTAAGGAAAGAGTTTTTGGAAAAGTACTGAATTTTGATCCCTCACTTTTACACAGTTTGTATACATTTTCAAGGTTTTGAATGTGAAGCTGTGATTTTCGTTTTCTTTGACGATTGGATTGAAAATATGATGGAAAACCAACCATTAGTTTCATAGTCTCCTGGTTCATATGGGTGGTCTGATCAACCACAAACCATTAAATTAATTCGGGCACATGGAAAGGGTTGCCTATTGTTGGGGAACGTAAAAAAAAAAGAAACAAAAAAGTTTTTTTTAAAATAAAAAAAGTGCGTGACTAGTTTGGGTTCGTAGCCTTTTTAACTCAAACCAGTAAGCCCGTAGGGGTATTTACATACCTAGTGCCCTAAAGACATCTGTTTTGGGAGTCATTGGCCGAATGCTCGTTACATGGGTTAATTAGAAAGCTTAAGGGACCTGGACATTGCACAGTCACATGTGTGGGTAAAAACAAAAAGGAGAAAAGAAAAAAAGGAAAAAAAGGAGATATATAAAAAATAAATAAATTTGCGGCCTTTGAAAAAACAGTAGTGCGTAGTGCGAAAGCCGTCATGGTTGCATTGAGAGGAAGGCTGTTTTTCTTTGTAAGGTTAGGTGGCCCAGAATTCTTGATAAAAAATCGTTTTCACGGAAATTTCTAGTGGATCATTTGATGCCTATCTTTTTTCGTATATGAACTTATCACCATGCACAATCAATTTAGCATGATTTCGAGAATTTCTGACTAAAAGATGAGATTTGTGAACCTAATTTAAGATTTTTCTTTGAAAAATTCCACGAATCGAGAATATGTGGTATTTGTAAATTTTCTTTTGGAAAAGTTCCCATGGTTTTGATAAGTCAACAAAACTTGGTCATTAGGTCATCATTTCATTAGCATTTTTGGACCTAATTAGGTTTAATTGCATAGATTACACTCAATTTCATGATTTCATGCATTTGGGGTTATTTTTGGAAACATGGTCAAAATTCATTGAATTGCATAACTTTTGTGAAATTAAGGTTTTTCATCTCATTTATCACCCCAAAGCTAATTTATTTTTATTAATTTTTTTTTTTTTGCTTCATCAATATATACCAACTATTTTTGGCACCATGTGCTATTTTTGGAAAGTTTGTCATTTGGGTGCATCATTAGGCATGTATGGTCCCATGCATGATTAATGTTTATTTTCTTCCATGTAATTTATGTTAAATTTATTTCTTTCAACTTGTAGGAGAAATCAACATGGGACCTACAATGAAGAAATTTGAGAAGAGAGGTCAAAGGAAAGTCTAATAAGCAAGCAAGGAAAGAGTCCACGCATGCCTTGGACGTCCAACATGGGTCCCACACACCCCATTGCATGCCAACATAGAAGCTTCCATTTGTGCACAATTATTCCCGAATTTGTCAGGGGCAGCAACTTAAAATGACCATAATTTTCAAACCGAGTGTGGATTGGCTCAATTTAGCTACTGTTGGAAAGCTCTTTTCGAGTAGATATCTGTGGAGTCCAAGATTGCGTAAATCAGAGCTATATTGAGGGAGATATGACCTCAGGAAGTTGTCTGATACAGTTTTAGGCAGGAATTGCAAGAAACCTCAATATTTGGAAAGTTTCTTCCCTCTACACCATCATGCAATTTTTAGAGATATTCTTGGAATTATACAAGGAAGGTGTGTGCATCAAGAAACCTAATAAGGCAAGGACATCTCTCAAATTTAAAAGTCTTTCCAAAGAGAGAAGAGTAGCTTGGAGATGAAGAAAAGAATCAAGGCAAAAGAGGAAACAAAAGCCCTATAAAGGAGCGGAATTCTTGGCAACAAAGGAACATAAAAAATTATAAAAAGGAGCCAACAAAGGGGCCGGAGGTCCATGCCTTGTAGTTGAAATATCTTGGAAGTTTTCTCTCCCTCTCTACTCCCATCCACCCTTTCTCTCTAAGTCCCTTTCTTCTTCTTCTTCTTCTTCTCCATTCTAATTCTTTTGACATAGATTGAGAGATCATGTTGAGAGAATGATGAAGAGAGAAGAATCTTTTTTTTTTGTACTTCAAGATCAAGGAATAAAGACACCACTTGGATTGATTCTGCGAATTCTTTATGTAAGTGGTTTAATTTTCTATTTCTAGTTCTTTTATGTGTTTTGATTGGAAACAATATTTCACATGATTAGATCTAGGGATTTGAAAATAAAATAAAAGGATCAAAAGTCGAGAGACAACAAGTAATCACTTGCATAAATTTTTCCTACTCTGAGAAGAGAGGACATCTTCATCGCACTATCAATACTTGTATGATCGTCTAGTTTCTAGATCTTTGGTACATCTTTTCCGCTTTTTATTTTTCCACCCTTTTGTTTTCATTTTTTAGTTAATATTCTGATTATTATTTTTTACTTGCAAATTCTTGATTTAGAAACCCAACTTGCATTTTTTTTTTATGTTTAGTAGAAACTTACTATTTTTTACTTGCATAATCTATGGTTGGAAAGTGTCTTTGCAGATACTTCATATTTAGAAATTGCATTAGAAAAAGTTTTTTGTTGCTGAAATCACAAGATTATTAAGTGATTAGAAAAATTAAATTCAGACTTGGTAGGAGAATAATGAAAAATTTTGCACAATTTCAGCCGAATTGACCCAACTGTGTTACAAAAGTGCGTGATTTAAAAACCAGGTAAACGTGAATGTTTTGATCCGAAAAATAGTAGATTTAAAGTATGGTAATTGGACTTTGAAACCCCAGAATTTCAGAAAAAAAATAACATCGGGAACCGTGTTAACCAGAGGCTCAAAGATGGGTAGTTGGTAAGCCTGTTTTTAGATTTCAGCAGCATCATATCTTTTTCATTTTAAGTCCTTTTTCCATTCTTCTTTTTTTTGTTTTGTTCATGCATCATCAGAGTATTGATTCCAGCCATTAGATTTAGGTTTATATCATCTTAGACTAGCCATACAGTCCAGCGAAATTGGGCATATGCAAGAGTTTCCATACTTAGAATTTTTTACATCATGCATCAGATTTGTAGAAACTTTCTTAAAATTGCATTAGGGCATTATAGATCATTCATATTTTTATAAAAAGTGATTTCGGTAATTTGGATCTAATTTAGGAAGTTTTGTTTTGATTTATTTTATATTAAATTGGTTGTTTTGATGAGTTTGTTACTTTTGCAGGTTATAGTTAGAATAGGGTTGAATAAACTAGGTTTCTTTACTTAGTTTAGGGGTTTTTTTATTTGGAAAGTTCTAATTTTTAATTTTTAGTTTTTAGGAATTTTCTTGTAATTTCATTAGTTTCTTTATTAGGTTAGATTTAGTTTCTAAATTAGGACAGGTTAAAGTTGGAAAGTTTCTTAAAAAGCATTGCTCCCTGTAGATCGACCTGGACTCACCAGATTATTACTACAATTGCACCCTATACTTGGGGTCCGATCTTGAATTACAAAAAAACTAAGATTCTTCTCTGGATTAATTCAATGGTGCACTTTTGTTACTCAATTCTGCTGAAACTATGCAGGATTTTTCACTATTCACATACCAGATCAGAATTTCACTACTAGAAAAAAGGGTTTTTATATCGGTTACAAAAACTGCCCTATATCGGTTTTTCATATAACCGATATAATATCTTCAGTCAAGGTTTTTTATATCGGTCAATTTTTTTTATATCGGTTACACAGGAACCGATATAATAATCTCTATATATAATATCGGTTAGAAAATATAAGATATTAATTTCTATATTTTATATCGGTTGTTATGAAACCGATATTATATACACATTTTATATCGGTTATTATGAAACCGATATTATATACACATATTTTATATCGGTTCTTATGAAACCGATATTATATACACATATTTTATATCGGTTTTAAAATCCCTTAATATGCTGCTCACCGCGGGGGCTCACTCGTTCTTTCCCTCCTTTTTTTTTTCCTTCCCTCCCTTCTCTTTCTTTCTCCATCATTCCTTCTTTCCCTCCTTTTGTTTCCTTCCCAGCTCCCTCCTCTTTCTTTCTCCATTAATCGTGCCATCTCTGTTTGGGGTTTCTCTTTCGTGCACTATTTCGGTTCTTCTCCTCCCCCCCCCTCCCGGTTGCCCAGTTTTTCTTCCTGCAGAAAGGTTCCTTTCTCTTTTTGTTGCAGGGTGGTTTTTTGGTCTGAAGGTGTGAATTATCAGCTAGCCGGATTACAACTGCTGCAGGTTTCGGCACCTTCCTTCCTTGGTCTGTTTTGAAGGGCTCTTTGAGTAGTTCAAGTCATGGGTTTTTGCAATTTCGATTAGAAGGTGCTTCTCCTGCTGCCTGCTCCATCTCAGTCTTTCATTCTCTGCTTGCTGGATAGCTCGCGGGTTGCAGGGATGGCTCTGTTTCTGTAGCAGGTTTTTCTTCCAATTACTTTGGGCTGGCTCCTTTCGCTTGGCTTTCTGAGTTGAAGATGTCTTTTGCCTGATCCCTGTCTGAGTGCTTTCATATTCTTCATCACAATCTACATCACAATCTAGTATCCCTGTCTGAGTGATTTCGTTTGGGCGTTTGGTTATTTGGGTTTTATGGTATGAGATTTTGGTTGGTACTGTAGGTGTTTGTCTATTTAGGTTTTGGAAGATGGTTTTTTTTTTCTTGGTCACAGGGGAGCAATTGAGCTAGTTGTTATATATCCTCAAATGCACAATTTACAGTAAGTGGGACATGAATAGTCATTTCAACGCACAATTATATCTCTGCATTTTCTAAGTCAATTAACATATATGAATAGACCTGTGTTTTTTTTTAAAAACAAATAGTCAAACCCATTTTATGAACAAAATCATTGTATGGGATTTATATTGGCTGGTTGCATTGTTGGAGTGTTTGGATTGAAATAGAATCGTGACAAACCCCACTTATTGAATAGTTCATTGGGGCCGTGCAGTTGTCATCAAATTTTGTGTGCAGCTACATTACTCTTCTCAGGCATTTGTTTGTCATTAGATCTTTTTATTTCATCTTATTAATGTCAGTCTTTTTTTTTTTTTTTGCGGATTATCTACATTACTCTTCTCTGTGGGTTAATTTTTTTAAATATTTGTATCTTGTTTAATTGTGAATTTCTGAACTTGGTTGCTTTTGTATTGCTGTTTGGTGAATCTCTGTCCATGGGTTTATTTCTACAAATCTTCAGCCAATCTGAAAGCTTTGCCCGAAAGAGAATAACCAAGTGATGATCTTTTTCTTTTTTTTTGGTTTGAAATTGGGTTTTTGTGGTTTGTATAAACCAAGGTTGGAAACAAGGATATTCAGTTCGTTTGGTGCAGACCAACCCATGTCTCTCTCACATTAATTGGTTGTACATTACAAGAAAGTTTCTGATGATGTTAAGGTGCATGCTGGTGTAATTCATTTGGTTATCCTACTCCTTGCCTATTGAGACCATGGCTGTAAGTGGGGAGTTTGACCAGTTGAATTTTCTAGTATTCGAAAATCTATAAATTATTATATCCAGTTCAATAATCTTAGATTACTATACTACATAGTTTTGTTTTGTGTATTTGTTTGAATATATATATTTTTAATAAGTTACACATGTGTTTTTTTTTTACGTAATATTAGCATTATATGGCAATGACTTTCTGATTATTGCTTGTCTGTAGCATTTTATTGGGCTATCAAGAAATGGACAAGTCTTGGATGTCATTGAATCGGTTTTCTATTGCATACGGGGAAGGGGTTGAAAGTTTTTTGATGTTTTCCAAAAAGAAGTTTGGTGATGGGAATCCCATGCCATGTCCATGCAAAACATGTGGGAATCTCAATAAATTTGTAGCTAAGGATGTTGAGTACCATCTGTTTTTCCATGGTATCGATCGAAGTTATACTAGGTGGATATGGCATGGAGAAGCATCTCCTGGTCAAGCTCCCTCAAGTGTGCCTTTAAATAGGTCCACCCAACACCATTTTGGGAGTGATGTCCCAGATGATACTACACCCCCAGATGATGTTGCAAGCTCATTAAAATTGGCTTAGACCGCTTGTGACCAATATTCATCAAATCCTGAAAAGTTTCAAAAAATTCTTGCAGAGGCTGAGGAACCTTTATACAAAGGTTGTCTAAAGTTTACCAAATTATCTGCAGTAGTTACATTGTTTAATGAGAAAGCGAGGAGTGGGTGGTCTGACATAAGCTTTTCACGGTTGTTGAAAATCATTGGCGACATGCTACCCGACGATAATAATTTACTGCCCCGAAGTATGAAAGAGGTTAAAAAGACATTGTCTGTGTATGGGATGAACTATGAGAAGATAGACGCATGTCCAAATGATTGCGTGCTTTATAGAAAGGGATCTGATAATGAGAATAAAACTAGTTGCCCTACTTGTGGTGAGTCAAGATACAAAGTGAATAAGAACCTGATTGAGCAACGTAAGGGGGTGCCGACAAAAGTTCTATGGTATTTTCCACCTATCCCTAGGTTTAAGAAATTATTTTAGTCGGTACAGACATCGAAACAGATGACTTGGCACACTGATCAGAGAATGGTTGACGATAAGTTACGCCACCCAGCTGACTCCCCCGCATGGAAGTTGGTAGATGATAAATGGTCGGAGTTTGCACAAGAGCCAAGAAATTTGCGCTTAGCACTTTCAGCAGATGGGGTCAATCCGCATGGTTCGATGAGCAGCAAGTATAGTTGTTGGCCAGTAATGTTAGTCACTTACAATCTCCCGCCTTGGTTGTACATGAAAAGAAAGATTGTGATTTTAACCATGTTGATATCGGGTCCACGACAACCTGGAAACGACATCGATGTTTACCTAGAACCATTAATCGATGACTTGAAAACACTATGGGATACAAGGGTTAAAGCTCATGATGCTTACCGACAAGAGGCTTTTGCATTGAAAGCAATGTAGTTGTGGACCATTAATGATTTCCCTGCATATGGTAATTTGTCTAGTTGTGTTGGAAAAGGCTATCATGGTTGCCCCATATGTGGCGAAGAGACACAATCATGTAGATTAAAACATTCGAGGAAGAATGTATACATGGCCCATCGAATGTTCCTTCCAGAAGATCATCCCTTTCGGAAATAGAAAAAAACATTTAATGGTGAGCAAGAGTTTCGAAAAGCACCAATAATTTTGACTGGTGAAGAAGTGGCAGAAAAGATTAATGGAATCAAAACCTTGTGGGGGAAACGAGTACCTGTTAGGGATTTTGTAGATTGCAATTTGATGGATGCATTATCATTCTAGCATCATTTGATTCACACACACTTGCATTGCTTTAGTTAATCTTTAAATCTTGATTTATTCATGCATTACTTTTAAGAGTTGTAAAAGTATTGATTTATGCATGATTTGTCTTTTTATCTTGGATGCATTTGTTTTAGAAAAGAGTTTTCAAGAAATCAAGCTAGCCTTTGTTTTAAAAGTTTTGAATCTTTTTAGGCTTTTTATGTTCATGTTTTAAAAACCATTAGAATCTTTAAAACATGTTTTTCCAGCTTGATTTAGTGGCCAAAAGGTCCCCCAAAGAAATACCTTCAAATAGGCAAAAGTTGAATTTTTGCAAAATGGGGGGTGTCTCGGCAGTGTCGCCGGTCGACCGAGACCTGTGTCCCGGTCGACCGGGAACACTGTCGGGCGAGTCAGCAGTTTCTGAGCTGAAACTTGCCAACGGTCAAAAATATGACCGTTGTGTGTTCCCGGTCGACCGAGGACTAGCCGTTGGCAACTTTTTGCTATAAATATGAGTTCTTTCCTTTGCCAAAAGTTGGGAATTTTAAGCCCCTCCTTGAGAGGTATTGAGGCATATCAAAAGGGAAAAGAACCAAGGGATGAAGGGGATGATTAGGAAAGCTAAAGCTTGGATTAATGAAGTTAAACCACCAAGTAGGCTCTTCCTTCCTTAATCATATGTTTTCATGCTTTGTTTTATTTTTGGTAAATCATTTCTAGCATGTTAAAACTATGTTTGTGTTGTGTCCTTAACATGTTTTATGTTTTGAGTTGATTTATTGTTTTGGATACAACATCATATGATTCAATCAAAGTAGTACTTAATCTTTGGTAAATCTAAGTAGATCATGTTAATGGAAAAATCTTTGAAATCACATGTAACATGATCCATATACTTTGTTGAATCTTTGGTTGTTGTTTTCCATCATAAGAAAATCACTTTCAAAACTATCTTATGTTTTGGATTCAACTTCTTTACAAATCATATGTTTTCATGTTTTGTTTTATCTTTGATAAATCTTTTGTAGCATGTTAATCTATGATTTGTTGTATCCTTAGCATGTTCTATATTTTGAATAGATCTATTGTTTTGGATACATCACCATTGATTCATCAAAGTAGTACTTTATCTTTGGTAAATCTAAGTAGATCATGTTAATGAAATATGTAACATGATTCATATACTTTGTTGAATCTTTGGTTGTTGTTTTCCATCATGAGAAAATCTCTTTCAAATGTATCTTATGTTTTGGATTCAACATCATTACAAATCATATGTGTATTATTGTTTTAATGTTTCACAACTTGCCTTACTTTGATTGGTACATCATATTCAAGTTGTATTTATAATTACATATGATTTGTCCCCTCATTTCAATCAAATCTATTTTTATGTTTTGATCTTCATTGTTGATTTGATTGACATCCCTATGCATCACATGTTTAGAGCTAATCCATTTCATACAACTTGTGTAACTTTGATATCATTAACAAGTTGTTACTTTTAACATGTGATTGCATTACTTCCTCAATCATAAATGTTTTATGAGCTAAAACTTTCAAAAGCCTTAGGCATACATTTATGAACTTTCATTTTCAAAATGATTGAGGACCACACACACACACTTCATATACTTTCATCTTTGCATTCATAGTGTGAGTGTGTATTAGTTTTTCACTTCCATATCCGCCTAATTAAGAGGCAATGTAATGAGCTTAATTGAATCTCCATCTAGTGTATGTTAGACACTTTCTTAGTGAGATAATCAACCTATGGTTGAAGAGGTTATTGCTTAGCCTATAAAAGCATATTGTATAGGTTGATGTTAAGCCTTGAAAAACATCATTGTAAAGGTTATTGCTTAGCCTTGAAAAGCATATTGTAAAGGTTATTGCTTAGCCTATTGAAAAGCATAAATAGTGGAAATCCGGTGGGGTGTTGGATCACAAGCCGGTAGTGGATGTAGGCATTGAGGCCGAACCACTATAAATACTTGTGTGATGGTGATTGCTTTGTGGTGATTATTTTGTTATCTTCCGCATCGTGCATGTTTAATCATCACATGTGACTAGTTTGTTTTAAAGAAGTTAAAATTGTTAAAATTGGTCATAATTGAAGCTCACCCTATTCACCCCCCCTCTAGGGTTCGGATCCCCATGGACTTACAGTACCAAAAGAGAAGCCCAAGAAAAAAATAAAAAACCAAGAAGATCGACTTCATTGAAGAGGAAGCGAGTGGAAGATGGTAGTGATGATGGTGCTAGAATTTGTTGGAAGAAGAAGTCAATTTTCTTTAACCTCGACTACTGGAAATACTTGCTTCTTCGACACAACTTGGATGTGATGCACATAGAGAAAAATGTTTGTGAGAGTCTTATTGGAACCTTGCTGAATATTCCAGGTAAAACAAAGGATGGACTGAATAGTCGCCTTGATTTGCAGGATATGGGTTTAAGGGATGAACTAGCACCTGATGTAACTCAAAATAGAGCGTACTTACCACCAGCTTGTTTCTCATTATCCAAAGAAGAGAAATTCAGTGTGTGTGAAACATTGCATAAGTTAAAAGTTCCAGATGGATACTCATCAAATTTCAGAGCATTGGTTTCTATGCAAGACTTAAAGTTGGGGGGTATGAAATCTCACGATTGCCATGTGTTGATGCAGCAATTACTTCCTATTGTTATACGATCTGTGCTACCAAAACATGTGAGAGTTGTACTTATCAGATTTTGCTCATTTTTTAATGAATTATGTGCGAAGGTAGTAGATGTACCTCGATTGCTTGAAGTTCAGAAGAATCTGGTGGTCACCTTGTGTTTGCTAGAAAAATATTTCCCACCATCATTCTTTGATATTATGGTTCATTTAACCGTCCATCTCGTTCGAGAAGTCCAGATTGGGGGCCCTGTTTGTTTGTGATGGATGTATGGATTTGAGAGGTATTAATAACTTTAAATATTCTTCAAGTACAATTTACTAATTTAAATTATTTAAAGTAATAAATGGTTTACTATGTTTTAGGTATATGTCGGTTTTAAAAGGTCAAGTAAGAAATCGTTACCATCCAAAAGGTTGCATGGCAGAGTGTTATATTGCGGAGGAAGCGGTTGAATTTTGTAGTGAGCACTTCTCTGGATTGGATGCAGTTGGAATTCCACCATTTGAAGATAAAACTTACCCTGAAATTGTGACTGGAAAGAAACCTCCAGGAGGTGATTTTGTTGAAGTTGATGCTAAGTCCTTGGAGCAAGCACATTGTTATGTATTGCACAACACAAGTGTTGTTCAACCCTATATCGAGTAATTGTATTTTTAACTTCTTGACTTACAAATTAAAGCGTTACACTAGTTTTAGAGCTAACATGCGGTTCGTATGGAAAACTATGCAGGAAACACATGAACCACCTAAAGAAAACATTTCCTCGGCAGTCCAAAATTCAGAAATGGTTACAAGATGAACATAACCGTTCTTTTAGTTCTTGGCTCAAAAACGAGGTAACAATTGTCAACCATAAGACTTGTGTTGTGTCTATTTACTAAATGTGACTAACTTTCTTAGGAACACAGGTTTTTGAAGATCGGTGTGTCACCGGTAACAACATCTCAGAAATCTTGAGATGGGTATCACAAGGTCCTCGTATACATGTTATGAAATATCATAGTTATACCATTAATGGTTGTCATTTTACCACAAAGGATCGTGATGCTTCACATGTCACTCAGAATAGTGGTGTAAGTCTAGTGGCCACGGCGATGAACGTGTCTAGTGTAAAGGATAATAATCATGTTTTCTGTGAATCAGGGTCCTATGGTGTTATTGTGGAAATATGGTTGATTGATTATAGTCATTTCAAAATCCCATTATTCAAGTGTGATTGGGTTGACAACAAGACTGGCTTTAAGGTAGATGAGCTGGGCTTCACCATAGTTGATCTTGCTAGAATTGGTTATAAATCTGATTCTTTCATTTTAGCCTCTCAAGCAAAGAAAGTCTTCTATATACCTGATCCAGTCAATCATAAATGGTCCATTGCTCTAGCAACTCCTGAAAGAACCTATAATGTTGATGACAATGAAGAAGTCCTCTTTGATGCTGGCATTGAAGATCAAACTCATCATGAAGTAATGCAATTTGATGAACCATTGGATGCTATAAATGAATCTGAGGCAATGTACACGCGTGAAGATGCTGAGGGGACTTGGACTGATATTGATTTTTGAAAATGTATTATAATTGTGTTTTTTGTGTAAGTGTTTCTTATTGCTAAATATTCCCTTATGTACTTGTTTGTAAGAAGCATATATAAGTTATTTGAACTGATGTCACACTTAGTTGTAGTGTTAGTATGCTATGCATTGCATTGTTGTATGCATTACCTATTCCATGACATACACAATATATTTATTGATATGTATGTTTTTTTTTTCACAGCTAGTAATGGATCCAGAAAGGAATGGTGAATCACAGGACAACATAAGTAATGTTGGTCAACCCCGCATTCAAAAAAAAAAGGAAAGCTAGGGGGACAACTTTAATGCTTGAGTTGACCAAGAATTGGGATGGAAATGTAATTACTGTTGAGTATGATCAAAAGGGTAGGCCTACACCACAAGAAGTACGCAGGAAAATAGCTAGTTATGAAGGGGCTTTGGCAAGAGTGATGGTCCCACTTAACACATTTAGTGATTGGCGTAAATTGAAAGATCTTAGGGAAGGGCAACTGGAAAAAAATTTATGGGATACAATGAAGGTAAATAAACATGTGATTTCCTGTTACTTTTGGAAGACCTGAGAATAATATGTGCCTTACTAAGCTATTTGTTGTTTTTACTATTTAACGCAACATATTTTTTCTATATGATATCTCCATGTTTATTTGATACTGTCCCCATCATCTGCCTTAATATTTAGGTTTATGAAGCATTCTAAACAGAACTTGTGGTCTTTGTTACTTACATGTTTGGGCTGCTCATAATTTGGGATTTGTCTATGTGATAAGTTTCCCATTTCATTTAAGCATGCATGCCCTATTTTTGAGACGCACACACACACACAATGTTGCGTATAGGTCGATAAGTCAATTGCTTGAGACTCTGTGAAAACATCTGTATAGTCTGCAATATTTGTTTTAAGCAAATTACTGGTCGTACTATGATTCGGGAATCCTCATTTTATTCCACCCATTCTTATGTGCATCTTGTGTTGTATTAATTGGCATGAAAATATCACGGGAAGTCGCTTACCATTTAATCCTTATTTGGTATAGACCAGATTTGTGTTGGATGAAAATACGAGGGCTCAAGTTATATCTGATATTGGCCTCAAGTGGAGGACGTTCAAGACAACTCTGACTACTAAGTACATACTTCCATTCAAAGATAATCCCGAACTACTTGTGGAGCCACCTACAAAGTATAAGTTTATCGACAAATTAGTTTGGACTGAATTTGTGCAATCAAGGTTGACCCTAGAGTTTCAGGTATATATCTACTTCTATAGATTACTTGTGGAGCCACACCATTGCACTCACTCACACAACACTGAGCACACCACACACAGCCCACAACTGCACTGCAGCACACCCCTGCACACTGCAGCATCTCAGCACACCACACATCACATACACAGCCAAACGACGACACTCACTGTCTTATATGCTGATGTATGTACGTTCATGTCTTTTCTTCTTTGTAATTTTAAGGAGTTAAACATTCTACAATCTAAAAGGCAGTCCCATAATGTGTATACACACCGACTAAGCAGATCAGGTTATGCGGGTCTTGAAGAAGATATTGTAAGTACATTTAGTATAGAACTATTTTAAATAGTTTCTTACGGTTGAACTAAACTAACTTAGATGTTTAATTGTGTTTTCATATTTCATGTATAGAAAAAAAAATCCATAGAGATAGGCATTTTCGTTGATCATGAAGATAGGAGTGTCAAATGGAAATTGGCTCGTCAAAACAAAAACGGGGAATATTCAAATGATTCCACAAGGGAAGTAGTAGGAAAAAATGTAAGTTTCCATTCTTTGAAAAATTGTAAATTGTTTTAGACTTTTTGTAAGAGTGCCCAAGGTAGATGCGAGGCATCAAACGTCTTCACTATAACTTTTAGGTCGAGTATTCTCCCTAAGTGCCTTGCATGACCATGCATCAAGGTATTTGAATATTAGCTATATACATATGGCTCGGGATTCATTGGTGTCATGATTATTGTAGGATGATCTGAAAAAGAAAGTAAATGAGGGGGCTGTAATGACTGAGGGGAGCACTGATGTTCTTACTATGGCTTTGGGTACCCCGGAGCATTGTGGACGAGTTAGAGGGGAAGGGAAGCATGTCACTCCAATGGCCTATTTCAAAATACCAAAACGCGGAACGAAGAAGTATAATGAGGAGTTGTTGGCCCAGTTACAAGAATCTCAGGAAAGGGTGAGAATTTTAGAACAAGTTGTGAAGGATAAAGAGACACGTCAGAACTCTCCCCATTCATAAAATATTGCATCCAATAGTAGTGGCGTTTTAAGAGGTCAACAGGTAGTTTACCAAACCATAGTTTTTTGTTGTTTTGGTAGATTATGTTGAATACATGATTTCTTAACTAAGGGACCTAACTATATGCATTGCTTGATAACCATATGAATTCGTATTTAACTCTTATAACATGCAGCTTGAAGAGGTGGTACTTCAAAAGTGAACAAGACATCATCAAATATTCTTAGTTCCCAGCAAGTATGTTTTATGGGCCGGCTATTAAATTAAGAAATTACAACCAACATTAGTTTCATTGTATTATATACATTAGTCGATGTAAGATTTAGTACTTATATATTATTTGAAGATGCAGAATTGTAGATTGGCATTAGGATCAAAGGACAAGATTGTTGCGAAAGGAAAGGTTTATGGGAAGACTGGACCATTGGAAAAGATTCACAATATCTCTTTAGGGGAGCACAATGTACGAGTGTCGATTGATTGTGTATTGTGTCTTGATTCCCCTCTTCCTATACCCGTACGTGGTATTTTGACCACTATTTTAGATGCACACAACTCATTTGTGGCTTGGCCTGAAAAATGGGTGATATTAGGTGATAAGGTAAAGTGTATTTTCCAACTCTTATTAGTTATGCTTAAGTTAAACTACCGTAATTAACTTTTTCATTTTAATTTGGATTTCCATGTAGAGTGTGGTTGATGATTCTTCTGCAGCTAATGGTGATGCAACTAATGGTGAAGGGGTAAGTCAGCTCCAAAAGTTTGGCAAGATTCTAGAAACGATGATGAAATCAAGTCAAATAAGTATTCCACTTGAGAAAGGGGTATTTGAAGAAGATATTTCAAAGATATAGAATTCAATTATTTTTTAAAATCTGATTTGTTAGATCTTTGTAACATGAAGAAGCTAGAGGTTAACTCAATGACTACATACCAAAGGTAAACTATTTGTCTTTTCCTAAGAACTATCAGTCTTTAATATATTTGATGTTATGACCATTTTATTTACCTTATTTCTTTAGGTTTCTCTACGATCGATTTGAAAATTCTCGAGCAAGATATGGATTTTCCCATCCTGCACATTTCAATGATTTTGGAGAGAAAGAAGAGATGAAACGAAACATGATAAAGCGGTTGAAAATTGCAAAAAAGGACCAACTGATTTTTGTTCCATACTCCACCATGTAAGGACGTACTATATTTTCACGTGTCTTCAATTTATCTTAGTAGTCATTTTATATCCACTTGTGTGTAATTAAATCTTATTTGTCATTTAATCCGTCCGCTTTTATGGATTTAGGGGTCATTGGCTTCTATTAGTCATTGATATGGCATCAATGGAAGTGTTCTGGTTGGACTCCTTGGTACGAAAGGTTGTTGACTTGAATGTAAAGTTCATAGTGAATGAGTGAGTAGTCCATTAATTCTTCTTGTTCATTTGTTTTCAAGGCCTCTCTTTTAAAATACTAAGTCTTAATGGATATCGTTGTGTGAAGTACAATGAAAGTGGCAGCTATGGAAATGGGAAAAAGAATTAAAGGAAATCCGACTTGGGAATTAGTGAAGGTGAGCAATGAATAATTGTGTTTATGATATCACACATACAGCATAATCCTTTTTGTATGCTTTTTATGGTCTCTATGCAGTGCCCTAAGCAAACGGGGAAAAAGGAATGCAGGGTTTACGTAATGAAATTTATGAAGCATCTTATGGAAGATCCTCTTGTGTCGACAAAATCTAAGTTCAAAGAACTTGGGGAGGCAGCGACATATGGCGACGAGGAGCTTAATGATTTACGTTTGGAGTTAGTTGAATACATTTTAGATTTTATCAACAATGGAGAATAGGTACATTCTATGCTTTTGCCTCTAAATTGTCATGAATGCATGTTTTGTCTTTCTTCATCGAATAGGGGAAGTGTCAACTTCCCACAAGCTTTTACCATCCAAAATGTTGTTCTCACTTTACTACCATGTCATTTATGATAGATCCTCCTCTTTTATTCTCTATGATGCCTTTATTTCGTTTAAGCTGTGTTTGGATGCATATGGTGGCTGTTTTTACCAGGAAATCTCATTTTTACTGTATAGTTCTTCATGCATGAGATAGGAAGCATCTATATATTAGATAGGCTTCTCTTGCAAAGTATTGATCAATGAAGTGATTTATGCCTTGTAGGTCCATTTTTCATTGGAGAACTAATTGGGGAGCAGCGGTACACGGAGGCATCGTATGCTACATAGTACATATACATACTTTTGGTTTTTTTGTTTATATATAGTTCAACTTTTTGTACATCCCATGGAAGACAATGTAGATACTATATATATACAATATTTCCATAGAGATTTGTCTAGTCAAGTTTTATGTTAAAATAGAAAGAAGTTATGATTCCTTGTTGTAAGATAAGCCTCCATCCAATTATAAGATTTCTTTTATATGTGATTTAGTACTTGGGTTGGCTAAATTTAGTTTCAATTTGAATCATGGAATGGACATGGATTTTTTGGTCTATACTTCGATTGCTGTGACCTTCAGGTTTGGAATGTGGTACAAGTTGAAAATGCATGTACAAGTTGTATGAAGTTCAAAAAGAATTGAGAGATTGAATGTAGAAAAGATGTAGCCAACAGAACTCAGAGTTTGAATGTTTTGAATGTTGGTACAGAGTGGAATGTTAGCATGGATTTTTATTTTGTAATGGATCTAGTAAAGTGCTTTTAATGTTGTAAGGATATTTGAATATTAATATGAAATAGAATGAATATTCTTGTTTCATTTCTTTATGGTGGATGGAAAAGCACTCTACTCTGTACAGCAGGTGGTGGAAGAGGAGGCAGTGGGTGTGCAGCTGGGTGTGTGCAGGGTGGTGCAGCAGGTGGGCTGTGCAGGGTGGGTGTGTGCAGGGTGGTGCAGCATGTGGGCTGTGCAGGTGGGTGTGTGCATGGTGGTGCAGCAGGTGGGCTGTGCAGGGTGGGTGTGTGTAGGGTGGTGCAGCAGGTGGGCTATGCAGGGTGGTGCAGCAGGTGGGCAGGTGGGTGTGCAAGTGGTGGAAGAAGAGGAGGCAGTGGGTGTGCAGGTGCGTGTGTGCACGGTGGTGCAGTAGGTGGGTGTGTGCAGGTAGTGGAAGAGGAGAAATTTCTCTTTTCCTTTTCTTTTCGATTTTTTTTCTAATGTAGCTCAAAAGATTATAGCATCTGTGGTATTTCATTCTGAGAAATCAAATCTTCAATTCATGAACTTGTTTCTTATCATACTCTAACCAGAGAATGTCAATTGTTTTGTTCGTCCTTTTCGTAAATCCTAATTATCAAAAGGTGTATGGAAGGGAGTAGAAAAGAAAGATGTTGCACATTTTTATTTGCTTTTGTAATTTTGTAGCAGTTGAGGATTCCTCTTATAAGTTCTTCTTGATTTTCAGGTGGGTGTTTTGGTATTTATTGGTTTATTACCTTGAATGGGTTACCTTGAATTGGTTTCTTGAGGATGAGTTGCATTTTAAGTTTTTTTAATCGTATTTTAAACATGTTTTACTTCTTAGTTCAGGCTAACCTTTTCAGATTGTGGTCTTTGCTAATTTTCATCCTTAGCTTTAATGGTATAGGTTACTGTGTTGGTCCAAAATAACTGCAACCTGTCCAACCATGTATTGGAGTGTCATGATTTGCTTGTTCACAACATTTATTTACTATTCTTTTACTTTTGATTTTGAAATATGGTGTGAACATAGGCTTACTGCTTTTTTCATTATACTTGGTATTGCATTTGGTTTCATACCTGTTAACATGCTGCAAGATGAGAAATTAGGAGATGCTGTCAAACTTTTCAAGGGAAAATGTTGGAAGAAAATAGGTTTTTATTTCATCCTTCTCTCTAGTCTTACCTCACAGGTACTATATTTGCATCTCCTTCTTGAGTGACTTTAGAGGTGGTTGCAGCTGCAGTTACACCCCTGCCTTCAGTTGGCGCTCCTTTGTCTACCATACCTGGGATTTTTACTGGTATGGTGTTTTATATCCATTGTCTTCAAAGAACATAATAAAGTGTTACAGTCATGCTGGTTGGATTATGAACAATGTGAACCATTATATTGCAACATGACTGTGTGATCTACCAACTGATTGGAAGTTGCAAGGCCTACTTTGCAACTTAATACATTGTTAAGCAGACTGTGCTGTTGTTTGAGACTTGTGGGTCATCTGTTGCGGGTACTCCATTTCATTAGTGTTTATTGAACATACATGAGAGAATTAAGTGATTTGACCAGTTATTGAATAAATAACACACTTGATGAGTTTTGGCTATGTTGCCTGGGTCTTGAAGGAGTCAACCTGAGTCCAACCAAAACTCATTATGCAACAAGTTTTTAGCCAAGTACTCTGTTATATTGCCAATCTGAGCCAATTTAGCCAACTCAAATCAGGTGCACGTCAATCTACGCTGGTGGATATGGATAGGTCCTGGCATTCATTAGTGATGGACTAAATATCAACTTGTTTAGATAATCATTGCCTTTCATTTCCTTCATCCTTCTTTATATAGAAATGATTTGACAGATTTTGTGAATACATGTTTGGAAACAGAATAGTATGAGATCTGATTTGGAAACATTTTAGGCAGGCTTATGTGAGTTTGGCCCAAACATTGAATTTTCCTGGAATATTTTGAAGCAATGCATCAACCTGCTTTTTGGTCGGAAAGATACCATCTCACGGTGCTTTTCTCAAATTTACTGAAAAGTCGTAAGTACTGTCTTGCTAAATGCTTTCTATTTATGTATTTTAAGTGTTCTCAGTTGGAAACTAATTACGTTTTGTACACCTTAAAAGTAGTACTGATAAATGAGTACCATTTTCTATTTGTGCTTCTCCTACCAATTTGCTATTGTATGGATTCTGCAACTAAGGATGGACTGGAGGATGCAGTGCCTAGAAATAAACCTCTGACAATCATAGTTTTACACTTGATTCTCTGGGGTAAAAAAAGCAACTGCAGATGTATTATATTGTTATATTATGTTGATGATGTCTTTCCTCTGGTTCTGAAACAAGCACCTACTCAAACTTAATGGAGCTGATTTGGAAACTTGGATGATATCTAATCAACCAATAAGAAAAGTTAACTATTTGGTGTTTTGTTTTGTGACATTGGTATAATACATACGTACATGCATACTAAATCATGCTGCATGGCACATTTTTAAGAGTAGGCGCTGGTATTGTCTAATCATTGTGTTGCCATCTTCCTGTTTCATTACTGTTTTAAGTTTTCTAACCAATTACAGTATTACAATTCATTTTTTTAAGTGACTGAATTGAATTTAAAGAAAGCTATACAGTATAGGAGAGGTATACTGTAACAAAAAAAGGGAAGAAGCTAGGACACAAGAAAAACTTTGGTAATGTCCTTAAAACTTTTTGCATGCATAGCTTAATTGGCCTACTATTTTAAGTTTTTGCTTGCCACATTGTTTCTTGGTTATCTTAACTGATACATTTGTTCTGTTTTTGTGCTTTCTTCAGTTAGAAATGACAAGGGTGTGGACCTTATTGCATCTTTTTGCAACAAAACCTCCCAATTGTTGTAGAAATAAAACAGTGTTTTTCATTGTTTTTCCTTAGACCCTTTACTAACTTCAGTTGGATTGCATTTCTTAATCTAATCTGCATATCTTGGATTGTGAAGGAGTCCTTTGGGTCCCTCATACAATGTTGGGGATTGGGCCCATTTAAAAATAGAAGTAAAATTTTGTGGATAATGGTGCCTCTTGCTATTTTGGGGAATTCGGAAGAAGAGGAATAGAATGATCTTCGAACGTAGAGGCTCATGGTATGTGGTCTATGCAAGAATCAAGTTCTTGCTTTTGGTTTGGAGAATCCAAGCTAAATAATTCCAAGGCATTTTGGTGTCAAATTCACTTAGAAACTGGCTGGCCTCAATTGACAGTCCATCTTCACTATCCAAAGTTTCCTTCAATGTGGATGGAACCCATTCCTCTTGGGGTTTTAGATTAATTGTAGATGGTAGCTCCCAAGGTCTAGTAGAGCAAAATCAGCGCCAGCAAAGAGGGACTCAAATTAGTTTCGTCTCATTTCCTTGCTCCAATTGTGGAAGGTGTCTAACATAATGTTGTCTTGTCGCTAACTAGCAAGGTGGAGGGTCCTTGGAGATCCTACTATAATCTTTGAACGAAATTAAGGGGCTAGCTCGCTCTGCATCATTCAATCATTAAGAGAAAGGAGGATGGATGTGTTAGCAAAAATGTGTGGAGAAAGATAGGGCCTTATTGTTGCTAGTGGCCCAATTGTTTAATTGCTTGTATGATTTGTACCATCACCTTAAGGGGATGCCCATGATTGTACATTCTTTTCACTTAATACAATTTCAATTGTCCCTCTTTCTAAAAGGAAAAAAAAAAGGAATTACGACTGTTGAAGCTTGTTGTTAGACACTATTAATAATAATTTGGCATTTTGTCACCCTATTCTCCATTATATACCATTGCACATTACAACAAAACTGAGTTGATGAGCTCAAGCTTGTGATCAAGTTTAAGCTTGATCTATGTTCCAAATAAGGTATTTGATTATTGAAATGACCCAAACTTGAGCTCACTTATGCTCTGCTTGTATTTTATTCAAGCCAAGCTCAGTTTCAACTCTAGCTTGATTAATTGCATATGATCCAAGCTTGAGCTTGATAATGTGAGTGAGCTTGAAATTTGGGTGTGAGCTCAAATTGAGCATTTGGTTCATTGACATTCCTGTTTGTAAATGCGAAGCTTTATATTTATGCACTCCTAAATGCTAGTTGTCATTTATCCTCATCATCAAAGCCTTGTCCCAACTATGTACTAAATGCCAAGTTTAAGTAGCATTAGCATGATTATTTGCTTCATGTTCTTTGTAGGGGAGCATTTATGGCCTCGTTCTTATGGCCAAACAGATGGTCCATCCTTAACTGATTTACACAATATTCATCCTGCAGATGTCAATGGTAAGATGGTTCTATTATCTATTCTTGAATGATAACAACGAAAATTTTGAGTGGCTTCTGCTGAGCAACGATCATTTGTTTTATTTTATTTTCTTCTATTTATGCAACAGAGACACTCCATTCTGTTTATTCTTTTTCTTTGAAAGTGTTTGATGCATTTTTACATGGCTGGTGGGAAAAGAATAGCCCTTACTTCATCTTCTATTTGTACTTTAGTAATATTTACACCTTACAAGAAAAAAAGAACTTTTCAATTTTTTTTGTGATATTTATTATAAATTATCATTGTAATTTTTATTACCTCTACCTGTGTAAATTTTATTTTGTTTATAAACAACATTCTATTCAGCAGAATATTTTCAATATCATTACCTATTATCTTAAGCAACATGCTAGTTTCCAGGATCTCATATCTGATATTTGTTGAAGGATCTCATATCTGACAAATCATATCTGGTTTTGACAGTGTAATGCTTGTCCATCTCCAAAGTTGTATTTGTTGCAAATTATATTTATATTGTGCTTGTAAAAACAAGTTTCCTGCAATTACATGGTTACTGATTGTAGACAGAACTTTCTTGCAGTAAACTCATCAAGGGGAACAAATATTATGGAGAATGCTCATCTCACTCAATAGACTGCTTGAAGCCAGCAAGCCATGAAGCTGCTTCTAACACTGAAATAGATAAGAAGAGATGGGCACCACCCTTACAGGTTCAAATTATAGTCTTGCTGCAACTTCTTGTAGGATGTGACGTGATGGATCCCTACATCCCTATAGGAAATTGAAGTTGCACTGGGATTTTCTTTTTTCAAGAACATTAGGATTTATTTGGCTCTCTGAACTTACATTTGGGTCCTAAATTAGGCCATCTTTGACAGGGTCCTAGGATTTCCTAAGAAAGAGGTTTTATGAAAGGAGCAAGAGTGAAGGTAAACGTTGAAGATAAACAAGGAACATGCATCGGCCATGCTTAATAAAGACTAGAAAAGACAGGGAACTAGGTTCTTCAATTGTTAGTATTTGTGATGTTGTAGCCATGAATGTAATAATCATCAAACAAGTAAGGTACTTGAAATGCCATGAGATTGTCTAGAGCAGTTGTGGTTAGCTAAATAAAATTAGTGGGTTTTTGCACTGGAACAAAATGTATTCCAGTTGTGCCCTCCAGGGAGGCTTGCATCAACAAACCAGGCCTCATTCATTTATATTTATATTTTTTATTTTTCATTTTAGCTTCCTTTTAGCTCTATATTATTCTTTTATAATTCATAAAAGAAATCAATTTTGTATGACTTTCAGGTTAGGGGTGATATATCAAGGTCATTGATGTACATGGTTGTCCGCTATGGGTTCTATCAACCTGGTGGTAAACCCCACCTGCAACTCTCTAATTCACCAAGCATTGGTACGTTGTAAAAACTTTGAAACAGTATATGTAAGTCGTTATTTTAAGCAATTTGCAAAAGTTTATCTTGGCCATGGGTTAAAGTGAATAATAGTGAAGGATCAAGAGTGAGATCTATGAATAAATAAACAAAAAGCAGATATATTCCACCCTCTGATAGGAATGGATTGCTCACCTTCACCCTATGAAGATGAATCCCAGGAGTTTGATGTTCCCTTGCAAATCTCCACCCTTGACCTTTCAAGTCTTCACCCATTTGAAGTGCAGGTTCTTCTGTTATGCTGTATCAAGCCCCCCTAGGCAGTGCTTTCGTTCAGCTCCTTTAGCCCGGTTTTTTTTTTTATTTCAGTTCCAATTGTTGTAGCCTCCTGCTCGGTTCAGCTCAGTTCAGCTGCTGGGATCTTCTCAGCTGCCTTGCCATCTTCTCTTCAGTCCAGCGCTGGAATTGGTGGCTTCTCTTTCCTTCTGCTCTATTCAGCTAGGGGCCTTCTCTTTCCTAAGCTTCTTTTGTTCAATCCTGCTATGTTAGTGGTGGCTTCTTCTCTGTTCTGTTGTTCCTTCTGCTCTATTCTGCTAGGGGGCTTCTTCTGTCCAGCGATTATTGCACTGCAGCTGGTCTCAGTTGCTTAAGTATTGCCTCTTGGAGTAGAGTTTTCCTTGTCTTATTGATGCAAATCTTCTAGTGGATGAGTATTGCCTCTTGGAGTAGAGTTTTCCTTCTCTTATTGATGCAAATCTTCTAGTGTATGAGGAAGTAGAAGATGAGGATGTTGATACTTTCATTAATGATGAAAGTGAGGAGGATGATACCGCCATTGATTATGATAATGAGGAAGATGAAATGAGCACTGATAATGATAGTGAGACCAATAGCTTGATATAATTTGTATATATAATATGTTCATTATATATAGTTCCAACTTTTTGTACATCCCATGGAAGACAATGTAGATACTATATATATATATACACACACACAATATTTCCATAGAGATTTGTCTAGTCAAGCTTTATGTTAATTATTAATTAGTTATATATATATATACATATGATTTATCAAAGAACCCTCTTTCTGATCCATACCCTTTCAACTTGATCCATACAAAGAACCCTCTTTCCGATCCATACCCTTTCAACTTGATGTTTCAAACTTCAATAGGTCCATCTGGCTTGAGCCCTGGGTGAGAATTTGCAAGGATCTTCTTGAGTGGTTTTTTCCATTTATTTTCTTGCAATTTTTCTCTGTCTAGATCTCTACTTAGCTTGAAACCTTGAACTGTAGGTATATGCGCCCTGAGACAGCTCAAGGCATCTTTGTTAACTTCAAGGACTTGTACTATTATAATGGGAACAAGCTTCCTTTTGCTGCAGCCCAGATTGGTCAAGCTTTTAGAAATAAGGTTTCTCCTCCAGTTGTTCTTCATGTGAAATCATTTGAATGTGTGATATACTTGATCAGTTGCTATGTTTCATTGTTTCTCATGCTGAATGCATTGATGTGGCCATGGGTTTCTTTTCTGTATCTTTCCTCATCACACACACACACACAAATACAGGCTCATGCTGTACTGTTGATGTTCCACTTAATTATTTGAGTTTATGAGATTGTTTGTTTGTGCATAAGCTGATTGCAATTGTTTGTTTGTGTATAATTAAGTTGACTGCCATCTCCTGGAAACTATTGCTCGTGTTACAGATATCTCCTCGCCAAGGACTTTTGAGAGTGCGTGAATTCACGCTTGCAGAGATTGAGCATTTTGTTGATCCTGATGACAAATCTCACCCGAAATACAAAGAGGTTGCTGATTTGGAGTTTTTAATGTTCCCTAGAGAAGAGCAAATGACTGGAAAACTAGCCAAGAAAATTTGCCTTGGTGAAGCAGTGGCAAAGGTTGTTTGTTTACACTTTGTCGTTTACCTCTGTTTTCATTTGTAAAGCAGAATCTTGATTCTTGCATATACAGTTTAGTTTGCACCATTAAATTTGATGATGGCTGTTAAGATATTATTTATCTATTGCCTTAATTGTCCATTTTTGAATCTCTATGTAGGATGGAACCATTGCTTGTCCATTTCTGAATCTCTATGTAGGATGGAACGCTGAAAACAAGTTGGGATCTCAAAAGCTGATGGTTATTTAATTTACAAGAGTTCATTTTTCTCAGGCATAAGCTTTTTTTTTTGTGTGTGTGCGTGTGTTGGGATTCACTTTTTCAATAAAAGAATTCTAACTTTAAAAGGCTTTAGCTGTTTGATAACTCTAAAATTTTCTTCTTTGCAATGGAAATCTTATGAATTTGGAATTTGAAATATAGCTAATGGATTTGGCAATACTGTATAACAGGAAAAGAGTGGTGTCCCGCTTGTTGCACATGAAAAGTTTTCAGAACCCAGGGAGGTGGAGGTATCTATCTCTCTCTCGACCATGCATATTATTTTTATGCGTGACCCTCACAAACGAATACATCAATCTGATGAACCAATCATTTTTATTAATTTTTTAATTTTTTTGAATGGTGGCACAAGTTAAACCTGCTACCTTATGATTGCAACAATGATCGCCTTCCAACCATGCCATACTAGCACATTTATCAGTGTGTGGATGGGCAGCATCTGCATGCATGTCTATAGACATCAGAGTTATAGCAATTTAGTTGATGGTTCCATTGAGTGCAATTTCACAGATGATTCATGTAGTGTAAATTTTTTTCAGAAACTGATCATAGCGCCAGTAAAAAGGAGTTGGGTCTTGCCTTCAAGGGAAGCCAAAAGATGGTTGTTGAAGCTCTGGAGGTAAATTATGATTATTTATCTTTTGGTTTTTTTGTTTATATATAGTTCCAACTTTTTGTACATCCCATGGAAGACAATGTAGATACTATATATATACACACACAATATTTCCATAGAGATTTGTCTAGTCAAGCTTTATGTTAATTATTAATTAGTTATATATATATATGATCACTTTATTAATTTATATATATAGTACAAAGTTTTATTGGTGTACAGTGTACTGCAATGGTACTGCAGGTTTTATAGGTACTGCAGCAATGCAAATTCTTTTGATAAAAAAAATGCATATATAATATTAAATCGGTTACAAAACAAATGACATAATACAATCCCAAAAAACCGATATAACAAAGCCCTTTATAACCGATATTATAAATAATTTTTATATCGGTTTCACTATTTTTTATATCGATTTTACAGTAATGTATGCTATAATTTCAGTTTCAAAACACATCAGTTCTCCGAAAACCGATATTATAAATAATTTTTATATCGGTTTTACAGTAATGTATGTTATAATTTCAGTTTCAAAACACATCAGTTGATCGAAAATCGATAATATAAATATTTTATATATCGGTTTTACTTTTTTTTATATCGGTTTTACAGTAATATGTGTTATAATTTCTGGTTCAAAAGACATCAGTTGTCCAAAAACCGATATGAGATATTACACATATTACATCGGTTATAGTTGTTTATTATATCGGGGGTACTATATCGGTTTGAAGTTTACTGAAAAACCGATATAATAGGTCTTTTATATCGGTTTTTAGCCGATATAAAAATGCTTTTTTCTAGTAGTGTTTAGTCTTTCTAATCAGTTGATAATCTTGTAATTTCAGCAACAAAAAACTTGTTCTAATGCAATTTCTAAATATGAAGTATGTACAAAGACTTTTCAACCATATATTATGCAAGTAAAAAATAGAAAGTTTTTACTAAGCATAGAAAGATGCAAATTGGGTTTCTAAATAAAAAATTTGCAAGTAAAATAATAATAATCAGAATATTAACTAAAAAATGAAAACAAAAGGGTGGAAAATAAAAAAGCGAAAAAGATGTACCAAAGATCTAGAAACTAGACGATCATACAAGTATTGACAATGCGATGATGATGTCCTCTCTTCTTAGAGTAGGAAAAATTTATGCAAGTGATTACTTGTTGTCTCTCAACTTTTGATCCTTTTATTTTATTTTCAAATCCCTAGATCTAATCATGTGAAATATTGTTTCCAATCAAAACACGTAAAAGAACTAGAAATAGAAAATTAAACCACTTACATAAAGAATACGCAGAATCAATCCAAGTAGTGTCTTTATTCCCTGATCTTGAAGTACAAAAAAAAAAGATTCTTCTCTCTTCATCATTCTCTCAACATGATCTTTCAATCTATGTCTAAAGAATTAGAATGGAGAAGAAGAAGAAGAAGAAGAAAGGGACTTAGAGAGAAAGGGTGGATGGGAGTGGAGAGGGAGAGAAAACTTCCAAGATTTTTCAACTACAAGGCATGGACCTCCAGCCCCTTTGTTGGCTCCTTTTTATAATTTTTAATGTTCCTTTGTTGCCAAGAATTCCCCTCCTTTATAGGGCTTTTGTTTCCTCTTTTGCCTTGATTCTTTTCTTTATCTCCAAGCTACTCTTCTCTCTTTGGAAAGACTTTTAAATTTAAGAGATGTCCTTACCTTATTAGGTTTCTTGATGTAGACACCTTCCTTGTATAATTCCAAGAATATCTCTAAAAATTGCATGAAGGTGTAGAGGGAAGAAACTTTCCAAATATTGAGATTTCTTGCAATTCCTGCCTAAAACTGTATCAGACAACTTCCCGAGGTCATATCTCCCTCAATATAGCTCTGATTTATGCAATCTTGGGCTCCACAGATATCTACTCGAAAAGAGCTTTCCAACGGTAGCTAAATTGAGCCAATCCACACTCGGTTTGAAAATTATGGTCATTTTAATTTGCTGCCCCTGAAAAATCCGGGAATAATTGTGCACAAATGGAAGCTTCTATGTTGGCATGCAATGGGGTGTGTGGGACCCATGATGGACGTCCAAGGCATGCATGGACTCTTTCCTTGCTTGCTTATTAGACTTTCCTTTAACCTCTCTTCTGAAATTTCTTCATTGTAGGTCCGATGTTGATTTCTCCTACAAGTTGAAAGAAATAAATTTAACATAAATTACATATAAGAAAATAAATATGAATCATGCATGGGACCATACATGCCTAATGATGCACCCAAATGACAAACTTTCCAAAAATAGCACATGGTGCTAAAAATAGTAGGTATATATTGATGAAGCCAAAAAAAAAAAACCTAACTTTGGGGTGATAGATGAGATGAAAAACCTTAATTTCATAAAAGTCATGCAATTCAATGAATTTTGACCTATTTTGACCATGTTTCCAAAAATAACCCCAAATGCATGAAATCATAAAATTGAGTGTAATCTATACAATTAAACCTAATTAGGTCCATAAATGTAAGACCCCGACCCGAGTGAACCCGATTAGTGCTAATTAAGTTGCGTTTTAGTGCTAAGCTTGATTAGTGTTTTTGGTCTAGTTGGGTTTGGAATAGCCTTGATTCTAGTTTTGGGCCTTTTGGAGTGATTGATAGCTTGTGGGGCCCTTTGGGGGTTCCCTTTTCGGCTTTGCTTTTTCTTGTGAAATTTTCCCGACGTGTTTTAAATTGTGTTTTTGGCCCGTTGCATTCATCTTGTGGATTCTTACAACTTTCATGTTGATCCCGTGTCCATTCGTGGCCCTGAAACCCGATTTCATAGCCTTGAGGGTAAAACAGTCATTTCACACCAAATCTGTACCCAAAACTTAATATTCTCGAAACCCGCGAAACATACACTTTTTGGAAACTAGATATTTCGA
This sequence comes from Cinnamomum chago, assembly GCA_038049695.1. Classification (NCBI taxonomy): domain Eukaryota; kingdom Viridiplantae; phylum Streptophyta; class Magnoliopsida; order Laurales; family Lauraceae; genus Cinnamomum; species Cinnamomum chago. The sequence continues at coordinate 38,035,934 of CP142456.1, forward strand.
CGAACATTTCTTCCTTCTTCGTCGAATCCATCCGAGGTTCCGAATTAGATGATTTCAGCCAAGCAAGTGTCTTTAGTAGTGGGACCCATTCCCATTTGCTATTTAAGGAGAACCCTTTCCTTTCATTCCCTTTTTCCAGCACAAAGGAGTCTAGGGTTTGCTTTTGGCAACTTTTCTTCATCTTCTTGTTTCTTCATCTCCAATCCACACCCAAACTTGCACCAAGCTAGAAATGGAGATCATCTTCTTCTTCCTCATCTCACAAGCTTCATCTTGACACCATTTTTGGAGAAATCCATCAATCTAGAGATCTTCTTTGAACTAATTTTCTTCATTTGAAGGCCACCCAAGTAAGTGATTCTTCCCATCTCCTAGATTAGTGTTCCTCTAGCCCTTGAGAAGCTTCATTTCCATTATTGTAAAGTTCCCCCTTCTATTTCATTGGTTTGACTCTTTTAGGGTTTGTTTTTGGGGATTTTTGTTCATAGCTTGGATTCCTTGCTTGGAAGAGTATTAGAGCTTTATTGCATTGTTAGGAGACACAAGGCAAGTAGATGTTTTGATCTTTATAAGCTTTCCATGATTTTTGGTGTTTTTCACTCATGTCTATTTATTACATTAGTTTGACATAAATGTTCATAATGGAGCTTTAGTAGTGCATTTATGGTATTGCAATTATGACTTATAAGTGTAGTAGTGAATGGCATTTAATCCTTTTCTTGTTTATACCCAATGTACTCTATGGTGATATGGTTTCCTTCTTTCTTGTATTGGATTTGATGTGGATGGAGGAAGGGATGAATGAACAAATATTGGAGTATTGGGAGAAGTGAAAATAGATGCATTGGAGGAGCTTTTAGCTCAGTTTTGTGTCAAGGATTAAGTGAAAGTGAGGAGGATGGTTTTGAGGAGGAAAGTGACTCAAATCTGCACACAGTGGGTGTTTCCCGCACTGGCGGTCAGCCGGCGGCTAGCCGTCTGGTGACTGGCGGCTAACCGCCAGGTAACCGAAATGTCACGGTGCCTTTTCCAGAGAGCATCATTTTCCCCCTGAAAACGCGGCCAGCCTCACGGTTAGCCAGCGGCTAACCCCGGAACCCATCGGCGGCTAACCTCCAGGTAACCGCGCATTGGCGGTCAGCTTTCCAGTGAGCTGCATTTCTGCAGCCCAGCCGCGGTCAACTGCGCGGTCAGCCAGCGGCTAGCCGCCCGTCCCAGCGGCGGCTAACCGCCAGCTGACCGCAAGGTAACCGAAATTCTCCAGATTTCGAAAAGCTCCCCGCTCGAACGAACTCTCCGGTTCGTTCGAGCGTTGAACTTTATCGATCAAAGGAGATTCACTAGGCATTGTATGAGGCCATTTGAGAAAGAAACCATATCACAAGGATGTCATTCGAAGTTTTGAAAAGTGTAAAAGTGCATAAGGAGCCCGGAATGTCTTCAAACTCAAGGAGTACCAAGTCATTTCAATAATCGACATACGGGACCCCTATTCACTCAAATAGATCTTAAAATCATTATCTTTCCCAGATTGGTATAGTTCATTATATTCTTCATTTCCAAGATTTTACATTACATGACTTGTTTTCCCCGAAAGCATTGTTGTACACTTGAAAGGGTTACTTGACCCGAAGTGCATTGCACCACATGATATGTCAGTGTGCCCTTGAGCACCCCCGTCTTGCCCGTTTGATTATATACTTGTACTTGATTTACTTGCATTGTCTCGATTGTATTTGACCTATGAGTCGGCACCACTAAGCTTGGATAACCTCGTTGGTTTGATCCACTGACTTGGAGATCCCCCTCTTGTCCCGCCAGCTGCAGTTTGGATCCCGATGCCCGGTCATTACCGTGGTCTTGTCCCGATACCGCAGATTGCTACTGTGGTCCCCGATGCCCGGCTCGCTACCGTGGTCATGTATAGTATTGTATATGCATATGTATTTATATGAGATCCCCTGTTTCTCCTCAACTCGAGTGAATGAGACCAGGGCCTAGTTATTACTCTATCACCTTAGTGATAGAGGACTTAGCTTCGTGTGGTCGCCATCTTGCTTGTTCCTGATTCCTTGGATACCCTATGAGTTTTATCTTGTTTACATGTTTTCTAGCAAATGATTTATCTATTTATGAGAGTTTTTGCTTAAACAGATTTCCATGCTTTTCGAGATATTTCATCTATTTTATGTTGTTGCATCTTCTCACTCTCTTGCCAGACCGTCGTGTCTGATCCTTTGCTTTGGTACTCAGGTCCCGTTGCCGGTTTCCTTGAGGAGGAGCCGGAGGAGGCGGTAGGTGAGCTGCAGCCTCTAGTTGAGTGGCGTGCTGACGATGTCATGTAGACATCGGGTTGCTACCAGAGGCGAAACATTTTGGGAAGAACTTATTAACCATTCTTTTGGGGTTATTATTTTGTAATATTGGCCTTTGTTGGCCTCTAATTTTGGGGAATGTAACTAAATGATATTTTATCTAACTTTAACAACTTTTGGGAAACATGCTTTAGATCATTGCTCTTTCTGATACAGTTTGATATTGATGTTAATGCTTGCATGACTAGAGATAGTCTAACTATTTGATTTGCTACACGCTTCCGCATTAAAAAGAAACATTCATGCAAGGTTGTGATATCCTCACCGCGGACACCTGTGGGAAATTAAATAAATTGTATATTGTGGATGTAGGTAATCATCACCAATTATCATTACACACTAATGTCCCGATCCCGGATTGGGATTCCCGGTCCGGGGTCGCGACAATAAATGCTAATGAAATGATGACCTAATGACCTAGTTTTGTGGACTTATCACCTGCCTAGCAGGCCTGCCATGTTCCGCAAACATCTCATTTAAGTTCGATATAATATCATATGCAGTCTTACAAGATTGATGTTGGTGTTGCAAAACACTAGACATGGATGCCAGAATGTAACATCTGGCCATCTCATCATCATTGGCCCATTTGGTGTAAAGTTCCTTTTCTTCTTCTTATGCATCCGGGCCAGCCTCATCAAAGGGGGTTTTGGTAAGGACATTTATATCCTGAAGCAGTTAGGACAATATCCAGGTTCTGTTTCCAGTCTACATAGTTGGATCCCACCAACTTATTCCGGTTGAGGATGGTCGCAAGTGGATTGAAAGTATTTGAATTCATACTTGAAATACTGTAGCACATAACCATACATTCAATTAATGAATTTAAATGACATTAGGGTTTAGTATTCTACCAAATTTATGTGGGAATCCTCATAACCACTAAATTTAGAATACATCGGAATCCTAATCCCCGGGGTATGCCTTCTTGGGGAGTACGAATACCACCTAGATTGGTGCGGATCAAAGTTGGTCAAAATTATGATTAAGACTAACTATCCATGATCCCCTTTATTCATTATTATCTAGGTATCTCATACCAAATAATGAATGACTCCTGATTAGCTTCGATTTCGTCGACCGAACAGAGGGTTCGGTGGACCGACCTGCATGTGCTCGGTCGACCGAGCACAAGTCTCGGTCGACCGAACAGACGAAACCTGCAACTTTGGGTTTTTGCAGTTCGTGTCCAAACTTTACCAAATCACTTCTAAAGTGTTCCTATGACTTCCTATCATCCATCCAACATTATTATACCACTTTGTGATTATCCAAACATGGATTCATTAATAAACAAAACAAATCCGTCAAAAACCGATCCGTACATAACCCTTGCTCTATCCTCTTCGCATCTCATGCAAAGATTAGAACAAGATTGCTGATCTAACATGATTAGAGATGAGGTATGGCTCTGATACCAATTGTTGGAAGTAGGTGAGCCTCGTGGATAGGTTTTCAAAACTTTTTGACCCACTTGACTCAGCGATCAACTATCCAGAAGGCTATAACACCCAATCCAGGATCCATGTCCTCAATCTCAGCCATCATGATCAACAAATAAACATATTAGGAAGATAGAACATCAGCCAACAAGCATCCATAAAAATCTACAAAATGCAAGGAAGTGGATTATACCTTAGGAGCTCGGTTGTGCTCTAATGGAGGATTTATGTCTTTATTTGATGATGAAACTCTTTCACTTATCAAATAAGAGTCTCCAAGACCTTTTGATCTTCCACGCTATGACTCGTTTATCAGATCTCTTTTCTCAAGAAGATGGGTGGGATCTCCAAGAGAAAACCCCACTAGAAACTCCAAGGAACTAGAAGAGAAAGAGAAGGAGAAAATTGTGTGACACTTGCACAAGGAGGAGGACTGGGCGTGCAACAATATGGTGTACGTCCAAGGGTGATCCTTTCCCTCATTTATAGCACAAAGAATCCTCCTTTCACTAAGTAGAAGTCCAACTCCCATTAAGAATTAGTAACCATCTCCTTTCTAATTACCATAGAAGTCTCACTTCCACAATAATTAGTAAGTTAACTATTACCACTATTGGAAGTCCCACTTCAAATAGAAATAATAACTTTCTAATTCCTTCCTTTTGTAGTTCAAGTAGGATTAGTAACTTTCTAATATCTTGGGATAGCATGGGGACCACTAGGGATTCCTTAGAAAGCTGGCTCCAACTGGGACACCGCGACCCCACATCTCATGTGTAATCCGGGCCCACAGTTAATTGCAAATAACACCACTATATAAATGCAATTGCACTCCAGTCTTGGGAATAAATTACAATGACGACCCTAAACTTCCCAATTACCACAAGTAGGCCCCTCCATCATTATCCATGGATCAATTGGAATAAATCTGTCTCATCCAATCTTGGATCCACATCTTATTATCCTTGAGCCCCAATTAATTACAGTGATCATCAGTACCATCCAATTAACTCTTAATCAAGATGGGTGCGCACTTACTAATGATAAATCCATTAATTGGCACAAGAGGGTAATATAGATAATTCTATCTTGACCATTGGATGTTCCCACAGTCCTACTACCATGTACCTAAGACACCGAGGTGTTGACCTACAGTTGGCCTCACTCATTGGGGACTCCAAGCAAATGAATAGACAGAAACTTGAGTTCATCAATGTCTTAGGATTGAGAGCCTATTGGTAGGGAATTATGAGAGCAGAGCTTAAAATCGAGACAATATTTATAAGGTGCTTCTCATGGTCCTTCAATACATCCAATGTACCAGCATCGTGATCCAAAATCTTTCATTCTGATGATCAAGAAAAATCACACCATCTCATAGTGATCAAAGTGCTGCTACCTTATCAGATGAGATGCACAGTCTCATCACTAGTTGTGAAGATATTTTAAAGTATAAGATTTGTGACACATGTCTCCCATATGTGGATCTCATCCATATACATATATCACATCTAATATACTAATGGGACCCGGTTCATCTCATGAACCATTATGTCATATGTATTGGTCATGTGCATTGAGTAATAAAACACCATTCACCTCATGAAAGGAAAGCACGATTTTATTGATAAATAAAAAAAATTAATCAATTTTTTACATCAACTGATGGATTAAGACCATACAATCTAACACTCTCCAGCCAGTAAAACAGTGTCACGGCACTGAGCCAGCATCATCGATCTTTACTGCAGCATCCTTACCTCATCGTCGAGCACCAGTGCTGCTTCTCCTCCTCTAGCTTCCATCTCAGTAAGAACAAAAGGCCTCTCTTTCTTTTACTTTCTTCTTTGCACAAAACCCAAGGCCGAACTAAGGGCCTTTCTTCACACGTGCCTTCATCAGGCAGCAACTAAACTGGGCCTTCCAGTTGGGCCTAACCTGCAGTTCGGGTCTAATTTGAACCCGAATCCAAGCCCAGCCCACTAAACAACAACAACGGGAAAAAAAAGTGAGTGCAATTTTTTTTGTCTGAGTCAGTGGGCCTAATTCGAATCCGACCTGTTCAGAGTGTCATTAGCCTAGCCCATCAAATCAATATGAGACACATTGAAGCCGTTATGTATGAGTTCATATATGGAAATCAGTACCATGAGAAAGAGTTCTACTTTGAGCAGTACAATAATTTGAAGCAACGTAAATTAACTGTTGATGAATTTACCTCTTAATATCAAGAGTTGGATATTTTATGTGGCTTATGGGAGAGCAATAAGAATGATGGAGCTCGATATATCAAAGGGTTAAGACCAAGCATACGAACAAAAGTAATTTTTTGTGAAACCATTCCAAAAGCATACAAAGAAGCTATTCTTGTTGAACACATGCTTCGAAAATCTCGCATGCGTCAATCTCAGTGTCAAGAAAGAAATATTCAGCAAAGATCAAGAGCTCATGTTGTGGAAAGACTTTTCCCAGGTGAAGATAATCTCACTCTTATCATTTGCTGACTTTTCAATATAAGTAAAAAGGAAGAAGAAGAATGGAGATAGGTTAAGAAACTCCACATGCGGGTACGAGTCAAAGAGAAGTCCGCTAATTTGATTATTGACAATGGTAGTGCAATGAATTTGTCGCACAAGAGGTCATCGACAAACTTCATTAGCCAATTGAGAAGCTTCCTAAGCCCTACCAAGTCACATGGTCTAATGGTAATGTTATCCCCGTGACTCATAGATGTTTGGTATCATTGAAAATGGGCCATTATGAAGTCAAAATTTGGTGTGATGTGATCCTTATGAATATTGTGCATATTGTTTTCGGACGTCAATGGCTTTTTGATCGAAATGTGCACCATGATAAAGAGGCAAATACATATACCATTTTGCGGAATGGAAAAAGGGTAATGCTCGTTCCAATGACATCAACAACTTCATCTTCGTCTACATCATCTCCTTCCACTGAATCAAAGAAAGAGCCACAGGAAGAGAGCAAAGAGTTGAAAGTGCAGTCATAATTGCACCACAGGAGATACAAGTCATGCCAGCAGACATCAAGCGTGCAATAGATGATCAAGGTCAAGGCAAAGCTGATCTCATGGAAACTTTGGAACAAGTGCAAGATGATCAAGTTAGTGTTCCTCTAGAGCTGTAAAAGGTTGAAGATGAACAAGGAGAAGTAAACATTGAAAACTCTGATCAAGTTAGTGAGAAGATTGAACATCTGGTGGTTCCAATTGTCATACCACTTCCAAAAAATCCAATTGGGCCATTAAAAATCAATTCCATTGGTCCAGTAGTTTCACAAGCAGATCAAGTAATTGAAGTTCCTCACATTGACTTCATTTTTGGTGATCACCAATGGATAGTCAATGTTCATGCTCCGTCGGTACAAAGGCATCAACTGAAGCTTCTAATGGTCAAATCACACATCCGAACTCAATATAGACATCATCAGAAGAAAAACTTCCCATCTACCTCTCAATGGAGTAAAAGACTGCATCAAACCTCCAAGTCAGGTCATGAGAATGCAGATCAAAAAAGGAAACAGACGTTTGTGCGATTTATTTTCGACCCAGGCGTACATTTTTCAGAAATTGCGGTCGAATTCTCTCCCTTTTTATCAAGCTATCAACTCGCTGGAGTCGATTTTTTTTTCAAGTGGGGTAGAATCGATGCAGGACAGACAATTGGTCGGCCAACCCATTGGGTCCAGTCCATAGGCCTAAGGGAACATCCATTTAGTAGGAAATATTATTTAGTAGTTTGGTTTGTTTGTGATTAATAATAGTTAGTTTCCTTTTTATTTTAGATATGATTCACATATTAGGAAATATTTTTAAATATTGTTACTTAAGGATCAAGTCAACTCCTTTATAAAAGGATGTTATGCCTCATTGTAATAGACATGCTTATTATCAATTAATCTTTTGAGTGATGAGAGTTTTCTCTTCAATTATGGTGTTTTCTCCTCTTGTGAGGTTGCCCTAGTGGCTGAAATTCATATTTGGATTCGATCAATCCTTCGGGAGATTGATCTATTGTTTCGTGTATCTTGGTTGCGTCAACACGACAACTAAAGTAGTCACATTTAGAGAGACATAGAACACTGCACAAGAGTTTGTTGTTCAGGGGAAATATTACTTTGAGTATGAGGATCGACCAATGGTGAGTGATTAGGAGCATGTGCAATGGTAGGTGGAGGCTTTGGCCATTGATTATAGACCTGCAAGGGATGGTGAACTGGAAGACTAAGGAAGGTATGAGACATCTAAGGGACAAGAATCTTTTTTAATAAAATAGGGAACATGTTCAACAAATGTGACAGCATGTTTTATGAGAAATATGAGTTCAACGGGCCTTTGGAATTTGGATCATAGCTGAAGAATCCTTTATGGGCATTGTTGGAATATAGGTGGGCCATTCAGATAGGTTTCAAAAACTTTTGATCCACTTAATGCAGGGATCAACTATCTAGAAGGCAATAAACCCAATCCAGGATGCAATCCCTCAAACTCATAAACCATGTACAACAACATAACCTATCTAGAAGATAGAAAATAGCACCTAAATATGCAACCACGAAATCTACAATATACAAAGATGTAGATTATACCTTTGGAGCTTAGTTGTGCTCTAATGGAGAATTTGAATTCTTTATTTGATGATGAACACCTTCACTTAATCAAATCAGAATCTCCAACACCTTTTGATCTTCCAAGCTATGACCCGTATCAGATTCTCTTTTCTCAAGAAGATGGTGGAATCTCCAAGAGAAAAACCCTAGAGGAAACTAGAAGAGAAACTAGAAGAGGGAGAGGAAGAGGAGTATGCAACACTTGCACAAAAGGGGCTTGGGCGTGAATTCCAAGATGGGATTAATGCATGGGGACGTCTAAGGCACTCCTCTCCCCTTTTTATAACACTTAAGCAACCACCTCATTCTAATTGAAATAGAAGTCTTACTTCCACAACAATTAGTTGCTTACTAAATCACTATTAGAACTCTTACTTCAAATATGATTAGTAACTTTCTCTTTTTCTAATTAAAATAGAAGTCTTACTTCCATTAATAATTAGTAACTTATTATTACCAGTATTAGAAGTCTCACGTCAAATAGAAATAGTAACTTTCTATTTCCTTTTAGAGTTCTACTATAATTAGTATCTTTCTAATATCTTAGGCTAGCGTGGGGACCACTAGGGATTCCTTAGAAAGCTGGCTCCAACTGGGACACGTGACCCCACATCTCATGTGCAATCCGGGCCCACAGTTAATTGCAAATAACTCCACTATATAAATGCAATTGCACTCTAGTCTTAGGAATAAATTACAATGAAGACCCTAAACTTCCACATTACCATAAGTAGGCCCCTCCATCTATATCCATGGATCAATTGGACCTGTCAACCAAATTAGATCCATATCTTATTATCCTTGAGCCCCAATTAATTATAGTGATCATTTGGTACCGATCCAATTAACTCTTAATTGGAATGGGTGCGCACTTACCAATGATAAATCCATTAATTGGCACAAGGGGATATTAAAGATAGATTCCATCTTGACCATTGAATGTTCCCACAGCTCTACTACCACGTACCCAAATCACCGAGGTGTTGACCTACAATTGGCCTCACTCATTGGTGACTAAAAGCAAATGAATAGATAGAAACTTGAGTTCATTAATGTCTCAGGATTATGAGCCTATTGCTAGGGAATTATGAGAGCGGACCTTAAAATAAAGACATTGTATATAAGGTGGTTCTCATGGTCCTTCAATACATCCAATGTACCAGCACCATGATCCAGAATCTTACATTCCGATGATCGAGACAAATCACACTATCTCATAGTGATCAAAGTGCTGCAACCTTGTCAGATGAGATGTCCAATCTCATCACTGGTTGTGAAGATATTTAAGTATAAGATTTGCAATACATATCTCCTGTATGTGGATCTCATCCATACACATGTATTACATCTAGTATACTTGTGGACTCCGGTTCATCTCATGAACCATTATGTTATTTGTATTGGTTATGTGCAAGTATATAATTAAACACCATTCATTTCATGAAAGGAAAGCATGATTGTATTGATAAAAACAGAAATGAATCAATTTATTACATCATATACTTGGTATTGAGACCATAAAAACTAACAGGCATATCCCCAAAATCTTTATTTAGTTGCTTGTTTTGATAGTTTTTTTCTTTCCAAAGAAGGAAGATGGATGAAGGCTATGGTTTTCACATTCAAACCGTGAAGAAAGTGAACTGGTTGAGAACATATAATGGCAAGGTATTCAATATTGACAAAGTTTGAGAACCATTGCAAGGATTGGGGAATAGTTTAACACCACCAATATCGGAACTCCACAGGATAATATAGTTGCAGAGAGGATGTGTCACAGCCCTGCCCCCGCCCAACTCAGCATGATATTGTCCGCTTTGGCCCACGTACGCGCGCGAGGACTTCCCAGGTGGTCACCCATCTCGGTACTCTTCCGCCCCAGCATGCTTAACTCCGGAGTTCTTATGGGATCCAGGGCTGGACGACTTTAAAACACGTCATGTTGAGTTAAGACGGGATGTGACTTATAAGCCCAGGGTTAAGACATGGATATTTCTAATGTGGGATTTGGACAAAGCCTCACAGTGCTACCGAAGTACTCCACCCTTACCCCCGCGTATTACCCTTTCTTGGCTCACAAGATCACTTGACCTGGTCTTGCTTCAAGGGATTACGCAGGTGGATTGGGGTCTCACAGGATGGACAATACGCTGCTAGAAAAATGCATTGTATGTTTCTCTAAGATTTTTTTTATAGCAAAATCAATCAATACGACATGCTACTTGGTTAACAAATCTCCCCACACAATAATAGACTTTAAGATTTTGTTAGAGGTATGTCAGGTAATCTAGATGATTATCCTAACTTGAGTCATTAGTGTCCAGCTTATACTTACGTTAGACTAGATCAATTCTAATCAAGGTTAGGCAATTGTGTTTTTATAAGATATGCTTATAAGGTTGGGTATAGATACTGGTGTACTAATCAAGATTCACTTAGATTTATGATCATTAGGGAATTGACATTTCTTGAGAAGGCTATGCTCAATGTGAGGAAGCAAGTGGAGCAGATGAACACAGATAACACCAGTGGAACCATTCAGGGGGAGTCAGATGTTCTAGATAAGAAGGAGAGTGCATCCGAATTCTCCTGGGATACACAAGAGAGTTAGACAGAGCTGCAGATACAACAATAGAATGGTAAATCTCCTTTTGTTCTTAAAATTCCATGGGTGCTGTAGCTACCAAGATCAATGCAATTAATTATGTCTCTCTTAGAAGTTGGTTAGTTACCTCTCATTTCGTTCTAAGATTCTTCCTATTCGTGGGTCATTTGTGGCATGCGGGAAGGTCTCGTGCAACTGCAACAGGATTTGAAAAAGGAATTGATTGTGATTTTGAACTTGGTCTTTCCATGACCCCTCTTAATTGAGGCAAGAGATCAAATCCATGAAGTAGGAATCAATGTGATTCCACTATGCATATTAGGTTAGGATCAGGTCATATTTAGAAGGTATCCTTCGTTTTTGCCTTTTATTATTATTTTTTTTCCTGGCTCGGTTAAGTGGAGCCATTTCCCTTCATGACACTGAGCCAGGCCATACCAAAGTGCGAGGAAACCAACAATCAGATATGGTTTCAAGGACGTGATGGCCTATGCATTGACTTCAAAGAGCAAGTTTGATGATATGGTTGCATTTGCATCGATAGTTGTGTATGATGAGCCATTCACATTCCGTGAAGTAATGGAAGGGCAAGAAAGTGGCCAATGGGCAATAATTATGGGTAAGGACATGGATCTATTCATAAAAGTCAAACTCGAGACCTTGTGAAGCTTACCCAAGGGGCAGCAGGCAAGTTGTAAGCGACTTTACAAGACACATCTAAGGTTATTTAAAGAGAGAAATCAACTATTCTGAGTTGTTCTCTTCGGTTGTGAAGCATGCATCCATACATGTGCTCCTGGCCGGCAGTGTTTGACCTTGAGCTATAGCAACTTGGCACGAAGATGGCCTTGTTACATCCTCTTACAGACAAGTTCGGGCTTTGCTTGAACTTGATCAATATGACTTAGAAATGAAGAGTGAAGGCTATGTCCAATGAGATTTTGGGGCAGAGACATACCTTTTACCAAGGAACAAGAGATCAAAGACATTGATGGCTATCTTCCAGGTTGCTTTAGTTCTATGGAAACCAAACCAAGGTGGAGATTGTTGAATTTATGTCTCATATTTCAGATTAACCAGATTGGTCCATTGGGTTAGTAGCCAAGAACCAGGTTTTGGGTCAAGGGTATTTTGGCAATGAAGTGGTTGAGTTGTCAACCTAAAAACATGCAGTTGGCTATAGATGGTCTTCGTAAAAAAAGTGTATATGTTACCACTACTCGGTTCTGTATGCAAGGGGGGTGAGCAGCACGTCTGTTGTTTGGAGAAGGCAATGTATGCTTGATGTAGTTTGTTGCATGCCCAGTTTGATAAATTTAGTGGATCTCCTATTGATTATGGATTGAAGATGTGTGGTTTAGATCTTTTGGTGCTTGTTATGTGATGCTTATGGGGATTTATTGTTTTTGTTGTGTATGTTGATGATATTGTAGTGAGTGGTGATGATATATTGTATTCCTGCTCTGAAGAAACATTCAGGAATGATGTTTAATATTAAGGATCGTGGATCACTCAAATATTTCCTTCGGAATTGAAGTTGCTGGGTCAAGAAGTAATTGTTCTCTTGAACGTAATCATAAGCTCCATGACTATTAGAGAATTGCTGGATGATCCAAGTCTTACCAGTAGTTAGTATCTTGTGATTACATGTCTTGCTTGGAGATTTGTTGTGGGAGTAGTTAGTCAGTTCATGCATTCTCCTAGGACTGGGCGTATGAGGTAGTTTGTTGGATCCTATACTACATTAGTTAGGCGTGCATAAAAAACTGTTGTTTTCTTCAGAAGGGCATTTGTATATAACTGCTTATTCTGGTGCAGACTATGCTGGTTCAATACCATTGGTGTCTAGCAAAAATCCGTTGAGGGGTATGGGGTTGAAGCATACAAATGACAATTCACTATTAATAGAAATCCAACCTATCTGGCTGAAAATCCCAATAAGTAGGTTTAATTCTAAGGGCAAAGTTATCATGTGTGCTCCTAAGGAAAACACTTATTACTTTTCTGTAACTAGAGTAGGCAGAGGTTCCTAAGACTTCCTACGATGGAAATGTGCTATATTACATGTAATGAGTTTCAAGGCCCTGATAGATTCATCTATATGAGTGTGCAAGGCAACTTGTTTTGAGAGAATTAGGCTACTTTCCGGAACTCCGATGAATTCTGGGTCAAGCACATGGTCGTTTATGTGCAAGGTTTAGCTGTATCTATCTAGAACCCAATGCATTGTGCTGGTGATAATCTCTAGTTCACTAGATAGAGCAATCAGTTCAACATTTTTCACCGAGTGCATTGGTGTTTCCTTGAGTAAAGGTTTTCAAGTCCAAATGATAGATCATTAATGTTGCCAATTTTTTCTATTTTTATTTTTTTACATTTGAATTAGTGCTGGATTGTTGGCATTTCAGATCTCGTTAACTTGTGCGTGAAGCGGTTATCCATTTCAAGCCTTTTTTATGAATTTTCTAAAATACAGTTAATGGCTGACTGTTTTAATATGTATTTTAGATGATTTGGGGACATTTTTGCAACACTTTTCAATTAATAACCACCTCTTAAGAGGGTAGTATATCCCCGCACCTCCTTTGGTTTCAACTCAATACTATCTCCATCTAGTCTCTTCTTTCTTGGTTTCTGTACATCCAAGCAACCTTTCTTCTTCACTTCTTAGCTGCCTTCAAATATCTTGAGATTTAGTGTACTTGTGGGAAACATCAAAAGTTTTTGTCTTTTAAATAGTCTTTGTAGCTTGTGTAATCTGCTTTTGGTGCAAGCAGTAAGTTTTTGCATTCCCTTATGTTACTAGGTAAACAGGAAATGAGCTTTATTTCGTAGGAGTTGTCACCAATTAAATGGGTTAGACGTGCACAAACTAAAAATTTGGACTCATTTTTTACAAGGACAGAAGAAATCTGCACACAATCAGGCCAACAGAAGAAAAGACCGAACCTAGTAGAAAGTCATGCCATTTTTCTGAAATTTATGATTCAAGTCATGCATATTTTTACATACACTGAAACAGGAGACAGTTGGAATATAATTCAGGAGGCAGGTGGTTATTTGCTCTTTCTAGGCATTTACTGAAGAGGAGGAATAGATAACCAAATTGTGCACGGAAAATTATAGTTTCCTGCAGATTCATAGTCAGCAATTACCAGTTATCGTTGATGTGGGGGCAAATTTTGAATTTACCTCGAGTTAGGTTTGGGTCGGAAATAGCCCAACCTGCCATGACCAACTTGACCCAAAGAGAAGGACGAGTCGAAGGGACGTGGGACAGCTGGCAGAAAGGAAATAAAGACCTGGATAAAACAAAAAGGATGCCCCACGACCTAGCGGCCCAACCATTACCAATCACCATGATGAAGAAGGTGGGGAACGTGCGCTGAGAAAAGGGCAGAAACCCAAGGAGAAATCAAATAAGAGGAAGAACGGAACGAGGAGAAGGTAGGGCTAATAACTCTTACCCAATTAACAGAGAACATTCCCTAAGTTCCCAGACTGATTTAAGCATCGAAGGGACTTCGGTCAAACATCCAATCGAGCCTTCACTATGTTTGTCTTTGTAAGACCCCGACCCGAGTGAACCCGTTTAGTGCTAATTAAGTTGCGTGTTAGTGCTAAGCTTGATTAGTGTTTTTGGTCTAGTTGGGTTTGGAATAGCCTTGATTCTAGTTTTGGGCCTTTTGGAGTGATTGATAGCTTGTGGGGCCCTTTGGGGGTTCCCTTTTTCGGCTTTGCATTTTCTTGTGAAATTTTCCCGACGTGTTTTAAATTGTGTTTTTGGCCCGTTGCATTCATCTTGTGGATTCTTACAACTTTCATGTTGATCCCGTGTCCATTCGAGGCCCCGAAACCCGATGTCATAGCCTTGAGGGTAAAACAGTCACTTCACACCAAATCTGTACCCAAAACTTAATATTCTCGAAACTCACGAAACATACACTTTTTGGAAACTAGATATTTCGAAGAACATTGCTTCCTTCTTCGTCGAATTCATCCGAGGACCCGAGAGAGATGATTTCAGCCAACGTAGTTCTTTAAGTTGTGGGACCCAACCACCCAAGTGTTAACAAAGAGGAACTCTTCCCTTCCTTCTCCATTTTCATGTTCCAGCACAACTATTGAGTCTAGGGTTCTTCCTTGCTTTTCTTTTCTTCTTCTTGCTTCTCCATCTCCAAGCCTCACCAAGAGCTCATCAATCAAGAAATGGAGATTACCAATCTCTTCCTCGTCTCACAAGCTTCCTCTTGATACTATTTTTAGAAGAATCCATCAACTTTGAGACTTCCCTTGAGCTTACATTGTCCATTAGGGGACCTTGCAAGTAAGTGATCTTATTCATCTCCTAGATTAGTGATCTTCTAGCCTTAGGGAAGCTACATTTGCATTATTGGAAGTTATTTCATTTTCATTCCTTGTGTAACCCATTTTAGGGTTGTTTTTGGGGTTTTTGATTGTAGCTTGGAAGTAAGCTTAAGAAGTGAGTAGAGGCTTGTTTTTGGCTAGCTTGGACTTGAGGCAAGTGAATGTTTGGATGTTTTTAAGTTTGAAATGGTTTGGTGAAGTATTTATGGTTTTCATGCTTTCATTGATTATTTTCATTGATTTTTCCATGGTTGAAATAAATGATCTTTACACATCTTGATAGCCTCATTTAATGTCTTGGAATCATGTGTTTAAGTCACCTTGTTCATAGTTATTTGTGGTTGTTGAGGTGTTGGAAGGAAAGGAAACAAAAAGGAGAAAAATCAAGTTCCCGAGCATGCTTCACGCCCAGTGCCGATCGATCGGACCTACAGGCCGATCGATCGGTCTGACTTTTAACTGTAAGGCTTTTTGGGCCGATCGATCGGACCCTGTGTATTTCAGTTTGAGTCCAGTGGGTTTTGAGATTTATTTTTTTTGTGGACCTTGGCTACCCTCCTTGGACTCACTTGACCATATGTGAGAGCGTCTTGAGCCGATGCTCTTCACGGTTGGTTCGGAATGCATCGAAGTTCAATCTATTCAATCTCGAACGGGATGGAACGACACGATATCCTTTTCATACCTAAATGCAAAGTCTATTTCCTTGGGTATCGCGAACTCTATTCCTTTCGGTGACTGAGTAGGTTGCTCGATGGTTCCGGGTTGACATCATACTTAGGATGGACCGTTTATAGTCTTGATTTTTCTATCATAGCATCTAGTACTATCCATAAGCTCATGTTAAGTTTTGAAAATCGTAGAAGTGGATCAGGAGCCCGGAATGTCTTCAAACTCAAGGAGTACCAAGTCATTTCCATCATAGACATACGGGACCCCTATTCACTCAAATAGATCTTAAAAATCATTATCTTTCCCGAATTGGTATAGTTCATTTTATTTCTTCTTTTCCAAGATTTACTGTACATGATCTGTTTTCCCGAAAGCTTGATGGTTACACTAGTAACATTGACTTGTCCCGAAGAGTATTGCCCGATATGAAATGAAAGTTATATATTGAATATCCTTGCCCGTTCATTGATTTACTTGCACTTTATTTACTTGCATATGTCTCGATGTGTTATTTATCCTATGAGTCGGCATCACTAAGCTTGGATACCTTGTCGGTTTGATCCACCGACTTGGAAATCCCTCTCCCGTCCCGCCAGCTGCAGTTTGGATCCCGATACCCGGTCATTACCGTGGTCCCGTCCCGATACCCGGTTCGCTACCGTGGTCCCGTTCCCGTATATTTATATTGTATATATGTTTACGTTGCTTCTCCTCACCTTGTGTGACTGAGATCAACGTCCCGTGATACTGTTGTCACTTTAGTGACAGAGGACTTAGCTTTATGTGATTGCCACCTTGTTATTCCCGATTCCCTTGGTTACCTCATATGTTTTATCTTGTTCACATGTGTCTAGCAAATGATTTATCTATTTTATGAGAGTTCTTGCTTTAACAGATTTCCTTGCTTTTCGAGATATTTCATCTATTTTATGTTGTTGTATCTTCCCACTCTCTTGCCAGACCGTCGTGTCTGATCCTTTGCTTTGGTACTCAGGTCCCGTTGCCGGTTTCCTTGAGGAGGAGCCGGAGGAGGCGGTAGGTGAGCTGCAGCCTCTAGTTGAGTGGCGTGCTGACGATGTCATGTAGACATCGGGTTGCCAAGAGGCGTAACATTTTGGGGAGGACTTGTTAACTATTCTTTGGGTTATTATTTTGTAATATTGGCCTTTGTTGGCCTCTAGTTTTGGGGAATGTAACTAAATCATATCTTGTCTAACTTTAACAACTTTTGGGAAACATGCTATAGATCATTGTTCTTTCTGATACAGTTTTGATATTTGATGTTAATGCTTGCATGACTAGAGATAGTCCAACTATTTGATTTGCCACACGCTTCCGCACTATAAAGAAATGTTCATGCAAGGTTGTGATATCCTCACCGCGGACACCTGTGGGAAATTAAGTAGGTTGTATTTTGAGGATGTAGATAATCATCTTGAATAATCATTACACACTAACGTCCCGATCCCGGATTGGGATTCCCGGTCCGGGGTCGCGACAGTCTTTGAAACAAGAATTTAATCAAGTATCTAGGATCGCAGCCTTAGATTGGATGACCTTTGTCTTTGTAAGACCCCGACCCGAGTGAACCCGATTAGTGCTAATTAAGTTGCGTGTTAGATCTAAGCTTGATTAGTGATTTTGGCTAAGTTGGGAAATAGTTTTGGGAAATTTTGATTACTTTGTCACTACAACAATATACACTTTTACCGGCGTTTTTTCCCGGCGCAATCATTAAACGCCGGGAAAAGTATTACTTTTACCGGTGAAAAAGCTTCTTTTGCCGGGAAAAGATAGGGTTTTCCCGGCACCATATTTTCGCCTGTAAATGTTAGGTTTTTCCCGGCGATTTACCTTTTTGGCCGGCAAAAGTCAAGGTTTTTCCCGGCGATTTACCTTTTTGGCCGGCAAAAGTCAAGGTTTTTCTGGCGTTTTTTTTTCGCCGGCAAAGGTCAAGGTTTTCTGGCATTTTTTTTTCCGCCGGCAAAGGTTTTTACCCAATTCCCTTCTCCCGCCAGCGAAATTCCTATTTCCCTCGTTTCGTTGTCTCATTTCTTTCTCTACCGCCTCCATCGCCCTCTCCCTCTTGCTCGCTCATTTCGTTCTCTCTCACTCATTTCTTTCTCTCCCGCCTCCATCGCCCTCTCCAGAGCCCATCTGCCCATCTCCTTTATCTCTCCCTCCCTCTCCAGACCTCTCCAAGCGCACCACACCACTCCTCCACTGCACGACGACCACAGCAGCACCACCAAGCGCGCGCAGCAGCCCCCGGACCCCTTCATCTTCCTCCTCGCTCCGCGGACCCCTCCCCTGCACTAGGTACACCCTTCCCTCTTCCTGCACTCACGCACCATTCCCCCTCTCCTCTCTCTTTCTTCTCTGTTCTCTCTCTCCATCGTTCCCCATCACTCTATCTGCTCTTCTCCCTCCCTTCCTCTCATCTTCTTCCTCCCGTGTCTTCCCTCACCTGCGCTTGCTGCAGTACCCACTTGCACACCACTCCCTCGCTCCCTCGGTTCTCTCTCTCTCTCTCTCTCCCTCTCCCTCTCTTCTCTTCTTCCTCCCCTGTTCCTCTCCCTCTCCCTTGCTTCCTCCTCTGTTCCGCCCTTCGTCCACCTGCACACCACTCCCTCTCTCCCTCGGTTCTCTCTCTGTCTTCCTCTCTTCTCTTCTTCCTGCCCTATTCCTCTCCTCTCCTCTGCCATGCGCAGCCGCCCTTTCCTGCTCCTCCTCTACTTTCTTTCTTCCTTATCCTTCTCCCTTATCTCCCTTTCCCCTTTCTCAGTCCACGCTCTCAGCAGCCCCCTCTCTCATTTCCCTCTCCCTTCTCCACTCATTCATCTCATCTCCCATTTGATTTTCTATTCTCTCTTTCTTCCTTTCTTTATTTCCTCCTCATTCACTCTTCCCAGCAACGTCACTGAGCACCCACCCATTTCACTCTCTCTCTCTCTCTCTTATTCTTTCTGATTTCTTTCCTCCCCCTCTTTGCCCAGTGGACCACCGAGCACCATCACCACCACTATTCCAGTGGGCCCCACGATCTTCATCATCCCTAATTTCAAGCTTCACTGTTTTGTAAGCTTCTTCCATTTGATTAGGTTTTGTTAATTGGGGGTTTTCCATTAATTAGTGTTAGATGAGTTTTTTAGCATCTTAGATTGTGATATGTAGAGTTATTTATGTGGGTAGTGGACCACCGAGCACCATCACCCCTCTCTCATAGGTTTTGGGCATTTTGAGCATTTTTTATTTCCTCGTCCAAAGCATTTTGGAGCCTGACTGCGCTTATGGGTCCATCCGGCTCGGGGAAGTCTACGTTGCTTGATGCTCTCGCTAGTCGCCTGGCCACCAATGCATTTCTCTCAAGAACCGTTCTCCTTATTGGAAGGAAGGCAAAACTGTCATTTGGGACTGCGGTGAGTAGTTTGATCTTACATGAATATGTCTTATTTTCTCTGTTTTCCACTTAGTAATACAGAGGAAGTTTATTCTTATGGTTTCAATTGGTTGAAACTTGATGAGTTTTTGTGTTTTAAATCTTACTTGGATGTATTCTCCTTGAAATCAGTTCCATTTTGAGTAGTTTATCAGATTTGATTTATATACATGTAACCAAAGTCTTCTATGTTTCATTTAATTGATAACTTACCTCTTGTTTTTGGGTTTTGAATGATGCATTTTCTTGTAGACCCCAGGTAGATGAGACAAGTATTAGAAGATGTTAATGATGGGGGTGATGGTGATTTGTTTGTACCTGTCTACTTTGTTTTGGGTTTTGAATATAAACTTAGAACACATAAGAATTCCATCTAAATGAAATATTCTAAAGTTTGTGTTTCTTCCTGTATGTTGTGGCCCTATTGTTCATGAAAATTAGCAGGCCTTTCTTCATTGGTAAGCAAGAGAAACTGCGTTGCTTACATATTTGAAAATGAAGAATAGAGATATCACTTATAGCAATCTTTTGTATTTAAAAACTATATAGTACTTTCCATTTTTGTAATTCAATATTGTTTCTTCTTCTTCTTCTTCTTCTTCTTCTTTTTGGTTAAGGCTTAGCAATTAAGCATAGGGATATTTTCAGGCAAAAGATAAAACATTTTCTACAATCACAGGCATATGTGACCCAAGACGATAACTTGATTGGTACCTTAACAGTTCGGGAAACGATTTCTTACTCTGCCCGCCTCCGTCTCCCTGACAAGATGGAGTGGTCGGAGAAGGGAGCTTTGGTTGAGAGCACAATCATAGAAATGGGTCTTTGAGATTGTGCTGACACAGTGATTGGAAATTGGCATGCACGCGGTGTCAGCGGAGGAGAGAAAAGGAGAGTCGGCATTGCTCTTGAGTTCCTTATGAGCCCAAGATTGCTCTTCCTCGATGAGCCCACAAGTGGTCTGGATAGGTAGTGACCAAATTCCAAGCTCCTAAGTATTTTCTTTTTCTTTCTGGAGTTTCCAGATGTGAGCAAAAATAGCAAAAGCTCTCTGTCTTCTTACACTGCCTGTTACCTTGTAGTCAACTGTCATTGTTGTTGTCTTTTAATTCCTTCATTTCTATTTCTCCACAACTAATGAAACAGTTAGACTCTCCAGTGGCATGAGTTCTCAATTCCCTATATTTTAGGCATTGTCATTCTTACCCCTACACCCCTGCTCACACTAAAGACATGTTTTTCTAAAATGATGCTCACAATCCTTGCATTCAGTAAGGAATTGGATAACCATCTGGGTGTTTTGCATACAGGGAACATCTTCGCTTTGGGGTGGTTCACATCACCAATGTAAGTTTTACAAGAAAACAAATTATTGTTTCCTCTCCACATGAAAGCCCCTTGTAAGGCATGTAATAATTTACAAAAAAAAATTGAAAAAATAATTTTTTTTAATTGTAAATGTTTTGCCGGCGCTAAAAAACGCTGGGAAAAAATTGAAAAAATAAATTTTTTTTAAATGTAAATGTTTTGTCGGCGCTAAAAAACGCTGCGAAAAAAATTGAAAAATTATATTTTTTTAAATGTAAATGTTTTGCCGGCGTAAAAAATGCCGGCAAAAAATTTGAAAAAAATAATTTCTTAAAATGTAAATGTTTTGCTGGCGCAAAACAACGTCGGGAAAAAATTAAAAAAAAATAATTTCTGTAAAATAAAACAATTTACCGGTGTAAAAAAACGCCGACAAAAGTATTTTAAATTTATATTTTGGAAAATAAACCTCTTTTCACGGCATTTTATACCCTTTTTCCGGCGAAATATAACGCCGGCAATGTTATATCTTTCCCGGCGATATTTGTTTTTCGCCGGCAAATGGTATTACTGGCATACCTTTGCCGGTGCAAGAAAAATCGCCGGAAAAGACTTTTGCCGGTGTTTTATGCAGCTTTACCGGCGCTTATTTAGCGCCGACAAAAGTGCAAATTCTTGTAGTGTGATAGTGGGACCCTTTGGGGGTTCCTTTTTATGACCTTGCTTGCGCTTGAGGATTTATCGGAGATTTTACATTCATTGTTTTAATCTCATTTTATTTATATTGATTAATCCCTACAACTTTCATGTTGATCCCGTCCCGGTTTGAGATCTCGAAACCCGATTTCTTAGCCTCGAGGGCAAAACAGTCATTACACACAAAATCTGTACCCAAAACTTGATATTCCCGAAACCCGCGAAACATATACTTTTTGGAAACTAGATATTTCGACGAGTACTTTTCTCTTCTTCGCCGAATTCATTAGAAGCCCCGAAAGCCATGATTTCAGCCCAACTAGAATATTAGAAGTGGAGCCCACTCCCCACTTGTTTATAGGGAAGCCCTTCCCCTTCCATTGCCCTTTTTCTAGCAAAAGCCTTAGCTATGGTTTTCCCTTTCTTCTTCTTCTTCTTCTTGCTTCACCATCCTCAATCCACTCCCAAACTTGCACCAATAGGAGATTTGAGGCCATCATCTTCTTCATCTCCTTTAGAGCTTTCTCTTAATAGCTTTTGTGGAGAAAACCTCCCATTACAAGACTTCCTTTGAGCTCACCTTGTCCATTAGAGGACCTTACAAGTAAGTAATCATTCCCTCCTTCTAGATTTGTGTTCCTCTAGCCCTAGAGATGCTTCACCTTCATTATTGTAAGGTTTCCTTTGCTATTTCAATGTTTGACCATTTTAGGGTTTGTTTGTTTTGGGGGTTTTGTTCATAGCTTGGATTCCTTGCTTGGAAGAGTATTAGAGCTTGATTTCATTGTTTAGAAGACCCAAGGCAAGTGGATGATTGATTTTCTATAAGTTTTCAATGATTGTAGTATTTTCCACTCATGCCTATTTATTGCTTTGTTTTGAAATAAATGTTCATGATAGAGTATTAATGGTGCATTTATATCAAAGAGATGTGTTGGTTCATAGCATTTAATTCCTCTTGTTTTGACCCAAAGATATCTCATGTGAAATGGTTTCCTTCTTTCTTTCCTTGTATTGAATGTGATATTGATGGATGAGAAAGGGGATGGATGTGGTGAAAGATTTGATGTTATTTGAATGAAGTTTTACACTCCTCATTTGATGTATGTAAGTGGCTGAAAAGAGGTTGTAGAAGGAAGACATAGAGAGGAGCTGAACTGACCCGGAATCAGTTTCTGGATAGTTGGCTCTAGGGAACATGACACTTCGCTCGAGCGAAGTGTCCAGAAAAGGGTTCCGGCATTCCAGTAGCTTGGTCGCTCGAGCTGACCCCTTGGTCGCTCGAGCGGACATCCCATAATTTGTTCTAGAGAGTTGTTCGTTCGAACGCACTAAAAACTTTGCTCGACCCAGTGAGTTAGCTCGAGCGACCTCAACTTCGCTCGAGCGAACCCACCCAGACAGCCATCCCAGAGAGCTCCTCATTCGAGCGAACTCTCCGGTTCGCTCGAGCGATGAGCTTTGTTGGTTAAAGGCCATGTTTGGGACAATGATTAACTATTTAAACGTTTGGGACTATTCATTGGGAACCCCTCTATGTCAAGGAGATTTACTAAGCAATGTATGAGGCCATTTGAGAAAGAAACCATATCACGCGGATGTCATTTGAAGTTTTAAAAATTCGGAGTGTATAAGGAGTCCGGAAAGTCCCCAAACTCAAAGAGTACCAGATTCTTTTATTAGATTGACATAGGGAGTCCCTATTCACTTCAAATAGATATTGAACCCGAAATTCCAATTGTTTATTGTACCTTATCGATCCCGAGATTTATACTACATGTCTTGTTTTCCCGAAAGCATTGATGTACACTTGAAATGGTTACTTGACCCGAAGTGCATTGCACCACATGAAATGACAGTGTGCCCTTGAGCACCCCTGTCTTGCCCGTTTATTTATTGTACTTGATTTACTTGCATATGTCTCGATTTGTTATTTGACCTATTAGTCGGCACCACTAAGCTTGGAAAACCTTGTTGGTTTGATCCACCGACTTGGAGATCCCCCTCTTGTCCCGCCAGCTGTAGTTTGGATCCCGCTACCCGGTTATTACCGTGGTCTTGTCCCGATGCAGCAGATTGCTACTGTGGTCCCTGATGCCCAGCTCGCTACCGTGGTCATGTATAGTATATGTATATGTATATGTATTTATAAGATCCACTGTTTCTCCTCACCTCAAGTGACTGAGATCAGTGCCTAGTTATTGCTCTATTGCTTTAGTGATAGAGGACTTAGCTTCGTGTGGTTGTCATCTTGCTTGTTTCCCGTTTCCTTGGTTACCTTACATGTTTTACAATGTCTACTTGCATTTGAATAAATGTTTTATCTCGTTCATAGAAATTGTTATTTAAACAGGTTTGCATGTTTTGAAGGTAAATTCAATTATTATCATATTGTCATTACACTTTACCATTTGCCAAACCGTCGTGTTTGACCTACGCTTTGCTACTCAGGTCCCTTTGTTGGTTATCCCGAGGAGGAGCACGAGGAGGCGGTCGGAGAACCGCAACAGTTAGTTGAGTGGCATGCTGATGACGTCATTTAGACGTTTGGCTGCTATGAGAGACTTAATATTTTGGGAAATTGTTTAACCATTCTTTGAATTGGTATTTTGTTATATTGGCCTTTGTTGGCCTCTATTTTTGGGAAATGTAATAAAATGATCTTGTATAAACTTTAACTTACTTTTGGGTAACATGCTAATGATCATTGCTCATTTTGATACTCGATTATACATGTGATTTAACTTGTGATTAGAAGTGAACTATCATTTGATTTGCTACACGCTTTCGCACTTAATAGAAATATTCATATATGGTTGTGATATCCTCACCGCGGACACCTGTGGGAAATTAAATAAATGTATAGCATAAATCCGACGTGTTGTCATTATCACCATCATTATTAGTCCCGATCCTGGATTCCCGGTCCGGGGTCGCGACAGACTGGTATCAGAGCGAGACGTGTTTCAAGCAATTAAAAAGAAACTAGAAATCCTAAGGACGTGGCAATGATTCGTTAGATCTTTCGTTAGCTTGTATCGTGTGAGCAATGTGACCCTTTATTTGATTATTATGTGCTAACATTTTGTTTTGCAGCATCATGTCACCTCGTAAGAGACCAGTAAATGGCAACCCTTCTGCAAGCAATAGTGATCACACAGAGCCACTTGAAGAGGATAGGGTTGATAACAACAAGCCAAATCAGTTCCAACAAATGGTGCAGGCTATGCTTGACCAACAGCGTCATGCCAATGAGAATCAGGCTAGATTGCAAGAGCAAATCCTCAAGAGAGAGGAGGACCATGCGAGAAAATTGGCAGATATGCAGAGGCAGTTACTAGAAGTACTACAGAGAAGACCTGAACCAGTTCAACCCCAACCCGCAATCGTTATCAATCAGAGACAACATGACCCGAACGCTTTGTTTGAGCGGTTTCGGAAGAGAGCTCCGAAAGAGTTCCTTGGGATAGAAGATCCATTAGCTGCAGATGACTGGCTAGAACATACAGAGAACATATTCGAGATCTTCCAGTGCACCGGAGGAGCACGGGTAAAATTAGCCTCATCTCCCTTTAGTGGTACAGAAGATAGATGGTGGAAGACGGTTAGGGAGGAATACAGAACCATGGCTGATGCAGAGGTTTGGGCAAACTTCAAGAGGCAATTTCATGATAAGTATGTACCCACTCACATCAAGAAACAGAAGGCCATAGAATTTCAGCAGCTTGTGCAAGGAAGTATGACAGTCCTCGAATACCTCACTAAGTTTGAGAGATTGTCCAGCTATGCCCCGGAGTTGGTGGATACGGTGGAGAAGAAAATTGCCAAGTTCTTTGAGGGACTTAACCCTTTCATTGAGAGAGATGCTACCGGAGTAGTACCACCTGCAACTTTTGATGAAGCGGTCAAGAGAGCCTATAAGTTTGAGAACTTTCACAATAAGATCCTTGAGTCCAAGGCAAGGGACAAGCTCATCAGCAGTACTACCAGCAGAAGAATCATCAGAACAAGAGACAGAGGACATAACAGAATGCTCAGGGTCCCTTGGTTTGTACCCACTGTGGGAAGAACCATCAGAGTGCACAGTGTCGTACACTCACAGGAGCATGTTTCAGATGTGGTTCCATGACCCATCAGATGAGAGACTGTCCAAGACCGAATAGACAGAATCAGCAGCAGCAGCAAGGGGCACAGCGTCCAGCAGCACCACAGAATGCAATCGTTGTTCATAATCAGGCAAGGCCACTCCAGCAACAGGCACCACAACAACAACAGCATAGACCACAACAGCAACAATAACAGGCTCGTCAGCAGGGACATAACCCAAATCAGCGTGCACCACAGCAGCATAGGAATGCACAACAAGGCAGGCCACATCAGGCACAGAATAGGCCACAACATCGAGGGCAAATCTACGCGATCAATGGAGCGGATGCAGAGGCATCGGGAAATGTAGTGGAAGGTACACTTCTTGTTTGTTGGATAAAAGCTAGGATTTTATTTGACCCTGGCTCTACACATTCATTCTTATCCCATGAATTTTCAAAGTTGATTGCTATGCATGCTAGAGAACTTGAGTTTATTTTGACTGTGGCAACCCCAGTAGGCAAACAAGTTATTTGTAGAACATATTACCCTAGTTGCACAGTTCAGATAGGAGAAGTGGTTTTAACCGCAGATCTCATTCTATTAGAGTTGTTTGATTTTGATGTCATCCTAGGGATGGATTGGCTGACAGGATACCATGCCACAATGGATTGTTTCTATAAGACCCTGACTTTCAAGTTAGATGAGACACCAGCAGGGGTGTTGTTTTAGGGAGAGAGGAGAAATCCTCGTGCAAGGTTTGTCTCATCATTGAAGGCTGATAGACTATTGAGAAGTGGTTGTGAAGCATATTTGGCGTTTATCACGGAGGATAAACGGTCCCAAGGGGTGGAGGATGTAAGACCCCGACCCGAGTGAACTCGATTAGTGTTAATTAAGTTGAGTGTTAGTTCTAAGCTTGATTAGTGATTATGGCTAAGTTGGGTTTGGAATAGCTTTTGATATAGTTTTGGGGAGTTTTGGTTGTCTTCTAATTAGTGCGACCCTTTGGGGTTTTCCTTTTTATGACATGGCATGTGCTCGAGGATTTATCGGAGATTTTTACATTCATGGTTTTAATCCCTTTTTATTGGTATTGTAAACCCCTTCAGCTTTTACGTTGATCCCGTCCCCGTTCGAGATCCCGAAACCCGATTTCATAGCCTTGAGGGCAAAACAGTCGTTGCACACAAAATATGTACCCAAAACTTGATATTCCCGAAACCCGTGAAACATATACTTTTTGGAAATAAGATTTTTCGACGATCATTTCTTCCTTCTTCGTCGAATTCATTAGAAGCCCCGAAAGCCATGATTTCAGCCCAATTAGATTGTTAGTGGTGGAGCCCACTCCCCACTTGTTTATAAGGAGACCCTTTCCCTTCCATTTTCTTTTTTCCAGCACAAGCATAAGCTAGGGTTTTCCCTTTTCTTCTTCTTCTTCTTGCTTCTCCATCCTCAACCCACTCCCAAGCTTGCACCAATAGGAGAGTTGAGGTCATCATCTTCTTCACCTCCTTGAGAGCTTTCTCTTGATAGTTTTGTGGAGAAAACCTCCCATTCCAAGATCTTCATTGAGCTTACTATTGCCATTAG
Source organism: Cinnamomum chago (assembly GCA_038049695.1). Taxonomy (NCBI): domain Eukaryota; kingdom Viridiplantae; phylum Streptophyta; class Magnoliopsida; order Laurales; family Lauraceae; genus Cinnamomum; species Cinnamomum chago. Next base: position 38,063,150 of record CP142456.1, read on the forward strand.
AGGACCTTGCATGTAAGTAATCTTTCCCTCCTTCTAGATTTGTGCTCCTCTAGCCCTAGAGAAGCTTCACCTTCATTATTGAAAGGTTTCCTTTGCTATTTCATTGTTTTGACTCTTTTAGGGTTTGTTTGTTTTGGGGGTTTTTGTTCATAGCTTGGATTCCTTGCTTGGAAGAGTTTTAGAGCTTGATTACATTGTTAGAAGACCCAAGGCAAGTGGATGAATGATTTTCCTAAGCTTTCATTGACTTTGGATATTTTCCATTAATGCATATTTATTGCTTTGTTTTGACATGAATGCTCATGATAGAGTATTAATGATACATTTATGGTCATGAAGTTGTGTTGGTTTATAGCCTTTAATTTCTTCTTGTTTTGTCTCAAATATATACTATGTGAAATGGTTTCCTTCTTTTCTTTCCTTGTATTGAATGTGATATGGATGGAGGAGAATGGGATGGATGTGATGAAGGATTTGATGTAGTTTGAATGAAGTATGAGACTCCTCATTTGATGTATAAGAAGGGCTAAAAGGAGGTTGTAAAAAGGAAGAGATAGAGAGGAGTTGAACTGGTCCGGAATCAGTTCCTGGACAGTTCGCTCGAGCGACCATGACACTTCGCTCGAGCGACCTGTCCAGAGAAGGGTTCGGAGCTTTCTGGTAGCTTGGTCGCTTGAGCACACCCTTTTTCGCTCGAGCGGACATCCCATAACTCATTCCAGAGAGTTGTTCGTTCGAACGCATTTAAATATTCGCTCGACCCAATGAGTTCGCTCAAGCGACCTCAACTTCGCTCGAGCGAACCCACCCAGACAACCATTCCAGAGAGCGACTCGGTCGAGCGAACTCTCCAGTCCGCTCGAGCGATGGGCCCCGTTGGGCAGGGCTATGTTGGGACAATGATGAACTATTTTAATGGGTTGGGACTATTCTTTGGGAAGCTCTCTACGTCAAGAGGATTGTTAAGCATTGTATGAGGCCATTTGAGGAAGAAACCATGTCACAAAGATTTCAATTGAAGTTTTGAAAATTCAAAGTGTATAAGGAGCCCGGAATGTCCCCAAACTCAAAGAGTACCAAATGGTCATTAGATTGACATACGGGGTCCCTATCCACTCTAAACGAATTTTGAACACGATACTTTTCCGAAATTCCAATTGTTTATTGTACCTTATCAATCCCGAGATTTATACTACATGTCTTGTTTTCCCGAAAGCATTGATGTACACTTGAAATGGTTACTTGACCCGAAGTGCATTGCACCACATGATATGACAGTGTGCCCTTGAGCACCCCTGTCTTGCCCGTTTGTTTATGTATTTGTACTTGATTTACTTGCATATGTCTCGATTGTATTTGACCTATGAGTCGGCACCACTAAGCTTGGATAACCCTGTTGGTCTGATCCACCGACTTGGAGACCCCCCTCTTGTCCCGCCAGCTGCAGTTTGGATCCCGCTACCCGGTTATTACCGTGGTCTTGTCCTGATGCCGCAGATTGCTACTGTGGTCCCCGATGCCCGGCTCGCTACCGTGGTCATTTATAGTATTGTATATGTATATGTATATGTATTTATATGAGATCCATTGTTTCTCCTCACCTCGAGTGACTGAGATCAGTGCCTAGTTGTTGCTCTATCGCTTTAGTGATAGAGGACTTAGCTTCGTGTGGTCGCCATCTTGCTTGTTTCCCGTTTCCTTGGTCACCTTACATGTTTTACATTACTTCCTTGTAATTGAATAAATGTTTTATCTCGTTCATAGAAATTGTTATTTAAACAGGTTTACAGGTTTTGAAGGTAAATTCATGTATTTATCGTATTGTCATTGTTTTTTTCCTCCATTTGTCAAACCGTCGTGTTTGACCTACTCTTTGGTTCTCAGGTCCCGTTGTCGGTCATCCCGAGGAGGAGCTTGAGGAGGCGGTCGTAGAACCGCAGTAGTTAGTTGAGTGGCGTGCTGATGACGTCATTTAGACGTTTGGTTGCTATGAGAGACTTCATATTTTGGGAAACTTTTTAACCATTCTTTGAATTAGTATTTGGTTATATTGGCCTTTGTTGGCCTCTATTTTTGGAAAATGTAATTAAATGATATTTGTATAAACATTAATTTACTTTGGGTAACATGCTAATGATCATTGCTCATTCTGATATAGTATTTTAGACTTGTGTTATTGTCTTAATGACCAAGGATGGTCTGACTATTTGATTTGCTACACGCTTCCGCACTTAATAGAAATGTTCATTTATGGTTGTAATATCCTCACCGCGGACACCTGTGGGAAATTAAATAAACGTATGTTATTATTAAACAGATGTGTGGTTCTCATCACCATCATTAATGTCCCGATCCCGGATTAGTCCTTCGGATCCCCGGTCCGGGGTCGCGACAGACTGGTATCATAGCTAGACGTGTTTCAAGCAATTAAAAGAAACTAGAAATCCTAAGGACGTGGCGAGGATTCGTTAGATCCTTCGTTAGCTAGTATCGTGTGAGCAATGTGTGACCCTTTATATTATCATGTACTAACAAATTTTTTGCAGCCTCATGCCTCCTAGTAAGAGACCAGTGAATGACATTCCTTCTGGAAGTAACAGTGATCACACCGGGCCGATATAAGAGGATATAGTTGAGAACAACCCACCAAATCAGTTCCAAGAAATGATGCAAGCAATGCTTGACCAGCAGCGTCAAGCCAATGAGAATCAAGCTAGGTTGCAAGAACAAATGCTCAAGAGAGAAGAAGATCATGCAAGGGAAATGGCAGAGATGCAAAGGCAATTGGTTGAGGTCCTACAGAGAAGACCAGAACCGGTTCAACCCCAACCAGCTATAGTCATAAACCAGAGGTAACATGATCCTAATGCCTTGTTTGAACGATTTTGGAAGAGAGCTCCGAAAGAATTTCTGGGAATAGAAGACCCGTTGGCTGCAGATGACTGGTTAGAACATATCGAGAACATTTTTGAGATTTTCCAGTGCACTGGGGGAGAAAGAGTGAAGCCGACATCATCCCTCTTTGTTGGTACAGCAAACAGATGGTGGAAGACGGTGAGGGAAGAATACAGAACCATGGCTGATGCAGAGGTTTGGGCAAACTTCAAGAGGCAATTCCAAGATAAATATGTACCCGCTCATATCAAGAAGCAAAAGGCCATAGAATTTCAACAGCTTGTCCAAGGAAGTATGACGGTCCTCGAATACCTCACTAAGTTCGAGAGATTGTCTAGATATGCTCCGGAGTTGGTGGATACGGTGGAGAAGAAAATTGCCAAGTTCTTTGAAGGACTTAACCCTTTTATTGAGAGAGATGCCACCGGAGTAGTACCACCTGCTACATTCGATGAGGCAGTCAAGAGGGCTTACAAGTTTGAGAACTTTCACAACAAGATCCTTAGAGTCCAAGGCAAGGGACAAGCTCAGCAGCAGAACTACAAGCAAAGGAACCATCAGAACAAGAGACAGAGGACATAACCGATTGCTCAAGGTCCATTGGTTTGTACCCATTGTGGGAAGAACCATGAGAGTGCACAGTGTCGTACACTCACAGGAGCATGTTTCAGATGTGGCTTAATGGCTCATCAGATGAGAGACTGTCCAAGACAGAATAGGCAGAATCAGCAGCAGCAGCGAGGGGCACAACGACCACCAGCACCACAGAATGCAATTGTTGTTCAGAATCAGGCAAGGCCCCTACAGCAACAAGCACCACAGCAGCAGCAGCATAGACCACAACAACAACAATAGGCTCGTCAGCAGGGACAGAACCTCAATCAGCGTGCACCGCAGCAGGATAGGAATGCACCACAAGGCAGGCCACAACAGGCACATAATAGGCCCCAACACCGAGGCCAAATCTACGGAGTCAATAGAGTGGATGCAGAGGCAGCGGGAGATGTAGTGGAAGGTACACTTCTTGTTTGTGGGATAAAAGCTAAGATTTTATTGACCCTGGTTCTACCCATTCATTCTTATCCCATGAATTTTCTAAGTTGATTGATATGCATGCTAGAGAACTTGAGTTTATTTTGACTGTGGCAACCCCAGTAGGCAAACAAATTATTTGTAGTACATATTTACCTAGTTGCACAGTCCAGATAGGAGAAGTGGTTTTAACCGCAGATCTTATTCTATTAGAGATGTTCGATTTTGATGTCATCCTAGGGATGGATTGGCTGGCAGGATACCATGCCACAATGGATTGTTTCCATAAGACCCTAACTTTCAAGTTAGATGAGACACCAGCAGGGGTGTTGTTTCAGGGAGAGAGGAGGAGTCCTCGTGCAGGGTTTGTCTCAGCATTGAAGGCTGATAGACTTTTGAGAAGTGGTTGTAAAGCTTATTGGGCATTTATCACGGAGGATAAACGGTCCCAAGGGGTGGAGGAGATCCTAATTGTTTGGGAATTCCCGGATGTTTTTCCGGAGGAGATTCCAGGTTTACCACCCATCAAAGAGATTGATTTCACTATTGAGTTGCTACCAGGGACCGCTCCGATATCTATTGCACCATATAGAATGGCTCCAGCAGAGTTGGGAGAGTTGAAGACTCAGTTGCAAGAATTGTTGGACAAAGGATTTGTGAGACCGAGTGTTTCACCATGGGGAGCTCCAGTCTTGTTTGTTAAGAAGAAGGATGGTTCGATGAGAATGTGTATAGATTACAGAAGATTGAATCAAATGACCATAAAAAACAAATACCCATTGCCAAGAATAGATGAATTGTTTGATCAGTTGCAAGGTGCATCATACTTTTCGAAGATTGATTTGAGATCCGGTTACCATCAGCTGAGAGTTAGAGAATCAGATGTATTGAAAACAGCTTTCCGGACAAGATATGGCCACTATGAGTTTCTAGTGATGCCATTTGGGTTGACTAATGCACCGGCAGTGTTCATGGCGTTGATGAACAAGATATTTGCAGAGTATTTGGATCAATTTGTTGTAGTGCTCATAGATGACATTTTGGTGTACTCCAAGACTAGAGAAGAGCATGAAGAGCACTTGAGGATAGCATTGCAACTCTTGAGAGAGAACCAACTGTATGCGAAGCTCAACAAGTGTGAATTTTGGTTGGAGCAAGTAGCATTTTTGGGGCATATCATCTCCAAAGAAGGACTATCAGTGGATCCATCCAAGGTTGAAGCAGTTATGAGTTGGGAAAGACCGAAGAATGCAACAGAAATTAGAAGTTTTTTGGGATTGGCAGGCTATTATCGGAGGTTTGTGCAAGGTTTTTCGTCGATTGCGTCACCATTGACAAAGTTGACAAGGAAAAATGCACCATATGTTTGGACAGATCAGTGTGAAGAGAGTTTCTGAGAGCTAAATAAGAGATTGACTACAGCACCAATCCTTACTTTACCATCTGGAAGTGGCGGTTTTACCATTTTTACCGATGCTTCGAATGTTAGACTTGGTTGTGTTTTGATGCAAGAGGGAAAAGTGATTGCATATGGATCCCGGCAGTTGAAAGATCACGAGAAGAACTATGCCACCCATGATCTTGAGTTAGCAGCAGTTGTTTTCGCGTTGAAAATGTGAAGACATTACCTCTATGGAGAGAAGTTCGAAGTCCACTCCTATCACCGCAGCTTACAATATTTATTTTCTCAGAAGGAATTGAACATGAGGCAGAGAAGATGGATGGAATATATCAAGGACTATGATTTTCCAATCAAGTACCACCCGGGGAAAGCTAATGTAGTTGCCGATGTCTTGAGCAGAAAATCAGTAGGCTTGGCAAACCTAAGTGGCACTTGTATCTTTGAGCAATTTGAAGAGTTGAGTTTAGATCTACAACCACTGAGGAAGGGTGTTTTGTTAGCTAACATGACAGTGTTAAAACCTTCTTTCATTCAAAAGATCAAGGATAGTCAGTTGCAAGATCCAGAGTTGGCCAAGATTTCAGAGCATGTAGCAGAACGTCCCGACTTCCGAGTTGTTGATGGAGTTTTGTACTACCGTGACCGTCTATGCGTGCCCAACATTGAGGACTTGAGGAATGATATCATGACCGAGGCTCATAGCACGAAGTACTCTATGCATCCAGGCAGCACCAAGATGTATCCGAATTTGAAGGGCAGATTTTGGTGGAACAATATGAAGAGGGAGATTGCAGCGTTTGTCTCCCGTTGCATGACCTGTCAGTTGATTAAAGCAGAGCATCAGAGGCCTCTAGGATTGTTACAACCATTAGAGATCCTGGAATGGAAATGGGAGCGCATTACCATGGACTTTATTTTGGGATTACCGAGGACTAGCAGAGGCAACGATGCGATATGGGTCATTGTAGACCGTCTCACCAAGTCAGCGCATTTCCTTGCTATGAAGACAGGGAAGAAGATGCACATGCTACCTTTAGCAGAGTTGTTTGTTAGCGAGATCGTCAGTCGACATGGGCAGCCAATTTCTGTCACTTCTGACAGAGACAGAGCGAAGCTTTGGAGTATTGAAAGCTCGATTCCATATCCTCAAGCGGATGGCTCCTTACCCATTTCCTGTACCACGGAGCATCGTAGTTGCTGCAATGACGATGCATAATTTCATTAGGAAAAAGGATATGGAGGATCAATTATTTTCACAATTTTCAGAGGATGATGTCCAAGTAAAGCTTGACACTGACGTTGAGGAATCACATGGAGAAAACGTTTATACATTTGATATCACAGATAGGACAGAGATGGATGCCAAGAGGAATTCAATTGCAGATGCCATATGGCGAGATGCTTCTTCTCGTGCTTGATTTTTATCATCTTATGTCATGGTTCTTGTTTTTTCTGATTTTTATCATCTTATATCATGGTTTATCTTATGTCATGCAACATGGAGTGTTGGTGTGTGATGATGGAATGATGGAGATAATATATAATTGTATTTGATGTTGTAGTTTTTAAATTGTTTACAAGTTACGGGCCCATATTTTGATGGAAATGGTTGTAGTTTTCAAATGACAAGTGATTATGATGTTATGGTATGTGTATAAAAGGCATATTTTGATGAAAATATGCAAAAGTTCATTTTTTACATAATGACAGATGATACCCCTCTAAAAAGAGGCAAGCCTCCTCTAAAAAGAGGTAAATAGAGGGCATACCAAATGGTCTATTTGAAGTAGATCCGTTGATTACCAAACAAGTTTTTTGGTTCTAGCCTCTCTTTTTTATACCTCTTTTTTTAATGGCTCTATTTTAAAGGGTCTGTCAGAAAAAGAGTAGACATGCCAAACAAGGCCTTAGAGATCCTCAATTTGCTAAAAGAAAGAGTTTCTTCATCAAGCTAGTCTTCTTCTCCATTAAAGCAGTACCGGGTTCCAAAGGTATAATCTACCTCTCTAATTATTGTAGATTGTTTTTTATTGCATGGTGTTGTTGATTTCTATCTTCTAGGTAGACTTTATTGCTGTACATGATTGATGAGATTGAGGGATTCCATCCTGGATGTGGTTTATGGCCTTATGGGTACTTGATCCCTGAGTCAAGTGGGTCAAAAGTTTTGAAAACCTATCCACGAGGCCCACCTATTTCCAGCAATTGGTATAAGAGTCATACCTCATCTCTAATCATGTTAGATCAACAATCTAGATCTAATCTTTGCGTGAGATGCAAAGAGGATAGACCTAGGGCTCTGTAAGGATCAGTTTTGATTGAGTCTGCTTACTTTTTGTAGTAGATCCATGTTTGGAATGTCAAAAAAGGGTTTAACTATGATGGAAGGATGGTAGGAAGTTATTAGATGGTATTTGAAATCATTAGAAAGAGTTTGGGATCAATTGGCTAAGATTTGCAAAAACCTAATTTTTGGGTGTTCGTCAGGTCGGCCAACCGACTTGGACGGGTCGGCTAGCCGACTTGGTCAGCTCGGCTAACCGACTGTAAACAAGAAACTTTCTAATTTTTAATCCAAATGTTTTCCTTTAGAATCCTATATTTCCACTATGGTTTGGCAGCCTGGTTTTGTGAGTTGCTTGGTTGTATGCGATACTAACTTGCAGGTCATTATGTCATCTCCATGTGGCCCACAAGTCTTTTACTTTCTTTATATGGTTGATGGTTATTTTGGACAACTTGTAAAGGGCATCATGGTTTCCTTGGTTTCCCGTGAAAGGGCAAGGCATGGTGAATTTCCCTACAGCCCTTTTATTTCCATGTTTAGATTACCATGTAAGTCTTATGATCGAGGCATAGGAATTTATGTAATTTGTAAATTCTGGCGATGTCCGAGACAAAGAAGGAGAGTGAAGTTGGACTCCTAATCGAAAAGTTTGAAGATTACCAAAAGCATTTTGGAGATGCCCAAAGAGTTTGAGGGATCCCAAAGTTTTAGAAAGTCTAGAAGTCCAAGAAGTCTATTTCGCTTGGGCCATGTGGAGGAGAGGACTAGTTTCTATTTATCACTTTCTATTTATGGATGAATGCTTGTTTTAGAAAGTTTCCAAATCTGATCCAAACATAGCAATTTCCAAAATTGGTCAAATCAAATTAATTTTTGGAAAGAGTTCTAATTAGTGTTGGTAGAACCATGAGATGGATCCATTGGAAACACTAGTCTTAGAAACTGGACTTTCCTTAAAATAACTTGACTTGGAACCAATCATTGGTCATATCATGAGATGATTTGATGTCTATGCAGGCCTATATACCTATAAGGAAGTCCTCAATTCTAAAATATTAAGTGGGAGCGGGGCATTATATTTAGAAATCCCCATGGTTTTCCACCATAGGTCCATTGTAAGAAAAGTATTAGCCTCGCTCCATCTTGAGAATGGCCGTTCCCCACGGAGGGCTTTTATATGTATGGTTATTAGATATGGATCTCCTATGGATAGTGTTGGTGAGACGGAGCAAGGGCTCACTCCCCAAGGAGGAGCTACTCACAACGGTTGTCATGCAATGCTAGTTGGTGGGTCACACTTAACTAAAATAATGATGTAGTATCCCCAATGATTTGCCTCATGTATTTTAGAAACCGAAGCTAATCGGGAGTCATACATTATTTGGTATGAGAAACCTATATAATAATGAATGATGGGGATCATGTATAGTTAGTCTTAATCCTAATTTTGACCAACTTTGATCCGTACCAATCTAGGTGGTATTAGTACTCCCAAAGGAAACATACCCTGGGGATTGAGATTCCGTTGTATTCTGAATTTAGTGGTTATGAAGATTCCCACATAAATTTGGTAGAATACTAAACCCTAATGTCATTTATATTCATTAATTGAATGTACGGTTGTCGCGACCCCGAACCGGGAATCCGGGATCGGGACATTTTAATCGATGGTGATGGTGTGTGGTGAATGAATGATTAATATGGAGAGTGTGTCAACAAGGTGCACACACTCATTTAATTTCCCACAGGTGTCCGCGGTGAGGATATCACAACCATATCTTAACATTTCTATTAAGTGCGGAAACGTGTAGCAAAACAAATATCCAATCCATCTCAAATCATAAAGACAATAACACAAGTATGGTACCGTATCAGAATGAGCAATGATCAATAGCATGTTACCCAAAAGTAAGTTAAAGTTTATACAAATATCATTTAATTACATTTCCCAAAAACAGAGGCCAACAAAGGCCAATATAAACAAAATACCAATCCAAAGAATAGTTAAACAATTTCCCAAATTATTAAGTCTCTCATAGTGTGAGAACCCGACCCCTAATCTCTTGGATTAGTGTTGTTTTATTTGTGGATTAGTTTCTTTTAGTGGGATTAGTATTTGTTGGGTTGAGTTTGTGAGCTAGAATGGGTTTTCTTCTAGTTTTGGGCTTTTGAGTGCTTTGGTAGCTTGTGGGGCCCTTTGGGGGTTCCCTTTTCGGCTTTGCATTTACTTGTGAGATTTTCCCGATTTGTTTCGTATTGTGTTTTTGGCCCGTTGCATTCATCTTGAGGAATCCTACAACTTTCATGTTGATCTCGTATCCATTTGAGAACCCGAAACCCGATTTCTTGGCCTTGAGGGCAAAATAATCTTTTCACACCAAATCTGTACCCAAAACTCGATATTCCCGAAACCCGCGAAACATATACTTTTTAGAAACTAGATATTTCGACGATCATTTCTTCCTTCTTCGTCGAATCCATCCGAGGTCCCGAATTAGATGATTTCAGCCACCCAAGTCCCTTAAGTTGTGGGACCCAAACCTCACTTGTTTATAAGAGGAACCCATCCCCTTCATTGCTCATTTCCTCTCCATTGCTCCAGCACACAACTGAGCCTAGGGTTTGCTCTTGTGTTTCCTCTTCTTCTTCTTGCTTCTCCATCTCAAATCCTCACCAATCTTGCACCAAACTCGAAATGGAGACCGTCTTCTTCTTCCTCATCTTGCAAGCTTTCCATTGATACCATTTGTGAAGAGAACCCTCCATCACAAGACTTCCTTTGAGCTTACCTTGTCCATTAGAGGACCTTGCAAGTAAGTGTTCTTCTTCATCTTCTAGATTTGTAATCTTCTAGCCTTAGAGAAGCTCCACCTTGATTATTGAAAGGTTTCATTATCATTTCATTGTTTAACCCATTTTAGGGTTTGTTTTGGGGGTTTTTGTAGAGATTGTGGATCTTGAGCTTGAGAGGTGATTAGGAGCTTGATTTGCTTGATTAGAGTCAAAGGCAAGTGGATGAATGGATGGTTTGAATGTTATTAAGTTTTATGAGAAAATCCTAAGTTTTATTACTTGTTCTTGATAATGTGATATATGTTTCTACACATGCTTCTTGTCATATTTCTATTGATTTCGAAATTGCATATTAATGGTGGTTTCTCTCTTGTTAATCTCTTGGAAAAATGTGCTTTCATTTGGTCAAGTTTGTTCATATGGTTTTAAAAGGAATGAGGTTGGATTGGCTATTCATGGTTATGTTTATAAGTTACATTGACTTGAAATTGATACCCGTTTAAAGAGGTGTTTGAATTTAATTGTTCATTGGAGTTCTAATGAGGATTTGAAGTGATTATGGAAGAGAAATGCTAGTGGTTTAAGTGTTGGAAAGGAAAGGAAAAGGGAAGAGAAATCAGTGTCCCGGACCTGCTGCACGCCCAGGTCCGATCGATCGGACCTATCGGCCTGTCTTTTAACAGTAAGGCTTTTTGGGCCGATCGATCGGACCCTGTGCAATTCTGGTACAGAAATTTCGGAAACCTTTGGGCTTTCAGTTTGAGTCCAGTGAAATTTGATATTGTGTTTTTTTGGAAACCTTTGGGCTTTCTATGAGCCCTAGGGGTATATACCTTAGTGTTAAGACCAATTATACCCTAATCTAAGGTCTCTAAGACTAGGGAACTGAAAGAAAGAATGGTGTTGATTTAGACACTAATTCTTGGTTTTAGGTGGGACCCTGGCTACCCTCTTTGGACTGTTTGGACCATGTGTGAGAATGTCTTGAGCCGACACGCCTCACGGTTGGTTCGGTGGCATCAGAGTTAATCCATTTCAATCTTGAATGGGATGGAACGACGCGATATCTTCTTTATATCTAAACCCAAGTCTATTTCCTTGGTTATCGCTAATTCTATTCCTTTCGATGACTGAATCGGTTGCTCGATGTTTCCGGATTAATGTCATGCCTAGGATGGACCGTTTATAATCTTGATTCTTGCTATTGTAACATCTAGTACTACCCATAAGCTCATGTTAAGATTTTAAAATAGTAAAAGTGCATAAGGAGCCCGGAATATCTTCAAACTCAAGGAGTACCAAGTAATGATTATAATCGACATACGGGACCCCTATTCACTTAAATAGATCTTGAAATTAATACTTTTCCCGAAATTGTTATAGTCATTGTTTCACCTCTTTTCCCGAGATTTGCATTACATGACTTGTTTTCCCGAAAGCATTGGAGTTACTCTAGTAACAGTCATTTGTCCCGAAGTGCATTGCATCACATGATATGACAGTGTGCCCTTGAGCACCCCGTTTTACCCGTTTAATTATTGTACTTGATTTACTTGTTTCCCCGAAAGCATTGAAGTTACTCTAGTAACAGTTATTTGTCCCGAAATGTATTGCCCGATATGAAGTGACAGTGTGCCCTTGAGCACCCCCGTTTTACCCGCTTATTTACTGCACTTGATTTACTTGCATATGTCTCGATTGGTTTTGACCTATGAGTCGGCATCACTAAGCTTGGATACCTTGTCGGTTTGATCCACCGACTTGGAAATCCCTCTCCTGTCCCGCCAGCTGCAGTTTGGATCCCGATACCCGGTTATTGCCGTGGTCCCGTCCCGATACCCGGTTCGCTACCGTGGTCCCGTTCCCGTATATTTATATTGTATATATGATTTACGTGGAGTCTCCTCACCTTGTGTGACTGAGGCCAACGTCCCGTTATACTCTTGTCACTTCGGTGATAGAGGACTTAGCTTCTTGTGATTGCCATCTTGCCAGTTCTCGATTCCTTGGATACCCGACATGTTTTATATTGTTTACTTGCTTTCCGATAAATGATTCGTTTCCTTTATGAAAGTTATTATTTAAACAAGTGCTAATATTCTCCAATGTAAATTCAGTTATTATTATATGGTTTTCTGTCCTTTGTACCCGCACATGTTTCAAATGAATGCCGGTTGGGTGAATAACCATGCTTTTACATATGTTCCATACGATCAATGATTTTGCTAGATTTATATGATTACATGTGTTTTAAAGGAATACCCGAATTGTTAAATATCCGTGCCTTGTTTTAAAGGACATTTGGTTTGTCAGATATCTATGTTTATACCTGTTTTTAAATGAATACCCGAATTGTTAAATACCCATGCTTTGAAATATGTTTCAAATGACACTCGTTTTGCCAGATCACTATGTTTATACCGGTTCCAAATGAATATCCGATTTGTTAAATATCCCTGCTTTGAGATATGTTTTAAATGAACATTAGTCTTGTCAGATTTCTTTGGTTACACCTGTTTTAAACGAACACCCGGTTTGTTAAATATCCGTATTTTCACATATGTTTCAAATGGACTTTGGTTTTGCTAGACTGCTATGAATGTCTGGTTTGTTGTATACTTATGTTTTTACTTAAGTTTCAAATGAACACATGTTTTATTAGATAGTCATGTTTTACCCATGCTTGAAATGAATACAGGTTTTCCCCGAGATTCCTGACTTTGCACCCGTTTAATTATATGCAGCATTTGATCGAGTATCATGATTTATCTTATGTTTTATTCTTCAGTATATTTGTTATCTTTTCATCCACCTGCCAGACCGTCGTGTCTGACCCACTACTTTTGGTACTCAGGTTCAGATTTCTTCGTCCCGAGTTGAGTGTTTGAGTTGGCTGTGGAGCCATGTTGTACAGGTTGTTCTGTCGGCTATGTCATGTAGACATTGAGCTTGACATCGGAGCTACATCACATTTGGGTAGTAGTTTATAGCTTATTGTTGTATGGCTTTTATTAGCCTTTTTCTTGGGGTTCTTAATTAATGTACATTGATAATTGTAACTTGAACATATTTGGAAATGTAATATCCTGTTACTGTCAGCTCTGTAATTTATTGTGATGGTTACTCCAATCTGATATGATTCTTGATATAATAGCTATGTGCTAAAGGTTGAGTGCGACGCGGAATCCGATGGCCACGGACTTCGGGTCGCAACGCCACAAATGCTTCCGCAAAATATTCAGAATGTGTTGTCTTCACACACGCGGATCCTGGGAGAAGTAAAATACATTTATGCTTAATCCCATTTCCCGCCCCCGAGGTTTCGGTTCGGGGGCGTGACACATAGCAACCAAACGTCTAAATGACGTCATTAGCACGCCACTCAACTAACTGTTGCGGTTCTCCGACCGCCTCCTCAAGCTCCTCCTCGGGATAACCAACAACGGGACTTGAGTACCAAAGAGTAGGTCAAACACGACGGTTAGGCAAATGGGTAAAAAACAATGACCAATGATAGTAATTAAATTTACCTTCAAAAGCATTTAAAACTTGTCTCAATAACAATTTCTATGAAAAGATAAAACATTTATTCAAATACAAGTATGCATTATAAAACATGTAAGGTAACCAAGGAAACGGGAAACAAACAAGATGGCAACCACACGAAGCTAAGTCCTATACCACTAAAGTGGTAGAGCAATAACTAGGCACTGATCTCAGTCACTCGAGGTGAGGAGAAACAGTGGATCTTATAAATACATATACATATACATATACTATACATGACCACGGTAGCGAGCCGGGCATCGGGAACCACAGTAGCAATCTGCGGCATCGGGACAAGACCACGGTAATAACCGGGTAGCGGGATCCAAACTGCAGCTGGCGGGACAAGAGGGGGATCTCCAAGTCGGTGGATCAGACCAACAGGGTTATCCAAGCTTAGTGGTGCCGACTCATAGGTCAAATACAAATCGAGACATGTACAAGTAAACCAAATGCAAGTAAATAAACGGGCAGGACGGGGGTGCTCAAGGCACACTATCATTTCATGTGGTGCAACGCAGTTCAAGACAAGTAACTATTTCGAGTGTAATTCAACGCTTTCGGGAAAACAAGGCATATAGTGTAAATCTCGGGATTGATAAAGTACAATAAACAATTGGAATTTCGGGTAAAGTATCGGGTTCAAGATTTATTTGAAGTGAATAGGGATCCCGTATGTCAATCTAATAACAATTTGGTACTCTTTGAGTTTAGGGACATTCCGGGCTCCTTATACACTATGAATTTTCAAAACTTCAAATGACGTCTTCGTGATGTGGTTTCTTTCTCAAATGGCCTCATACGTTACTTACTAAATCTCCTTGACATAGAGGGGTTCCCAATGAATAGTCCCTAAACGTTTAAATAGTTTATCATTGTCCCAAACAAGCCTTTGACCAACAAAGCTCATCGCTCGAGCGAACTCTCTGGTTCGCTCGAGCGAGGAGCTCTCTGGAATGACTGTCTGGGTGGGTTTGCTCGAGTGTAGGAGAGGTCGCTCGAACGAACTCATTGGCTCGAGCGAAAATATTGGTGCGCTCGACCTAATGACTCTTTGGTACAAGTTCTGGGATGTCCGCTCGAGCGACCAAGGTGTCCGCTCGAGCGACCAAGCTATTGGAATGCTCCGAACCCTTTTCTGGACACTTCACTCGAGCGAAGTGTCATGTTCGCTCGAGCGAACTGTCCAGAAACTGATTACGGGGCAGTTCAGCTCTTCTCTATCTCTTCCTTCTACAACCTCTTTCTTGCCACTTTTGTACATCCAATGAGGAGTCTAAAACTTCATTAAAACAACATCAAATTGCTCACAACATCCATCCCATTCTCCTCCATCAACATCACATTCAATACAAGGAAAGAAAGAATGAAACTATTTCACATAAGAGTGCATTTGGGATAAAACAAGAGGGGATTAAATACTATGAACCAACACATCTCTATGACCATAAATGTACCATTAATACTCTATCAAGAACATTTATTTCAAAGCAAAGCAATAAATAGGCATGAGTGGGAAAATACCAAAACCATTGAAAACTTATAAAAATCAAATCTTCCACTTGCCTTGGTCTCTAATAAGCAAATCAAGCTCTAACAAGTCCTCCAAATCAATGGTCCAAGCTACAAGGAAAAACCCAAAATAAAACCCTAGAAGAGTCAAAACAAAGCATAGGGAGAAAGAAGCTTCAATAATAGGGATGGAGATTTCCTTAGGCTAGGAGAACACAAATCTAGAAGAAGGGAAGGATTACTTATATGAGGGTTCTTCAAAAGGGCAAGAAGAGCTCAAAGAAAGTCTTGGAATGGGAGGTTTTCTCTAGCAATGGTATCAATAGAGAGCTATGGTGATGAGGAAGAAGATGATGATCTCCACCTCTCAATTTGTGCAAGGTTGGTGGTGGATTTGGTGATGGAAGGCAAGAGAAAGAAGGAAGGCAATGGAAACCCTAGGTTCTCTCTCTTGAGCTGGAAAAGGGCAATGGAAGGGGAAGGGTTTCCTTATAAACAAGTGGGGAGTCGGCTCCACCACTAGCAATCTAATTGGGTTGGATTCATGACTTTCGGGGCTTCTAATGAATTCGACGAAGAAGAGAAAAGTGATCGTCGAAATATCTAGTTTCCAAAAAGTATAAGTTTCGCGGGTTTCGGGAATATCAAGTTTTGGGTACAGATTTTGTGTGCAATGACTGTTTTGCCCTCAAGGCTATGAAATCGGGTTTCGGGATCTCGAACGGGGACGGGATCAACATGAAAGTTGTAGGGGTTAACAATACAACTAAAATGGGATTAAAACAATGAGTGCAAAAAACTCCGATAAATCCCCAAGCACATGCAAAGTCATAAAAAGGAACCCCCAAAGGGCCCCACTATCACAAAGCAATCAAAATTCCCCCAAAACTATTTCAAAAGCTATTCCAACCCAACTTAGCCAAAATCACTAATCAAGCTTAGAACTAACACACAACTTAATTAGTGCTAATCGAGTTCACTCAGGTCGGGATCTTACATCCTCCACCCCTTAGGGCATTTGGTCCTCCAAATGAAATATAAAACTCACCTCAGGTAGTAGATGTGGATACTTCTTCTGTACTTGGTCTCGTAATTCCCATGTTGCCTCTTCCTGTCCATGATTCTCCCAGAGAACCTTTACCCACTGAATAGTCCGTGTCCTTAACTATTGTTCCTTCCTATCAATTATCTGGACGGGCTTCTCAACATAGGTAGCATCCTCTCGAATCTTCAATGGCTAATGCCGGAGAACATGCGACGGATCGGGAACATATTTCTTCAACATAGACACATGAAAGACGTTGTGTACGCCGGATAGCTCAGGCGGTAAGGCTAATCTATAAGCCACATCACCAATCTTGCTCACAATGTCATACGGTCCAATGTATCTCCGTGATAGCTTGCCCTTCTGTCCAAATCTTAATGTTCCTCTCGTAGGTGACACCTTCTGGAAAACCTTGTCTCCTTCTTTGAACTGTAAATCCCTTCTATGAGAATCTGCATAGCTTTTCTGTCTACTCCGGGCTACTTTCAAACGTTCTTGGATCAACTTCACTTTGTCGCTGGTTTCACTTACTATCGTCGGTCCATGGAAACTGCGAATTCCGACCTCTTCCCAACAAACAGGTGTCCTACACCTTCTGCCATACAAACCCTCAAAAGGAGCCATCCCAATGCTCGAGTGGTAACTATTGTTGTAAGCAAACTCACACAACGGTAGAGTCTCATCCCATTGGGTCTTGAAATCTAACACGCAAGCACGGAGCATATCCTCAAGAGTTTGAATCGTTCTCTCTGACTGGCCATCTGTCTGAGGGTGGTAAGTCGTGCTAAACTGTAGTTTTGTACCCATAGACTCATGCAATGTCTTCCAGAACCTCGAGATGGATTTGCTGTCTCTGTCAGATGTGATAGAAACTGGCTGCCCATGTCGACTGACGATCTCGCTGACAAAGAACTCTGCTAAAGGTAGCATGTGTATCTTCTTCCCTTTCTTCATAGCAATGAAATGCGCTGACTTGGTGAGACGGTCCACAATGACCCATATCGCATCGTTGCCTCTGCTAGTCCTCGGTAGTCCCGAAATAAAATCCATAGTAATGTGCTCCCATTTCCACTCCGGGATCTCTAATGGTTGTAACAATCCTGGAGGCCTCTGATGTTCTGCTTTTACCAACTGACAAGTCATACAACGGGAGACAAACGCTACAATCTCTCTCTTCATATTGTTCCACCAAAATCTACCCTTCAAGTTCTGATACATCTTCGTGCTGCCTGGATGCATAGAGTACTTTGTACTGTGAGCTTCGGTCATGATATCATTCCTCAAATCTTCAATATTTGGCATGCATAGACGGTCACGGTAGTACAAAATTCCATCAACAATACGAAAGTCAGGACGTTCTACTATATGCTCTGAAATCTTGCAACTGACTATCCTTCATCTTCTGAATAAAAGAAGGTTCTGACACTGTCATGTTAGCTAACAAAACACCCTTCCTTAGTGGTTGTAGGTCTATACTCAACTCTTCAAATTGCTCAAAGATACAAGTTCCACTTAGATTTGCCAAGCCTACTGATTTTCTGCTTAAGGCATCGGCAACTACATTGGCCTTCCCCGGGTGGTACTTGATTGGAAAATCATAGTCCTTGATATATTCCATTCATCTTCTCTGCCTCATGTTTAATTCCTTCTGAGAAAATAAATATTGTAAGCTGCGGTGATCGGAGTGGACTTCGAACTTCTCTCCATAGAGGTAATGTCTCCACATTTTCAACGCGAAAACAACCGCTGCTAACTCAAGATCATGGGTGGCATAGTTCTTCTCGTGGTCCTTCAACTGTCGGGATCCATATGCAATCACTTTTCCTTCTTGCATCAACACACAACCAAGTCCAACATTCGAAGCATCGGTAAAAATGGTAAAACCGCCGCTCCCGGATGGTAAAGTAAGGACTGGTGCTGTAGTCAATCTCTTCTTCAGCTCTTGAAAACTATCTTCACACAGATCTGTCCACACATATGGCACATTCTTCCTCGTCAACTTCGTCAAAGGTGACGCAATAGACGAGAATCCCCGCACAAACCTCCTGTAATAGCCTGTCAATCCCAGAAAACTTCTGATCTCTGATGCATTCTTCGGTCTTTCCCAACTCATAGCTGCTTCAATCTTGGATGGATCCACTGATAATCCTTCTTTGGAGATGATGTGCCCCAAGAATGCTACTTGGTCTAGCCAAAATTCGCACTTGTTGAGTTTCGCATACAGCTGGTTCTCTCTCAAAAGTTGCAGTGCTATCCTTAAATGCTCTTCATGATCTTCTCTGGTCTTGGAGTACACCAAAATGTCATCTATGAATACTACAACAAACTGATCCAGATACTGTGCAAATATCTTATTCATCAACGCCATAAACATTGCCGGTGCATTGGTCAACCCAAATGGCATCACTAGGAACTCATAGTGGCCATATCTTGTCCGGAAAGTTGTTTTCAACACATCTGATTCTCAGACTCTCAGCTGTGTAAGTGTCACAGTTGTGTGATCACTGGTTTTTGTATTGTCAATTCCGTCCCATTGTGTTTTGAAGATCATGTCTCTCGTAGTGTGTCAAGGAAGATCTTTTCCAAGAGATTCTTGAAGCTTTTGGAAGGCCCGGATTCGTCAAGATTGCCTCATTGTGTGTGCTAACCATCTCAAGTATTTCGGACCCAGAACCATTTCCTTTCTGGACCCTAGGACCCTTGGGAGTCTTGGTTTAAAACCTATTTTCAAAATCTTGTATTCACATTTTGTTTTGTCCAGAAATAGGAGGTTCGGTGACCCTTCGGTCACCTGGCGGCTAGCCTCTTTGCAAGAAGCGGCTAACCGCCAGGTAACCAAAATTCCTCGGTTACAATTCCAGTATGCAACCTTCTGATGTTAAGGAAATTCGGTCACCCCGCGGTTACCTTGCGGCTAACCGCCATATGGACTGACGGCTAACCGCCAGGTAACCGAGTTATCGCGGTTACATTTCTAGAATGCATACCGTCTGCTGTTAAGGGAGTTCGGCCACCTTACCGTCACCTTGCAGCTAACCGCCATATGGGCTGGCTGCTAACCGCCAGGCAACCGAATGTCACGGTTACTTTTCCAGTATGCATCATATTTCTGGGCTGTGAATTCGGTCACCCAGCGGTCACCTCACGACTAGCCGCCAAGGTCTTCGACGCCTAACCGCGAGCTGACCGAATTAGAAAATCTAGCCGTTACCTCAGTGCAATTGAAATGAGGCTAGCCGAACTTCCAAGAGGCTAACCGCCATAACTAGCCGTTGGGAACTTTTCTATATATTTCTGAAGATCGTTTTGCACTATGAGACACACAGTTTTGAGAGCTTCCATGGCTTATTTCTTCCTATCATTTCCAAGCTCTTAACCCCTCTTCCAAACACACTTGTACCTTATCTAGAATATGTATTAGCTATCTTTAGCCTCAATATAAGTGTGAATGGAAGAAAGGATTCTAGGTTGATTCTCAAAGAGATTAGATTCATGTTACCCTAGAACCCAAACCTCTTAAATCTTGGTTGTGCAACACAATGGAGGATCAACATCAACACCAAGCTTGCTTCAAGAGGTTAGAGCTTCAACTACAGGTGGAGCTTCATTGAACACCTTCAGTCTTCATCAAAGGCAAGTGTTCTACTTCTCATCAACATCTACAACTTGTGTATTTTATGATAGTGGTGTGAATATGTATGATTCATCCACTCTAAAGTGTATGTGGGGGATTAGATCTGTGTGATCGAACCTCGTTACTAAAATTATCATGTGTATGTGATTGATGTCATTACTTGTGTAGTTTTGATTCATCATAGTGGAACCAAGGGACTGTGTGACCCTTGTGAGTGGATGTAGGACATATGGTCCGAACCACTATAAATTTGTGTGCATCCTCTCTTGTGGCTTGTCTCAATGTCTTGATACAGTTTTTAGCTTTTATTTATGCACACACCTTGTCTTCATATCATTTAGTTTCTTTGTCATCTTGGTTAATAAACAAAAAGTGGGTATGAAATTTTCGTAGACCTATTCTCCCCCCCCCCCCCCCCCGGACTTGTACATTGGCCCTTAGGTGCACTTTCATTTGGTATAAGAGCCAAGTTACTCCCTTGTGGTCTTACAACCCGGAGTTGATCTTTCTCCTTTTCTTTTGTGCCAATGTCTAATCCAGAAGGTAGTGCAGTAAACAGACACTACAAAAAAAATGTCTTAATGAGTCACTTTTAAAGTGTCTTAAAAAGTGGTTTGTGTCGTTTTTCTGATTACTATGCAAGCGTCTTATCTGCCGGCGTCACTAAAAGTTCGTAAAAGCGTCTCAAGAAATACATTTGTTGTGTCAGTTTCTGTTATCAAAGTGACACAAAAAAATGGTTACTTGTGTCACTTTAAACCCAAAAGTGACACTGAAATAACTTAAAAGCGTCACAAGAAAGATAACTTTGTTGTCTCCCTTTTCAAAAGCAGTGATTAATATGTTGTTTTCGGACCAAAAGTGACACAAGTAGTCATCAGTTGTGACACTTTCCATAGAAGCGAGATACCATCCATTTTTAAAAAAAAATGCAATATATACATTACTAATAACATGCTGCAGTATGGATACACTTTCAAATCAACCCTATCGCAACCATTTCTACATGAATCTAATCAATCAATGATATGAGAAGACATAACAAATTTAGGAATGACAAATTAAAGTTCCACAAACCATGAAACTGACACCTTCATGTAAGATAATGGAGGAATGACAGACCAACATAACAAACTGAGGAATTAACACCTTTGTTGTAACCAAGAAGAGAAAGAAGTGCTAATGAACAATATTATGCCCTGTAGCACATCTATAGGAGCCTTGTAGGAATGAAAGGAGAATACCATACCTGCATTGTACAGTGAGCAACTCCATCCCACTTATTGTATGTGCCCCTGCTATTCTCCGTCCACTCCCCATAATCCATCCTGCAATTAATCATTAACATAAAACTCATCATTATGCTCACTCCCCATCATAAAAGTACCTGCATGATTGCCTCAGAGACACAGTTACAACCGAAGTCCACAAGTCCAAGCATTATGGACAATACATCTTTTAGGAAGAGCACTAAACAATGACTAGTGAGAAATTAGCTCATATACATGCAAATCCACTGCCAAATTCAAATCCCTTGGATGCAGGTAAGGACAAACAAGCTTTAGCAAGCTTGGCTTCAAGCTTATCAAAGACTGGTGAACCAAGTCCCTGACACAAAAGGGAATTTATAAATATCAGTCCAGTTTTTACAATCCAAGCAAAGCATCCGAGTACACTTTGGAGTTTAACAAACCATTCATGAGGAAAGTTGAATTCTTACACGGGGGGACATTTCTTGCAATGCAGGTCAAAACCCCACCAATAGAATCCCCTCTCACTCGAACTTCATCAATGGCCTTAATCATCTTCTCAGCATATTCAGGATCTGGACACCTTACCATATTGCTTTCAATCTGGAGGAAAAAAAAATCAAATACAGAAAATTAGGAACTCGCAGAACACGCCAGTATTCAATAACCATTATCGAGTAAAAACTAACAGCAGTCACCATACCTGATTAAGTGTTACAGTCTCGTTGTCAACCACTCCCTCTGGAAGTACAACTTTATGCACTTGAGAAACATATGCAAGAACCTAGAGAGAGGAGGAAAATGTAACACATACTAATAGTGTACACAAAGGAAGCAGAGTTCTAGCCTTCGGGGTACTTGAAACTATACAAACAAGAAACGAAAAAATTGAGAGAGATGACAATATGTGAATCCACATATGTATTTAGTTAATGGAGAAATTAGATAATGCAGTCCAAGATATATGTAGAAATAATGAGGACCAAAATTATTGGTCCCATGTGTAGAATCACACTCAAGCCATATACATCTCAAACACAGAGATATGAAGTACCCAAAAAAAAAAGTAAGTTTTTTTTAGATCAATTTTAAATAACAGCATTTCTGGAGTGCAACCTTTACAAGAAAGAAAAGATGGTTCAAGTGGATCCAACAAGAAATGAACACCCACATAATAAAGCTAAATGTTAAGAAGCTCTGCATTCATTACTTCTCAACAATGAATCTCTTTTCGAATATGAGATTTGGTATGCACCTAAACTGAACATGGCCATTCCAAGACCTGCATCGGAGAGTAAGGATATGGATTTGGCAATTATAGCAGGCATTTCAATTCCCCACCTGCAGAAAATATATCCAAGATGAATATGTAAGAATCCACCAAAATTAAATGCTTTGTTTATATACAAGAGGGAACCATGGTTGAAAAGGCATGTTGAATGGGAAGGATATACATGTGCTAATCAAACAGGCCCATGGATTCTTTCGTGGGGATTATCCAACCATGAGCCTTGAATATCAAATTCAAAACGCTAGTGTTGTATAATTCATCACCAAAGAATTAGAACCAAAAGTTGCATACCCAAGCTAAAGTCCTTGATCAACAAGATAATCACCAAGCCTTTCAACGACCATGTTGCACTGGCCTGGAGTCACTGGTTTTTCATAGATTCCAATGACCAAGGCCTGGCCAGTTTTCTTTATAGTAACACCACCAGAGCCCTGAAAACAAAGCATTGAGTCAAATGACAAACGCGCACCAGAGAGGAGCAGCATCATAAACTATACATGGAGCAGCATCACTAATAAGTATTTGTTACATGAAAATAATTACTACAAAGAAAGTGACTGTTTTGTGGCCCTGTGGTTAGAGTGATAACGAGATAAAGTAATTGTTCATGCATTTGAACCATGGCAATTATATTTTTACTCTTTCAAAGCCCTGTTCGATTCATATTGGTGTATGAGCTGATACATATGCAATACATATATCGCCCGGAACCATCTATAGCACCGAAAAACCGATATGCATTGGTCAATTTTTATAACCATGTTTGAGACACACCAGACATTTATCAAGCCCCCAAGTGTACACATCAGATATTCATCGGCCCCTCAAACAGTCACTTAGAAAACCATCCATTTTCTCCAGAGTATTAAAACATTCCATCTATTTAGGCTGACCAAAATACAAACTTGGGTATTGATTGATAGCAATCCCCTTTCAGGGAATTATAACAATGGAGTCAATGAATGTTACAGGGTCATCACCTTCTTTCCACGAATAACAGCCCCTGGCTCGCCTTGAAGCACCATATACTTTGTGGATCCGAGAAATAAGCCAGTTGGTGCAAGTGATCCAGGTTCAGCAAAGTCATTCATAATACCAGTTACTTCTGTAGGGTTAAGCTACACTTCACCATAAGAACAACAAAGTCTCATCAGTGGAAAAGAAGGAAATCTAATCACATGTGTGCATATATAAGTTACATAGAAATAGCTGCAGGTCTGTAGTGAACTTATATTGTCATCATATTTTTTGAAAATAGAATTATATCAGTAGCATCTGTATGTGAGATTTCTCTTGGCAGCCCTTTTCAAACTCATCTCACCCCTCTCAGAATTAGCACCAACTAAAATGTGAGATTTCTATTGGTAGCCCTAAATCTGGGCCTATAGAATTGTGAGGTGATTACAGAATCCAAGTACTGTGAGACAATCTTATCTTACTGATGATGGGTATTGGGACTATAGATAAGCACATCAAGTGGACAAAGAATAGAAAAGGATGAGTATCAAATTTACCAGTCTAAGAGGAAGTCCTTGTGAGCTGAGTGCCAGCAGCCAGTGTCACATGCCTCTCTTTTGGATGGTCGTATTTGCAGGTTGATCCATATTGCATCTTTTTGCAACAAGTATCAAACGTCAGAAAATGAATTGAAGAAGACAATGGAGAAAGCTAACAATTTAATTGTTGACATTTTGAAGAAAAAACCACAATTGGCCTCTGATTGTAAATCAGAGAACCTATGAACTTATCAATACATGTATATTTTAACCAGCTACTCAGGACTGATGAATAAATAGAAAAAAAACATAGATCTCAAACAAAAGATCAAGTAATAGGTACTAATTCCATAGACCAAACAACTAAAAGCAATCACCCAAAAAAAAAAAAGGAATGAAAGAAACTGAAACTGAAACCGAAACCAGTTTCACAAAGAAAGGAAAAAACCCAAAACACAACTAAAAATAATGTATGCAGTACAAAGAGAAAAGAACATAGAAACTTGGCAAACCTCTGTGATGTTTTCATTGAGGTTGTACGAATCTACAACAAAGAGATTTGTCTCCATGAATAAGTAGTCCATTCCTACATTCTCAGGAAGGTATCTATTCGATTTAAAGAATAGGCCAAAGACACGGAAGCCAAGTTGTGCAGTCGTGTGTAAGTGGCTTGATGAAGCAAACTTGTCGGCTGAGAGATATCTATCCAATCTTGTGGTTCACTGATATTGAGAAGCCATTTAAACCTTGCTATGGAGGAGGGGCCACAAACATCAAGATATCAAATCACGGTTGTGTTTATTCATACATGTTCTCATTGCACATTGCTCATCTACTTCCAACTAATAACAAAAAAGGGCATAGATCATACGTGAGAAACAGAGAAATCATACAAGAAAGGCAATGTCAGTTTTATTTTTGTTGCCACGGTGATTTAGTAATAACATCAAAACCTTGTGTGATGATATCAGGGATGAATTTTCACAGATTTAAGACATTTCAGAGGTTTTTTTTTTCTGTGAGTACCTAATAAAATTCTTATCAATTTTAGAAGGAAATGCAAAAGATTCTCACTGTAATGACCAATATATCCTCTAGTTGGCATGGACAACTTCTCCTAACCATATATGCTTTGGAAAAAAAAAAGAAGACATTGGAAAAGTAAACTGATCAGAAGAAAGTTGAAAAAGTAAAAAAAAAAAAACAGAGAGAGAATGGGAGGAGAAAGAGAACCTATGAAGCCTGATCAGGAGTAATTCGTAGTCCTATCTTTTCTCTTTACAGAAGTCACTTCCATATTCAAATAAAAATCCTCAATCAACTGAGACTCAAGAATCAAAGTTCTCAACTTCCTATGCTTCTTCTCCACCATCAATCTGCTGCCGTCTTTGCCATGCTGAATCAATAAGATGATGGCGATCCTCATAGAAACTCAAGAAAAATGAAGACCACTTTAATAAAAATGATGTGATAGGCACCACCAAAAATTTCAAAACCTAAAAAAAATAAAATTCACACAATAGATCAAACTAACCTCCAAGCTCCATTATCTCATAGAAACTCAAGAAAAGTGAAGACCACTTAAATGAAAAGATGTCCTAAGCCCCTAACGAAAAAGACCAAAAGAAAGCATTCCATTCCATCACTTGTTATTGCTTAAATCACCATGGTAGTTATGCATTCAAGATTGTTCAAGTGCTGTAGCACAGTTTCTTCAAAGTTAAAATATTGCAGCTCGATAATTAGATCAATTAGATCAGAACTCACAATAATTAGCATGTCAGTATTGCATTATGTCAAAATCAATTCAGAAACAGTCATCACTTATTATTTGTTGACAAGTAGTGAATGGAATCCATGGAGCCTATGATAGGTGTGATCCAATTAATGACTATATTTTCACAAATTTCACCATCTCTTGTCCGAGAAAACTATTTCAATTTATAAAAGACGAAGAGTCATTTTATCTCTTTCCATTGAAGCAATTGTTTTATAATCCTGTTATAGGGATCAGGGTCACCGTTTAAACTGCATTCCAAATATTGCATTATAAGTATCACAAGCCCCTTGAGGAAAAAGATGAAAAAGATAAAATATTGAGTTGAGTACCCCTGATATGAAATGAGTGTAATCAATGAGAGCTGTATAATAAATGTAAATAGAGTTACAGGAGAACTTAGTGTATAGCAAGAAAGTTCCTTAGATCAAAACAGGGTCAAAGGACATCACATGTTCGTTGGTGTCATGAGGTGAGTTCTTGCACATACCAATTAATATAAAAAGTCTGATGCTAGATATATCATGAAAACAAAGAGCAATCTAAAGCTACAAAGGTCATGGTTGGATGCTTGGAACATGGTCACACTGTGCAACACCTGTAACTGGATAAATAATAATCCAAATAACTGTCATATGAGCAGCTCTATTTCCATTTCTCATTTTAAGAAACAATAAAGCACAATTTTGAAGGACCATTAGTACTATCCAATTTACAAAGTATCTGCGAACATGTTATTATGTAATTGTATTGTTTTTGATAACTACATAGTGGCATACGACATACGTTACTAGCAGAAATAGATAAATTTCAGTCTTGTTTCCAAAATGTTAAGCAATTTATATCTTCCCTTTAATTGATCAGACCCCTTAGCATTATAAGCATTATAGTATAATAGAGACTACAGTTACTGGTGCAATTTTCTACAAGTGTTAAAAATATGTATTTTTTTCTTTTTGGTCTTCATCAGTCCTAAAGATTTGTCATTTTGGTAAGTTTAAGTCTCAATTTGAGTTCTATATTTTATTGGAAAAACAACTTTAAAATATAAATAAATTGAAGAAAAACAATGGAACTAATGAAACTTCAACTAACAAAGTTTTTATTTATTTCAGGCATTTAACCAAACACCATTCACTCAAACTAGTTATTTGACCACAACTTCAAAATTATAAAGAAATCAAGAATATGATGCTTTAATTATTTTATAAAGAAAACCAGAATCATCAATATAAAATCAGAAGAAATAATTGAATGCATCAAACTTCTTATAGGCAATTAAGCAAACATCTTTCCATCAGGCATTCCATGACTTATATAAAGCATAATACAAATAAGAAACAGAGTTATAAATAAAACAACCACAAGGAGCGGCTGTGGTTTCTGAAAAATCGTGTGCCTGAAAATACCACAGTCCAGATTACTTTTTTTTCCTTACATGTCTATGTCGCTTTTCACCTGTTTTGACGTAGTGAATATCTTCATTTACTTTGAATACAACTACAATTTGCAACAAATCTCTCTCCTACTCCACACGAAGAAACCCTTGAGCAGGAGAAGAGTTGTCATTTGGAGCTTCAAGGTTGAAGCCAAAAAGAAAAAAACTTTTCCTCCACCTCTTCTCCTTCTCTATCATTCCTTTTTGAACTCTACAACCTGCCCTGAAACCAAGCTTCAAGCCAAATGAGAAAGGTACCAAGAGACCCATTTAGAAACCCTAGAAGGTTAATATCTTTTGCTTTATTTGGAAGAAATTCAAAAATTATAAATGAATGAAATATTACATGATGCCCAAATGTGGATTTGGATATGAATATGGTTGTGAGGGAATGAACAACAGAAAAACCTTCACAACTCATTACATTGCAAAGGCCAAACCACAGAACAAAGAGCCCACCTTCATACATTCCGTTGGATAGTGGAGGCTCCAGTGTTGTGGAGTACAACAACGGATGTACACTGGTAGATGGAGATTGTGTGGCAAAGCAGCGAAATAGAGCACTCTAAGAATAATCCATATGACTTAGACCATGCTAGTTTAAGACTAGGATAATTTACCATTCCTCATTCCTCCCGTGTAGAGCCAATGAAAAATCTAGTTGCCAACAGTTTACTTTCAAGTCAACAGGGGGTGGGTTGGGGTGCACGATGAGGAAGAAGGGCATGAAGTGAAAGAAAATCAAGAAATCCAACAATCGCAAGCAACAAATTTCTGGCATCCAAAAGCCTAAATCCCAACAAAGCAAGATAAATCAAACCAGTCTCAATTCGAAAAGCATAAAAGATCACACATTTTAACAAAATAAAGTCCCAATTCAACATGAAGTGGAAGAATACGTAGAAATCCAACAATTGCAATCCTAAAATTACCTGCCCAAAAACACAAAAGAAATAAAACTAACTTGGAAGAACCAAATTCCCAATACACAGTAAAAATAGTTCAAAACAAAAGAATTCCAAGAGATTGATCAGAACAAACCAAAGGCTCTTAAGTTTGGAAAAACCCAAAAGAAATTGAACAATAGTAATCACAAATTGCCTCCTTTGACCCCCGGCACCCCAAAAAAAAAAAACACACAGACGCACATACACACATGGAAAACCTAATTCAGAACAGAATGAGAGAAGAAACAGCAAATTGGGAAATTGGAAACACTTACTTGCAAAAGCCCCAATTCATGCAGCGAGGCGAAAGAGAGAGGGTGATGGAAAGGAAAATGAAAGAAAAGCAAAAGGAAGATGGAGGGGAAGGGTGTGCCTGTGCGCAGGTGCTGTGAAATGGTGCAAGGCACTGGGTGTTGCAGGGAGCAGAGCCGGGGAGCAGAGGCAGTGGGCGTTGGTGTAGATGAGAGGGAGAGAAGGGACAGATCCTTACCTGTGGATGGTAGTGGTGCGGTTTGGCGTGGAGGGGGAAAGGGGCGTCTAGGCGTGAACGAGCGTTGCCTCAGGGCAGAAGTGTAGTCGGTGATGGTGGAGAGGATTGGCGCCAGAGGGGGAGTCCAGATAGGTTCTGCCGAGGCTCTGGCAAGGTTCTGCGCACCAGGAGATGGCGACAATGGAGAGGGCGGCGTGAAATGGATGATGGGCTGCGATATCTGCGGAGACTCTATGCAGGGAGGCGACGAGAGTGATAGGCCGTGAGGTGTGCGCAGTGGTTGGAGGAGGAGGGCTAGATGGTATTGCTCACGTGGAGGGTGATGGTGAGAGGGATCCTGAGGGAGAGGTGAGAACGAGAGAGAGAAATAGTAGAGAGAGAGAGAGAACGAGAGTGAGCGTGAGAGACAGAGAGAGAGAGCAGAGAACAGCAGAGAGAACGAGAGTGAGAGGAGAGACCAGTGGAAAGAGGGGTTTTGGAGAGAGAGAGAGGCGTGGGACAGAAAAGAGGGTTTTGGAGGCGGGAGGGGGAAAAAAAACGTGGAACTGATATAAGATTATTTTGTGGGCTACAAAAGTGACACATAAGACCATATATTTTTTTGTGGGCTACAAAAGTGACACATAAGACCATACCGCCTACAAAAGTGACACATCAGACCATACCGTGTCATTTTATTGTAAAAGCGACACAAAAGCTCACTTTCAAAGCGAGACTAAAAGTCCTTTTTTTTGTAGTGAGACCACCATTGTTTGATGGTACTAACTATGCCTTTTGGAAAGCCCGAATGACCGCGTTTCTCAAATCCATTTTGTCGCGACCCCGGAACGGAACCCCGGGCCCGCGACGAGTGTTTGTGTCGATTGCATTGGAGATATACTTTCTCACAGGTTCCCGCGGTGAGGATTCCCAAAGACACGCGGAATCTGACTCACGCGATCAAGTTTGCGGAAGCGTGTAGCAAATCACATCAAGGTAAGCACCAATAAATCTTTAAGTGCTATGACGAAATAATAACAAGACATAGTATCCAAAGAAGGAAGTTAACATGGCATTCCCATTATAATTCAAGTTATGAGACTAACACGAAAGTAAGTTAAGTTTTAGTTACATCCCATAAGAGGCCAACACAGGCCAATACAATTCTCAAAATAATAAAGGAAACCCCAAGACAAATGACGAACTCAAGACACCTGCCCGACGTCTAAATGACTTCGTCGGGCTGCCACTCTCTCACTAGGGGTGGCTCAAGAGCCTCCTCCTGACGCTCCTCCTCAAAGGCAGTGTCTCCTGCACCTGGGCACCAACAAACAAGGGTGAAACACAACGGTTTGGCAGGTAATCAATTTAGGTGAAAGCATGAAACAATAAACGTTTTAGAAAACATGTAAGCAAATCCTTAATTTGAAATACTACAATAGCTGAGATACATCTTTGATAACACTACAAAAAAAATGTCTTAATGAGTCACTTTTAAAGTGTCTTAAAAAGTGGTTTGTGTCGCTTTTCTGATTACTATGCAAGCGTCTTATCTGCCAGCGTCACTAAAAGTTCGTAAAAGCGTCTCAAGAAATACATTTGTTGTGTCAGTTTCTATTATCAAAGTGACACAAAAAAATGGTTACTTGTGTCACTTTAAACCCAAAAGTGACACTGAAATAACTTAAAAGCGTCACAAGAAAGATGATCAATATGTTGTTTTCGGACCAAAAGTGACACAAGTAGTCATCAGTTGTGACAGTTTCCATAGAAGCGAGATACCATCCATTTTTTTTATAAAAAAAAATGCAATATATACATTGCATACAAGCGGATGAGTTAATTAAGATCAATGAAATTCTAACTCTTTGAACCTCCCTCATTTGACAACAGTGAACAGATAATGAGTTCAGATCTAACATATTTTCAACCACAACTCAGTAACCATTTGCTACACAATCCAACATGAACTCGTCACTGATTTTTAACTATGGAGCTTGGATCTTAATGCTACCTGTAAGCCTACCTTCTTAATTTTGCCAACAACTCAAAAACCACTCCCTGCCAAGTATCAAGAAGGGCCCTCATCAAATTGTACAATCTATACTTGAAACTTGAGGTTCTTCATCATCCTCATACAGATCATGTTTCCACTTGTCATCAGTTTGGCGTTGCCTGCACAGAAGACATTCCAAGGATCTTGGAATCAAAATGCATGTGGCTTGTTTGTCCCATAACAGCCTTCTCGAGGACAGGAAGTTCTGCTTCTATGCGCTGCACACGGATCGACATTTCATGTCCCCTGGCAGCTGTGGCCTTCACTTGCTCATGCAAGTCATCGAAAACCTCTGCTGCAAACCTGTGATATCACCAAGATGTTTGTCTCAGCAACAAAATTATACAAAACATAAAACATCATGACAGGTTTCTACAAAATAGCGAGAGGAAGGATCATTTGCCACCCTATAAAATCTGTAGGGCCCACTACTACCCATGTTTAAAGTGTCACCGTTGGATTTCTCATGCATAAAGAATTGATAAACATACCGGAGTAATTGCAAATGATCATTCCCAACTCTGATTTGGAGTGAAATTCTGGACCAATACTAGTTCTCCATGGGGTGGGTATTTTGAGTGGCCTAGTTTCATAGAATCAACCATCACAACTATACAGGAGATACATAGCATGGGTTGGGGGCAGCATGTGATCATTTCTCAAAAGATAAGATCTCAAACCAGGCAAAGTAACACATGGCAGTGTAGCCATTGAAGGCCTAATATCCCAAGCAAATAATTTTAAGGAAAGAACAAAGCAAGATTGCAGTGGCATAGTTGTTGATGACTGCCAGCTTTTTATACTGCATTACCTTTCAATTCCCATTAATGTCAATACCAATAGTGATAGCAAGTAAAAATATACAAAGAAGCCAATTCTGAGCTATATATTTCCCTAATCCACTATTTGGATGCTCTCTAATTACAATTAAACACAATAACATCCTTCAACGAAGCGTCCAATTTCTTCTACCAGCGATTAGAACTCACTACAACACCAACCAAATTTAGTCTGTAGCAATACCAAATACCTCATATCCAAAAACTAATCCGCGCAGAAGCAGCAGAGATGTCACAAAAACCAAAATTTACTGACACAGAGACCTCAAATTCAACTACCAAACAAGAAAAAAAATCCTTAAATGCAATTTGAGTACATAAGGCTGATTACAACCAACTGATTGGAAGGGTTTTCTCTAATCTAGAGTTAGATATGAGATATGATATAGTCCATTACAGCATCTAAGGATCCATAGAGATAAGTCTTCACATTATGACACTCTTGAGTAATCATTCCAATAATTCTTTCTATGAGATAAATTCCTTCATTCTCTAGAATTTCCAATGCATTAAAAGAAAATCTTAATTATATAGATCTTATTTTGGAAAAACTACTCGAGACACCAAGAAAAAAAAAAGGTTAATACTCAAAACTTTCATATGAATAGAAACTTCTAGTGAACTGAATAATCAATGCATGCTTTCAAACATACAATATGAAGTAGTAGTACCCTCAATTGGTTGTACTGGAAAATGAACCAGATAATTAAATTAAACGAGTCCATTCAATATGTTCAACAAACTATAAGTTGGGAAAATTGTAATGTGGAATGATTGAACCTACAATAACAAACTGCCAAACATAGACAAGTATCTAATTGCGAGCTACTAGCCCAAATTCGGACAAGTTGAGCTACATCAGGCAACTGCATGGATGTGGAAGGGGGTCTGGGTCTTCTGAGGAAGAATTAAATAACTGTGATAGTCCATGGAAACACTTTCTGTAATATTCAAGAAATAAAATTGCATATTGAATGAAATTAAGGGGGAGAGTTAGATTATTTTTTTTTGTAGAAGGGGAGAGTTTAATTGTTAATAGGTGGATTCGCTAACAAAACAAGGATCCAATACAGAGACTATATATTTGGTTCCTTTAACGTAATTTTTTTTATCCTGCTGGTTTTGGATTTCTTTTTTTTTTTTTTTTCCAGTATACGTCTCTTATACTGTTTTTGTTATCTTTTTCTTCTGACATTTCTTGATAGTATCAAGTTGATACATCCTTGCTTTGCCTTTAATGAAATCTTCCAGTTACAGATTAAAAGAAACAGACTCTGCTTCAACTTATATGATAAACTTGGTCATAAAAATCTTGGACTTCTGCATGGCATAATCTACCAGACAAGTCCAACAGTCTTCAAGCAAAACTTAGACAACGAGGCCTAAGAAGCTCATGAAAAAGTTCTTGACTTCCTGATCTTAACCGAACTAGTTGATACAAGCATATAACTGTCAATTTAAAACAAGACAGAGACCAACTATACCTCATGTAACAGGGAGGAGGTTATACCTGCAAAACATGAATTTCCATAATAACCTGCTCAATACAAGAACATCCAACAAAACAAAAGATTTCTTTGGGTTCATGTACATTTCATTAAAAACAGTGGTGTTTGCAGTAATGAATCTCTTAACAGTGTTGAGATCAAGAGGTGACCTCACTGACTGGTTTGTCTCCACAGTCTGCAGGGTTAATATAATCTGAGTCCCAAGTTCTTTCCTGCAATGAAATTAGCAAATTTATTAGCAAAAACATTATAATATGGGTCCAAGTTTTAAAAAAGTACCCCACATACCAATCTCAAACTTTTCATGGATTTTATCAACACCAATGATTCTTGAAGCTCCACGGAGTCTTGCTCCCTCTGCAACCTATGGCCCAAATATACAGATGTGTATAAGAAAGACACTGAAATGTTTCAAAACAATCTATTCTCTTCAACTAAAAAAAAACATCTAAAAAGAAATGACAAGATTACTGTCATTATAGAACTAGTTTAAACTATCTTGTTTGTGTCTTAGTTTATCTACCTATGTGAGGTTTGGATGTTGATGAGAAGGATTTTATACAATTGTGTAAGGTTAAAATTCACAGAAGCGGATCAAGATCAACAAGAATAAAACAGAAGCAACCGAATCGAACAAGAAAGACAATATAGAGACAACTGGAATTCAACAGAAAGAAAGGGGATTTTATTGTGGTCAAGATGAAACAAACCTCTTGCCAGTGATCTGGCGGCTGCGTCCGAAATCCACCACCGAATTCATTCAGTTAGGCTCTGGGACTCAAGGATAGTGTTATGTCATTACTAGCATTTCTCATCCAATGAATGAAGCAGATCAAATCCAAATTGGCTGAAGAAGAAGGTTAAGTTAGTATTTATTTCATAGTAAAAAGAAATGATCATGAGGAAAGGAAGGACTTCCCCCGATATACTGAACATTACAAAAACTCTCATATGCAAGCCTAAATAAATGGGATTAGGCAACTGATGATGGAGATGATGCTGAGCTCCTGTACCTCTATCCTTTCTCTTCTCACTCATTGCCCACACAGCCTGGAATACAACAAACAAAATAGTGACTCCTTTGGCAGTAGAACAGAAACAGAGAAGAAGTTATACATTGAGCTATTAAAAGAAGATCAAAACCTTTCTAAAGTAGGGTATATGGCACAGAGTCTGAAGAAGAGAGTTCATGTAGCATGTCGCTCCTTGATTTTTAAAGCCAACATAGCCCGTCTCTTTCTTTGAGTTGCGCTCATCACCTGATTCACATCATGCAACATGCAAATACCCAAATATCCAATTTTTCTAATAGCTTTTCAATTTCCAACAAAATGAGAGACAACTATAGTCATAAGCATAAGCATAAGCATAAACAAAATAGAAACAGATTTCCCAATTGAAACTTAGAGAAAGTACTTTTCAAACATTCCTCCTCATCTTTGAATCATACATCATTTTAAAATAGAACATAAGCAAAACCAATTAAACCACTATGTTCAATCAACCATCTCTGATCATATACAAAATTCAATTCTTTCTTCTGGTACACCATATCCATAACCTCTGCTGAAGTGCCTGCATTTTCGGAGCTGATTGCACTCTCTACTACATAAACTGCTGGCTGAAAAGCGTGAGTAAGAGAAAGGGAACGATGAGTGAGGCAACGATTAAAACAGGGCGTCTTCTACCGTCTCATTTAAGTGACCCCCGGTGTTAATTCGACGCTAAATATACTTTTTCTTGTAGTGTGTGCAACATCAGATAGATGTATAATACTAATAAAATTGGTCAATTCAGCAAAATTTCCATTCAGAATTCCCCAGTTAGTGTGTCGTCCAACTCTCTAAGTATATACTGGACTAAGTATATAGTTAGTCCAAAAGGTCAAAAATCTCAAGTTGTAAGTATTATGCATCCTAAATTAATAAGGTCTTTAAAGGAGTCACCAAAACCATCTGACATCCAATGTGTAATGCCAAAACTAACATGCAAGATGAAACAGCACCAAGCAGATGTCACAGTCACACAGCCAAATGAACCATGACTTCCTTGCAAAGACCTCAAATTAACCCCAGAATGTGTTCATTTCACTAGACACCATGACCAGGAAATGACGCAATAAAAGCCCAACTAAAATTGAAGGCTAAGTGTACCAACCTGTCTATAGAAGGCAATGTTACGAAATCACCAATGGTGCCATGACAGTTATTCAGGATTCCACATTTACTAAGGCTGTAATATAGATGCACTTTTTTAGCAGTATAGATGCAATTCAGCATGCACTACAAAGTCTGGACAGAAATCCTCTACCCAGGTGGCCTTAACTACCAAAGCAAAGCTACGTCACTAGATGCTTGTATATGCCAATGGTACTGGCACCAACTACATACCACACCGATACTTGTACCAGATCTATGATAGCATTGCAATGTATCCTCCTGCACTAGTTTCTTTCTTTCACAAGTAAAAGAAAGACTCGCTGAAAAAAAAAATAATAACAAAATACCTGAAGAAACAACTAAAGC
Source organism: Cinnamomum chago (assembly GCA_038049695.1). NCBI lineage: Eukaryota > Viridiplantae > Streptophyta > Magnoliopsida > Laurales > Lauraceae > Cinnamomum > Cinnamomum chago. Next base: position 38,098,892 of record CP142456.1, read on the forward strand.
TAAAAAAATGTAAATAATAATACTCTCATTAAGTTCAGGAATGTTCTTTTTTTGCTAACTAATTTAGGAACTCCGATGTGAATTCTTTGCAAAAAAAAAAAAACTGAAGTTACCAATGTGGTGTGAACTCTTCTTCTGGTAAAAGTTGTGATATTAAATATGGGCAGCATGTTGTGAATACGAAACCTGTATTTATATCCATACCCTACACTTCTGAAGGCTCAGATATATTCCAGGTTCCCAAATCCATGCTCAAATATGCATCCATGTCCAGCATAGGAGCAAAAGCTCTAATATGGGGCTCTTTAGTCATCATTCAATGTGACACAACCACAAGTAGTTTTGGGATAAATTTATAATCATTAAATATTTGTAATCTAGTACTCATGCAAACAAAACTTGCACCAGTTAGAGAAAAACTATGAATGATATGGTTAGCACAATGTGGAGGGAGATTGAAAATGAAATTTAGTTGTAGAACCCTAAGTCTTGTTCTTACACACTCTTTGCCATTAATGCACTCCACATGATTCTAATCACCCACTCTTCTCTTCCAAGGAAAACAGCTCTCTTTCCCTACTTGTCATGGTCATAGTGTCATGTAAACTAAGTTATTTATCTTATTGACCCCTCATAAAAAATTTATGGTCACATCTTAGTGTTGAGAATTTTCCAAGTGTAGCATCTCTGTGGAAGACGAAAACTTCATCATCATTACCAACTCCTCCCCACAATCTTAGCCACAAAACAAACACCACCAATGTGGTTCCAAATGAGAAGGTAGAACTACAACTCATTTGGGGTTGACTTTCTACAAATATTGGAAGATTAGACTATCTGGCTTAGAGCTAGATTAGTACAAGCACAACTTATAATAATAACTTTTAGTAGCATTTCATCAAACAATTGGTGTTCATGCTAATTAAGAACCAAAAAAAAAAAAAAACTCATCAATCAAAAACCAAACTCCACCCAATCAACACACATATGAAACCGGCAAAGGAAAATATAACCTAACTTCACCCTGCATTACAACAACAGCATCAAATAATGTAACAAGTCCTACATTATAAGAAAAAAAAAAGTAAATTTCTCATTCAACTAATTTAAAATGGGGATTTTGGAACAACATATGATTCAAGACTTGGAACAAAGAAGTGCTTGGAAACCTTAAGCAAAAAATTAAGGAGCTGACTACGCCACCAAACAAAGTATGAGCGTTTCAAGTATGAGCGTCTCTGGCCTCTGAATCCAAGTATGAGCGTTTCAAAAACCAGACCATAGTTGGTTTCATGCCAGTTTAACCACCGCCACCTACTATTAATATGCAATATTTCACAACATATTTTAATGACACTCGAACTGATTTACCGACCAGTTCAACATCTCCTACCAACTTCAGCAGAGATTAGCAAAACTGGAACTATCATAACCAGACATAACCGATGTAATTAACATCGCCATTTTCCCATTTCCATTTCCCAAACACCAATTAGTATGCAATCATATGCCATCAAAACAACCCTAAATAAAATCAGGTAATGTAACAAAGATTATCATAAACAAAAAGCCCTAAATCAAAACGACCCTAACCCTAACCATGAAACAGAAATCAAACAAACATAACTGAGAACCCTAACTTCTTTGTGCAGTGCCTAAAATAATGAAGGGTGAGAGGGAGAGAGAGGCGACATACTTAGACATTAAAAACGGAGAAGGCAGAGAGGGAGAGTGAGGGAGAGAGAGATTTACCTAAAGCCGAAAGATCGCCATACTCATAGACGTCTGACCAGAACCGCGAGAGAGCTTCGTGCAATCAAAGGACGAAGGGTTTGAGACTCTGAGGTCGAAGAAGAAGGAAGGTTGAAAGACGAAAGGAAGATCGAAGAGTTGGGGTTTTTTTTCGTTCCACCCTTTTAGATATGGGGCGATCGTTTTAGACATGTTAGACATGTGGGGGCGTGGGCCACGGGCTCCTCTAGAGTCACTTTAAGAATAAAACTGACACAACAAACCTCCTCCTCGTTTACTCCTCCTCTAAAGTGACACATCAGACCATACTGTGTCACTTTATTATAAAAGCGACACAAAAGCTCATTTTAAAAGCGAGACTAAAAGTCCTTTTTTTTGTAGTGTAATACATAATAAAGTTGGGATACTAAAACAAACTAGCATGAATACATATAATATCATGAATAGTTACAATCCACAAAGAGCCCATCCTTTCTCTATCATATATATAATGAAAAGAGCAAGCACGCACGACAAGCACGATATACATAATATAATCACGACACGATTCCCACATATACGGGGACTTCTGACCGCGGAACCGGACAAGTACGATGTGTAATAAATACACGACCAGTCTGCAGACAGTCCACATGTTTAAGGACCCCAGACAGCGGATCAAACTGAAAGGGCAGTCCAACCTCAGTGGTGTTCACTTAATTCATGAATGCACAAAACACGCGAACACTATCAAAACTTGCCGAGATAAAAAAAGGGGGAAATCACTTATCAAAACACGACGAGCATGAATAGCAAAAGGCATAATTAATATGTGTAACACGCTTAGGAAGTGATCCCCTTTTTCTTGAAAGAAATCTTCAAACCAAGCTTATACTTGAAATCCAAAACGAGTACACGATGGTACGTATCGTACCAAAACAGAAATTCAAGATACGAAATCTGACAAGCATGTGTTAAGGCTACTAAGTGACCTTTGTGTAATTGGGACCCCAAATGTCGGAATATGCAAGAATTGGTGTCCCCGAAGTTGGGTTGCTTTTCGGAGTTCCATTTACACAATGTCAAGTCAAAACCCTTAACATAGTCTAGTTTTTCAACCTTCGAGAAAATACACAAATGAAAATAATTATTCTTCCTGAATCTGGCAGGTTCGCTCGAGCGGACTTTGTAAGGCGTTGACACTTCGCTCGAGGGAGACAGTTCGCTCGAGCAGACATAACGTCGCTCGAACGGATAGCTCTTTGCCTGCGCTCGGACCAAACAGAGGCTTGGTCGCTCGAGCGGACAAGCTTCTGCCTGTGCTCGCTGAGTGCAGAAAATGCCTTTCTTCTTGTACAACTTTCAATACAATTCTCTCCTTCTTCTCATCCTCAAGCCACATAACATCCCTTGAGCCTTCATGCTCACCAAGGGTTCATTTTCACACTTTCAAACATTCAATCCAATAAAAATCAAGATAATGAAATTTATAACAAATTCATATACATAATTCCTAAAATAATAATGTAATCAAAATACACATGCGTCATTTTCTATATAGATTACTTGCCTTGACCATTGCTAAACACTCCTCTTCAAGCACTTCACTCAAGCTATTCCAACACTCCAAGAAACCCAAGGAAAATCCACTCAAACTCCACACAAATGAAAACAAAGAACCCATTTTAACAAAATGGTTTGTAAACATGGAAAACATGATCTTTAAGAACTAAAAGGACTTCATGAAAAACATGGGTTGAAGCTCTTACCTAGAAATGCTCAAACAAGAATGAATGAAGGAAATGGAGAGTTTTCCCAACCTTAGCTTTCAAGAAGAAGACATCAATAGGAAGCTTGAGATGAGAGGAAGAAGATGATGGCCTTGGAATCTTCTTTGGAGATCTATAGCTAGAGCATGCAAGAGGAATGAGGTGGAAGAGAAAAAGGATTTCTCACCCTAGGTTAAGAGAGTTGTAGGAATTTGGGGAAAGTGAATGAAAGAGATGAGGATTGGGGTTTAAGTGATGACAATGGGCCCCAAATGACTTGAACCTTGGAGTGACCCAAACATGATCTTGTGGGCCTCGAATGACTTCGGCGAAGAAGGATAAGACGATCCTCGAAATATCTAGTTTCCAAAAAGTATATTTTTGACATGGTTTTGAGATCTCGAAAATTGTGTCCAGATTTGTGCATAAAATACAATTTTACCCTCTTTGGGCCAAAACTTGGGTTTTTGGGCTTCAAACACGAATGGGCTTAAGACGAAAGTTGTAACACATCGAAAAATCATTCAAATGAAATCAAAATCACAATCACACGAAAACCGATACGATCTTCCCAAGCTTACACGTGCACTCAGGCCTTCCTGAGTGTGTCTGACTAATACTAAACGTTCTCAAAATTCGCAAAGCTATGTCCAAGACTAAAACTAATTATTTCTAACCCAACGACAACTAAACCCACTTAGGACTAAACACATACTAATCGCACACTAATTGAATTGGTCTGGGTCGGGGTCTAACACATTTGTGGTGAGGTGTGGGATGCTGTGGAGGATGGATGGACCCCTCCTACCTACATAGCTGAAGATGGCACTGTCAACCCTCTTCCAAAGGCCAGATGGATAGCTAGTCAAAAAACTTTGAGAGACTATGATGCTAAGGCTTTGAATGCCATAACATGTGCCATGAATGCTGAAGAATTCAAAAAGATTATGACATGTACCACATCTAAGCAAGCTTGGGAGCTGTTGGAAATGAATTATGAAGGAACCATCATTGTTAAGAGAGCTAAGCTCCAAATGTTAACCTCCCAATTCGAATCTCTAAGAATGAGAGAAGATGAAATGTTTGATGATTTTCAAACAAAGCTTATGGTAATCGTTAATGAGATGTGGTCACTCGGTGAGCAAATTCCTGAAGGCAAAGTTTGTAGCAAAATCCTTAGGTCTTTACCTGAAAGGTTTCACTCCAAAGTGACTTCTATAGAAGAGTACAATGACCCTGAAACTATGAAAGTAGAGGAACTGTCGGGAAACATTAGAACCTTTGAGATGAAAATGAACAATGCTTCTAATAAATCCAAAGAGAAGAAATCTATAGCTTTGAAGGTCTCCCAACCATCTCCATCTAAAGAAGAATCAGGAAATGAAAATGATAGTGATGATGAAGATGTTGCTCTACTTACTAAAAGATTCTTAAGACAATTTAAGAAAAAGACTTCAAAGTTTAATAGAAAGGAGAAACCATTTGATAAAAGTAAAAACAAAGCCAGCTCCTCTTCTAAGTATCAATCCAGAAAAGTAAAATGCTATAACTGTCAAAAGTTTGGTCACATATCTACTGAGTGTCCAATTGAAAGGAAAGATAAGAAAAAGACTCTTGTGGCAACATGGGATGACTCTTCTAAAGCTGAATCAGACTTAGATGAATCACACAAAGATGAGACAGAAAATTACACTATACTAATGGCCAGAACAGTGTGTGATCCATCTCTTGAGATATCAGAAAATTCTGGAACAACTGATATTGAGAAATCTGGGAATGAGTCTGAGTCTGATTATGACAGCTCAGAAAATGAAAAAGAAGATGAAGATCCTCAAGTTACATATGATAGACTGTATGAGGAAAGCTGCAAATTGATTGATGCCATGAGCAAACAAAAATCCAAGAACAAAGTCTTAAAAGACAAAATTGAAACCTTAACTAATGAAAAGAATATCTTAGCAACTGAACTAAATGAAGTTAATTCTAAATTTCAAATTGCTAATGAAAAACTAATCAAGTTTAAGAGTGATGAAAAAGAAGCTGAAACTCTAAAAGAAGTTAACACACAATTGAAGGATGAAGTCACTCGTCTGACATGGTTTAAAGAGAAGTATGAATATTCTTTTACCCATGGAGAAGAAAATTTTGAAAGACTTTTTAAAATGGGTAAATATCATAGAGACAAAATTGGATTAGGATTCAACAAAGAAGACAAATCTAACCCTAATGTGTTTACTGTGTTTGTGAAAGGAGAAGCTTCCTCTAGTAGTCAAAACAATTCTGAAATTACTTGTTTTTCATGTGGGAGCAAAGGACATGACAAGTATGAGTGCAAAATGAAACAAATGAAAATACGGTTCACCAAAACTTATGTCAACCCTCATAAGGATAAACAGACTAAAATATCTTTTCAAAACAATTCTATCAATCACTCATTCTCTCAACAATTAATTATGTTGATGAAACAAATTGGTCATCTAAAGTTGCAATTCCACAATCATACAAGAACTGTTAAATCTACTAAAAACTACCCTAAGAAATCTTTTCACCAACAAAACTCTAACAAAGCTGGATCTCAAGGTTCTAGTGCAATCCCAGTCATCCAAAGATTCATATGGGTTCCCATGAACAAAAGCCTAGTTGTGCACACAGCTCTTAAAGCTATTGACCAATCCTTGTGGTACCTAGATAGTGGATGCTCTAGACACATGACTGGGGATAGAGTACATTTCTCTTCTTTAAATGAATATGAGGGTGGAACTGTCACCTTTGGTGATGGAAATGTTGCTAAAGTTGTTGGTAAGGGTACTTTGAATGTTCCAAACATGCTTGTTATTGAAAATGTTTTGTATGTTGTTGGTTTGAAACATAACTTGCTAAGTATTTCTCAAATATGTGATAAAGATCATGTTGTTAACTTTAGTAGTCATGGTTGTGAGATTTCCAAAAATGGAAAGGTTATTCTAAGAGGTCTTAGAACCAATATTGACAACTGTTATGTTATAAGTAACCACAAAGAACCATCCAGTTCAGCCTGTCATATTGCTCATCTTGATGAAGCTCGACTATGGCATAAAAGACTTGGGCATGTGAACTTTAGAGACCTGTCCAAATTGAACAAGTATGTTAAGGGTCTTCCAAAAATCAGCAAAGAGTCAAAAACAATTTAAGGAGAATGTCAAAAAGGCAAACAAATCAGAAACTCTCACAAAAAGACCAAGTCTCTAAAGACATCTAGATCTCTAGAGCTTCTCCATATGGACTTGGTTGGGACAACTGAGAAAGAGAGTAAAGGGGGCAAAAGATACTTTCTTGTTATTGTTGATGATTATTGTCGCGACCTCGGACCGTGCCCACGAGGTACTGGTCCGGGATCGGGACATTTGAATGATAGGATGATCCAAATCGGTTTAATAACAATATACATTTATCTAATTTCCCACAGGTGTCCGCGGTGAGGATATCACAACCATAAATGAATATTTCTTTGTAAGTGCGGAAGCGTGTAGCAAATCAAATAGTCAAACTATCCTTAGTCATGAAGATAACATCAAGTATCAAATACTGTATCAGAATGAGCAATGATCATCAGCATGTTACCCAAAGTAAGTTAAAGTTTATACAAGTATCATTTAATTACATTTCTCAAAAATAGAGGCCGACAAGGCCAATATAGACAAAATACCAATCCAAAGAATGGTTAAATAGTTTCCCAATATATCAAGTCTCTCATAACCATCAAACGTCTACAAGACATCATCGGCACGCCACTCCACTAACTGTTGCGGTTCTATGACCGCCTCCTCGTGCTCCTCCTCGGGGTAACCAACAACGGGACCTGAGTACCAAAGAGTAGGTCAAACACAACGGTTTGGCAAATGGATAAAAATACAATGACAACATGGTAATGAATGAATTTACCTCCAAAAGCATTTAAACCTGTTTAAATAACAATTTCTACGAAAAGAGAAAACATTCATTCAAAAACAAGTAAACATTGTAAAACATTTAAGGTAACCAAGGAAATGGGAAAACTATCAAGATGGCAACCACACGAAGCTAAGTCCTCTATCACTAAAGTGATAGAGCAATAACTAGGCACTGATCTCAGTCACTCGAGGTGAGGAGAAACAGTGGATCTTATAAATACATATACATATACATATACTATACATGACCACGGTAGCGAGCCGGGCATCGGGAACCACAATAGCAATCTGCGGCATCGGGACAAGACCACGGTAATAATCGGCTAGCGGGATCCAAATTGCAGCTGGCGAGACAAGAGGAGGATCTCCAAGTCGGTGGATCAGACCAACAGGGTTATCCAAGCTTAGTGGTGCCGACTCATAGGTCAAATACAAATCGAGACATGTACAAGTAAACCAAATGCAAGTAAATAAACGGGCACGACGGGGGTGCTCAAGGCACACTGTCATTTCATGTGGTGCAACGCACTTCAAGACAAGTAACTATTTCGAGTGTAATTCAATGCTTTCGGGAAAACAGGGCATGTAGTACAAATCTCGGGATCGATAAAGTACAATAAACAATTTACATTTTTGGGTAAAGTATCTATTTGAAGTGAATAGGGACTCCATATGTCAGTGTACTAACAATCTGGTACTCTTTGAGTTTGGGGACATCCCGGACTCCTTATACACTCCGAATTTCAAAACCTCAATTGCAATCTTCGTGATATGGTTTCTTTCCCAAATGGCCTCATACAATCCATAATAATTCTCCTTGACATAAAGGGTTCCCAAAGAATAGTCCCAATACGTTGAACTAATTAATCATTGTCCCAAACATAGCCTTGCCCAACGGGGCCCATCGCTCGAGCGAGTCGCTCTCTGGAATGGTTGTCTGGTTGGGTTCGCTCGAGCGAATTTGAAGTCGCTTGAGCGAACTCATTGGGTCGAGCGAATATTTAAATGTGTTCGAACGAACAACTCTCTGGAACAAGTTCTGGGATGACCGCTCGAGCAACCAAGGGTGCGCTCGAGCGACCAAGCTACTGGAATGCTCCGAGTCCCTTTCTGGGCAGGTCGCTCGAGCGAAGTGTCAAGGTTGCTCGAGCGAACTGTCCAGAAACTGAATCCGGACCAGTTCAGCTCCACTCTATCTCTTCCTCCTACAACTTCCTTTTAGCCCCTTTTTATACATCAAATGAGGAGTCTAATACTTCATTCAAACTACATCAAATCCTTCGCCACATCCATCCCATTCTCCTCCATCCATATCACATTCAATACAAGGAAATAAAGAAGGAAACCATTTCACATAAGAGTACATTTGTGACAAAACAAGAGGAGATTAAATGCTATGAACTAACACATCTCTATGACCATAAATGCACCATTAATACTACCATGAACATTTATTTCAAAACAAAGCAATAAATATGCATTAATGGAAAATATCCAAAGTCAATGAAAGATTAGGAAAATCAATCATGCATCCACTTGCCTTGTGTCTTCTAAACAATGAAGTCAAGCTCTAATACTCTTCCAAGCAAGGAATCCAAGCTATGAACAAAACCCCCAAAGCAAACAAACCCTAAAATGGTCAAACATTGAAATAGCAAGGAAACCTTACAATAATGAAGGTGAAGCTTCTCTAAGGCTAAAGGAACACAAATCTAGAAGGAGGGAATGATCACTTACTTGTAAGGTCCTCTAATGGACAAGGTGAACTCAAAGAAAGTCTTGTAATGAATGATTTTCTCTAGCAATGGTGTCAATGGAGAGCTAGGGTGATGAGGAAAAAGATGATGGAAAGCAAGAGCAAGAAGAAAAAGCGAAAAGAAAGAGAAACCCTAGGTTGCTGGTTTGTGCTGGAACAAATGAAGAATGAATGGAAATGAAGAATGGCTTCCCTTTGTTAACAATTGAGTTAGGTCCCACTACTAAAGGAGCTAGTTTGGCTAAAATCATCTCTTTCGGGACCTCGGATGAATTCGACGAAGAAGGAAGAATTGATCGCCGAAATATCTAGTTTCCAAAAAGTATAAGTTTCGTGGGTTTCGGGAATATCAAGTTTTGGGTACAGATTTAGTGTACAATGATTGTTTTGCCCTCAAGGCTATGAAATCGGGTTTCGAGATCTCGAACGGGGACGGGATCAACATGAAAGTTGTAGGGATTAACAATACAAATAAAACGGTATTAAAACCATGAATGCAAAATCTCTGATAAATCCCCAAACATATGCAATGTCATAAAAAGGAACCCCTAAAAGGCCATACTAACACAAAGCAATCGAAATTCCCCAAAACTATTTCAAAAGCTATTCCAAACCCAACTTAGCCAAAATCACTAATCAAGCTTAGAACTAACACGTAAATTAATTAGCACTAATCGGGTTCACTCGGGTCGGGGTCTTACAATTATTCGAGATTCACTTGGGTTGCATTTCTAAGAGAGAAATCTGATGCTTATGCTGCATTTAAAAAAATTGTAAAAAGGATCCAAGTTGAAAAAGGTAGAGCTGTTGCTCGAATAAGAAGTGATCATGGTGGTGAATTTGAAAATACAAAGTTTGAAAAATATTGTGATAAGTATGGAATTCACCATGAATTTTCTGCCCTTAAAACCCCTCAACAAAATGGTATTGCTGAAAGAAAGAATCGAGTCTTACAAGAAATGGCCACAGTTATGCTTCATGGAAAGAATGTTCCTAGAGATCTATGGGCTGAAGCAGTTAATACAGCTTGTCACATCATAAACAGGGTATACTTGAGAACTGGCTTGGATAAAACTACTTATGAATTATGGCATGAGAGGAGGCCCAACATTAGCTACTTTAAAAATTTTGGTAGCAAGTGCTATATACTCAAGGACAGAGAACACTTGAGCAAATTTGATTCTAAAAGTGATGAAGGCATCTTCATTGGCTATTCTCAAAACAGTCGTGCCTACAGAGTGTTGAATTTAAACACTGGAGCCATACAAGAATCCATAAATGTAGTCATTGATGACAAACTAAATGATATCAGTCATCAAGAAAACCCTGATAATGATGAAATAAATGTTCCAACTGAAAAACTGGATGAGTCTCCAATTTCTAAGGATTTGGTAAATGTGAAACATCATTCTACGGACCAAATTCTGGGAGATCCTTTGGTTGGTGTCAAAACTAGAAGACAATTAGAAAACATTGTTAGCTATCTTTGCTTTACTTCTACTTTTGAACCTAAAAATGTTGATGAAGTTTTTCTCGATGATAATTGGATAAATACCATGCAAGAAGAGTTAAATCAATTTTCTAGAAATGAAGTTTGGGATCTTGTGCCTAGACTGGATGACAAAAATGTGGTAGGTACCAAGTGGATTTACAAAAATAAACTTGATGAAAATGGTACCATTGTTAGAAACAAGCCTAGGCTGGTTGCTCAAGGGTACTCTCAAATTAAAGGAATTGATTTTTAAGAAACTTTTGCTCCCGTGGCTAGACTTGAATCCATTAGAATCCATCTTGCCATTGCTTGTTCTTTGAAATTTAAACTATACCAAATGGATGTGAAAAGTGTTTTTCTAAATGGTATTTTAGAAGAAGAAGTTTATGTTGAGCAACCCAAAGGATTTGAAGACCCTAAGAAGCCTAACCATGTGTATCATCTTAGAAAGGCTCTTTATGGTCTAAAACAAGCCCCTAGAGCTTGGTATGAGAGGCTTACCCAATTCTTAATTGATCAAAGCTTTGAAAGGGGTAGTGTGGATAAAACTCTCTTTATTCAAACAAACAATGATAATATTTTGATTGCTCAAATTTATGTTGATGATATTGTGTTTGGATCTACTTGTAATAATCTCACAGAAAAGTTTGCTAATCTTATGAAATCTGAATTTGAAATGAGCATGGTTGGTGAACTTAATTTCTTTTTAGGCTTACAAGTTAAACAATTTTCTGATGGAATGTTTATTTCTCAAACCAAATATGCTAAAGAATTGATCAAAAGGTTTGGATTAGATTCAGCCAAGTACATGAACACTCCCATGAGCACTACTCTCAAATTGTCTAAGGAATCTAGTGGCAAGAGTGTTGACTCTAGTCTGTATAGGAGCATGATAGGCAGCTTACTTTATCTTACAGCTAGTAGACCTGACATTGCTTTCAGTGTAGGAGCATGCGCCAGATATCAATCTAATCCCAAAGAAATTCATTTGAAAGCTGTTAAAAGAATTATTAGATATGTCTCAGGGACTTCAGGATATGGCTTATGGTATCCATATGACTCATCTACTTGTATTGCTGGATACTCAGACGCTGATTGGGCTGAGAATGTGGATGATAGAAAATCTACTAGTGGTGGGTGCTTTTACCTAGGAAACTGTCTTGTTGCTTGGCACAGCAAGAAACAATCATCCATTTCCTTATCTACAGCTGAAGCAAAATATATAGCAGCCGGTAGTGGTTGTACTCAAATGCTGTGGATGAGACAAATGCTCAAAGACTATGGCATTGAACAAAGTAGCATGAACTTGTATTGCGATAACACTAGTGCTATCAATATCTCCAAAAATCCTGTCCAACACTCTAGAACCAAACATATTGATATTAGACATCATTTCATTAGAGAATTGGTTGAAGAAGGAGTCATAGTTTTGGAGCCTATTCCTATAGAAAAACAACTTGCAGACATTTTAACAAAACCTTTGGATGTTTCAAAATTTGAAAATATGCGGAAATCCCTTGGTGTCTATGATATTAGATGATCCTTGTTTTCTTGGTTGTTATATGTTTAGTTGTTTCTTTTATATATATTTATTTTTTTTTTGTTCAATTTTTTATTTAAAAAAAAGGGTTTTCCGGCTAGCCGTGGACCCTCGTGTCGGGCCCATTGTTTTTAAACCTCTTCTGTTTTATTCTTTCCTTCTTTCCATTGCGTCTATTCCTTCTCTTCCCTGCTTCGTCTCCATCGTCTCTGGAACGTCATCTACTCTCTGGAACTTCGCCCCCATCGTCTCCTTCCTCTTGATAGGTATTCTCTCCTAATCTTTTTTTTTTATTTTCCTTGTTTGTTATTGTTTTTCTTTGTTCTTTGTCAACGTTTCTGTTAGGCTCATTTTTCCTTTATGTGTTGTCGGTCTATGTGTAGGTTTCTCAAACCCTATTTCATTGTGTGTTCTCCCTCTCCTTCTACCTATCTCCATTTTATTTGTCTCTGTTCTTGTCATTGCTCTTCTTTGCTTTCTCGTTTTTATTATTGCTAGTTTGTGTTTGCTATTCTGCCCTCCATTTGTTTGTGAAAATGCCTCCTCGTATGAAATCTGCTGTAAATCGTCCCTCTAAAAGAGGACGATCTTCTGTTGGTTCCTCGTCTCGTCGAGCGAGATCCTCTCCATCTCCACCACAGTCTCAATCTCCATCTGCCTCTCAATCTCCATCTACCTTACCTCCTCCATTTGAGCCAAATCGTCTCTATCCGAACGCTCAAAGGTTATCTGACATAAAAAAGAGACTGATTATGGTTGAGCGTCGCACTTTGCGTAACGTTCTGAACCCTTATGATACTTTAGCCATTCTTACCCACATTGGTTGGGAAAATATCCTTGATTGGGGGGACAAGGCTTATCCCTCACTTGTCTACAATATGTATGCTTCCATCACTAAGGTTGTATCCACTGTTGAGTCTTGCTCTTTTAGTGTTGCATTCCGTCATCAGGTTGTCTCTATTGACCCCGATCGCATCTCTTCTGTTATGACCATCCCTGTTACTCTAGCTGGCCTATCTATGGTCGCTGATTCTCTCACTCCGGCTGAGAAGGCTGAAGCCACCCGCATTCTCTGCGGCCTTTATGCTGATTGGGTTCCTAAGAAAAATTTCTTGGCTATAAATGCCTTAATTCCGAAATACAGACTCCGTCACAATCTCTTTATGTTCAATGTCTATCCTCGTAAGGGCAATAGGACCGAACTCACTATGTATATGGTCAATGTCCTTCACAAGGTCATTTCTGGTACACCCATATGCCTTCCTTCACTCATCTGTCGGGCTATTGTACGTTTTCATCTATCGAATGCTTCAAAGACTGCTGCTCCTTTCGGTTACCTTCTGTCACAGCTAGCCTGCTACTACGGTGTTCCTAGTCCTACTGAAGTCCCGATTGTTCACGCACCGTTTGGTAGAGCTAATCTTATTCAAATGAATCTTCAACCGAATTTGGACGCTGGTCTCATTCCTCCTCCCGCAGCTGTGGACGCTCCCCAGCAGCCTTCAGTCCCTCTTGCAGAAGCCCCTTCTTCATCTCATCGTCAGGCTACTCCCTCTGCTGCAACTCGAAGTATTGGAGAACGTATGGACGCTTTCGAGGGACAGCAGTCCAAGACAAAGAAGCTGTTGAAAAAGACTCTGAAGTATTTAAGTGCTTTGTCCAAGGGATGTCGTCAACAGAATTATAATGACATGCCTCCATCTCCATCTCCTCCTTCGGACTAGCTTGTCGTAGACATTTTAGCCACTTGTTTCTATTGGTTCGTTTCTTTCGGTGGTGTTACTTTTGGCTTGTGGCTGCCCCTATTTTGGTGTTGATAAACTACTTCTCCTTGTTGTCTATGGATGTTACATTTTATTGCTTTGGATCAATCTTTTGTATGGATGTTTCTATATTATCAATGTTTAATGTTTCCTTTGCATCCTTTATTATCAATGATTAATGTTTTCGTTGCATCCTATACATCCATGCTTTTCTCTTTATCAATTTATGACAAAAAGGGGGAGAGAGGTTTCCCTAGTTTGTTTCCAAGTTTGCAGGATTGTAGGTACAATTTCAGGGGGAGAAGAGCCTTAGATTTAGGGGGAGAGGATGTATGACCTTTTTCTATGCTTGTAATCTATCTGTAATTCAGTTGTAAAGGTCTTGTACCTTGTGTTTGGTTACTTTTTAGGCTTTAATGAATATCTCTTGTAACCTTATTTTAGTTAGATGGTTTTGTCACGAAATTGATAAAGGGGGAGAATGTAAGTGTCACAGTTGTGTGATCACTGGCTTTTGTATTGTCAATTCCGTGTCATTGTGCTTTGAAGATCATGTCTCTCGTAGTGTGTCAAGGAAGATCTTTTCCAAAAGATTCTTCAAGCTTTTGGAAGGCCCGGATTCATCAAGATTGCCTCATTGTGTGTGTGTCGCGACCCCGGACCGGGCCCGCAGGACTAATCCGGGATCGGGACGATAATGATAAATAAGGAATGATAACATGCACATTTGTATTCAATTTCCCACAGGTGTCCGCGGTGAGGATATCACAACAATCAATGAATATTTCTTCTTGAGTGCGGAAGCATGTAGTAAATCAAATAGTCCAACTATCATTAGTCATGAAGACCATAACAATAAGTGTAATTACTGTATCAGAATGAGCAATGATATATATATAGCAAGTTTCCCCAAGTTGTCAAAGTTAAACAAAATATCAGTTAATTACATTCCCATAATAGAGGCCAACAAAGGCCAATACTACAAAAGAATAACCCAAAAGAATAGTTAATAAGTTCTCCCCAAAATGTTACGCCTCTTGGCAACCCGATGTCTACATGACATCGTCAGCACGCCACTCAACTAGAGGTTGCAGCTCACCTACTGCCTCCTCCGGCTCCTCCTCAAGGAAACCGGCAACGGGACCTGAGTACCAAAGCAAATGGGTCAGACACGACGGTTTGGCAAGAGAATGAAAAGATGCAACAATATATATTAGATGAAATCTCTCGAAAAGCATAGAAATCTGTTTAAACAAGAACTCTCCTAAAACCGGTAAATCATTTGCTATAAAACAATTAAACAAGATAAAAACATATGAGGTATCCAAGGAAATCGGGAATAACAAGGTGGCAATCACATAAAGCTAAGTCCTCTGTCACTAAAGTGACAACAGTATCACGGGACGTTGATCTCAGTCACACAAGGTGAGGAGAAACAACGTATACATATATACAATATAATTATACGGGAACGGGACCACGGTAGCGAACCGGGTATCGGGACGGGACCACGGTAATAAACCGGGCATCGGGATCCAAACTGCAGCTGGCGGGACGGGAGAGGGATATTCAAGTCAGTGGATCAGACTAACAAGGTATCCAAGCTTAGTGATGCCGACACATAGGATAAAACCAATCGAGACATATACAAGTAAATCAAGTACAGTAAATAACGGGTAAAACGGGGGTGCTCAAGGGCACACTGTCATTTCATGTCGGGCAATACATTTCGAGACAAGTCAATGCTACTATCATGCTTTCGGGAAAACAACTCATGACATGTAAATCTTGGAAATAGAGAAATATGATGAACTATACCAATTCGGGAAAGACAATGACTTAAAGATCTATTTGAGTGAATAGGGGTCCCGTATGTCGATTATAGATATGACTTGGTACTCCTTGAGTTTGAAGACATTCCGGGCTCCTTATGCACTCTTACGATTTTCAAAACTTACAATGAGCTTAGGGTTACAACTAGATGTCATGGTAGAAAATCAATGCTATAAACGGTCCATCCTAAGTATGATGTTAATTCGGAGACATCGAGCAACCTACTCAGTCATCGAAAGGAATAGAATTCGCGATAACTAACCAAAAGTCTCATATTTAGATAGAAAGAAGATATCGTGTCATTCTGTCCCGTTCAAGATTGAAATGAAGTGAACATCGATGTCACCGAACCAACCGTGAGGAGCATCGGCTCAAGACAACCTCACACATGGTCAAATGAGTCCAAGAAAAATAAAAATCTCAAAATCCACTGGACTCAAACTGAAACAGTTCAGGCAGACCGCATCGCTCGAGCGAACCTGACAGTTCGCTCGAGCGAACTCATCGTTCGAGCGAATATTTAAATGTGGTCGAGCGAACTAGCTACTGGAATTCTCGAATTCGTTTCTGGACTGGTCGCTCGAGCGAACGGTCACGGTCGCTCGAGCGAACGGTCCAGAAATGCATTCCGGACCAGTTCAGCTGCCCTCTTTCCTTCCTTTTTACAACATTTCTCTAGCCCTTCTTACACATCAAATGAGAAATCCATTTCTCCATTCAAGCTACTACAAAACCTCCATTAAATCAACATTCTTCTCCTTCACCAACCATACATTCCACAAGAAAAAGAGAGAAGGAAACAACTTCACAATGTATATACATTTGCAACAAAACAAGAAGATATTCAATGTCATAACTACTACTTCTCCAAGATTATCAATGTGCCATTAATACTTATCATGAGCATTCATTTCAAAATAAAGCAATAAATGCACATTAATGGAAAATGTCCAAAAATCAATAAAAGCTTAGGAACATCATTCATTCACTTGCCTTAAGTCTTCTAACAATGGAATCAAGCTCTAACAATCTCCAAAGACAATGAATCCAAGCTACAAGGCAAAAACCCCAAATAAAACCCTAAAATGGTCAAACAATGGAATCACAAAGAAATCTTCCAATAATAAGGGTGAAGCTTCTCTAAGGTCCAAGGAATACAATTCTAGAAGATAGAGGGAAATACTTACTTGCAAGGTTCTCTAATGGCAATGACAAGCTCTAAGGAAATCTTGTAAGGGTTGGTGTGTTCCACAAAAGCTATGGAAAGGAAGCTCTCAAGGAGATGAAGAAGGGTATGGCCTCCAATCTCCTCTTGGTGCAAGTTTGGGGTTGTATTGAGTGATGGGAAGCAAGAAGAAGAAGAGTTCCTCCCAAAACCCTAGCTTTCCCTCTTGAGCTGGAAAAGAAGAATGGAGAAGAAGGGAAATGGCTTCCCTTGTTAACAAAGAATTGGGTTGGGTAGGTCCCACAACTTAAGGAGCTAAATAGGTTGAAATCATCTCCCTCGGGTCCTCGGATGAATTCGACGAAGAAGGAAGAAATGATCGTCGAAATATCTAGTTTCTAAAAAGTCTATGTTTTGCGGGTCTCGGGAATATCAAGTTTTGGGTACAGATTTTGTGTGCAATGACTATTTTGCCCTCAAGGCCAAGAATTCGGGTTTCGGGATCTCTAACGAACACGGGATCAACATCAAAGTTGTCGGGATCATTAAAACGAGTAAAACGGGATTAAAATCATACGTGTAAAAATCTCCGATAAATCATCAATCATATGCAATGACATGAAAAGGAACCCCCAAAGGGCCCTACTAGCACAAAGCCAATCAAAATCCCCAAAACTATAAACAAGCTAATCCAAACTCCACTTAGTAAAAATCACTAATCGAGCTTAGTACTAACACGCAACTAAATTAGCACTAATCGGGTTCACTCGGGTCGGGGTCTTACATCCTGCCAACCATCTTAGGTATTTCAGACCCAAAACCATTTCCTTTTTGGACCCTAGGACCCGTGGGAGTCTTGGTTTAAAACCTGTTTTCAAAATCTTGTATTCACATTTTGTTTTGTCCAGAAATAGGAGGTTCGGTGACCTTTCTGTCACCTGGCGGCTAGCCTCTTTGCAAGAAGCTGCTAACTGCCAGGTAACTGAAATTCCTCGGTTACAATTCCAGTATGCAACCTTCTGTTGTTAAGGAAATTCGGTCACCCCGCGGTTACCTTGCGGCTAACTGCCATATGGACTGACGGCTAACCGCCAGGTAACCGAGTTATTGCGGTTACATTTCCAAAATGCGTACCGTCTGTTGTTAAGGGAGTTCGGCCACCCTACGGTCACCTTGCGGCTAACCGCCAGGCAACCGAATGTCACGGTTACTTTTCCAGTATGCATCATATTTCTGGGCTGTGAATTCGGGCACCCAGCGGTCACCTCACGGCTAGCAGCCAAGGTCTTCGACGGCTAACCGCGAGCTGACCGAATTAGAAAATCTAGCCGTTACCTCAGTGCAATTGAAATGAGGCTAGCCGAACTTCCAATAGGCTAACCGCCATTACTAGCCGTTGGGAACTTTTCTATATATTTCTGAAGTTCGTTTTGCACTATGAGACACACGGTTTTGAGAGCTTCCATGGCTTATTTCTTCCTATCATTTCCAAGCTCTTAACCCCTCTTCCAAACACACTTGTACCTTATCTAGAATATGTATTAGCTATCTTTAGCCTCAATATAAGTGTGAATGGAAGAAAGGATTCTAGGTTGATTCTCAAAGAGATTAGATTCATGTTACCCTAGAACCCAAACCTCTTAAATCTTGGTTGTGCAACACAATGGAGGATCAACATCAACACCAAGCTTGCTTCAAGAGGTTAGAGCTTCAACTACAGGTGGAGCTTCATTGAACACCTTCAGTCTTCATCAAAGGCAAGTGTTCTACTTCTCATCAACATCTACAACTTGTGTATTTTATGATAGTGGTGTGAATATGTGTGATTCATCCACTCTAAAGTGTATGTGGGGGATTAGATCTGTGTGATCGAACCTCGTTACCAAAATTACCATGTGTATGTGATTGATGTCATTACTTGTGTATTTTTTATTCATCATAGTGGAACCAAGGGACTGTGTGACCCTTGTGAGTGGATGTAGGACATATGGTCCGAACCACTATAAATTTGTGTGCATCCTCTCTTGTGGCTTGTCTCAATGTCTTGATATAGTTTTGAGCTTTTATTTATGCAAACACCTTGTCTTCATATCACTTAGTTTCTTTGTCATCTTGGCTAATAAACAAAAAGTGGGTCTGAAATTTCGTAGTCCTATTCTCCCCCCCCCCCCCACCCCCCGCCCCCTCTAGGACTTGTACATTGGCCCCTAGGTGCACTTTCAAGCTGATGGTAACCGGATCTCAAATCAATCTTCGAAAAGTATGATGCACCTTGTAATTGATCAAACAATTCATCTATTCTTGGTAATGGATACTTGTTCTTGATGGTCACTTGATTCAATCTTCTGTAATCTATACACATCCTCATCGAACCATCATTCTTCTTGACAAACAAAACTAGAGCTCCCCAAGGAGAAATACTTGGTCTCACAAAACCTTTATCTAACAACTCTTGCAACTGAGTCTTCAACTCTCCAAATTCTGTCGGAGCCATTCTATAAGGTGCAATAGATATCGGAGCAGTCCCTGGTAACAACTCGATAGTGAAATCAATCTCTCTGATGGGTGGTAAATCTGGAATCTCCTCCGGAAAAACATCTGGGAATTCCCAAACAATTGGGATCTCCTCCACCCCTTGGGACCGCTTATCCTCCGTGATAAATGCCAAATATGCTTCACAACCACTTCTCAATAGTCTATCAGCCTTCAATGCTGAGACAAACCCTACACGAGGATTTCTCCTCTCTCCCTGAAACAACACCTCTGCTAGTGTCTCATCTAACTTGAAAGTCGGGGTCTTATGGAAACAATCCATTGTGGCATGGTATCCTGCCAGCCAACCCATCCCTAGGATGACATCAAAATCAAACATCTCTAATAGAATGAGATCTGCGGTCAAAACCACTTCTCCTATCCGAACTGTGCAACTAGGGTAATATGTTCTACAGATAACTTGTTTGCCTACTGTGGTTGCCACAGTCATAATGAACTCAAGTTCTCTAGCATGCATATCAATCAACTTAGAAAATTCATGGGATAAGAATGAATGTGTAGAGCCAGGGTCAAATAAAATCCTGGCTTTCATCCCACAAACAAGAAGTGTACCTTCCACTACATTTCCCGCTGCCTCTGCATCAGCTCTATTGATCGCGTAGATTTGCCCTCGATGTTGTGGCCTATTTGGAGCTTCTTGTGGCCTGCCTTGTTGTGCATTCCTATGCTGCTGTGGTACATGCTGATTTTGGTTTTGTCCCTGCTGACGAGCCTGTTGCTGTTGCTACTGTGGTCTATGCTGCTACTGTTGTGGTGCTTGTTGCTGTAGTGGCCTTGCCTGATTCTGGACAATGATTGCATTATGTGGTGCTGCTGGACGTTGTGCCCCTTGCTGCTGCTGCTGATTCTGTCTGTTCTGCCTTGGACAGTGTCTCATCTGATGGGTCATGGAACCACATCTGAAACATGCTCCTGTGAGTGTACGACACTGTGCACTCTCATGGTTCTTCCCACAGTGGGTACAAACCAAGGGACCCTGAGCATTCTGTTATGTCCTCTGTCTCTTGTTCTGATGATTCTTCTGCTGGTAGTTCTGCTGATGAGCTTGCCCCTTGCCTTGGACTCTAAGGATCTTGTTATGGAAATTCTCAAACTTGTAGGCCCTCTTGACCGCTTCATCGAAAGTTGCAGGCGGTACTACTCCGGTAGCATCTCTCTCAATGAAAGGGTTAAGTCCCTCGAAGAACTTGGCAATCTTCTTCTCAACTATGTCCACTAACTCCGGGGCATATCTGGACAATCTCTCGAACTTAGTGAGGTATTCGAGGACCGTCATACTTCCTTGCACAAGCTGCTGAAATTCTATGGCCTTCTATCTCTTGATGTGAGCGGGTACATACTTATCATGAAATTTCCTCTTGAAGTTTGCCCAAACCTCTGCATCAGCCATGGTCCTGTATTCCTCCCTAACCGTCTTCCACCATCTATCCGCTGTACCGCTAAATAGAGATGATGCTAGCTTTACTCTTTCTCCTCCGGTGCACTGGAAGATCTCAAAGATGTTCTCCGTATGTTCTAGCCAATCATCTGCAGCTAATGGATCTTCTATCCCAAGAAACTCTTTCGGAGCCCTCTTCCAAAACCGCTTAAATAATGCATTTGGGTCATGTTGTCTTTGATTGATGATGATAGCGGGTTGGGGTTGAACCGGTTCTGGTCTTCTCTGTAACACCTCAAGCAATTGCCTTTGCATCTCTGCCAGTTCTCTTGCATGATCTTCCTCTCTCTTGAGCATTTGTTCTTGCAATTTAGCTTGATTCTCATTAGCCTGACGCTGCTGGTCAAGCATTGTCTGCATCATTTACTGGAATTGATTTGGTGGGTTGTTATCAACCCTATCCTCTTCAACTGGCCATGTGTGTTCACTATTACTTCCAGAGGGATTGCCAATTACTGGTCTCTTACGAGGTGGCATGATGCTGCAAAATAAATTGTTAGCACATAATAATCAAATAAAGGGTCACATTGCTCACACGATTCTAGCAAACGAAAAATCTAATGAATCCTCGCCACGTCCTTAGGATTTCTAGTTTCTTTTAATTGCTTGAAACACGTCTCGCTCTGATACCAGTCTGTCGCGACCCCGGACCAGGAATCCGGGATCGGGACATTTTAATCGATGGTGATGGTGTGTGGTGAATGAATGATTAATATGTAGAGTGTGTCAACAAGGTGCACACACTCATTTAGTTTCCCACAGGTGTCCGCGGTGAGGATATCACAACCATATCTGAACATTTCTATTAAGTGTGGAAGCATGTAGCAAATCAAATATCCAATCCATCTCAAATCATAAAGACAATAACACAAGTATGGTACCATATCAGAATGAGCAATGATCAATAGCATGTTACCCAAAAGTAAGTTAAAGTTTATACAAATATCATTTAATTACATTTCCCAAAAATAGAGGCCAACAAAGGCCAATATAAACAAAATACCAATCCAAAGAATGGTTAAACAGTTTCCCAAATTATTAAGTCTCTCATAGCAACCAAACGTCTAAATGACGTCCTCAGCACACCACTCAACTAACTGTTGCGGTTCTCCGACCACCTCCTCAAGCTCCTCCTCGGGATAACCAACAACGGGACCTGAATACCAAAGAGTAGGTCAAACACGACAGTTTGACAAATGGGTAAAACACAATGACCATATGATAGGAATTAAATTTACCTTCAAAAGCATTTTAAACTTGTCTCAATAACAATTTCTATGAAAAGATAAAACATTTATTCAAATACAAGTATGCATTATAAAACATGTAAGGTAACCAAGGAAACAGGAAACAAACAAGATGGCAACCACACGAAGCTAAGACCTCTACCACTAAAGTGGTAGAGCAATAACCAGGCACTGATCTCAGTCACTCGAGGTGAGGAGAAACAGTGGATCTTATAAATACATATACATATACATATACTATACATGACCACGGTAGCGAGCCGGGCATCGGGAACCACAATAGCAATCTGCGGCATCGGGACAAGACCACGGTAATAATCGGCTAGCGGGATCCAAACTGCAGCTGGCAAGACAAGAGGGGGATCTCCAAGTCGGTGGATCAAACCAACAGGGTTATCCAAGCTTAGTGGTGCCGACTCATAGGTCAAATACAAATCGAGACATATACAAGTAAACCAAATGCAAGTAAAAAAACGGGCACGACGGGGGTGCTCAAGGCACACTGTCATTTCATGTGGTGCAACGCACTTCAAGACAAGTAACTATTTCGAGTGTAATTCAACGCTTTCGGGAAAACAAGGCATGTAGTATAAATCTCGGGATTGATAAAGTACAATAAACAATTGGAATTTCGGGTAAAGTATCGGGTTCAAGATTTATTTGAAGTGAATAGGGATCCTGTATGTCAATCTAATAACAATTTGGTACTCTTTGAGTTTAGGGACATTCCAGGCTCCTTTTACACTATGAATTTTCAAAACTTCAAATGACGTCTTCGTGATGTGGTTTCTTTCTCAAATGGCCTCATACGTTACTTACTAAATCTCCTCGACATAGAGGGGTTCCCAATGAATAGTCCCAAAACGTTTAATAGTTTATCATTGTCCCAAACAAGCCTTTGACCAACAAAGCTCATCGCTCGAGTGAACTCTCCGGTTCACTCGAGCGAGGAGCTCTCTGGAATGACTGTCTGGGTGGGTTTGCTCGAGCGTAGGAGAGGTCGCTCGAGCAAACTCATTGGCTCGAGCGAAAATATTGGTGCGCTCGACCTAATGACTCTCCGGTACAAGTTCTGGGATGTCCGCTCGAGCGACCAAGGTGTGCGCTTGAGTGACCAAGTTATTGGAATGCTCCGAACCCTTTTCTGGACACTTCGCTCGAGCGAAGTGTCATGTTCGCTCGAGCGAACTGTCCAGAAACTGATTACGGGGCAGTTCAGCTCCTCTCTATCTCTTCCTTCTACAACCTTTTTCTTGCCACTTTTGTACATCCAATGAGGAGTCTAAAACTTCATTCAAACAACATCAAATTGCTCACAACATCCATCCCATTCTCCTCCATCAACATCACATTCAATACAAGGAAAGAAAGAAGGAAACCATTTCACATAAGAGTGCATTTGGGACAAAACAAGAGGGAATTAAATACTATGAACCAACACATCTCTATGACCATAAATGTACCATTAATACTCTATCATGAACATTTATTTCAAAGCAAAGCAATAAATAGGCATGAGTGGGAAAGTACCAAAACCATTGAAAACTTATAAAAATCAAATCATCCACTTGCCTTGGTCTCTAATAAGCAAATCAAGCTCTAACAAGTCCTCCAAATCAATGGTCCAAGCTACAAGGAAAAACCCAAAATAAAACCCTAGAAGAGTCAAAACATAGCATAGGGAGAAAGAAGCTTCAATAATAGGGATGGAGATTTCCTTAGGCTAGGAGAACACAAATCTAGAAGAAGGGAAGGATTACTTACATGAGGGTTCTTTAAATGGGCAAGGTGAGCTCAAAGAAAGTCTTGGAATGGGAGGTTTTCTCTAGCAATGGTATCAATAGAGAGCTATGGTGATGAGGAAGAAGATGATGATCTCCACCTCTCAATTTGTGCAAGGTTGGTGGTGGATTTGGTGATGGAAGGCAAGAGCAAGAAGGAAGGCAATGGAAACCCTAGGTTCTCTTTCTTGAGCTGGAAAAGGGCAATGGAAGGGGAAGGGTTTCCTTATAAACAAGTGGGGAGTCGGCTCCACCACTAGCAATCTAATTGGGTTGGATTCATGGCTTTCGGGGCTTCTAATGAATTCGACGAAGAAGAGAAAAGTGATCGTCGAAATATCTAGTTTCCAAAAAGTATAAGTTTCGCGGGTTTCGGGAATATCAAGTTTTGGGTACAGATTTTGTGTGCAATGACTGTTTTGCCCTCAAGGCTATGAAATCGGGTTTCGGGATCTCGAACGGGGACGGGATCAACATGAAAGTTGTAGGGGTTAACAATACAAATAAAACGGGATTAAAACAATGAGTGCAAAAACCTTCGATAAATCCCCAAGCGCATGCAAAGTCATAAAAAGGAACCCCCAAAGGGCTCCACTATCACAAAGCAATCAAAATTCCCCCAAAACTATTTCAAAAGCTATTCCAACCCAACTTAGCCAAAATCACTAATCAAGCTTAGAACTAACACACAACTTAATTAGTACTAATCGAGTTCACTCGGGTCGGGATCTTACAATGGTTATTTGCTACAGTATTTTAAGAATGAATTCAAATACTTTCAATCCACTTGCGACCATCCTCAACCAGAATAAGTTGGTGGGATCCAACTATGCAGATTGGAAACGGAACTTAGATATTGTCCTGGCCGCTTCAGGATATAAATATGCCTTTACCAAACCCCCCCCCCCCTTCCCTTGATGAGCCAGGGCTAGATGCATCACATGAAGAAGAGGAACTTTACACCAAATGGGCCAAAGACGATGAGATGGCCAGATGTTACATTCAGGAATCAATGTCTAGTGTTTTGCAACATCAACATCAATCCTATAAGACTGCATATGATATTATATCAAACTTAAAGGAGATGTTTGCGGAATATGGCAGATGAGGGTGCTTATTAGCACCAAGATGGCTGAAGGCACACCAATACAGGACCACATGTTGAAAATGATGGACTAATTGAATGAGTTAGATGTACTGGAGGTTGCGATTGATGCAGAATCGCAGATTGACATAATCCTTGAGTCACTGCCATAGTCATTCAACAATTTCAAAGTCAATTATAATATGAATAAGATGAATCTGACTCTAACTTAGTTGTCTAGCTAGCTGGTAGTGACTGAAGAAATTATGAAGATGAAGCCAACTGCCTTGATGACAGAAAAGTCAATTATCAAGTCCAAACCGAAAGGCAAATGGCAGAAAGGCAAAAAGAAATCAGTTTCGAAGGGTCCTAAGGTGGAGCATGGTCCTAATGGTGGTGTGGCCAAGGCTAAGGGTTCAGGGACAAAAGGAAAGTGTTTCCATTGTGGTATGACATGACATTGGAAAATGAATTGTTCAGATTATCTGTCTAAGAAGAAGACCTCAGGTATGATTCAGTCACTTATTTCTGAAGTTAGTTTTGCAATTAGTACTTCTTAGTTTTGCAATTAGTACTTCAGAATCCGGGTGTGTTGACTCCGGTGCAACTAATCACATATGTAATACGTTGCTGGGGTTCAGGGAAACAAGGAGGCTTAGTGATGGAGAAATCATTGTCAACTTAGGATCTGACGCTTAGGCGGAGGCTGTTTCAGTGGGAGTTATTACTTCCAGATAATAAATTGGTTCTGTTAGACATATTAAATGTACCGTCTTTACTATGGAATTTAATTTCAGTTTCTAGTTTGGTGAATAAAAGTTATTCTATTACTTTTGGTACTGAAGTTGTCATAAAGAGGAATGGTACTTTTATATGTTCTGGGAAGGTAACCAATGGACTTTATTTGTTGACTCTCACAATGTATGAGATACATGATACTGAAACAATTAATACGCCATCATTGAAGAGGAAGTCACCTTCATCTAATCCAACAAAACTTTGGCACTTGAGGCTAGGTAATATAAACCTAAACATGATTGATAGGTTAGTGAAAGATGGTATCTTGCCTTCATTGGTGGTAGAACCAATGCCTGTCTACGAATCCTGTCTGTAAGGAAAAATGACCAAAAGGCCCTTTTCATCTAAGGGCAATAGGGCCAAAGATTTATTGAATTAGTGCATACTGATATGTGTCCATTAATGTTAGAGCCAAAAAAGGATATGAGTACTTCATTAGTTTCACAGATGATTACTCAAGATATGGATACATATACCTTATGCACCACAAGTCCAAGGCTTTTGAAAAGTTCAAAGAGTTTCAAGCGGAAGTGGAAAAGCAATTAGGTAAGAGTATCAAGACTCTTCGATCAGATTGAGGAGGGGAATATCTCTCTGCTGAATTTATGGGATTCCTA
Source organism: Cinnamomum chago (assembly GCA_038049695.1). Taxonomy (NCBI): domain Eukaryota; kingdom Viridiplantae; phylum Streptophyta; class Magnoliopsida; order Laurales; family Lauraceae; genus Cinnamomum; species Cinnamomum chago. The sequence continues at coordinate 38,125,388 of CP142456.1, forward strand.
TGAGAGAATGGGATTCTATCCCAGTTGTCTGCTCTTGGTATGCCTCAATAGAATGGAATAGTGGAAAGAAGGAACCGAACTCTTTTAGATATGATCAATCCATGTTGAGTTTCTCAGGATTACCTATATCCTTTTAGGGATACGCCTTGGATACAGAGATGTGCATACTAAACCTCGGGAGTTGTGGTCCAGGCGAAAGCCTAGTCTACAATATTTACACATTTGGGGTTGTCTGCACACGTGCTAAAGGTTAAGACGGATAAGTTGGAAACGAAGTCGGAAGTATGCACGTTTGTAGGATATCCTAAAGGAACTAAAGGTTGGTTATTCTATAATCACAGAGAGTAGAAAGTGCTGGTGAGCACTAATGCGGTTTCTCTGGAGGAAGATTATATAATTGACCGGGAATCTTTAAAAAAGGTGATCATGGAAGAAATTCAAAAGCAATCAATTCCAAATCCAAGTATGACTGAACTTGAGGAAGAACCGCCCTTACCAGACCCAGTAGTTATACCAGTGCCTCGTCGTAGTGGGAGGATTGTCAGACCCCCTGACAGGTTTTCGTTCTTGGGAGAGTCTTACGAGGCAGTCCCGGAAGAACCAGAACAAGATCCCTCTGTAACTATGATGAAGCATTCAATGACATAGATTTGGGACGTTGGCAAGAAGCTTTGAAAGCTGAGATGGAGCCTATGTACTCGAATCAGGTCTGGACACTTATGGACTTGCCTGCCAATATTAAACCTATTGGGTGCAAGTGAGTCTACAAGAGAAAAAGAGGACCAGATGGTAGAGTATAGACCTTGAAGGCCATGCTTATTGTGAAAGGGTATACTCAGAAAGAGGGTATCGATTATAAGGAAACCTTCTCGCCAGTAGCCATGCTCAAGTCCATCCGGATACTCTTATCCATTGCGGCTCATCTCGATTAAGAGATTTGGCAAATGGATGTCAAGACGGAGTTTCTCAACGGCCATCTTCAGGACGACATCTATATGGTGCAACCAGACGGTTTTGTAGCTAAAAACCAAGAGTAAAGAGTTTGCAAGCTGCAAAATTCTATTTATGGACTGAAGCAGGCATCCCGAAGCTAGAACATCCATTTTGATCAGGCAATCATACCGTTTGGTTTTTTTCAAAATCCGAATGAGTCATGTGTGTACATGAAAAGTGAAGGTGATAGGGTAGTCTTTCTGGTTGCAACAGTTTGTGGTTGTAGCATTTTGATCACTATGAGATAGTGTGATTTGTCTCGATCATCAGAATGTAAGATTCTTGATCATGGTGCCGGTACATTGGATGTATTGAAGGACCATGAGAAGCATCTTATGGAATACTGCCTCGATTTTAAGGTCTGTTCTCATAATTCCATAGCAATAGGCTCTTAATCCTGAGACATTGATGAACTCAAGTTTCTGTCTATTCATTTGCTTTGAGTTACCAATGAGGGGGGCCAACTGTAGGTCAACACCTCGGTGTCTTGGGTACGTGATAGTAGAACTGTGAGAACATTCAATGGTCAAGATGGAATCTACCTATATTATCCCCTTGTGCCAATTAATGGATTTATCATTAGTAAGTGCGCACCCATCACGATTAAGAGTTAATTGATGGTACTAATGATCACTGTGATTAATTGGGGCTCAAGGATAATAAGATATGGATCTAAGATTAGAAGGGACGGGTTTAATCCAATTGATCCATGGATATTGATAGAGGGGTCTACTTGTGGTAATTGAGAAGTTTAGGGTCTTCTTTGTAATATATCCATAAGACTGGAGTGCAATTGCATTTATATAGTGGTGTTATTTGCAATTAACTATGGGCCCGGATTGCACTTGAGATGTGGGGTCGCGGTGTCCCAGTTGGAGCCAGCTTTCTATGGAATCCCTAGTGGTCCCCACTCTAGCTCAAGTTATTAGAAAGATACTAATCCTACTTGAACTCTAAAAGGAAGGAATTAGAAAGTTACTATTTCTATTTGAAGTAAAACTTCTAATAGTGGTAATAGTAAGACTTCTATAATAATTAGAAAGGAGAAACTTAATAATTTGTAATGGTAGCTAGATGTCTATTTTAATTGGTAAGAGGGGTTTCATAAAGGCTATAAAAGGGGAGCAAACCCCCTTGGACGTCCTACACAAGGAATCCACGCCCAAGCTCCTCTTTGTGGGAGAGTTGCACAATTTCTTTCTCTTCTAATTTCCTTTGAGTTTCTAGTTGGGTTTTCTCTTGGAGTTTCCATAATTCTTCTTGAGAAAAGTAATCTAATACGGGTCATAGAGTGGAAGGCTAGAAGGTCTTGTATTTGCTAGAAGAAAGAGTTTCTTTATCAAGCAAGTCTTCTTCTCCATTAGAGCACTACCGGGCTCCAAAAGTATAATCTACTTCTCTAAGTGTTGTGGATTGTTTTTGGTTGCATGGTGTTGCTGATCTCTATCTTCTAGATAGAGTTTATTACTGTACATGATTGATGAGATTGAGGGATTGCATCCTGGACGTGGTTTATGGCCTTATGGGTACTTGATCCCTGACTCAAGTGGGTCAAAAGTTTTGAAAACCTATCCACGAGATCCACCTACTTCCAACATATTCGACAACTTCGGCAGGCTTGGCAGGATGTTTACCCATCTTTGGGTCACAGAGATCGTGCTGAGGATCAGGGGCTAGTCTCTTTCCAAGTGTTGACGAAGGCCCGGCAGAAGGAGCCTTCCCTGTTATGGAGGATGGAAGATCGCCAAGGCTATCAAAAAGGTTTTTTTGTTTACAGCGAGATATTGCGGAAGAAGGCTTTTTGGTGTTGGAGAAGGAACTGTCCAAGATATTTAAGACGGGTTTCGCTGATGGTTGGCGAAAGAAGAAGAATCGCTGGAAGGCATGGCATGTTGCAATGACCTCTTAGCGCCAGAAGACCCTTTTTGAGCAGAAGGAGATTGTCTGGTAGACTTAGTGGGGGAAAGAGAGTGTTGAGATGCAACGCATTGGGCGCTGGAAGTGTTTCCCACCTTGGAAGACCTGGAAGCCTTCACAGTAGGAACCTTCCTTCGCTTAAAGAGAGGATCGGATGTAAGGGGCTCATGCTAGGTAGGAATCGCTAAGAAACTGTTGTATGTACGAGTGTATTCGAGTAATTGGTAAGCAGCTTGTCCCCAACCCTTTAGCTCGGCAAGCCCTCGATACTCAAACACCTACTTTAGATCTTCAATTCGGAGAAGAGACTGGGGAACATGATTGATTGTTGCATCTAAAAAAAGAAAAAAAAGGAAAAACAGAATGAAAGGAGAGTAGTTAATTAATGAAAAGAAGAAGATAGGAAAGAAAAACGCTTGAAAGAAAGAAGGGCTAACCTGGGAAGCCTGGGGTTCGGGGAACCATTCGACAAACCCCACCCCAAATGGTTAGTGTTTTCCAGTTTTAGCTCACAATGACAAAATCCTCCTTACTGGGTTTGTTCGAATCCGGGAGATAATGGACACGGAGCTTATTGGAATCCCTGGATTTCAAATAACAAACTGATATGTTGTTGTTTAAGGGGGTCAATTGATAGCAGGATAAGATGTCGAAAACCCTTACGTCTTATGTATAGTTTATGGCACACCTCCTCTTAGACCAATATTAGATGTCTCACTTCTATTCTTAGTTAGTATCCTACTCCTCCTTTCCTTAAGAGTTCTAATGAGATTAGTAACCTTCTCTTACTAGGGCTAGCATGGGGACCACTAGGGATTCCTTAGACTCTGGCTCCAACTAGGAATCTGGACCCCACATCTCATGCAAACTCCAGACCCACAGTTAATTGCAAATAAGTCCACTAATTAAATGCAATTGCACTCCTGTCATAGGAATAATTACAAGAAGATCCTAAACTTCCCTTTTACTACAAGTAGGGTCCTCCATTAAATATATCCATAAATCTATTGGAATAAAGTTGTCTAACCAAATTGGATCCATCTCTTATTATCCTTATGACCCAATTAATCACAGTAATCATCAGTACCATCCAATTAACTCTTAATTGAGATGGGTGCGCACTCACTGATGATAAAATCCATTAATTGGCACAAGGTGATATTTATAAGGATAGATTCCATCTTGAGAATTATATATTCTCACAGCCCCACTACCATGTACCCAAGACATCGAGGTGTTAACCTACAATTTTCCTCACTCATTGATGACTCAAAGTAAATGTATAGTAGAAACTTGAGTCTATTAATATATCAGGATTAAGAGCCTATTATTTGAGAATTATGAGAGCAGTCCTTTGATCAAAAGACAGATTTATACAAGGTGCTACTCATGGTCCTTCAGTACATACAATGTACCGGCACGATGATCCAGAGCCTTACACTCTGATGATCGAGACATATCACACTATCTAATAGTGATCATAGTGTTGCAACCTTATCAAATGAGATGCCCAATCTCATCACTAGCTGTGAATCAATTTAAGTATAAGATTTGTGATCTATGTCTCCTATGGATCTCATCCAAACACATGGTTCACATCTAATATACTTGTGGGCTTCGGTTCATCTCATAAACCATCATGTCATTTTGTATTGGTCATGTGCAAACATAGTATAAAATACCATTCATCTCATGAATAAAGCATGAAAATATATATTAATTAATGAAATAAATCAATTTATCTGTATTTTCCACTAGATTGAGGTCATGCAATCTAACAACAAAACCATAAATGGAGGCTGAGATTCATCTCGTACCTGTAGCTGCCCTTGAAAGAAGAAATAGTGAGGAGAAGATGGAGTTCTACAGAATCTTTGCACAAATGGTATCCAGTTGAAGCTTGGAGGAAGGAGAAGGCAATGGTGAACTTAGATTTCCATTCCAAGTCCAATAGGTGAGGCATGAAAGGTTAGGAAGAAGAAGGAAAATCGGGTCTCCTCTGAGTTTTTATGAGTTCTGTAGCTAAATAGAAATTTGAACGAGAATGAGGGAGAGAAAGACTTAAGTGAGAGTTGGTTATGGGCCCTAACAAGTCTAGAACTTTAAGTGGCTGGAAACCCCTCCTGCGGACCCCGAATGAGATGGACGAAGAAAGAAGAAATGTTCATCGAAAAATCTAATTTCCGAAAAGTATATATTTCGCTTGGTTTGGAGACTTTGAAAATCGTGCACATATTTGAGTGTGAAAAGATTGTTTTATCCTTTTTTGCTAAAAATCAGGTTTCAAGGCTTCAGACACAGATGGGATGAACACGAAAGTTGTGGGTAATAACAAGATCTCTCGAAAGGAATAAAAATTAGAATTCTTCGATCTAAAAAATCATTCCCCCATACTTACACGTGTAGCTCAAGGCACCTTTGAAAGTGTCAGACTGAGTCCGAACGCTCTCGAAATTCCCCAAAACTATAGTTAAGACTAAGCAAATCCACACTCTAATTCACACGACCTCTAATCCCACTTAAAAGACTAATCGCCCACTTAATTAACACCAATCGCGAGAATTTTGGATCGGGGTCTAACAAACATAATCTTCAATAGTGGCATTCCTGCATCTCTCTTCCAGGGTTGTCACTTGGGTTTGCCTCTCCTCCATTTATCTGAGAGATGTTTTCTCCCACGTGTGGTGGTTTTTCTGCTTGGGTTTCCATTTTTCTGTGTGACATAAGCTCACTCCTTGTTGAACTACATTAATAGGGCCAAGTCTATATTTGGCTAGCTGGCCTTCTGTTTTCCAAGTTCCATGTTCACTACAAGAAAAAACATGTTTGGTGACATGAAAAAATGTCACTGAAGGCCCAATTTTTGTCACCTATTATCATTGGTGACACGGGATGGGGTGTCATTGTATCCATGACACTAAAAGTCAAGGGTGACAAAGTTTGTGCACTTGTCATGGAATGATGTCAATGGTGACAAAAATATGGTGTCGGGGAAGAAAGATTTTCCATGACATAGTAAGGTGTCACTGAAAGCAATGGTGACAACAATGTGGGTGCTATAGAAAACAGATCTTTTGTGACAAGAATTGTCACTGAAAATATTTACCCTGACAACCAAATGCGTGTCACCGATAATATTACCAGGTTGGCACACAAGGGTGACATACTCTTTTTGTCACAAAAAAACACAATCAAAATATTTGTGCCACCCAAATTATCATTTCGCACCTACTTACTGAAAGTCCACGAGGATCCTAACCCTAGAGGGGGGGGGGTGAATAGGGTGAGCTTCTTTTATGACCAATTTTAACAATTTTAACTTCTTTAAAACAAACTAGTCAAATGTGATGATTTAGTCAAACAATATGCGGAAGCTAAACAAAAACAATCACCACATAGCAAGCACCACAACACAATATTTATAGTGGTTCGGCCAACGTGCCTACATCCACTACCGGCTTGTGCATCCAACACCCCACCGGATTTCCACTATGTATGCTTTTTCAAAGGCTAAGCAATAACCTATACAAAGTTGCTTTTCAAGGCTAAACAACAACCTCTTAATTGTGCTTTTCTAGGCTAAGCAATAACCTTTACAAAATGCTTTTCTTAGGCTAAGCAATAACCTTTACAAATAAGATTTCTCTAAGGAAGTGTCTTCACAAAAGAACACTCAAAGAGATTACAAATTAAGCTCGAATTAATTGCCTCTTGATAGGCTAATATGAAAGTTTAAAACAAACTCACACAAACACTATATGCATGCAAAAGTATATGCTCATGATGTGTGTGTGTGATGAATCCAATCAAGTTTAAAAAGAAGGCTCACTCAATATATTGCTTAAAGCAATTCAAAGTTTAAAGCTCATAAAAGATTTGATTGAAGTCTTGATGCAAATCACATGAATAATAAACAACTTGTTAATGACAAGAAATTCAAAGAATCACAAGTTGTATGAAAAATAAAGTTAAAGAAAGCATGTGATTTGATAAGAGTGATTGCAAACTAATCTAATTTACCAAGAAAGATATTGAGCTTGCAAATCAACTCTTTAAGGACTTGAAATCATGCATAAATGAAAATACAAAGGATTTGAACATGCATGAATTTCATTTGTATGGAAATCAAAATAACTTAGAAGATGTACCTTTTAAAAACTCATAAGTTTGATTTCCAAATAGCCCTCTAGCATTTCCAACTTCTTCCCCTTTCTTTGGCTCCAAAATCCTCTCAAAAGTTCAAGTTTCAAGCCTTGAAAAAGGTTGGAAATGAATGGACTTTATAGCCAAAAAGTTGCCAACGGCTAGTCCTCGGTCGACCGGCAAAGGGGTCTCGGTCGACCGAGAAAGCACAACGGATATAAATCTGACCGTTGGAGCTTCAGTTCAAAATTCTGCAGAAATGACCTGCAGTTGTCTCGGTCGACCGAGACCTGTGTCTCGGTCGACCGGCGACACTGCCGGGAAACCCCCAAAATTTCCAACTTTTGCATTTTGAAGATTTTCTTTGTGGAATTTTGTGGGTCACTAAACCAAGCTAGAAAACATGTTTTAAGATATTCTAAGATGATTAAAAACATGAAACACCCAAAGCCTAAAAAGATTCAAAAGATTAAAACCAAAGGCTAGCTTGATTTGATACAACTCTTTTCAAATGAAAATGCATACAAAAATGATTCTTTTTGAGATGAATGTATGCAAAGCTTAAACCTAAATTCACAAGATGATTTTCCAAATATAATGCACAAGGAATTAGGTTTACAAAAGAGTTTGGGTTTCAAAACCAATGCATCCAAGTTTAAAACCAAAACATGCATAAAACAAAAGCTTTTCCAAATCTTAAAAGCTATGCATGTATAAAACCAGATTTCAAGGTTTTCTAAAACAATGCAAGTGTGAGAATTCAAATGATGCTAAAGTGCAAATGCATCCATCAAATTGCAAATACAAAATCTCTAACAATCTCCCCCTTTGCAATTTGATGGCAACTTACTCATCATTGATATTTCACACCTAGTCTTCAGCTCCCCCTAAGCTGGACAAGTCTTGAAATCTTCTTGGAAGCTCTTCCTCTTAGCTTGGGCTCTTGGGCTCTTTCCTTCAATCTTCTTGATGCTTGGAGCTTGATCATTCTTCAAGCTTTCTTTTCATCTTCCTCTCTTTGGCCAAGCATCTTCTTTAGCTCCAAGCTTTCTTTCTTCTATTAGCTCTCCCCCTTTGACCATGCCTCTCTCTCCCTTTGGCAAGGTATGCATTCTCTCCCTTTGTAGAAGATCATACACAACTCTCCTTAGGAAGCTTGGACATTCTCTTCACCCTTTGAGAACTTGAGTTCTTTCTCCCCCTTAGATGGATAGGAGATCTTCGAGTACTTGAACTCTCGAACTCTTTCCCCCTTTGAAGAGTAGGAGATCTTTGAGTCACACTTGAACTCTCTCTCCCCCTTTGACATTAAATTGCAAAGGTACCTACACACATGAGACAAGAAGAATACCTTTAGTAGCACCTGTTAACAAATGAAATCGAAAATGAAATTCATAACAGGCTATCATGTATGTAAGTTAACTCTAAGGGCTCAATAGCAATCCAAGGGTGAATTTGATCAAAACTAATACTTCCTATGAAGGTTTACACTCCCCCTCAATCCATTCTCTTCTTTTGTCAAACTTTGACAAGATATAACTATTAAATGCAAGAAGTAGATGGTTTAACCAAGTGAGGGTCAACTTCAAGGAAAGGATTAGATTCATATAACTATAAAGCACAATATGATCAAATTACCAAAAGATCAAGGTCAATGGGAAAAGCAATCATGGATATCAATTGGAAAAACAAAGAATACCAATTGAGATTTAAGGATATGACTATTAACACAATCACTCTAAAATGGATGTAAGAATATACCTATTAGGAAGAATCCAAATTAGAGCTATCCATGATACAATGGGGTTTACTCAAACATAGCATCAATCAATATAACTTATGAAAATCATATGCTATGTAAGGTTTTGAACTCATTTCATTCAATCAATAAATATTACTATTAATGTGCAAGAATGAATGAAATGAAATTCAATCATGAAGCCAACCTCAACTAATAACCAACCAATATTATGAACACATAAACATGGTGGTCATGAGATATACCTATATGAGCAAGAGAGGTGGCAACATGAACATTATGATGCTAATGGTGTGTGACATGGAACAAATATATTACTATCAAGTTTAGTCCAATGCACACAAGGTCTATCACATACAAGATAAGTCATCAATTGGTTATGAAATCAATGGAAAATTATACCAAATGAAACCAATTGAATATGACAACATGATAAAGAGCAAGGATGTGACAAACACAAATTCCATCAAGCATCATAAATGCAAATTCATCACTTTTAAAGATATGACTATAGAACATAGTGATGAACAAGAGAAATTGCAATGCAAAAGGATATTACTTTGAAATGCATGCAATTTCCAAAGTGTTAAAATCATATGAATTCAACTACTAAGATATCCATCAACCATCATAAATGCAAGGAATGGATTTCAAAGAGTTTCATATGATTAAGATCACTACTTATGAAGTTGAAACATGTATAAGGATGACACCAAGAGAATCTACATGAATCAACATCATAACCATCCAAAAAGAAATGACTATTAGGCATAGAGGATGGATTTGGGTTCTAATATGGTTTCTACAAATATTGCTAAGATCACAACCATACATGGAACCAATTGTCATTTGCATATAAAAAGCATAACTAAATAAGCAAGGATGCAAACAACATACAACAATTGATCATGACTAAATTAACTATGAAAGCCTTTAAAGTCACAAACAATTTAATCATGTAGAAATGCAATGCAAGACATATAACTCAAGGAGTGCAAAAAGCAAATCTAACATGAAGAGATTATAATCAAATGATTTTGAAAACCATGAAGTGTAACTAAGAATGGTGCATGAAGACAAAATCAAATGATCATAAATAAGCAATGCATTTTAAAAGATGTAACTATGAAAGAACAAAATGCAAATGCAATCATGACCAACAAAAGGTTTAACTTATAAAGCATAGGTTGGTCAATGAGGTCCAAGGCCTTAAGGTTTGTCTAAGTATAAAACTTTGGGAATCCACCTAAGGTCTTGAGAGGGTTGAACTTTGAGGTCTAGTTTGGACTTCTCACCAACTATAGGAGATTTAACTTGATAAATTTTCAATTTGAACTTATCACCATGATATTTAGATTTTACTAAATTTGGCTTAGAATGGTGATTAGTCTTTTGATGTTGGTGAGTTTTCTTCTTAGGGGATTGTTTCACTTTTCTTTTCTTCCTATTTTCTCCCTTTACTTGACTTTTGAATTTTGAATTTAACTTAGCAACTTTCTTCAAAAGTTCTTTCATGGATTCATATGAGGGAGATAGATTAAGAAGCTTTTTGTTAATAGATTCTTTTAAACTTGGTTTAACTTGTTTAACCTTTTTAGAATCTATCTTTGGAGACTCCATTTTAAAAGATTTAACTTGTTTAGTCTTTTTGGAGTCTTCTTTGTTTTTAAGTGTCTTACCCTTCATAGATTTAGATTCTACCTTCTTGAGTTCAAAGATGGGTTTAGACACATGGCTTCTTTTTCTTAGTTTGCACTCAAACCTAAAATGCCCTTCATTGCCACAATAATCACATTTGGTTTTGGGCAAAGGAGAAAGAGTGCTAGAGAATGAGGACTCACCTTTCACAAAAGTGTTGGTGAATTTAGAGTCATATGACATATTCCTATCAAATCCAAGACCCGTCCTATCTCCATGAGATTTACCCAATTTGAATAATTTTTCAAGTTTCTCTTCACTTTGGGTAAACTTGCACTCATACTTTTGTTTAAAGCTTTCAAGTTGAGTGACTTTGGTTATAAGGATTGAATTTTCATGTTTGACTTTTGAAAGTTCATTTTCAATTTCCTTATAATTGTTTAGCTCTTCATTGACAAGTTTTAATTCATGTTTTAGTTCATTAACCACATTAGATCCAAGCTCTTGGGTTTTTAACTTGCTTTTAATCAACTTGGCTTCTCAGTTGTCAAAGTCTTCATCTTGCCTTTTTATTTGATCTCTTAGATTTAAATTTTCCTTTTTAAGATCATCATAACTTATCTTAATTTCATTTAGTTCATCTTGAATGTTAGATAGGTTATTTAAAGAGATCATGAACTTAGAGTCTAGACATTTTATAACTTCTTCTTTCTCTCTAAGTTCATCTTTTGAAGAGACTAGCTCTTTGTTTAGTTTCATAGATTCTTCTTTTAAACTTCTATTTCTTTTATCAAGCTTGGAAGATAATGTATATAATTCATTATAGGCTTGTTGAAGATCATCTTCATCATACTCATTTTCTTCCTCTTTTGAGTCAAATTGATATTGATTTAAGTGAGGGTTTGAATCTCCAATAGAAGGAAGAATGAGGGGTCTAGAAGAATCTACAAAGTCTAGCATAGTGGAGTCCATTCTAATGATTTTCAAATAAGCACTACTCTAGGATTTTAACTTTAGGTTTTTACACCTAATCAAGAGTTCCAAACACTTGATCCTAAGGGATTAGAGCACGAGGCTCTGATACCAATTGAAAGTCCACGAGGATCCTAACCCTAGAGGGGGGGGGGGTGAATAGGGTGAGCTTCTTTTATGACCAATTTTAACAATTTTAACTTCTTTAAAACAAACTAGTCAAATGTGATGATTTAGTCAAACAATATGCGGAAGCTAAACAAAAACAATCACCACATAGCAAGCACCACAACACAATATTTATAGTGGTTCGGCCAACGTGCCTACATCCACTACCGGCTTGTGCATCCAACACCCCACCGGATTTCCACTATGTATGCTTTTTCAAAGGCTAAGCAATAACCTATACAAAGTTGCTTTTCAAGGCTAAACAACAACCTCTTAATTGTGCTTTTCTAGGCTAAGCAATAACCTTTACAAAATGCTTTTCTTAGGCTAAGCAATAACCTTTACAAAATGCTTTTCTTAGGCTAAGAAATAACCTTTACAAATAAGATTTCTCTAAGGAAGTGTCTTCACAAAAGAACACTCAAAGAGATTACAAATTAAGCTCGAATTAATTGCCTCTTGATAGGCTAATATGAAAGTTTAAAACAAACTCACACAAACACTATATGCATGCAAAAGTATATGCTCATGATGTGTGTGTGTGATGACTCCAATCAAGTTTAAAAAGAAGGCTCACTCAATATATTGCTTAAAGCAATTCAAAGTTTAAAGCTCATAAAAGATTTGATTGAAGTCTTGATGCAAATCACATGAATAATAAACAACTTGTTAATGACAAGAAATTCAAAGAATCACAAGTTGTATGAAAAATAAAGTTAAAGAAAGCATGTGATTTGATAAGAGTGATTGCAAACTAATCTAATTTACCAAGAAAGATATTGAGCTTGCAAATCAACTCTTTAAGGACTTGAAATCATGCATAAATGAAAATACAAAGGATTTGAACATGCATGAATTTCATTTGTATGGAAATCAAAATAACTTAGAAGATGTACCTTTTAAAAACTCATGAGTTTGATTTCCAAATAGCCCTCTAGCATTTCCAACTTCTTCCCCTTTCTTTGGCTCCAAAATCCTCTCAAAAGTTCAAGTTTCAAGCCTTGAAAAAGGTTGGAAATGAATGGACTTTATAGCCAAAAAGTTGCCAACGGCTAGTCCTCGGTCGACCGGCAAAGGGGTCTCGGTCGACCGAGAAAGCACAACGGATATAAATCTGACCGTTGGAGCTTCAGTTCAAAATTCTGCAGAAATGACCTGCAGTTGTCTCGGTCGACCGAGACCTGTGTCTTGGTCGACCGGCGACACTGCCGGGAAACCCCCAAAATTTCCAACTTTTGCATTTTGAAGATTTTCTTTGTGGAATTTTGTGGGTCACTAAACCAAGCTAGAAAACATGTTTTAAGATATTCTAAGATGATTAAAAACATGAAACACCCAAAGCCTAAAAAGATTCAAAAGATTAAAACCAAAGGCTAGCTTGATTTGATACAACTCTTTTCAAATGAAAATGCATACAAAAATGATTCTTTTTGAGATGAATGTATGCAAAGCTTAAACCTAAATTCACAAGATGATTTTCCAAATATAATGCACAAGGGATTAGGTTTTCAAAAGAGTTTGGGTTTCAAAACCAATGCATCCAAGTTTAAAACCAAAACATGCATAAAACAAAAGCTTTTCCAAATCTTAAAAGCTATGCATGTATAAAACCAGATTTCAAGGTTTTCCAAAACAATGCAAGTGTGAGAATTCAAATGATGCTAAAGTGCAAATGCATCCATCAAATTGCAAATACAAAATCTCTAACACTTACAAAGTTTCAAATATTTGTATCTAGATACACCCATTAGCAAAACTTCTACCACAAAGACGCAAAATATCATTCAAATCAAATATCCAACAAGTCAACATTCTATCATCCAAGTTAACAACCCTTCAAAATATTCATCTTTCAACAATAAACACTTCAAAGTTAATAGTTTTAGCATAATTACAAAACATCCATACACGGTGTGTCGTGTCAAATGACAAAAATAATTCAAAACAAGTGTTCCAGTTAACTACAGAAAGTCTTCAACTCCATCTTGGTCATCTTGGTTAACTGTCATAAAGTAACTTCATCTTGATAGTTACCTACCTGTATAAAATCGCAACAAAAAAATGTAATTAGTTAACATGTTATGAAGCACACAACTCAAAATAAATGTATGAGAAAAGGTCTCACTAGTTTCCTCATCCAAGTAACACATCTCACTAATTTTTTTGAGAATTATGTTGATCTTTTGAAGTTTTGGGCATTTTAAATACCCACTCAAATAATCCACTTAGAGATAAGATTAATGACTGCATATATTCTGGCATAGTATCTACAATTTAACATCATACAAAAATAATGTTAATGATTAAAACGTAGATTTATAATATGAAATGCTTACTTCCATGGAACATCCCCAACCAACATCCTATCGCCTTCATTGTCTTCACAAACCAAAGTATATTCCCCACTTCAATCTAATAAACCTTCAATTGGCCTCCTTTCTTTTGCAGTCTTCTGATTTCCAATCTCTGAAGAGTCTTTTTGAGCTGAACATAAGGAAACAAAAGAAATTGAGAAAATCATCCATGTTCTTGAGTTTCTTTGGTATAAAATCTCGGCTATCACAACCAAAGACCTATGAAAAAAAAAACGAGTATACCATAAAACCCACAAAATTAAAGATTACGAACATTAAAGAATATTATGATCAACAAGCAATAAAAAGATACCTTTGTAACTACATCATGGTCTAAATCACCTTGCGCCACCGAGCTGTCAGATTCATATGCAATAATAACATCATCCTGTAATAACAAAAAAGGATAAATAAGAAGCATAAACACATCTTGGCAAACATTAACGTATACTTCATAAAAATGTTCCTAAGAAAAATTTCTAATGTAAAAGATTTCTAGAAATTTTGGCTTAGTCTCCCTTGTACGGATGACATTTAATTTTTTTTTACAACCTGCTAAGTACCTGTACATAACAAAAAAAAAACTTCATATAAACAACCAGTGCCCCAACACACTAACTACAAAGTCATTCACCACTACGTCATTAGTCATTCACTATTCGATCATAGCACTTCAATAATTTACTTCACACTTACACTTACACCAAGAATGCTTCTTATGCGAAGTTTATCTTGATCAAATTTCGGATGTCATTTTATAAAAGAAAATGATGATTCATAACTAGGTATATAGTTCACTTAATATGCTAACAAAAGCATAATACAATTTCACTACTAACAACAACCATGACAAGGATGATGCTTCATGCATTGGTAAATATTTATTCATCTTTCTTTCCGACATAATTATAAGCATACCTCATTTTTGTCATTGATGAAAAATCCTCCTACCCCAACTTGATGTGAAGCATTAGCAGGAAGCATGGAAGGCCCTTCAGGAATCCAATATGTTAGCATTATGTATTCACGCTCTGCATGGTGGTATTCAAAGCCTTCCTGCAAGCATACAATAATTAAAAGGTGTGGAAATGCTTATCAATATTTTCTGAAAAATAAGCAGAAAAGAAATCGTATGCAAAGAAAATGTAAATGATGCCCTTGGGCAGGCCCATAGTATCTTCTGCAAAGTAGTAATTGCTAGTGAAATGTATCAGTGGAAACTAGAAGTAGAATGCCATATATACAACTTGAAAATCATCAACTAGAAGTAGAGTCCTCTGTAGCAGCTTCATATAGTCTCAACTAGAAGTAAAGGTGTTGGTACTTGGTAAGCCACATTGAGAGCAACAGAGGGTGATGGATTAGCTAAAGTTCAATATCAGGGAGAAAGAATAGATCAGAGTTATCATAAACAAAGTGTGAAGTTAAACTGGCGTACTTGTCAAGACCGTAGGTTGATAACACTGTTTACAAAAGCAGAGCTACAACAAGAACACTTAGCAGAAACATACCTTTACAGCAATAGGAACAAGCTCTGATCGTTCCAGTGCCAACTTAAGCCACACACCCTTCTTTCCCTGTCAAGAAATCATCAAACACGAACAAACCACATTTTGTAGGATGCAAAAAGTCCATCTACAGGGAGAAGAAACAAGGTATGAGAAATTACCTTTGACCTCCAATGAGAAAGGGAAGCCTGAAGGGAAGAAGCTAAAGTTCTTGTATCGAATGGTAATGTTTTGGGATTAATTACAACCCCCTCATACTCATCTTCATAGGTGTCAAGAACACGACTTTGTCTAGATGATGATGTTAAGTATATGCCATTTATCCCATTAATCCTAGATGCCTCAGCTCCCAAAAACAGGTTCTTTTGGCCAATTGAGCCATTATTTTGACTAGAATTACTAGCAGTAGAATAAGAATCCTTTAGAAAAATGCCTGATTAAGAAAAAAAAATTAGATATGATGGTTTAAGTAGAACAAAATTTAAATATATTACATCAAAAAGACAAAATGAAAGCACAGAAACAT
Source organism: Cinnamomum chago (assembly GCA_038049695.1). Classification (NCBI taxonomy): domain Eukaryota; kingdom Viridiplantae; phylum Streptophyta; class Magnoliopsida; order Laurales; family Lauraceae; genus Cinnamomum; species Cinnamomum chago. The sequence continues at coordinate 38,141,366 of CP142456.1, forward strand.
GGCCGGGGTAGTGTTTGACTGAAATTATTTTCATGCAATCTTGTGGAAAAATAGGGCATTGAAGACTAACATCCCAACTATGCCATGCAGTTTCAAGAAACATTCTCCTTTCTTTTTCTTCTTTCTTTCTAAAACTTGTGAATGAGATGCACTCTATTAAGGCAACATCGTCCCCACAACTGAATAAATTCTTGTCTTCTGACATTTGAATGAAATTCTGTTATGGGCTCTTAGAGTGCATATGGAATTTCACACTCAGGTTCTACATGAAACAAAGATTTTTGCGATTATTTTGATAGGATGAAGAACACTCAAATGCCACCTAATTATAGCCTTACCCACCAGAATGAAAGAAAAAGGTCATGAGAAAAATCAGAAAATTAAAGAGAAATGAAAAACTGATCCTTTCCACTCCCCATGAACAATATTAAACATTGAACACTTCATACATTCAAAACAACAATCAATCCAAAACACAAGTCCTTTTCACCCTCACTGAACAGTATTAGACATTAAACACTAAGAAGATTCAAAAACATCAATCAATTGAAAAATGTTGCAACTTTCATTAGCATACTAGAGCAATAAATTAAGGCAAAACTCATAACCTTATAATCCACCCCAACTCAAAATAAAATAAAATATAAACCAAGTCCTATCAAAATCATATATTTATTTTTTTCAAAAAGAAATCTACCATTCAACTATCCAAAACAGACCCATATATTGATAGAATTGAAATGCTCCAATTCACAAGTCCTTCTACTACCAAACACCCAAGAAAGAGAACTACCTCTACAAGAACTCGACGGCCGGCGAGAGATTCCAATTCCACCCATGAAAGTTGAAATTGGGTTCCTCCCCAAACCCGCCATCATCAGCAGATTCCAATCACCGATAGAAACAACAAGGCTCATATCCACTCCAATCTCATTCTCTCTCCATAATAAATACACACAACAGAACAGAAGCTAAATCCAATCCCAGAAAAATCTAGATTCTCACTTTGAACCCATTGGCCGCCATCCAAGATAAATTAACAGTATCATAAAAAATCAACAGAGAGGGGGAGAGTACCGGAAGGGCCTGAGATTACGGGGAGCCTGATGCCTTTTTGGCCCAGGGGAAAACCGAACCACTGATTGGTGATGTTGGGATCCCGGGGGTCGTCGGAATCCGGACTTTGCTCGGTCGATGGTGCTCGGTTGGAAGGCAGGGGCGGTCTGCAAACGTCGATGGGGGAGAGGATGAGAATGAGATTTTATTTTTAGGGCTAGGGAGGCAGAGGCGTGGGTGCTCAGTTGGGGAGAGAGGAGGGGAATCGATTTTAGAAAGAGAAAGAAATAGATGGGGGTGGCAGTGTGCTTGGAAGAGGGAAGGAGATGGAGAAGAGAGATGGAGTGGGTTGGGTTCGTCGGAGATGACTGGCGTCAACGAGCTTGGAGTCCGGCGGTGATGACGTGAGTGAGAGAGGGAGGACGACAGAGATGAGAGAAAGAGAGGGAGTGGCTGCTATTGGTGAGGAATGAAGATGAGGGGGAAATGGGTATGGGGCTGCACGTGGGATTAAGTGGGGTGGGGGCATGATGGGATGAGATGGGAATTAACAAAATGGGCTTAGATGGGTACGGGTCAGGTTAAGTTTTGGGTCGGTTCGAGGGTCCGGATCGAGGTGCAACAAAAGGATAAAGTCTGGGAAATTAGGTAATCTACCCTTTGGTGCCAAAATCTTGAAAAGCGGAAAATACTAAAAAGCCCTCGGACCTTTTCGGAAATAGCAACACACATCCCTACTTTACCCAAACGGGCTCGGATCTAAACTCAGCTCCGCACGCGCGATCCTAAAGATTTCTCGGACCTGTTTGGCTTATAAACGAGCTTAATTAGCTAAAAGCACAATTAGCTAATCTAATTACATCCTTGGAATCCCGGGATGTTACAAAATTACTTTGGACATAGGTCGGGGCGGTGGTAAGCAACTTTTTCAAAGCAGAGAAGATGAAATACCTGCGGTTTCGTCCTCCACGGTGGTGGTGGTGGAGAGAGAAGATGCGGCGGAAGCCGAGTTGGGCAAGGATACGGGTGAAGTGGGAAGTCGGAGATGACGGTTATGAGGTAGAGAGAGAGAGACCGTCACAGCTTTAGGCTTGAATTGTGAGAGAGATAAGGCAGAAGTTTGATTAGGGCTTTATGTCACGCCCCCGAACCGGAACCTCGAGGGCGGGAATGGGATTAAGCATAAATGTATTTTACTTCTCCCAAGATCCGCGTGTGTGAAGACAACACATTCCAGCACATTCTGAATATTTTGCGGAAGCTTTTGTGGCGTTGCGACCCGAAGTCCGTGGCCATCGGATTCCGCGTCGCACCCAACCTTTAGCATATAGTTATCATATCAAGAATCATATCAGACTGGAGTAAACCATCACAATAAATTACAGAGCTGACAGTAACAAGATATTACATTCCCATATATGTTCAAGTTACAATTATCAATGTACATTAATTAAGAATCCCAAGAAAAAGGGCTAATAGAAGCCATACAACAATAAGCTATAAACTACTACCCAAATGTGACGTAACTCCGATGTCAAGCTCAATGTCTACATGACATAGCCGACAAACCAACCTGCAAGGCATGGCTCCACAGCCAATAAAAACACTCAACTCGGGGCGAAGGAATCTGAACCTGAGTACCAAAAGTAGTGGGTCAGACACGACGGTCTGGCAGGTGGATGAAAAGATAACAAATATACTGAAGAATAAAACATAAGATAAATCATGATACTCGATCAAATGCTGCATATAATTAAACGGGTGCAAAAGTCGGGAATCTCGGGGAAAACCTGTATTCATTTCAAGCATGGGTAAAACATGAATATCTAATAAAACATGTGTTCATTTACATAATCTATAATCATAGATATTTGACAATCGGGTGTTCGTCTAAAACATTCATTTCAAGCATGGGTAAAACATGAATATCTAATAAAACATGTGTTCATTTACATAATCTATAATCATAGATATTTGACAATCGGGTGTTCGTCTAAAACATGTATAAATATAGCGGTATGGTAAAACAACGTTCATTTGAAACTTAAGTAAAAACATAAGTATACAACAAACCAGGTATTCATAGCAGTCTAGCAAAACCAATGTCCATTTGAAACCTATGTAGAAATACGGATATTTAACAAATCGGGTGTTCATTTAAACAGGTGTAACCAAAGAAATCTGACAAAACTAGTGTTCATTTAAACATATTTCAACGCATGGATATTTAACAAACCGGATATCGTTTAAAACAGGTATAAACGTAGGGATCTGGCAAACAAGTGTCATTTGAAACATATTTCAAAGCATGGATATTTAACAATCGGGTAATCATTTAAAACAGGTATAAACATAGGAATCTCACAAACCAAATGTCATTTAAAACAAAGCACGGATATTTAACAATTCGGGTATCATTTAAAACAGGTATAAACATAGGAATCTCACAAACCAAATGTCATTTAAAACAAAGCACGGATATTTAACAATTCGGGTATTCATTTAAAACATGTGTAATCACATAAATCTAGTAAAACCATCGATCGTGTGAAACATATGTAAAAGCATGGGTATTCGCCCAACCGGCATTCATTTAAAACATGTGCGGGTACAAAGAACAGAAGGCAATATAATAATAACTGAATTTACATTGGAGAATATTAACACTTGTTTAAATAACAACTTTCATAAAGGAAACAAATCATTTATCGGAAAGCAAGTAAGCAATATAAAACATGTCGGGTATCCAAGGAATCGGGAACTGGCAAGATGGCAATCACAAGAAGCTAAGTCCTCTATCAACGAAGTGACAAGAGTATCACGGGACGTTGGTCTCAGTCACACAAGGTGAGGAGACTCAACACAAATCATATATACCATATAAATATACGGGAACGGGACCACGGTAGCGAACCGGGTATCGGGACGGGACCACGGAAATAACCGGGTATCGGGATCCAAACTGCAGCTGGCGGGACGGGAGAGGGATTTCCAAGTCGGTGGATCAAACCAACAAGGTATCCAAGCTTAGTGATGCCGACTCATAGGTCAAATAACAAATCAGGACATATGCAAGTAAATCAAGTACAATAAATAAATGGGTAAAACGGGGGTGCTCAAGGGCACACTGTCACTTCATATCGGGCAATACATCTCGGGACAAATAACTGTTACCAGTGTAACTTCAATGCTTTCGGGAAACAAGTCATGTGATGCAAATCTCGGGAAAAGAGGTGAAACAATGAACTATAACAATTTCGGGTAAAAATATCGGTTTCAAGATCTATTTAAGTGAATAGGGGTCCCGTATGTCGATTATAATAATTACTTGGTACTCCTTGAGTTTGAAGACATTCCGGGCTCCTTATGCACTTTTCGATTTTTCCAAACTTAAAATGAGCTTATGGGTAGTACTAGATGTTACAATAGAAAAGAATCAAGATTATAAACGGTCCATCCTAGGCATGAAATTAATCTGGAAACATCGAGCAACCTATTCAGTCACCGAAAGGAATAGAATTCGCGATAACCAAGGGAAAGACTTGTATTTAGATATAAAGAAGATATCGCGTCGTTCCATCCCGTTCAAGAGTGAAATGGATTGAACTTCGATGCCACCGAACCAACCGTGAGGCGTGTCGGCTCAAGACATTCTCACACATGGTCCAAACAGTCCAAAAAGGGTAGCCAGGGTCCCACCTAAAACCAAGAATTACTGTCTAAATCAACACCATTCTTTTCTTTTAGTTCCCTAGTCTTAGAGACCTTAGATTAGGGTATAATTGGCCTTGACACTAAGGTATATACCCCTAGGACTCATAGAAAGCCCAAAGGTTTCCAAAAAAAAATAATATCAAATTTCACTGGACTCAAACTGAGTTCTCTTCGGTCCGATCGATCGGCCGAAATTTCTGTACTAGTTATACACAGAGTCCGATCGATCGGCTCAAAAAGCCTTACAGTTAAAGACAGACCGATCGATAGGCCTGTAGGTCCGATCGATCGGACCTGGGCGTGCAGCAGGTCCGGGACACTGATTTTTCTTCCCTTTTTCCCTTCCTTTTTCCTTTCCTTTCCAACACTTAAATAATCACATAGAACTATAAACAAGAAGACTAAAATACATGTTTCCAAGACAATAATATGAGCTAAAGAGCTCCTCATTTCAAGTTTCTCCCTTTCCATTCTTTCCATTCACAACAAATCTCAAGGTGGAGAAAACTCATTCATGTGAAACCATTTGAAACCTTGCCAATATGATGCATACATTTTCCAAGCATGAACAAGAGGGAAATAAACTCATCAATAAGCACATTTCGAAATCAATATTAATCATAGTAAAGACAACTACTAAAATCACCAAAACCCTTAATGAAACAAGATTTTTCTCACAAAACATGTTAATAATCAAAACGATCCAATCATCCACTTGCCTTTGACTCTAATCAAGCAAATCAAGCTCCTAATCACCTCTCAAGCTCAAGATCCACAATCTCTACAAAAACCCCCAAAACAAACCCTAAAATGGGTTAAACAAGGAAATGACAAGGAAACCTTTCAATAATCAAGGTGGAGCTTCTCTAAGGCTAGAAGATTACAAATCTAGAAGATGAAGAAGAACACTTACTTGCAAGGTCCTCTAATGGACAAGGTAAGCTCAAAGGAAGTCTTGTGATGGAGGGTTCTCTTCACAAATGGTATCAATGGAAAGCTTGCAAGATGAGGAAGAGGTTGGTGATCTCCATTTCTTGATTGATGAACTCTTGGTGTGGCTTGGAGATGAAGAAGCAAGAAGAAGAAGAGAAGCACAAGGAACCCTAGGTTCAGCTGGTTTGTGCTGGAAAATGAAGAGTGAAATGAATGAAGGAGATGGGTTCCTCTTATAAGCAAGTGAGGTTTGGGTCCCACAACTTAAAGAACTTGGGTGGCTGAAATCATCTCTTTCGGGACCTCGGATGAATTCGACGAAGAAGGAAGAAATGATCGTCGAAATTTCTAGTTTCCAAAAAGTATATGTTTCACGAATTTCGAGAATATCGAGTTTTGGGTACAGATTTGGTATGCAATGACTGTTTTGCCCTCAAGGCCAAGAAATCGGGTTTCGGGTTCTCAAATGGATACGGGATCAACATGAAAGTTGTAGGATTCCTCAAGATGAATGCAACGGGCCAAAAACACAATACGAAACAAATCGGGAAAATCTCACAAGTAAATGCAAAGCCGAAAAGGGAACCCCCAAAGGGCCCCACAAGCTACCAAAGCACTCAAAAGCCCAAAACTAGAAGAAAAACCATTCTAGCTCACAAACTCAACCCAACAAATACTAATCCCACTAAAAGAAACTAATCCACAAATAAAACATCACTAATCCAAGAGATTAGGGGTCGGGTTCTCACACTTTAGTTTCGCGCCTAAATGAGGAGGAGCCCGCCAGCGGGAAATTTAGATCTTTTAGTGACAAGTTTGTACTTGTCACCCAAAATTTTGTCTTTTGGTGACAAAATTTTTTGTCATCGAATCTCCTCTTTATTTGGCACCGTGGTTTAAGCTTTTCCATGACAAGCAAAAAAATTTTATGTCACCTTTGTGTGCGTTCCGTGTCAATAGGTGTTTTTGTCACCAATGGTGTTTTTTGTTATAGTGGTTCCTAATGGAGAAAGGAAGTAGTTAATGGAGAGTGTAGTAGACTTGCTGCATGGAAAATGGTTACGGGTACAATAGACCCAGAATGCATGGCTTTGGTTTGAATAACCCTATGCCAGACTATCAATGAAGAGAATAGTGCTGGGCTAAGGTGGATGTTCTTAACTTTCTATAGTTTCTACGATGTTTCAGAGAACGACGAAGAGACCAAGGAATGTGAGGTTAGACTTCAGAGAGAACTTTGTCACAGTGGGTGTCATGTCCCCTGAACCCGATTAGAGAATAAACCAGACCCGAGGAGTGAAATTTAGGGCTAATTAAAATTTCGTCCTTGAGGCCCAAGGATCGTAAGTCCGATGTGAGGATATTGCATTTCAAACCTCAAGTAATATAAGAACTGGGTTCATACAATTCAAAGCATATTGAATATCAACCATGAAAATAAATCTCATTAATAATTAAAGTTGCATAGAAGATCAATAAGGCTAAACAAGGAAGTTAAATTATTAACAATGGCCATCCCAATATCCAAGACCATTAAAAAGAACTACAAAGTCAATAAAGTGAAAGGTCCAACGAGAGATAATAAATGAATTAAATAAAATCTAATGAATCCCCATGTAAGTCTCTCATGTGCCGGGTATGATGACGCTACTCTACGTCATCGGCATGCCACTCTCACTCCTCCTTAGCTGGTTGGAAATCCTTTAGGATCTCCTCACCTGCTTGCCCCTCATAGTAGTCACCTGGGGTGTCTGTACACCAAGGAACAGGGTCAACAACATGTTGAGCAATAGATAAGCAAGATATAATAAACATGACATGCATCAAGTATTAGAATAATGACAGAAAATAATCATGTGAATACAAGGAAATGAAGTTAGGCATGAAAGCATGAATAACAATCATCAGAAACAACAAAAGGAATCCTAACATCAACTAGCAATAACCAATATACATGCAATGCAATGCAAGTATCAAGAGGGAGACTTCGAGGATGTCATAGCCACCTCACGGGGTATCAGTAACAATCCAATCCAGACGATTGATACCAAAGTCCGGCTCCAGGAAGATCCTAACTCCCAGTCCTGGGAATACCAAAGTCATAGCCCGCTCCCAGCTATTCAACACCATGGACGTCGTCCTACGCTGACTGCCCACCTCGATGTCCAGTAGCGGGCCCATCGATTAAAACCCCAAACTGCAGTTAGCCATGATATGCAAACCTTACTACAATGAATCCCACTATAGTCTGGCAATAATAATGAAGTGGTGATGACACGAGGGAAAACCAAGACAAGCGAGTCTGGCTAGCTCAACACACAAGACATGCTCATTGGAATTATCTCATTCAAGACAACACAAGACAAGTCAACCACACAATAATCCCTTAGGTGCTAGCTAGTCATGTTTATCAAATACATGACACGTGGTTCCTAAGATACACTCTAAGTCAGGTCCATATCCTAGTTCTACAAGGGTTTATGTTTCATAATTAGTTAGGTGTGTTATGCCAAGAGAGTGTATAAGGAACGATAACAATGGATACAATTCACAAGTCAAGGAGTAATTACAATCCAAACCTAGGCAAGTGCTGTCATCCCTATATCCCACATGTTCTAACGGAGTACGTGTGGAAATTGGATCAATGATGCTTCTAGGGAAGTCCCTTAGTGTACATTCATGTTAAGCATCGATCGATTCAGTTCCAAACACACTCGGTTATACCATGCGTAATACATGAATACCTAGACAATCCATCGAAGTACACCAAGCCACGTGCTTTGATTCCAATCCCCCATTAATGGTCATGTGAGAGTCGGTTCATGGGTTCTGATACCTAAGGCCCAAACCTAGGTTAATAGTCTCATTTCCAAATAAACATGAGCTGGATCATTGATCTGGGTATTTACATCACTTCCCAATCTCCAATCGTAACGAAACCAAAACCATTGGATTCTACATCTCAAAGGCTTTTCATCGATATATTACAAGTAGAAATCCAACGGACAGATTAAAAGTAAGAAGTCTCCGAAGTTTCCAAGTTCTGCCAAGTAATTACCCTCCGATTGATCAGATAGAAGGTTTGATCGATCGCACTGAACCACTCTCAACTAGTGACCCTATCCGATCGAATGGACCTAGGCACCTCCAAGTTAGATGCTGATTTCCTCTATCCGATCGATCGCATAGTGTCCGATCTATTGGACAGTGAACGATCCTCAGTTAACTTCGACATGTTCTTTGTCCAATCGATCGCACAGTGAGACCGATCATTGAACAGCAACTGCAACCTGGAAATGGGTTTTCTTCCCTCTTCCTCCTCAGACCATTCCATGGCTAAACCTGCAGAAAACGAGCCTCTGTGCTCCCCATCCATTGCATTCATCATTTACATACATTCTAGCATATTAGAAACATCTAAGGCTACCAATTTAACAATTGAACCAACCTAAATCCCCAAAACCTAATCTAGCATGTTAATCCAAAATCAATATAAAAAAACAAGCTTGAATTTTGGGGATTCTAACATAGAAGCATAGCCAATCAATAGAACACAATATAGACATATTCAATTATAAATTGCATATCTACTTGCCTCAACCAAGAAGAAGAAGAAGATTGGGAAAAACTTGATGAGAAGCCTTCTACCACGAAAACCACGATCTAACCCAATCCAACAAAACCTAGTGTACAAAGGAGAAGGAAAGGAAGAAAAAGATGGAGAACAAACTTAGATCTAAACTGAAAGAAGATGATAAAAAAAGTTGATGGTGGGAAAGAACTTGCCAGACTTGATGAATAGAGGGAGGAGATTGAGAGGAAGAAGGTGAATAATCCGGATTGTTGAGGATGATCTTCCTGAGTAGAGTTCTGAAGCTTTGAGAAGATGAGGAAAAAGAATGGGTTGCTGGAGCTTTTATTGCAAAGATTGGAAAATGATACGATTAGGGTTAATCTCTACTTAAAGAGAAGATAGGGGGAAAAAGACTAGTTTGCCTTAAGTGGATCTAGTGAAAGAATGGACCACTTAAAGGGCTTCTAAACGTCGTATCGCGACGAGCCAAGAGATAAAAATGATCAGTGCGACAAGACTTTTTCAACGAACCCAAAAATCACGGCAATTGGAATTTTTCTGAAAAAATACTCAACTTTCCCTAAATTGCAAACTACCCCCCACTACAACAAATGGGATTTTCAGCGACGAAAATATTTGCGACGCAACCCAAAGTGTCGCAAAAAATAAATTTTTTGCAACATAAAATTAGACCCGTCGCAACAAGTTAAGTATTTGCGACACAAGACTCCATGCGTCGCAAATAGGTGCTTTCAGCAATGAATATAGTACGTCGCAAACAAATGCGTCAAAAAATCATTGGCGCCAAATGGCGGTAAAATTATTTGCGACGCCAGATAGTCATTTGCGACACAATCATCTGTCGTAAATAAGTGTCTCTATTTGCGACGCAATCCCCGTGTCGCAAATAATTTTTAGTCTGAGTTATGTCATAGAAAAGTTAAGGTTTTTTGCAACAGTTTCCTTTTGCGTCACACATAATATCTTATTCGCGACGCTGATATATTTGCGTCGCAAATAATTAGTATTAGCGACCTCCATCATATGGTGTCATAAAAATTTTAAGCAAAAAAAATAACTATTTATTTGGGACGCAATTTTGACGTCACAAAAAAATATTTAATTGCGACAGTATACATGCTGCGTCACAGATAATGTGTTTTTTTGCAACGTGCCTTTAAATGCGTCGTAGATAATAGTTTTATTAGCGACATTATTTTATAGCGTTACAAAAAAAAAAAAAAAAGTCTCCCAATTATTTCCATCTCCCGCCTTTTGTTTTTTTTTTTTTTTTGTCACTACAACAATATGCACTTTTAGCGACGCTTTTCCAAATTCATCGGTAAAGATTACATTTTACCGACGTATATCATTTCGTTGGTAAAGATAGACTTTTACCGACGTTTTATAAAAAATGTCGGTAAAAAGTATCTTTATTAGCGACGTTTTTTAGCGACGCTTTTCTAAATTCGTCGGTAAATATTACATTTTACTGACGTATATCATTTCGTCGGTAAAGATTACATTATAGAAAATGTCGTATCTTCACCGACGTTTTTTTAAAAACGTCGACAAAAGTCTTTAACTTATTCTTCAGGGAAAATAAAATATATGCACTTTTACCGACGAAATATAAACGTCGGTAAAGGTTAATATTACCGACATTTTTAAAAAAACGTCGGCAAAAGTCTAAATTAAAAAAAATTATGGAATTTTAGCGACGAAAAAAAACGTCGGTAAAAATTTTTTGATAAAATTTTTTATTTTTATTTATTATTAACGAGAATCTCTTTTACCGATGAAAAAAAACATCGCCAAAAGTTTTTATAATTTTTTTATTTTTATTTATTATTAACGAGACTGTCTTTTACCGACGAAAAAAAACGTCGATAAAAGTTTTAATAATTATTTTTATTTTTATTTATTATTAAGGTGAATGTCTTTTACTGACGAAAAACAACGTCGGTAAAAGTTTTTGATAATTTCTTTAATTTTTATTTATCATTTTACCGACGAAAAAAAACTTTGATAAAAATATTTTTATGTTATTTATTTTATTTTTTATTTACCGACGAAAAAAAAACGTCAGTAAAGTTTTCACTTATTTTTTCCCACTCCAGCCTCCAAAACCCTATTTTCGCTCCCACTGACTTTCTCCCTCCAGAAGCCTTTTCCTCTGTTCTCTTTTCTCATTCTCGCTCTCTCTGCTGTTATCTCACTCTAGCTCTCTGCTCTTCTCTCACTTTCGCTCTATCTTCCCTCAAAAGCCCTCTTTTCCCTCTTTTCTCTCTTTCATCTCTCTCTCTCCACGCTCTCTCGATCTCGATCTGCTCTTCTCTCTCTCTCTCGATCTCGATGTCGATCTGCTCTTCTCTCTCTCTCGCTCTTCTGATTTGGTTTGGGGTTTTGGGGAATTTGGGTTTTTTGTTTTTAATAGTGTGGGAAGTAGAGATGACTTTTAAGTAGTGCCGTTTGGCACTGATTATCAGTATTATTTCTTCTCAAGGGGGCTGTCACTGGGTGAGCAGTGGCAGAACCCTAAGCCTTCCTTTTGGGAAGATATGCCTTTACCAATGCACGATGTGCGTGGAAGTTAAATGATATGGGTTTTTGGTGAAACTGAAATTGAAGGGAAAATATACTGTAGATTATGTCCCTGACTAATTCATGGCTGAATATTCTTGTGTGTTTTGTTGCAGAGGCTCTGCCTTCAGATTGCAGTGAACATCTGTGGCTCCTAAGTCTGTACTAAAGATTCCATTTGTTTGCTTTGTGGCCTTGAGAACTCGGAAAATGATTTGTTTTGGTTTCTCGTGTTTGTTTGTGCAGCCGAAGTTTGATTCAATGGCCTCTCCAGCAAAGACAATAACAAGCCCACTTTCTCCTCCACACTCTCCTGCCATGTCACACTTAAATGGGAGTTTAGTTGGTACTAACTTGAAGGTAGCTCCTACTTGAAGGTATATGTTCTTGGGTACTTTTCCTATATGATGTTGGTAATTTCACCTGAGGAGGAATCTGATTTTTTATTTTTGATTTTTGATTTCTGATTTCTGATTTCATTACAACAACTTGCACTTTGATGGTAAGATTCTCCAAATGGGTTTTTCTTTAGACCCTAACTGAAGTGGTTTGGTTTAAAAAATTATATATTTTTCTGTGGGGTGTTCAATAAAATGAAAGTGTTTGTTGCTTGCAATGTGTTTGATGAAATGCCTGAGAGTGATTTGTTTTGTGGCATTTGATGACTGGGTTCTTGGGTGGTGGTGGGGGTGGTGGGGCTTGTATTTGAACTGCAGAGTTGTTAGGAAAAAAAAAACACTTATATTTTAATGATAGAAATGGAATTTTAATTTAGTGATTTGGGGCTCTTGTGTCTGTTTCATTTCTTCCTGGAAACTTCAGTTGAATGTGCAGTGATTTGTGTTCCGGAACTAGCATATCACTTTTGCTTATGCTAAGAATTCCATTTCAAGATGGTGGGCAGTTGGTTTGACAGACGGCGGTCATTTTTCAACTTTAGTGAGTCTGGAGCCAATTTCTTGTGAACCCATTGAGCGCAGAAGGGGTGAAAAACCACTCACTTTAATGCTATTGCAAATTCTTCTCCTTATTTTTTCTTCTTATCTTCCTCTAGCAATCAGCAATGGCTATACCTGCTGAAACCAAATTCCATGTTCTAGTTGTTGATGACAGCCTTATAGACAGGAAACTGATTGAAAGGCTTCTCAAAACCTCATCTTATCAAGGTATATTGTTATTCACTGATGATGAGGAGAGAAAAAATCTCAACTTTGTAATAATAAACCATGTCAATATATAACTCCTTGGCTCCAGATTTTGCTTCAATCGTAATGGTTTGCAAATTTCACTTTTATTTCCATTTACACTTCTTTAGTTCCTCTTGGAGAATTCATGTTATTTGCCATGAATGGCAAATTTTTCAAGCTTTTAATATTTCGATTGACATTCTTTTAGCCCTAGATTTCCACTTCCTAAAATTTAAATGCGAAGAGCAGTACCAATTTTGTTTGATTTAATTGCAGTTACAGCTGTTGATAATGGCATTAAGGCCCTGGAAGTTCTTGGCTTGAATGAGAAGGTTGAATCTCCTACTGTCAATGTGAGTCAATTGTACACAATCTGTTTTCTTAAATTTTTTGCTTCTCTGCACACTTTACTCATCAATATCTTTTACTTCTTACTTTTCTTTTCTTTTCTTTTTCTTCTTTTTTTCTTTTTTTCTTTTTTTTTTTTTAAGAAGAAGAGCTTCTTACTTATATTTACTGTTTCGTTATGACCTTATATCGATAATTCTTGTTATATGCATCTTAGATATAGTCCTTTTCAAAGTCATGTAGCCCCATGTGTTGATTCTCTCACACTGAATGGCCTTGATTCTCATTTTAAAACTGTTCCAGTTTCTTGCTGCATCTAGTCCTAGTAAATTAAGGGAAGGCTGTCGTGCAGGAATTCAAAATTGACATAATACTGACTGACTACTGCATGCCTCAAATGAATGGCTACGATCTTCTCAAGGTTGTCAAGGTAAGAACTACGAAGCTTCAAATATTTTTTTCTGTTTTTTTTTTTCCTTAGCCCCTCTTTTTGCGACTCAATTGTGTTAATCTTTTGCATTCAGGATGACAACTGCTTGAAATCTATTCCGGTTGTGTTAATGTCATCTGAAAATGATCCACAAAGAATCCGCAGGTACTGTTGCTTAAAACACAATCCAACCTTTTTGGTTTTAGCTTCATCGTGTTGCTTGCCCACATTTAATATATATATATATAGAGAGAGAGAGAGATGATGATGATGATGATGAGTTTATTATATGATGAAGCAATCCATCAGCCAGGGATGAATCCAAAGGTGAAGAGTTCTTTCGGAAAAAGATCTCCATCCTTATTATTGACACAACTGAAACACCATTCAAGACTGAACATGATATGACAAGTATCTGGGTATTATAACTTCTAAGAAGAAAATAGTTGGTATTGGTATCATTTCAAGACTGCCGCATGGTTGCATGTAAGGGCCATTCCATTCAAGCTAGATTTCATGAATACAAGGGGTCATTCCATTGGAGCAAAGTTCCATGAATACAAGTATGCAGAGACTAAAATTCTGTATTTTTTTTATCCCGATCCAAGTTCCATGAATACAAGTATGCAGAGACTAAAATTCTGTATTTTTTTATCCAGAGGCAGGGCACACACACAATGTGATGCCTTATATGTCCCCTGAAATTTAGATACGACTGAAGAACAAAATACATAAGAATTAATGGAATTCAGAATTGCTGATACTTGTTTCTTTTCCATTTAGAAGAATCCAGTCAACATGCCTATAGAATTTCTCATCCACTGGCAAATGAAAATGTAAAAAAGAAGATAAGTGAAAGGAGAGAAGAAAATTTGGAACATATAATATTTAAGGGCAGCCTTTAATGGATCAAAAAAAGTTTGGAACATGCCCCTACTCCACTGATAAATGTACCTGTTCACTCTATATAGGTGCCTTGACACTGGAGCAGAGGATTTCATTTTAAAGCCTCTTCATCCAGGGGACATACAGAGGATGAGAAGTTACACTAGACCCTTTACACCAACATCCAAAACGGGAACGAAGAGGAAAGTGCCTCTCGATATAATGCCAGAGAGTAATGAGTCTGAAAGGCGCCCTTGCCTTGCCGGAGTCACAGTCGCATGAGCAGATTCTGTTAACAGGTTTAAACCATCATATTTCTGAGTTTTATTATAGTTATTAGTGTGAATGCCCACCGTTTATCTTGTTTTCTTCATTTCATTCAGGTGGGGTTTTGTATGATTCTATTTTCCCACCAGTTGGATTTTTCTCTTACTGTTGTATGATAGTATCAGGCCGATGAAACTGCCAATGTGAATATTTTATCAATAATTTGGGGCTTTTTTGAAGCTGAGATGTTCCTCTAGAGTTAAATTGTTCCTTCCACTACTCTTAACACTCCCATAAGTAGGAGTGATGTACTTATGTTGGTTTTTTTTTTTTCCTAAGGATTGTGAAATTATGAATCTATGAAAAACAAAGGTTATCAGTTAACTGGTAAATTAAATCTGAAGTTGCATCAAATTTTGATGAAGTGATAATAATAACTTTGTTAAGTTTATAATCTGAAGTTGCATCTAATTTAAGCTGCCATCTATGATGAAGAAACTGAAAGCCATCAACGTATCATATCATATCATATCATATCACATCCTACATATGTTTATTACATATAAAATGTAATAAATTAGAGGCATATCATATCATATCACATCCTACATATGTTAATTACATTACAAGGGAATCTCAATCATGCAGGCAAATTCTCCTATTCCAATCTATGGCAATCTTATAATCTAATGAGGCGTCTGTAAGCTATTCATCAAAAGCAGCAGAGCACACAAGAAGTTTCTACTTAGTACTAAAATTTTACTTGATAATTACATTTACAACTATTTTATGGAGATAATGTTCTCTTTCAACTTCCCTTAAACAAATCAACAGCCAATGCAAAACCCAAGTCGATCTCCTATCCTAAGTGTCTTGTCTCTCTTCTATATATTTTACCCATACCTCAAGTGCCACTTTATAGACTCACTTTTCTTACTAGCAACAAGAGCATGATGATTAATACTAGAGATTTCAAGAGGAAACATCTTATTTTCTGCCATAAACACATTTACAAGAACCTGGCCTGATTTTTTTTTTTATCTCTAATAGCACATCATTTTTTTTATTGGTACGATATCACATCATCTACCATCATATTATCTTATTCTTATTTTTTTCCAGGAAGGATTACTCCTGAAAGTGTAATATTCAGCTTTGGCAATGTCCTCTTGGATCTTCTTAGTGGAAATCACATCCCCCCAACTCATGTATGTTCCTTCTCTATGATACAATCATTGGCTACTGAATCTTTTATTATTATATTGGTACTGGTATATTTAATTTGTAGAGTATGTTTTATTTCTGTTCTAATGTATTTTATTCTTCTAGAAGTACAATGATTTTTTTGTTATCCTTGCAGTTGTATTATTATTTAGTATTATAAATGTGTAAATAAATGCTGATAAATAAATAAATAAATATGAAGGTGTTTAATAGTGAATTTTACTTGCACCTGTACCTGTTGATGTATATATTTTATGATTCTCATTGAATGGAGTTCCCAAAATCATTAATGTATTATATAGTAATCTTTCATCAATAAGATGCTCAATCAGAGAAGTAAGATTTGTAGTAGACTATTAGAGATGCATCAATGCCGAGGGCAGTTAATCGGATGCATGGATGAAGATACTTAGGATCTCCTTTGAGTAGAGTTCCATCTCTTGGACTTGGCTTTAACAACGCAAATTAAGACCGGAGACTTTCAAGTGAAAGAATACTTATAATTAAGACCGGAGACTGGCAACGCATTCATATTCTGTTGGGCTCTCTTATTTTCAGAAATCTGACATGCACGAAGTTACTAATGAGAGAGAGAGAGAGAGCTGCTTTATGTAAGGACATTTTTTTTAAAGTTTCATCTAATTAATTATTTCTTTTGTTCTTCAGTTTTTCTATACATTTCTAAATATTTATGTGAATTTTTTCCTTTTTTAGGATAAAATGATTACACTCCAGTCGCAGCCCACAGAAGAAGATTCTCCCCCATTGATAGATGATGAGATATGCAAATGAGTGTTGGGTACAAGGCCCGGATATGTCTAAGGTCTTAGGCATGGCGTCGTGGCCCCTCCATCCTCTTCAACAGGCCTTCACAATAATCAGCAGGTGGAAGAGCTTACTAAGAAGACAGCTTCAGCTGAAAGAGAAGCTCAAGAGTTGTCTCTTGGAAGAGCTTATTCGTTGTCTCTCCGTGATACATATCGAAGACCGCATTTCAGTTATTGTTTCTATGTTATATTGAGGCCAACTATTATATAGTTTTATGTTTAACACAATTTTTTCAATATCTTCAGGAATAATTTGTGATGAGGACAACTGTTTTATTGCACTCAAATTCAATGAATTAATTTAGTTTATGTTTTTACATCAATGGAGTGTTATTTTCGTACCTGAATCGCTACTTGGAGATATATATGATTGTGATGATCACCTAAGGATGACTTTGCAGTGTAGATTTGTGAATGGATGTATTGTGAATGAATGATGAGATTATATTTGTATTGATTGGGTATAAAAAACAGGATTTTTTTTTCTTTTTTTGAAAATATTAAAAAATATATTTTTCTGAAAAATTATTATTTGCGGTGCTTTTATTGCGTTGCAAATAATCAAATGTAACAATATGAAGATTATTTACGACACTACAGAAGCGTTGTAAAAAAAAATTATTTGCAACTTTATATGAGCGTCGCCTTTAATAATTTATTAACGACCTTTTAGAATCGTCGCAAATATAAATTATTGGTGACGCAATTTTACCGTTGTAAATAAATCATTATTTGCGACGTTTATAATACGTCGCAAGTATAAATTATTGGTGACGCAATTTTACCGTTGCAAATAAATCATTATTTGCGACGTTTATAATACGTCGCAATTGATACGTAATTAGCGACGTTTATAATACGTCGCAATTGATACGTAATTAGCAACGCTTTAAAACCGTCGCAAATACTCTCTCCAATTGCCACGCTGCAGTCTTTAGCGTAGCTAATCTTTTTGTGACCCCATTATTTGCGACCCCTTTGCGACGCTTAGTTTTTTGCGTCGCAATTACTTATTGCGACGCTTTTTATATTATTTGCGACGCTTTTTTGGCATTGCAAAAAGGCAAAATTGTTGTAGTGCCCCTACCGGGGTCAAACACGCTCGAAATCGCACGGAACTTCGCAGACAGTAATCTAATGCTAAAAGAAACTCATTCAAGGTCTAAACCCACCTATATATCTAACAATACAATTAATTATAATAATAGCAAGATAAACGGGTCAATGGGCTTGCTATTGGGCCCAACTAACCCAGTAAGGTCGGGGACCTTACAGTGGGTTACCTGCTTCCCAACAAAAAGGTGAGGTTGGACGGCCATCGCTAAGTCATTTTGTCATTTGATTGGGGTCACAAGAAGAGATTTAAAATGTCTAGACTAGAGGCACATTGTTGTTTAACATGGTAATTCCTAGTCTTCAACAAGTTATTAAGCTTTTGATAAGGTTAAAATTGACACTCTTTTTTTGGACAACATAATTTGCCTTCGCAATCCTTTAGACATCACGGTTGTCACAATATTATAAGTAGTGAATTTCCATATTCAACTCGATTAGCCACTTCCTCATCCAAGTAAGCTCCAAAATTGCAGTCTTTATTTGATGCATTCTTTTTATTTTATGCAGCTTGTAGTGGTCTAATATAGACCATTGATTGTGGCAACCTATGTAAAGATATGAGAATGCAAGGTTCTGGTCCTTTTATCAGTTGCTTCAATTCATATGTATGAAAGTGACTGTTTTCAATTGAGTTCAATTGAGAAATGTGCCTCTCGATTTTGACTGTCCAATTGAGAAATCTACCTCCTCTTTAGGCCCTTTTTTTTATTACAAGTTCTTTCATTTCTCCTGCTTGTGTTCCCCTTCTTTTTCCTATAGGCGTTTTCATTTATCCTGGCTTTAATGACCTTACGAAGCCAACTGAGGAGTCTTACCGCTGCAGAAGTCAGAGATCAATTACAATCCCTCACTCAATAATTTATGCAAGCAACATGACTCCTCTCCTCCTATTCTCTTCGTTTCTTTTTGGAGGAGTACGATCCCTATCAAATCCGACAACTGCTCCAAACCATGGAGAGGAGTTCGTCATCTGCTTCCTTGTTTTTCCTTCTTAGATCTGTCATGGAAGCAACGATCCTCTTCAATCTCTTAACGAAGATCCCCAAATCCTCGATCTTCCTTCTCGGTTCCACTGGCAAGGACCTCTCCCCTTTCCTTTTCCAAAATAAAAATGATTCTCTCTTCCTCTTTATTTTATCACTATCTTCGTTGATCTCATCACGGCAAGAAGCCTCCAAATCCATCAACCAAACCCACAAAATCCTCTCATTTTTATGATCTGTGTTCCTTATTGTAGAGTCAAAAATTGAGATGGGTTCCAGAGGGACTGATAATCTGACCTATTAATGTCAACAGATCCTCCTTTTTGGTTTGAGTGAGATTCTCCGGATGGGCCCTGTAAAATTCAAACAAAGAAGTCTCGATCGGTGGGACCGATCGAGTTTCCTCTAATACTTAAGTCAACCACCGAGATTGAAAATTCATGTAATGATTAGTTTTTGATATCTTTTTTCATGTATCTTTTCCTTCATCTATCTCCCCCTTTATTTCCTTCTTCCCCACTTCCCCTTGTTGCTTGACACACCATTTTTCCCACCTTCCCCATCACAGCATGTGAGAAGATTGTGGCCCCTTTTCGTGGAATATTCCTTCCCCACTTCCGTTCTTGCCTCTCTCTCCCCTCTGTCAGCTGTTCTGGCTTGGTTTGAACCAGTCTTACAATAGATGAATCCTCCCTTCTTGGGCTAATTTCGTAGGTTGGGTCTGTTTTGGCCCAAACCCACTTCCAAGTCGTTCAAACTTTCCTCCCACAATTGTCCCCCAAGCCTCCTTTCTTTTTTTCCATTTTCCGAGAAGAAAGGGGGCTTGATATTTTTCTAGGACACGTAGTGCTTCCGAGGCTGCTCGGCGTTTGGCGAAGTCTAACGCTGATAATTCTTCCAAATCTGTGAAGGTTATAGAAGCTAAGGCGATCACTGTTTGAGTCGCCTGACTGCAAGTGAGATGGAACTCGAGGCTATCCATTCCATGCTAGCCGAGATGGAGGTGGAGATGCAGGATGTTATGGAGAAGTAAAAGGATGCAGTGTTTGAAGAGGTTGAGGCGATCTATCTTGAGTAGGTTGACGAGATCAAAGCCCTCGTGTTCAAACGAGGTTATGACATGGGTCTCAGTGATGCTAGCAT
Source organism: Cinnamomum chago (assembly GCA_038049695.1). Classification (NCBI taxonomy): domain Eukaryota; kingdom Viridiplantae; phylum Streptophyta; class Magnoliopsida; order Laurales; family Lauraceae; genus Cinnamomum; species Cinnamomum chago. The sequence goes on from CP142456.1 coordinate 38,161,636, forward strand.
ACCTGAGGATTCCCCCTCCGGGCTAGACACGCAACTCAGTCCAAGGATGCTTCTACCCAACCACTACCTACATCGACCCCAGTAGGGGAGACCAGTTCACCTGTGGTCGGCGATGGAGGAACTTCCTCGGCTGCCGACCTTGCTCCACGTGCCTCTGATGTTCCCAGTGATGTTTGAAGACTTGTTTCTACTGCCACTGTTGGCTCTATCTGAACTCTTTTTTTTAGTCTAATGCTCGCATTGTCATGCCTAGCCATTAGTTAAAAAAGAGATCAGTGCAGCATACCTATTTTGTGATTTTCCCAGTTAGGATTTTTCTCCTTCGACACGAAGTAGTGGGTTTATTCATACCCCTTATTTTCAGGCATTGGCCTTATCTTGGCGTGGTTGTCCCAATAGAGTGTGCCCCTACTGCAGGTCCCTGACCATATACAAGTTTTTATGGGATTTCATCCTTAGCACAAGAATATAAATAAGACAACTTCCATAAATAGAATGCAGGATATATACAAGAGTGACAATTTCTTTGGTATAAAGATATAGAATTTCCTTAAATTCGCTATGTTCTAAGACCTTAGCAACGGTTTTCCTTTGAGCGTCTCCAAGTGGTAAGCTCCTGCTCCTTCGACGGAATTAATTCTATATGGTCCTTCCGAATTCGGACCTAGCTTGTCGTGACTGGGGTCTTTGGTGTTCGGGAGCACCTTTCTAAAGACTAGGTCTTCGACCTCGGATGTTCTTGTCGTACATTTTTTCTACAAGCTCCAAGCTAGTTGCTGCTGGTAGGCGGCCAACTTAATCAATGCTCGCTCTCTCCGCTCCTCAATCATGTCCAGACGCTCGGCAATCCTCTCTTTATTTTTCTTATGACTATGCCTCCGTTCTTATGGTTGGCAACCCAATCTCTATGGGAATTACCATTTCCATTCCGTATACTAAAGAAAAGGGGGTTTTGTTAGTTTGTATGGTCTCAATCCATCAGATGATGTAATAAATTGATTAATTTCTTTATTTATCAATAAAATCACGCTTCCCTTTCATGAGATGAATGATATTTTATTACTTTATGCACATAACCAATACATATGACATGATGGTTCATGAGATGAACCAGGTCCAATTAGAATATTAGATGTGATGTATGTGTATGGATGAGATCCATATACAGGAGACATATGTCGCAAATCTTACACTTAAATATCTTCACAACCAGTGATGAGATTAGGCATCTCATCTGATAAGGTTGCAGCACTTTGATCATTACGAGATAGTGTGATTTGTCTTGATCACCAGAATGTAAGATTCTGGATCATGGTGATGGAAAATAAATGGGCCATCCAAATAGGTTTCAAAAACTCTTGATCCAGTTAATGCAGGAATCAACTATCTAGAAGGCAACAAGACCCAATCCAGGATGTAATCCCTCAAACTCATAAATCATGTACAGCAATATATACTATCTAGAAGATAGAAAACAGCACCTAAACATGCAACCACGAAATCTACAACATACAAGGATGTAGATTATGAAAGTTCGGGGATCCAAACCCTAGAGAGGGGGTGAATAGGGTGAGCTTCAATTATGACCAATTTTAACTTCTTTAATTTAAACTAGTCATAAGTGGTGATTAAGCAAATAAATGCGGAAGCTTACAAAAACAATCACCACAAAGCAAGCACCATCACACAAGGATTTATAGTGGTTCGGCCTCAATGCCTACATCCACTACCGGCTTGTGATCCAACACCCCACCGGATTTCCACTATTTATGCTTTTCAATAGGCTAAGCAATAACCTTTACAATGATGTTTTTGAAGGCTTAACATCAACCTATACATTATGCTTTTCTTAGGCTAAGCAATAACCTCTTCAACCAAAAGGTTGGTTATCTCTCTAAGTAGTGTCTAAAATACACTTGATGGAGATTCAATTTAGCTCTTTACAATGCCTCTTGATTAGGTGGATATGAAAGTGAAAAACTACTTCACACACACACACACTATGAATGCAAAGGTGAATGCTCAATGTGTATGCATGATGTCCTCAATCAATTTGAAAATGAAAGCTCATAAATGTATGCCTAAGGCTTTTTTGAAAGTTTTAGCTCATAAAAACATTTATGATTGAGAAAAGAATGCTAATCACATGTTAAAAATAACTTGTAAAAGATATACATTTATATCCTAAACAAGTTGTGAAATTCTAAGCACAAAACATGTGATGCATAGGGATGTCAATCAAATCAACAATGTAGCTCATAAAACATAAAAATAGATTTGATTGAAATTAGGGGACAAATCTTATGTACTTAAAAATTCAACTTGAATATGATATACCTATCAAAGAAAGGCAAGTTGTGAAACTTTAAAACAAAGATACATATGATTTGTAAAGATGTTGAATCCAAAACATAAGATATATTTGAAAGTGATTTTCTTATGATGAAAAACAACAACCATAGATTCAACCAAGTATAGGAATCATGTTACATATAATTTCAAAGATTCTTTCATTAACATGATCTACTTAGATTTACCAATTAAAGCACTACTTGGATTGAATCAATGGTGAGGCATCCAAAACAATAAATCAATTCAAAACATAAACATGTTAAGGACACAACAAAACATAGTTTATCATGCTAGAAAACATTTACCAATAATAAAGCAAAGCATGACAACATATGGTTAAGGAAAGTAAAGCTTACTTGGAGATTTAACTTCATTAATCCAAGCTTTAGCTTTCCTAATGACCCCTTTCATCCCTTAGCTCATTCCCCTTTGATTTGCCTCAAAACCTCTCAAGGAGGGCCTTAAAATCTCTCACTTTGGCAAAGGAATAAACTTCATTTTATAGCCAAAAAATGCCAATGGCTAGTCCCTGGTCGACTTGGACCCTTGCCCGGTCGACCGGGTACACACAGCGGCTATAAAAATGACCGTTTGAAAAACTGCTTTTAGCAGGGGCCAGAGACCGCCAGTAAAAGTGGTTTTGGCCGCCGGTATAAGTCCTGTTTTCCCAAAAATGTACTTTTTAAAGTAATTTTGGTTGGGAATTTTTTTGGGCCACTAAATCAAGCTTGAAAACATGTTTTAAATCATTCTAAGGGTTTTAAAACATGAAACATAAAAAACCAAAAAAGATTTGAAACTTTAAAACCAATGGCTTGCTTGATTTCTAAGAAATTCTTTTTCTAAAACAATTGCATCCAAGTTTAAAAACAAATCATGCATAAATCAAAACTTATACAAATCTTAAAAACAATGCATGTGAAAATCAAGATTTCAAGATTTTCTAAATCAATGCAAGTGTGTAAATATAAATGATGCTAATATGATAATGCATCCATCAAATTGCAATATAAAAAATTCCTAACAGATTATACCTTTGGAGCTTAGTAGTGCTCTAATGGAGAAGTTGATCTCTTTCTTTGATGGTGAATGCTTTCACTTAATCAAATCAGAATCTCCAACACCCTTTGATCTTCCACGCTATGACCCGTATTAGATCTCTTTACTCAAGAAGATTGGTGGAAACTTCAAGAGAAAAACCAACTAGTAACTCTAAGGAACTAGAGGAGAAAGAGAAGAGAACTAAAAGAGGAAGAGAAGTTGTGAAACACTTGCACAAAGGGGCTGGGAATGCTCTCTTTGTTATGCTCGTCCAAGATGAGTTAATTCCCTTTTATATAGGCCTCAATTCCACCTCTTTACCTATTTGAAATAGAAGTTTAACTCCCATTACAAAATAGTAACCTTCTCCCTTGCTAGTTGCCATAGACGTCTCACTTCCACAACAATTAGTAGCTTTCTCCTTTCAAATTAAAATAGAAGTCCTACTTCCTTTAATAATTAGTAACTTACTATTACCACTTGTCACGCCCCCGAACCGAAACCTCGGGGGCGGGAGATGGGATTAAGGATAAATGTATTTTACTTCTCCCAGGATCCGCGTGTGTGAAGACAACACATTCTGAATATTTTGCGGAAGCATTTGTGGCGTTGCGACCCGAAGTCCGTGGCCATCGGATTCCGCGTCGCACTCAGCCTTTAGCCCATAGCTATTATATCAAGAATCATATCAGACTGGAGTAACCATCACAATAAATTACAGAGCTGACAGTAACAGGATATTACATTCCCAAATATATTCAAGTTACAATTCTCAATGTGCATTAATTAAGAATCCCAAGGAAAAGGGCTAACAAAAGCCATACAACAATAAGCTATAAACTACTACCCAAATGTGACGTAGCTCCGATGTCAAACTCAATGTCTACATGACATAGCCGACAAAACAACCTGCAAGGCATGGCTCCAGAGCCAATAAAAACACTCAACTCGGGGCGAAGAAATCCGAACCTGAGTACCAAAAGTAGTGGGTCAGACACGACGGTCTGGCAGGTGGATGAAAAGAACACAATATAGCGAATAATAATACAAATGATAAATCATGCTATTTGCTCAAAATGCTGCATATAATTAAACGGGTGAAAACTCAGGAATCTCGGATAAAACATGTATTCTTTTCAAACATGGTTAAAACAGGAAGATCTAATAAAGCATATGTTCATTTACATCATCTATAAAAGCATAGATATTTGACAATCGGGTGTTCGTGGAAAACATGTATGAATATGGAAGTTTGGCAAAACCACGTTCATTTAAACATATTTCAAAGCATGGATCTTCAACAGATCGGGCATTCCTTTAAAACAGGTATAACATAGGGATCTGGCAAAACGCGTGTCATTTAAAACATATTCTTAAGCATGGATGTTAAATAGCTCGGGTAATCATTTGAAACAGGTATAAACATAGAAACCTGACAAAACACGTGTCATTTAAAACATATTTCAAAACAGGGATATTTAACAAATCGGGTATTCATTTGAAACCGGTATAAACATAGTGACCTGGCAGAACAAGTGTCATTTAAAACAAAGCACGACTGTTTAGCAATCCGGGTATTCACTTAAAACATGTATAAACATCGGGATCTAACAAAACGAGTGTCATTTAAAACGCATTCCAAAGCATGGACCTTTAATAACTCTAGCAAAAACCATCGATCGTTAGAAACATGTGTAAAAGCACGGTTATTCACCCAACCGGCATTCATGTAAAACATGTACGTGTGCAAAGGACATAAAACAATATAATAGTGACTGAATTTACAATAGAGAGCATTAACACTTATCTAAATAACAACTTTCATAAAAGCAATGAATCATTTAACTGAAAACAAGTAAGCAATATAAACCATGTCGGGTGTCCAAGGAATCGGGAACTGGCAAGATGGCAATCACAAGAAGCTAAGTCCTCTATCACCGAAGTGACAAGAGCGGGACGTTGGTCTCAGTCACACAAGGTGAGGAGACTCAACGTAAATCATATATACACTAATAAATATACGGGAACGGGAACGGGACCACGGTAGCGAACCGGGTATCGGGACAGGACCACGACAATAACCGGGTATCGAGATCCAAACTGCAGCTGGCGGGACGGGAGAGGGATTTCCAAGTCGGTGGATCAAACCGACAAGGTATCCAAGCTTAGTGATGCCGACTCATAGGTCAAAACCAATCGAGACATATGCAAGTAAATCAAGTACAGTAAATAAACGGGTAAAACGGGGGTGCTCAAGGGCACACTGTCATATCATATCGGGCAATACATTTCGGGACAATTAACTGTTACTAGTGTAACTTCAATGTTTTCGGGGAAACAAGTAAATCAAGTACAATAAATAAACGGGTAAAACGGGGGTGCTCAAGGGCACACTGTCACTTCATATGATGCAATGCACTTCGGGACAAATGACTGTTACTAGAGTAACTCCAATGCTTTCGGGAAAACAAGTCATATAATGCAAATCTCGGGAAAAGAGGTGAAACAATGAACTATAACCATTTCGGGAAAAGTATTAATTTCAAGATCTATTTAAGTGAATAGGGGTCCCGTATGTCGATTATAATCATTACTTGGTACTCCTTGAGTTTGAAGACATTCCGGGCTCCTTATGCACTTTTACTATTTTCCAAACTTAAAATGAGCTTATGGGTAGTACTAGATATTACAATAGCAAGAATCAAGATTATAAACGGTCCATCCTAGGCATGACATTACTCCGGAAACATCGAGTAACCGATTCAGTCATCGAAAGGAATAGAATTAGCGATAACCAAGGAAATAGGCTTGTGTTTAGATATAAAGAAGATATCGCGTCGTTCCATCGCGTTCAAGATTGAAATGGATTGAACTTCGATGCCACCGAACCAACCGTGAGGCGTGTCGGCTCAAGACATTCTCACACATGGTCCAAACAGTCCAAAAAGGGTAGTCGGGGTCCCACCTAAAACCAAGAATTAGTGTCTAATCAACACCATTCTTTCTTTTAGTTCCCTAGTCTTAGAGACCTTAGATTAGGGTACAATTGGTCTTAACACTAAGGTATACACCCTTAGGACTCATAGAAGGCCCAAAGGTTTCCAAAAAAACACAATATCAAATTTCACTGGACTCAAACTGAGTCCTCCGATCGATCGGTCCGAAGGGCCGATCGATCGGTCGAAATTTCTGTACCAGAAATGTACAGGGTCCGATCGATCGGCCCAAAAAGCCTTACTGTTAAAAGACAGGCCGATCGATCGGCCTGTAGGTCCGATCGATCGGACCTGGGCGCAGTGCAGGTCCGGGAACTTGATTTTTTTCCTTTTTGTTTCCTTTCCTTCCAACACATGATCAACCACAAAGAACCATAAACAAGATGGTTTCAATACATGTTTCCAAGACAATAACATGAGCTAAAGAGCTCCTCATTTCAAATTCCTCTCTTTCCATTCTTTCCATTCTTTCCATTCACAATTAATCACAAGGTGGAGAAAACTCATTCATGTGAAATCATTTGAAACCTTGACAATATGATGCATACATTTCCAAGAGATTAACAAGGGAGAAATAACTCATCAATAAGCACATCTTGAAATCAATATTAATCATATTAAAGACAACTATTAAAATCACCAAAACCATTAATGAAACAAGATTTTTCTCACAAACATGTTAATAATCAAAACAATCCATTCATCTACTTGCCTTTGACTCTAATCAAGCAAATCAAGCTCCTAATCACCTCTTAGGCTCAAGATCCACAATCTCTACAAAAACCCCCAAAACAACCCAAAAATGGGTTAAACAATGAAATGACAATGAAACTTTCCAATAATCAAGGTGGAGCTTCTCTAAGGCTAGAAGATTACAAATCTAGAAGATGGGAAGAATCACTTACTTGGATGACCTTCAAATGAGAAGAAAAAGCTCAAGGGAGGTCTCTAGGTTGGGAGATTTCTCCAAAAATGGTATCAATGGGGAGCCATGGTGAAGAGGAAGAAGAAGATGGTCTCCATTTCTTGATTGAGGAACTATTGGTGTGGCTTGGAGATGAAGAAGCAAGAAGAAGAAGAAGTGGCAAGAAAAGCCCTAGGCTCAGCTGGAACAATGGAGAATGGAGTGAATGAAGGAGATGGGTTCCCCTTATAAGCAAGTGGGGTTTGGGTCCCACAACTTAAGGGACTTGGGTGGCTGAAATCATCTAATTCGGGACCTCGGATGGATTCGACGAAGAAGGAAGAAATGATCGTCGAAATATCTAGTTTCCAAAAAATGTATGTTTCGTGGGTTTCGAGAATATCGAGTTTTGGGTACAGATTTGGTGTGAAAAGACTATTTTGCCCTCAAGGCCAAGAAATCGGTTTTCGGGTTCTCAAATGGATATGGGGTCAACATGAAAGTTGTAGGATTCCTCAAGATGAATGCAATGGGCCAAAAACACAATACGAAGCAAATCGGGAAAATCTCACAAGTAAATGCAAAGCCGAAAAGGGAACCCCCAAAGGGCCCCACAAGCTACCAAAGCACTCAAAAGCCCAAAACTAGAAGAAAACCCATTCTAGCTCACAAACTCAACCCAACAAATACTAATCCCACTAAAAGAACTAATCCACAAATAAAACAACACTAATCCAAGAGATTAGGGGTCGGGTTCTCACACCACTATTAGAAGTCTCACTTCAAATAGAAATAGTAACCTTCCTATTAGAGTTCAAGTAGAATTAGTATCTTTCTAATAACTTGGGGCTAGCGTGGGGACCACTAGGGATTCCTTAGAAAGCTGGCTCCAACTGGGACACGCGACCCCACATCTCATGTGCAATCCGGGCCCACAGTTAATTAAAAATAACTCCACTATATAAATGCAACTGCACTCCAGTCTTAGGAATATATTACAATGAAGACCCTAAACTTCCCTATTACCACAAATGGGCCCATCCATCTATATCCATGGATCAATTGGACCTGTCCACCAAATTAGATCCATATCTTATTATCCTTGAGCCCCAATTAATTATAATGATCATTTGGTACCGATCCAATTAACTCTTAATTGGAATGGGTGCGCACTTACCAATGATAAATCCATTAATTGGCACAAGGGGATATTTAAAGATAGATCCCATCTTGACCATTGAATGTTCCCACAGCTCTACTACCACGTACCCAAATCACCGAGGTGTTGACCTACAATTGGCCTCACTCATTGGTGACTCAAAGCAACTGAATAGATAGAAACTTGAGTTCATCAATTTCTCAGGATTGAGAGCCTATTGCTAGGGAATTATGAGAGCAGACCTTAAAGTAAAGACAGTGTATATAAGGTGCATCTCATGGTCCTTCAATACATTTAATGTACGGGCACCATGATCCAGAATCTTACATTTCGATGATCGAGACAAATCACACTATCTCATAGTGATCAAAGTGCTGCAACCTTGTCAGATAAGATGCCCAATCTCATCACTGGTTGTGAAGATATTTAAGTATAATATTTGCAATACATGTCTCCTGTATGTGGTTCTCAACCATACACATGTATTACATCTAATATACTTGTGGGCTCCGGTTCATCTCATGAACCATTATGTCACTTGTATTGGTTATGTGCAAGTATATAATTAAACACCATTCATCTCATGAAAGGAAAACATGATTGTATTGATAAATAAAGAAATTAATCGATTTATTACATCATATTCTTGGTATTGAGACCATAAAACTAACACATGGTGCTGGTACATTGGATGTATTGAAGGACCTTGAGAAGCACCTTATGAAACATTGTCTCTATTTTAAGGTTTGCTCTCATAATTCCCTAGCAATAGGCTCTCAATCCTGAGACACTAATGAACTCAAGTTTCTGTCTATTCAATTTCTTTGAGTCACCAATGAGTGAGGCCAACTATAGGTTAACACCTCGGTGTCTTGGGTACATGGTAGTAGGACTGTGGGAACATTCAATGGTCAAGATGAAATCGATCTATATTATCCCCATGTGCCAATTAATGGATTTATCATTAGTAAGTGCGCACCCATCTCGATTAAGAGTTAATTGGATGGTACTAATAATCACTGTGATTAATTGGGTGTCAAGGATAATAAGAAGTGGATCTAAGATTGGAAGGGACATGTTTAATCCAATTGATCCATGGATATTGATAGAGGGGCCTACTAGTGGTCATAAGGAAGTTTAGGGTCGTCTTTGAAATTTATTCATAAGACTGGAGTGAAATTTCATTTATATAGTGGAATTATTTGCAATTAATTGAGGGCCCGGATTGCACATGAGATGTGGGGTCGCGGTGTCCTAGTTGGAGCTAGCTTTTTATGGAATCCTTAGTGGCTCCCACGCTAGCCCAAGTTATTAGAAAGTTACTAATCCTACTTGAACTCTAAAAGGAAGAAATTAGAAAGTTACTATTTCTATTTAAAGTGAGACTTCTAATAGTGGTAATAATAGGTTACTATTTGTTGTGGAAGTGAGACTTCTATAATAATTTGAAAGGAGATAGTTACTAATTCTTAATAGAAGTAGGACTTCTATTTCAATTAGTAAAAGAGGAGGTAGCTCGAATCTATAAAAGGAGAGAGAGAGGAGGCTTGGTCGTCCTCTACTATTTTTCAAGAGAGGACCTCACGCCCAGCCCATTTAGTGCAAGTGTTGCACACGTCCATCTCTTTCTCTTCCTCTTCTAGTTTCTTCTTCTAGTTCCTTAAGAGCTTCTAGTTGGTTTTCGCTTGAAGATTCCACAATTCTTCTTGAGAAAAGAGATCTGAAAGTGGGTCATAGTGAGGAAGACATCAATGTCTTAGAGATCCTAATTTGCTATAAGAAGAGTTCTTGTTCAAACTAATTGTCTTCTCCTCTGTTAGAGCACTACCGGGCTCCAAATGTATAATCTACTTCGTTGCATGTTGTAGATTTTTGGTTGATTAATTGTTGCTGGTTTCTATCTTTTAGATAGAGTTTATTGCTGTACATGATTGATGAGATTGAGTGATGGATCATGCATGTGGTTTATGGCCTTATGGGTACTTGATCCCTGAGTCAAGTGGGTCAAAAAGTTTTTAAAACCTATCCACGAGGCCCACCTACTTCCAACAAGTTTCTCCTGTTGACCTCCGCGGGGTGGTTCTGTAGGCCCATTGTCCAACCTTTTCTTTATGCCGTCCAGTAAGGTCTTGTTGGAGCTTTCTTCTTGGCCATTACTTTGTGGGTAAAGAGGGGTTGAAAAGTGATGTATAATGCCACATTGTTCGTATAAATGCTTGAATACCTTACCCTCGAATTATTTCCCATTGTCGGTCATCAGTGGCCGGGGTATTCCAAATCTGTCGACCTCGGCTTAGGCCTGACGATGTTAATCCCTCATTTGTCAAATGGCCATGGACTCACTATTGAGTTTAGCTACTCGACAGGTTGATGGATGTCTTTGCCGAAGCGTTGACATCTTTCGCATCATTGCACGAACTACAAGGCATCTTTCTGCACGTATGGCCACTAATAGCCCTGCAACGTAGCTTAGTGGGCCAAGCTTCGTCCTCCGATGTGTCCCCCACAGCACACCTAATGGATTTCTCATAACAAGCTTTCAACGTCAACCGGGTTGACTCATTGTAAGTATGGTCCCAAGTGAGACTGTTGATAAAGCTTGTTCACTAGTGATAGCCAAAATCTAGCTGCCTTTCTTTTGACCTTCCAACTCTCCTTGGAGTCTTCTGGGAGTGAGCCGTCCTTCAGGCACTCCATTATCGATGTCATCCAGCTTGGAGTCTTTTCAACCTAGTCGGCGCACATGACCTGCCAACCTCCGATGCTCGTTTCTGATTGGTAGTCAACGAGGAGCTCTCTCCTTAGCTCAGATTTGATGGCTGTGACCAAACTGGCCAAGCTATCAGCATGCGAATTTTCCTCCCAACCAATCTGCTTTACCTTAACATCTCCAACATCTTGGATCAAGCGCTTCGCTTCTATGACATATGCAGCCATTCGATCATCTCGAGTTGCATATTCCTCGGTTAGTTGACTAGCAACTAACTATGAGTCGCAGTGGACCGTCAGTTGCCTGATCCTAAGCTCTCTGGCCATCCTGAGTCCTGACATTAGTGCTTCGTACTCTGCTTCATTGTTCGACCTGTTGAATCCTATTGTCGCAGCCCGTTATGAGCACCATGCCGGCGCATGAGCCTGATGAATTGGACGCTCTGTCCACATATAATTGCCATTGCTCTCGAGTCTTCGTTTTGTTCCTGATCTTCTCCATTTACCGAAACCTTTTTCAACTCCTCTATGGCGTCGTCGGTTAGGTCGGCAATTTGATCTCCGACCTCTGACCGAGTTAACTGTAGTTGCTATTTTTTATCGGCCTTCTTATATGGACCTAAGTCTTCATCGTCTGCCCCTTTTGCCTTTCCTTTGATTAGCGCGATTAGATAGCTTCTAGATGCTGCCTGATCTCTTCTGATCTCCATGGTCCCTTTTAGTGTTGGGAAGCGTATCCTTTGGCGATAGGTTGATGGCATCGCCCTCATGCGATAAATCCATATTTGCCCCATATTGTAGGGAGATGGCACATCTACCACTAGAAATTCCATGTCTAAGCAGACGGGACCTACGCCGACCTACACGATAATCACGCCATCGGGTGCGCTGCTTAGCCATTGAACCCGAACAGGGGTATCGAGGTCGGCTTTAAATCTGAGTGCTTTAGGCGGGAAAGCCACTTCAAGGACTGGTCTCCCAAACTCGAGGGGAAAACTTTACACATCAACGGCTCATTTCCTATCCAAAATGCGATGGAATGCTGGTAATGATGGACATGGTAGGCGAGATCCGAGGTTCCATCATAAACTCTTAGCTTGGGGATCGAGAACCGCCGAGGTGGATCCACTTTCTCTATCTCCTCCGAGAATGGAGATTCGAAATTTTGAGTGTTTTCTCAGGTACCTTGCTCAGATCGGATTCTCTAAAGGGAGCTGCCGATCAGCCAACACCTTTTTAATAAGGGCTTGTACATCTTCCTCGGCAAGTGCTCGTGGGGGTGCTTTCCACGTCGGGGCTTCGCCAGCCTCAATGCATCTTGCTCGGACTTCGACTTCCCCCTTCCTCCGTGGTCGGGAACTCGAAGTCCTGTTTCCTTTGTCGCCTGTTCTAGCTTTAGCTCGGCTTTGTTAGTTTTATGGTCTCAATACCAGTATATGATGAATAAATTGATTAATTTCTTTATTTATCAATATATATTATTGCTTTCCTTTCATGAGTTGAATGGTGTTTTATTACTTGTTTGCACATAACTAATGTAAGACCCCGACCCGAGTGATCCCAATTAGTGCTAATTAAGTTGCGTGTTAGTGCTAAGCTTGATTAGTGTTTTTGGTTAAGTTGGGTTTGGGTTAGCTGTGATTCTAGCTTTGAGCTAATTCGAACGTTTTGATTTGCTTAGTGTTAGTAGGACCCTTTGGGGGGGGGTTCCTTTTCATGTTTGAGGATTTATTGGAGGTTTTTACATTCATGATTTTAATCCCGTTTTACTCGCTTTGTTGATCCCGTTTTCGTTTGAGATCCCGAAACCCGAATTCTTGGCCTTGAGGGCAAAACAGTCATTGCACACCAAATCTGTACCCAAAACATGATATTCTCGAAACCCGCGAAACTTATACTTTTTGGAAACTAGATATTTCGACGATCATTTCTTTCTTCTTCGTCAAATTCATCCGAGGTCCCGATAGAGATGATTTCAGCCTAATTAGGATTGTTAATGGTGGAGCCCACTCCTCACTTACTACAAGAGGAGACCTTTTTATTCCATTTCATTTTTCCAGCACAAAAACAAGCTAGGGCTTTCTTCTTCCTCGTCTCCTTGCTCTTGCTCTCCACCACTCCATCCACTTCCAAGCTTGCACCAATAGGAGAGTGGAGGACATCACCTTCTTCATCTCCTTGAGAGCTTCTTTTCAATAGCTTTTGTGGAGCAAATCATCCATTTCAAGATCTCCTTTGAGCCTACCATTGCCATTAGAGGACCTTGCAACTTGGACTCATTGTCTTGGAAGACTTGATAGAGCTTGATTTCATTGTTAGAAGACCTAAGGCAAGTGGTTAAATGATTTTCCTAAGCTTCCATTGATTTTTGGGATAGTCTCCATTAATGTACATTTAATGCTTTATTTTAAATGGATGCCCATGATAGAGTATTAATGACACATTTATGATCTTTGAGAAGTAGTAGTTCATGGCATTGAATGTCTCCTTGTTTTATTGCAAATGTATATATATATTGTGAAATGGTTTCCTCCTCCCTTTGTCCTTGTGTTGAATGCATGGTTGATGGAGGAGAATATGATGGATTAGAGGAGGGATTTGATGTAGTTTGAGTGGAGAAATAGACTCCTCATTTGATGCATATGAAGGGCTGGAGGAAGGTTGTAAAAAGGAAGAGAAAGAGGACAGTTGAACTGGTCCGGAATCCATTTCTGGACCGTTCGCTCGAGCGACCATGACACTTCGCTCGAGCGAACTGTCCAGGAAAGGATTCGGGCATTTCCAGTAGCTTGGTCGCTCGAACGCAATTAAATAACCGCTCGACCGATGAGTTCGCTCGAGCGGACTCTTCGACTCGCTCGAACGATGCGGTCTGCCTGGCTTAGGCCACGATGGGATAACGTTGAACTGTTTTAATGCACTGGGACCTTGGCTTGATGGTCCAGTGAGTTTTGAGATTCATTTTTTTTTTGTGGACCTTGGCTACCCTCCTTGGACTCACTTGACCATATGTGAGAGCGTCTTGAACCGATGCTCTTCACGGTTGGTTCAGAATGCATCGAAGTTCAATCTATTCAATCTTGAACGGGATGGAACGACACGATATCCTCTTCATACCTAAATGCAAAGTCTATTTCCTTGGGTATCGCGAATTCTATTCCTTTCGGTGACTGAGTAGGTTGCTCGATGGTTCCGGGTTGACATCATACTTAGGATGGACCGTTTATAGTCTTGATTTTTCTATCATAGCATCTAGTACTATCCATAAGCTCATGATAAGTTTTAAAAATAATAAAAGTGCATAAGGAGCCCGGAACGTCTTCAAACTCAAAGAGTACCAAATCATTTCAATAATCGACATACGTGACCCCTATTCACTTAAATAGATCTTGAAATCAATATTTTCCCGGAATTGTAATAGTTCGTTTTAATTCTTCATTTCCAAGATTTACTTTACATGATCTGTTTTCCCGAAAGCTTGATGGTTATACTAGTAACATGGACTTGTCCCGAAGAGTATTGCCCGATATGAAATGAAAGTTATACATTTTGATATTCTTGCCCGTTCATTTATTTACTTGTACTTTATTTACTTGCATATGTCTCGATGCGTTATTTATCCTATGAGTCGGCATCACTAAGCTTGGATACCTTGTCGGTTTGATCCACCGACTTGGAAATCCCTCTCCCGTCCCGCCAGCTGCAGTTTGGATCCCGATACCCGGTCATTTCCGTGGTCCCGTTCCGATACCCGGTTCGCTACCGTGGTCCCGTTCCCGTATATTTATATTGTATATATGTTTACGTTGCTTCTCCTCACCTTGTGTGACTGAGATCAACGTCCCGTGATACTGTTGTCACTTTAGTGACAGAGGACTTAGCTTTATGTGATTGCCACCTTGTATTCCCGATTTCCTTGGATACCTCATATGTTCTATCTTGTTTACTTGTTTTCTAGCAAATGATTGATCTATTTTATAAGAGTTCTTGCTTAAACAGAATTCTATGCTTTTCAAGGTATTTCATCTATCATATGTGGTTTTGTCTTTTCACTCTCTTGCTAGACTGTCGTGTCTGATCCTTTGCTTTGGTACTCAGGTCCCGTTGTCGGTTTCCTTGAGGAGGAGCCGGAGGAGGCGGTAGGTGAGCCGCAACCTCTAGTTGAGTGGTGTGTTGACGATGTCATGTAGACATCGGGTTGCTACAAGAGGCGTAACATTTTGGGGAGAACTTATTAACCATTCTTTTGGGTTATTATTTTGTAATATTGGCCTTTGTTGGCCTCTAATTTTGGGGAATGTAACTAAATGATATTTTGTCTAACTTTACCAACTTTTGGGAAACATGCTATAGATCATTGCTCATTCTGATATAGTTTTGATATTTGATGTTAATGCTTGCATGACTAGAGATAGTCTAACTATTTGATTTGCTACATGCTTCCGCACTCAAAAGAAATATTCATGCAAGGTTGTGATATCCTCACCGCGGACACCTGTGGGAAATTAAATAAGTTGTATATTGTGGATGTAGATCAATCCTCATCAATCATCATTCACCACCATTAGTCCCGATCCCGGATTGGGACTCCCGGTCCGGGGTCGCGACAACTAATACGAATGACATAATGGTTCATGAGATGAACCGGAGTTCACAAGTATACTAGATGTAATACATGTGTATGGATGAGATCCACATATATAGGAGACATGTATTGCAAATCTTATACTTAAATATCTTCACAACCAGTGATGAGATTGGGCATCTCATCTGACAAGGTTGCAGCACTTTGATCACTATGAGATAGTGTGATTTGTTTTGATCATCGGAATATAGGATTCTGGATCATTGTGCTGGTACATTGGATGTATTGAAGGACCATGAGAAGTGTCGCGACCCCGGACCGGGAATCCCAAGAAGGAACCGATCCGGGATCGGGACTGAATGATGATCCACATTACATCTGTTTAAATGATAACAACATACGTTTATTTAATTTCCCACAGGTGTCCGCGGTGAGGATATCACAACCATAACTGAACATTTCTATTAAATGCGGAAGCGTGTAGCAAATCAAATAGTCAAACCATCCTTGGTCATCAAGACAATAACACAAGTATAAAATACCGTATCAGAATGAGCAATGAACATTAGCATGTTACCCAAAGTAGGTTAAAGTTTATACAAATATCATTTAATTACATTTCCCAAAATTAGAGGCCAACAAAGGCCAATATAAACAAAACAATAACCCAATGAATGGTTAAATAGTTCCCCTCAAAATGTTACGCCTCTCTTAGCAACCCGATGTCTACATGACATCGTCAGTGCGCCACTCGACTAGAGGTTACGGCTCACCTACCGCCTCCTCTGGCTCCTCCTCAAGGAAACCGGCGACGGGACCTGAGTACCAAAGCAATTGGGTCAGACACGACGGTCTGGCAAGAGAATGAGAAGGTATAACAACATATAATAATAAATGGAATACCTTGAAAAGCATAGAAATCTGTTTAAACAAGAACTCTCATAGAGTAGATAAATCACTTGTTAGAAAACAGGTAAATCCGGTAACTAAGGAATTGGGAACTAACAAGATGGCAATCACATAAAGCTAAGTTGTAAGACCCTTACCCGAGTGAACCCGATTAGTGCTAATTAAGTTGCGTGTTAGTACTAAGCTTGATTAGTGATCTTGACTAAGTTGGGTTTGGAATAGCTTTCGAATTAGTTTTGGGGGATTTTTGATTGCTTGGTGCTTAGTGGGACCCTTCGGGGGTTTCCTTTTCATGACATTGCATATGATTGAGGTTTATCGGAGATTTCACATTCATTGTTTTAATCTCGTTTTATCGGTATTGTTAAGCTCTACAACTTTCATGTTGATCCCGTTCCCGTCTGAGATCCCGAAACCCGATTTCATAGCCTTGAGGGTAAAACAGTCATTGCACACCAAATTTGTACCCAAAACTTGATATTCCCGAAACCCGCGAAATATATACTTTTTGGAAACTAGATATTTTGACGATCATTTCTTCCTTCTTCGTCGAATCCATCCGAGGTCCCGAAATAGATGATTTCAGCCAAACAAGCTCCTTTAGTTGTGGGACCTAACCCTTCATTTGTTAACAAAGGGAAGCCCATTCTCATTTCCCACCCACTCTCCATGTTCCAGCACTAACCAACTGAACCTAGGGTTTCTTGCTTTTCTCTTCTTCTTCTTGCTTCTCCATCTCCAATCCACACCAAGAGTTCAACAATCAAGAGAGGAAGATCACCAACCTCGCCCTCATCTCGCAAGCTTCATCTTGATACCATTTTTGGGGAAATCTCCCAACCTTGAGATCTTCTTTGAGCTAGCTCTCTTCATTTGAAGGTCATCCAAGTAAGTAATCCTCCCCATCTCCTAGATTAGTGTTCCTCTAGCCCTTGAGAAGCTCCATTTGCATTATTGTAAGTTCTTTCATTCTCGTTCTTTGTGTAACCCATTTTAGGGTTTGTTTTGGGGATTTTGTTATAGCTTGGACCCTTGGCTTGGAAGAGTATAGGAGTTTGATTTCTTGAATTGAAGACACAAGGCAAGTGGATGTTTTGACTTTTATAAGCTTTCAATGATTTTGGAAATTTCCACTCATGCCTATTTATTACATTAGTTTGAAATAAATGCCATGATAGAGCTTTGGTAGTGTATTTATGGTAGTGCATTTATGTCTTTTAAAGTGTATTGGTGAATGTCATTTAAATTTCTTCTTGCTTATATCAAAGGTACCCTATTGTGAAATGGTTTCCTTCTATCTTTAATTTCATTGGATTTGATGTTGATGGATGAGGTGATGGAATGAACCCATATTGGAGATTTGGAGAAGTGTAGATAGAGGCATTGGAGGAGCTCTTAGCTCAATATTATTACAGGGATTAAGTGGAAGTGGAGAAAATGGTTTTGAGGAGGAGAAGGGCTCAATTCTGAACTCAGTGGGTGATTCCCGCACCTAACGGTCAGCCTGCGGTTGCCCGGCGGCTGGTGACTGGCGGCTAATCGCCAGGTAGCCGAAATGTCACGGTTGCTTTTCCAAAGAGCACACTTCTACACCTGAAAACTCGGTCAGCTCCACGGTTAGCCAGCGGCTAACCGCCAGATAACCGCATTTGGTGGTCAGCTTTCCAGTAAGCTGCATTTCTGCAGCCCAGCCGCGGTCAGCCAGCGGCTAGCCGCCCGTCCCAGCGGCGGCTAACCACCAGCTGACCGCCAGGTAACCGAAATTCCTCAGGTTTCGAAAAGCTCCTCGCTCGAACGAACTCTCCGGTTCTGTCACGCCCCCGAACCGAAACCTCGGGGGCGGGAAATGGGATTTAACATAAATTATATTTTTCTCCCAAGATCCGCGTGTGTGAAGACAACACATTCTGAATAATTTTGCGGAAGCATTTGTGGCGTTGCGACCCGAAGTCCGTGGCCATCGGATTCCGCGTCGCACTCAACCTTTAGTACATAGCTATTATATCAAGAATCATATCAGACTGGAGTAACCATCACAATAAATTACAGAGCTGACAGTAACAGGATGTCACATTCCCATATATGTTCAAGTTACAATTATCAATGTACATTAATTAAGAATCCCAAGAAAAAGGCTAATAAAAGCCATACAACAATAAGCTATAAACTACTACCCAAATGTGACGTAGCTCCGATGTCAAGCTCAATGTCTACATGATATAGCCGACAAAACAACCTGCAAGGCATGGCTCCACAGCCAACAAAAACACTCAACTCAGGACGAAGAAATCTGAACCTGAGTACCAAAAGTAGTGGGTCAGACACGACGGTCTGGCAGGTGGATGAAAAGATAACAAATATACTGAAGAATAAAACATAAAATAAATCATGATACTCAATCAAATGCTGCATATAATTAAACGGGTGCAAAAGTCGGGAATCTCGGGGAAGACCTGTATTCATTTCAAGCATGGGTAAAACATGACTATCTAATAAAACATGTGTTCATTTGAAACTTAAGTAAAAACATAAGTATACAACAAACCAGACATTCATAGCAGTCTTGCAAAACCAAAGTCCATTTGAAACATATGTGAAAATACGGATATTTAACAAACCGGGTGTTCGTTTAAAACAGGTGTAACCAAAGAAATCTGACAAGACTAATGTTCATTTAAAACATATCTCAAAGCAGGGATATTTAACCAATCGGATATTCATTTGAAACCGGTATAAACATAGTGATCTGGCAAAACGAGTGTCATTTGAAACATATTTCAAAGCATGGGTATTTAACAATTCGGGTATTCATTTAAAAACAGGTATAAACATAGATATCTGACAAACCAAATGTCCTTTAAAACAAGGCACGGATATTTAACAATTCGGGTATTCCTTTAAAACACGTGTAATCATATAATCTAGCAAAATCATTGATCGTATGGAACATATGTAAACGCATGGTTATTCACCCAACCGGCATTCATTTAAAACATGTGCGGGTACAAAGGACAGAAAACAATATAATAATAACTGAATTTACATTGGAGAATATTAGCACTTGTTTAAATAACAACTTTCATAAAGGAAACGAATCATGTATCGGAAAGCAAGTAAACAATATAAAACATGTCGGGTATCCAAGGAATCGGAAACTGGCAAGATGGCAATCACAAGAAGCTAAGTCCTCTATCAACGAAGCGACAAGAGTATAACGGGACGTTGGTCTAAGTCACACAAGGTGAGGAGACTCAACGTAAATCATATATACAATATAAATATACGGGAACGGGACCACGGTAGCGAACCGGGTATCGGGACGGGACCACGGCAATAACCGGGTATCGGGATCCAAACTGCAACTGGCGGGACGGGAGAGGGATTTCCAAGTCGGTGGATCAAACCGACAAGGTATCCAAGCTTAGTGATGCCGACTCATAGGTCAAAACCAATCGAGACATATGCAAATAAATCAAGTACAGTAAATAAACGGGTAAAACGGGGGTGCTCAAGGGCACACTGTCACTTCATATCGGGCAATACATTTCGGGACAAATAACTGTTACTAGTGTAACTTCAATGCTTTCGGGGAAACAAGTAAATCAAGTACAATAAATAAACGGGTAAAACGGGGTGCTCAAGGGCACACTGTCGTATCATGTGATGCAATGCACTTCGGGACAAATGACTGTTACTAGAGTAACTCCAATGCTTTCGGGAAAACAAGTCATATAATGCAAATCTCGAGAAAAGAGGTGAAACAATGAACTATAACAATTTCGGGAAAAGTATTAATTTCAAGATCTATTTAAGTGAATAGGGGTCCCGTATGTCGATTATAATCATTACTTGGTACTCCTTGAGTTTGAAGACATTCCGGGCTCCTTATGCACTTTTACTATTTTAAAATCTTAACATGAGCTTATGGTTAGTACTAGATGTTACAATAGGTCCATCCTAGGCATGACATTAATCCGGAAACATCGAGCAACCGATTCAGTCATCGAAAGGAATAGAATTAGCGATAACAAGGAAATAGACTTGTGTTTAGATATAAAGAAGATATCGCGTCGTTCCATCCCGTTCAAGATTGAAATGGATTGAACTTCGATGCCACCGAACCAACCGTGAGGCGTGTCGGCTCAAGACATTCTCACACTTGGTCCAAACAGTCCAAAAAGGGTAGTCAGGGTCCCACCTAAAACCAAGAATTAGTGTCTAATCAACACCATTCTTTTCTTTTAGTTCCCTAGTCTTAGAGACCTTAGATTAGGGTACAATTGGTCTTAACACTAAGGTATACACCCCTAGGACTCATAGAAGGCCCAAAGGTTTCCAAAAAAAACAAATATCAAATTTCACCGGTCCGATCGATCGGCCGAAATTTCTGTACCAGAAATGCACAGGGTCCGATCGATCGGCCCAAAAAGCCTTACTGTTAAAAGACAGGGCGATCGATCGATCGATCGGACCTGGGCATGCAGCAGGTCCGGGACACTGATTTTTCCTCCTCTTTTTCCTTTCCTTTCCAACACTTACACAATCACATAGAACTATAAACAAGATGGTTTAAATATATGTTTCCAAGACATTAAAATGAGCTAAAGAGCTCCTCATTTCAAGTTTCTCCTTTTTTCCATTCTTTCCATTCTTTCCATTCACAATAAATCTCAAGGTGGAGAAAACTTATTCATGTGAAACCATTTGAAACCTTGACAATATGATGCATACATTTTCCAAGCATGAACAAGAGGGAAATAACTCATCAATAAGCACATTTCGAAATCATTATTAATCATAGTAAAGACAACTACTAAAATCACCAAAACCCTTAATGAAACAAGTTTTTTCTCACAAAACATGTTAATAATCAAAACAATCCATTCATCCACTTGCCTTTGACTCTAATCAAGCAAATCAAGCTCCTAATCACCTCTCAAGCTCAAGATCCACAATCTCTACAAAAACCCCCAAAACAAACCCTAAAATGGGTTAAACAATGAAATGACCATGAAACCTTTCAATAATCAAGGTGGAGCTTCTCTAAGTCTAGAAGATTACAAATCTAGAAGATGGGAAGAATCACTTACTTGGAAGACCTTCAAATGAGAAGAACAAGCTCAAGGGAGGTCTCTAGGTTGGGAGATTTCTCCAAAAATGGTATCAATGGGGAGCCATGGTGAAGAGGAAGAAGAAGATGGTCTCCATTTCTTGATTGATGAACTCTTGGTGTGGCTTGGAGATGAAGAAGCAAGAAGAAGAAGAAGTTGCACAAGGGAAAACCCTAGGTTCAGCTGGAACAATGGTGAATGAAATGAATGAAGGAGATGGGTTCCTCTTATAAGCAAGTGAGGTTTGGGTCCCACAAATTAAAGAACTTGGGTGGCTGAAATCATCTAATTCGGGACCTCGGATGGATTCGACGAAGAAGGAAGAAATGATCGTCGAAATATCTAGTTTCCAAAAAGTATATGTTTCACGGATTTCGAGAATATCGAGTTTTGGGTACAGATTTGGTGTGCAATGACTGTTTTGCCCTCAAGGCCAAGAAATCGGGTTTCGGGTTCTCACCATTTGATATGATAGTGTGCCCTTGAGCACCCCCGTCTTGCCCGCTTGATTATTTACTTATCCTTGATTTGTTCGCATATGTCTCGATTGTATTTGACCTATGAGTCGGCACCACTAAGCTTGGATAACCTTGTTGGTCTGATCCACCGACTTGAAGATCCCCCTCTTGTCCCGCCAGCTGCAGTTTGGATCCCACTACCCGGTCATTACCGTGGTCTTGTCCCGATGCCGCAGATTGCTACTGTGGTCCCCGATGCCCGGCTCGCTACCGTGGTCATGTATAGTATTGTTTATGTATTTATATGAGATCCCCTGTTTCTCCTCGCCTCGAGTGACTGAGATCAGGGCCTAGTTATTGCTCTATCACCGTAGTGATAGAGGACTTAGCTTCGTGTGGTTGCCATCTTGCTTGTTCCCCGTTCCCTTGGTCACCTTTCATGTTTTTACATTGCATCCTTGTATTTAATGCTTATTCTTGTTTAGAGAAATTGTCATTTAAATAGGTTTTCATGTTCTGAAGATAAATTCATGTATTCCCTTATTGCCATCTTGCTTGTTCCCCGTTCCCTTGGTCACCTTTCATGTTTTTACATTGCATCCTTGTATTTAATGCTTATTCTTGTTTAGAGAAATTGTCATTTAAATAGGTTTTCATGTTCTGAAGATAAATTCATGTATTCCCTTATTGCCATCTTGCTCGTTCCCCGTTCCCTTGGTCACCTTTCATGTTTTTACATTGCATCCTTGTATTTAATGCTTATTCTTGTTTAGAGAAATTGTCATTTAAATAGGTTTTCATGTTCTGAAGATAAATTCATGTATTCCCTTATTGCCATCATATTTCCTCCATTTGCCAAACCGTCGTGTTTGACCTACTCTTTGGTACTCAAGTCCCGCCGTCGGTTATCCCGAGGAGGAGCTTGAGGAGGCGGTCGTAGAACCGCAGCAGTTGGTTGAGTGGCTTGCCGATGACGTCATGTAGACGTTGGTTGGTTGTGAGAGACTTATCATTTTGGGAAATGTTTAACCATTCTTTTGGGTTATTGTTTTGTAATATTGGCCTTTGTTGGCCTCTAATTTTGGGAATGTAATTAAATGATATTTTGTCTAACTTTAACAACTTTTGGGAAACATGCTATAGATCATTGCTCATTCTGATACAGTATTTTATACTTGATGTTAATGCTTGTATGATTAGAGATAGTTGTCTATTTGATTTGCTACATGCTTCCGCACTCAAAAGAAATATTCATGCAAGGTTGTGATATCCTCACCGCGGACACCTGTGGGAAATTAAATAAATTGTATCTTCTTGATGTAGATCCTTCAATCATTAATTTCATCCTTAGTCCCGATCCCGGATTCCCGGTCCGGGGTTGCGACATAAGTCCTCTGTCACTAAAGTGACAACAGTATAACGGGACGTTGATCTCAGTCACTCAAGGTGAGGAGATCCAACGCAAATCATATATAAAATATAAATATACGGGACGGGACCACGGTAGCTAACTGGGTATCGGGACCGGACCACGATAATAGACTGGGTATCGGGATCCAAACTGCAGCTGGCGGGATGGGAGAGGGATCTCCAAGTCGGTGGATCAAACAGACAAGGTATCCAAGCTTAGTGATGCCGAATCATAGGTCAAATAACAAATCGGGACATATGCAAGTAAATCAAGTACAATAATAGACGAGCAAGACGAGGGTGCTCAAGGGCACACTGTCATTTCATGTCGAGCAATACATTTCGGGACAAATAACTGTTACTAGTGTAACTATCATGCTTTCGGGAAAACAAATCATATAATACAAATCTTGAAATGAAGTGAAACAATGAACTATAACAATTTTGGTTAAAATGCTGGTTTCAAGATTTGTTTAAGGTGAATAGGGGTCCCGTATGTCGATTGTAATGATAACTTGGTACTCCTTGAGTTTGAAGACATTCCGGGCTCCTTATACACTTTGAATTTTCAAAACTTTGAATGACATCCTCGTGATATGGTTTCTTTCTCGAATGGCCTCATACAATGCCTAGTGAATCCCCTTCGATTGACAAAGCTCAGCGCTCGAGCGAACCGGAGAGTTCGCTCGAGCGAGGAGCTCTCCGAAACCTGGGAAATTTCGGTCACCTGGCGGTTAGCCGCCGCTGGGATGGGCGGCTAACCGCTGGCTGACCGCGGCGGGCTGCCAAAATGCAGCTTACTGGAAAGCTAACCGCCAAGGTACGATTAGCTGGCGGTTAGCAGCCGATGGGTTCGGCGGTTAGCCGCTGGCTAACCGTGGAGCTGACCGAGTTTTCAAGTGGAGAAGTGTGCTCTCTGGAAAAGCAACCATGACATTTCGGCTAGCTGGCGGTGACTGGCGGCTAGCCGCCGGGTGACCGCAGGCTGACCGCCAGGTGCGGGAATCACCCACTGTGTTCAGATTTAAGCCCTCTCTCCTCCTCAAAACCATTCTCCCCACTTCCACTTGGTCCCTGCAATAAAATTGAGCTAAGAGCTCCTCCAATGCCTCTATCTACACTTCTTCAAAACCCCATTATGTGTTCACTCCATCACTTCTTCCATCCACATCCCATTCCATACAAAGGAAGAAGGAAACCATTTCACCATAGAGTACATTTAGTACAAACAAGAAGAGAATTAAATGACATTCACCAATACACTTATAAGTCATAAATGCACTACCAAACTCTAACATGGAAATTTATTTCAAACCAATGCAATAAATAGGCATAAGTGGAAAATACCAAAATCATTGAAAGCTTATAAAAATCAAAACATCCACTTGCCTTGGGTCTTCTAACAATGAGATCAAGCTCTAATACTCTTCCAAGCAAGGAATCCAAACTATGAGCAAAAACCCCAAACAAACAAACCCTAAAATGGTCAAACAATGAAATAACAAGGAAACCTTATAACAATGAAGGTGAAGCTTCTCTAAGGCCAAAGGAACACAAATCTAGAAGATGAAGGGGAATACTTACTTGCAAGGTCCTCTAATGGCAATGGCAAGCTCAAGGAAAGTCTTGGAATGGAGGGTTTTCTCCACAAAACTATCAAGAGGAAGCTCTCAAGGACGTGAAGAAGAAGATGACCTCAACTCTCCTATTGGTGCAAGCTTGGGAGTGGATTGAGGATGAAGAAGCAAGAAGAAGAAGAAAAGCTGCCAAAAGCAAACCCTAAGTTCTTTTGTGCTGGAAAAAGGGAATGGAAGGGAAAGGCTCTCCTAATAAACAAGTAAGGAGTGGGCTCCACCACTAACCAATCTAATTGGGCTGAAATCATCTCTTTCGGGGCTTCTAATGAATTCAACGAAGAAGAAAGAAATGATTGCCGAAATATCTAGTTTCCAAAAAGCATATGTTTCACGGGTTTCGGGAATATCAAGTTTTGGGTACAAATTTTGTGTGCAATAACTGTTTTGCCCTCAAGGCTATGAAATCGGGTTTCGGGATCTCAAATGGACACGGGATCAACATGAAAGTTGTATGGAATTACAATACCAATAAAACGAGATTAAAACCATGAATACAAAAGTCTCCGATAAATCCTCGAGCACATGCAAAGTCAAGGAAAGGAACCCCTAAAGGGTCCTACTAGTTACCAAAGCATTCAAAGTAGCCCAAAACTAGAATCAAAGCTATTCCAAGCCCAACTTAGCCAAAATCACTAATCAAGCTTAGTACTAACATGCAACTTAATTAGTACTAATCGGGTTCACTCGGGTCGGGGTCTTACAAGAAGCAACTTATATACACTATCTTTACTTTAATGTCTGCTCTCATTATTCCCTAGCAATGGGCTCATAATCCTGAGACATTAATGAACTCAAGTTTCTATCTATTCATTTGCTTTGAGTCACCAATGAGTGAGGCCAATTGTAGGTCAACACCTCGGTGATTTGGGTATGTGGTAGTAGAGTTGTGGGAACATTCAATGGTCAAGATGAAATCTATCTTTAATATCCCCTTGTGCCAATTAATAGATTTATCATTGGTAAGTGCGCACCCATTCCAATTAAGAGTTAATTGGATCGGTACCAAATGATCACTATAATTAATTGGGGCTCAAGGATAATAAGATATGGATCTATTTTGGTGGACAGGTCCAATTGATCCATGGATATAGATGGAGGGGCCTACTTGTGGTAATTGGGAAGTTTAGGGTCTTCATTGTAATATATTCCTAAGACTGGAGTTCATTTGCATTTATATAGTGGAGTTATTTGTAATTAACTGTGGGCCCAGATTACACATGAGATGTGGGGTCGCGTGTCCCAGTTGGAGCCAGCTTTCTAAGGAATCCATAGTGGTCCCCATGCTAGCCCAAGATATTAGAAATGTACTAATTGTAGTATAACTCTAAAAGGAAATGGAAAGTTACTATTTCTATTTTAAGTAAGACTTCTAATAGTAGTGATAGTAAGTTACTAATTATTAATGGAAGTGAGACTTCTATTTTAATTAGTAAAAGAGGATGTTACTAATCATATTTGAAGTAAGACTTCTAATTGTGATTTAGTAAGCAAC
The DNA here is from genome assembly GCA_038049695.1 of Cinnamomum chago. NCBI lineage: Eukaryota > Viridiplantae > Streptophyta > Magnoliopsida > Laurales > Lauraceae > Cinnamomum > Cinnamomum chago. Next base: position 38,188,399 of record CP142456.1, read on the forward strand.
TAATTGTTATGGAAGTAAGACTTCTATTTCAATTAGAAAGATGAGGTTGCTTAAGTGCTATAAAAAGGGGAGAGGAGGCCTTGGACGTCCAACACTATTCCATGCGTTGGGATTCACGCCCAAGGCCCTAAGATTGTGCAAGAGTTGCACACCACTCTCTCTCTCCCTCTTCTAGTTTCCTTTAGGGTTTTCTCTTGGAGATTCCACCATCTTCTTGAGAAAAGAGAATCTGATACGAGTCATAGCGTGGAAGATCAAAAGGTGTTGGAGAATCTGATTTGATTAGTGAAGGTGTTCATCATCAAAGAAAGAGATCAACTTCTCCATTAGAGCACTACAAAGCTCCAAAGGTATAATCTACATCCTTGTATGTTGTAGATTTCGTGGTTGCATGTTTAGGTGTTGTTTTCTATCTTCTAGATATGTTATATTGTTGTACATGATTTATGAGTTTGAGGGATTGCATCCTGGATTGGGTTTGTTGCCTTCTACATAGTTGATCCCTGCATCAAGTGGGTCAAAAGTTTTGAAAATCTATCCACGAGGCCCACCTACTTCCAACAGGCTCCGCCAAGCTCTTGATTCGGAGTGGTGGCCCCTAGGCTCTCGCACAATCGTGCGACCTCGGTACTCCATCCTTCGTGTCTTATGAGCATTTTCCTGGCTCAGGGATCGTCCCTGCTCTTCTTTCGCAGCCTCCAGTTTCAATAACAGGCAGTTGATTGTTTCCTACTGCCGCTTGACTCCCTCGACCAGATCTCAAACAACATCTCTACAAGTCTGTTTGAGTTGGGCATACGTATCCCGTGGCAGGACGCGCTTCAGGGGGGCCACGGCTCTACTTCTCGTGTGTTTCTACTTGCAATTTATCCACGGAAGGTGAAATTATTGCACGGCCCAAGCCTGCATGCTAAACTTCTTATTGGACCCGTCCTTTCCTATCTGCAGAAGGGATGGTCCAGTCGATTTCTGCGCACGGGACATATTCGAAATCTACCCCATCTGAGTGGTTGGTCAAAGGATCTTTACTCGACCGTTCTTATCATCCCCTAATATGGGCTTCCTCTACCTGAGATGGAGGTCGTCCAATATGGGGTTGTGATCCTGGATTATGCTCTTGATCTTTTATTTTTCTCAGCAAGAAGAAGCGTTACTGGGTTTTTTCCCTCTTCGCTTCCCACAGACGACGCCAATTGTAGAGTCAAAAATTGAGATGGGTTCCAGATGGTCCTTTTTTATTTGAGTGAGATCCTCCAGATGGGCCCTGTAAAATTCAAACAAAGAAGTCTCGATCAATGGGACCGATCGAGTTTCCTCTGATACTTAAGTCAGCCACTGAGATTGAAAATTCATGTAATGATTAGTTTTTGATATCTTTTTTCACGTACCTTTTCCTTCATACAACCCCCCCCCCCCCCCCCCCCCCCCCCCGCTTTTATTTTCTTCTTCCCCCACTTCCTCATGTTGCTTGACACACCATTTTTCTCACCTTCCCCATCACAGCATGTGAAAAGATTGTGGCCCCTTTTCGTGGGATGTTCCTTCCCCACTTCCGTTATTGCCTCTCTCCCCTCTGCCTGTTGTTCTAGCTTGGTTTGAGTCAGTCTTACAACAAACGAATCCTCCCTTCTTGGGCTAATTTCGTAGGTTGGGTCTGTTTTGGCCCAAACGCACTTCCAAGTCGTTCAAACTCCCACCCACACTTATGATTCGTCATTCCTCTCTTTTATTTATTTGTGATTCATCTTTCTTTGCCCTAGCAATTTGCTTCTACATTCTTCATGGTGCCGGTTAAGAGTCTATATCAAAGAAAGGTACAGAAGTACTATTCCTGGACACCTAATAAGAAATTGGAAACCCAAAACTTCCTAGCATTTTGTTTTCTACATTTTCCATGACACCCATTTAGTATCAATCTGGATCAATTTGTTTTCTTTATTCTTCATAACAGCTATTAAGAATCAGTTTTGAACAAAGAGAACTACTAAGGTAAGTTTCGGGACTCCTATTAAGAAATTGGAAACCCAATAAATATCCTCGCAATTTTATTTTTTTTTACATTCTTTGTGATGCCTTGGAATCAGTTTGGATCAGTTTAATTTTTTTTTTTTATTCTTCATGATGCTTATTGAGTCATGGTTTCGATCAAAGAAAATTATAGAGGTGTAAATATAAATTTGTATATGTTATTATTCTATGAAAAGGTTAAAGCTCCTCTCTCTCTCTCCAGCCACGGGGTTGTGCCCTCCTCCCGTGGCCTCTCGAACGGAGCCATAACTATGATCGACTACTTGTACACGCACGCCATTTAGCAGAGTATCTACGGCCACAATTGGTTTTATGCTCGCCATTTAGCAAAGATCATCTATGCTCGTGGTTGGTTCCATCTTGAAGAGAGAGTAGCATTGGTGTTGATGCAGGGACCTGACTCTTATTTATCCCAATAAATGACCTGAACATTGTGGGCCACGTCATGAATGGATGATCAATGACAATAGATTTATGGGTCATGTAACGGAGTTTTTTTTTTCTTTATTTCAAGTGAAGTACTCACATACACCCAAGTCCCCAACCAACAGCACCACCGCTCTTAAGTTCAGATTTCTAAGTCTTTGATGATAAATCTGAGTTTAAGGAGAAGAGGTCTGGGGTGGGGCCCAATTATTTGCAAATCTGTATGTTCAGTTGCCTCTAGTTCATCTAGATTACATCGATATGATTTGCAAATGGAGTGGATGATCGAAAGGCAATTATAAATAAAAATTTTCTATTTTTATATTTTCAAAGTATACTTTTGCTGTGCAATATGATGACAACATAGCATTATTTTGAAATTAAATGTATATATATTTTTATATGAATGTTTTGATTACAATTTTGACTAAATATTAATATTAGCAAGGGCATATTTTGCTAAGTACAATTTTCAAATTGAGATTAGCTCCAATTGATTTTGACAATCACTTTGACCTATAAACTATCATCAATTCCAATACCCAATTTGAACCATCATCAATTCAATTCCAATACCCAATTATCTTTTAATCTTATTTAATATAATCCAATTCCAAAACCCACTTTTCTTTAATCTTACTTAATCTAATTCAACTCAATAAAAGATAATTTATTACTCACTCCCCATCTCCTCCCCACTCTTCCCTTTTTTTATGTCTCTCTCTCCTAGGAACACCACTCCATCTCTCTGACTCGCCTCGTCCAAGCTCAGTCTCCCTCGTCATTTTTTTTTGTTTTTTTTGCTAGGATACAAGTTTTATATTACCCAAGTGTGAAGGTGATGCAAAGGAGAATAATCAAAACCCAACAAAGATGTTTTACTTGAACCATTACCTCCATCATTTGGTAAGTGTAAAAATAATATTTCAAGTTTCTACAAAAAAAGTAATTCTTTATATTTATTATTTATTTAAACTTCAATTGTGTGATTTTAAGAAAGCCTATAAATTCTTTGTTTGTTAGAAATACTTCTATCTTAGATTTTATATGACATAAACATATGAAGTCAAAATCAGATTTTTTTTATTTCTATCATAAAATTAAATGGTAGTTTCCTATATGACTTCCCATGCCAATCACAGGGGCATTTTGCTAGTATATATGATTTTGAATAGAAGAAATTTCAATTGAGCAATGACATTTCTGTTAATAAAGTATGTCCATCCAAAGTGAGATTCATCAAATTGACATTGTGGGTCACCACATTTTAGAGCCCATTAAATTGAAAGGATGCAATAGACAGCCATATGCTTGTGGGAAAGACCAATCATGCAGCTTGAGCTTTTAGTTTGTACTTTCACTACAAAAAAAGGACTTTTAGTCTCGCTTTTAAAATGAGCTTTTGTGTCGCTTTTACAATAAAGTTACACAGTATGGTCTGATGTGTCACTTTAGAAGAGTAAACGAGGAGGTTTGTTGTGTCACTTTTCTATAACGCGACACACACAAAACAAATCTATATCTCGTTTTTTTCTTAAAGTGACACTAGTGAAGAAAATTTTTAAAATAAATCCAAACTAAATATTGAGGATGGTTTTCCCCACTAAACAAAAGTGACACAAGAAGTTTGGTTGTTATTTTCTTTCGGGAAATCTACCCCATATAAAAGGGGCAGTTTTGGTCGACACAATGCCCATATCTACCCCATATATATTTTTATTTATTTATTTTCTACCCATATTTATTTATTTATTTATTTTATATAAAAGCGGCAGTTTTGTTTTTTTGTTTTTATATCTCAATACCCATACACGTGCCATACCCATGTATAAAAATTGCCATCATACACGTGCCATACCCATATCTATACACTACTACAATTTTAGGCTTTAATACCCCCCCTTATACACCCCATAAAGCCACTCTCTCTTCATTTCATTTCCTTCCTCCTTCCCACTCTTTATTTCCCCTCCCGAGCCAAATCCCTTTCCTACCGTGCCAAATCCCTTCCCTGCCCTAGCGCCGGAGCCGCCAAGTTTTCTCCCTCCCTCTCTCTCTCCCTCCCTCTCCCTCTCCCTCTCCCTCTCCCTCTCTCCTTTGCCCTCACGCGCCCAATTTCTGCAATCCCGCCGCACCAGAGACGCCACCACCGGAGCCGCCATGTGCTCTCTCTCTCTCTCTCTGTCGCTCTGATCGTGATGCTCTGTTTGGTTTGCTTTGGAAGCTTTCTCTTTCTCTCCATGTCGCTCTGAGCGTGATGCTCTGTTTGGTTTGCTTTGGAAGCTTTCTTTGAGAAAGAGAATAAAGGAACAGGTCCACTTCTAACAACCCACTGCCAGAGGAAGTAAGACCCACATCAGAGTTTAGTTTGTTTTAATTTGCAATATCCAAAAACCCATGTAGGTTTCAGTGCCAGTCCTCAATCGTCTTCCTGTTTAGTTTACCTTAGATGATTTTATGCAGCTCAAAGTTGTTTTTTTTTCATGGCATTAGATGGGTTTTCACTTCATTTGGAAAAGAACTTGATGAGATTCTTGTTTGGTTTTTGTGTGTTTTGATTGAAATGGGTGTTTGATTCTTAGGTGAGGTTTGTGGAGATCAGCAAGAAGAGTACTTGGGGGGAAAGGATTTCAGCTTTGGCAAGAGAGATATGGAAGAAGGAGATGTGCATATGCACAAGAGCAGTGGAGAGAAGGGGAAAGCTATGCCTCCTACGAGTGTAATGACTAGGCTAATACTGATTATGGTGTGGAGGAAGTTTATCCGGAACCCAAACACCTATTCGAGTTTGATTGGTCTCACATGGTCTCTAGTTTCGTTCAAGTAAGTAGAACCGAGCATTTCTCTGAGACAAAACATTATCTTCTTCTGCTCTGCAGAGACATTCCTAACACTTTTGTTGTTTTATTATTTCTCTGCTTGTGTTTGTTGGGTTCTGTTGCAGATGGCGTGTTCAGATGCCTGCTATTATAGCCAAGTCCATTTCGATATTGTCGGATGCAGGTCTAGGCATGGCCATGTTCAGCTTGGGTGAGTTCTTTTGTCTGCAACATACCCCTCTGTTTTCAAAGATCATTTAATAACTACAGTCTCCAGTAGAGTAGATTAATCCCATTTGTATGCACCCTGTCACTTTTTCACTTGGACTGTATGTTTCCCCACTTTAGAAATGTCCAAAACAAAGTCCCATCCAAACAAAGATTACTTTAAAAAACAGAACAAAGAAAGAAAATCATATTAGTAATTAAACCATATTTCACTGCAACTGATTTGATGATATGCACCATCACATTGATCAATTCTTCACCTATCCATAAAACTTTCTTTGAAATGAAATCTTGGCCAATTCTCATACAAAGACATCACTGTGATATTTGATGTGACACCAAGTCCCACAAAGCACATTTCTGTTTAAAAAGAAAGTTACATGGGGTCTCAATCACTACAGATGTATCATTATATGAACTGGGTTTTTGAATCTACATCTATTGCTAGAGCCCTGCTCATTTATCAGGAGGACTGGGACCATCACTTGATAAAGTAAGAGTCACATGGAGTAGTATAAAAGCAAAAAAGTGTCCTTGAGTAAATTGCTTAGTTCCAACCGTCTGATTGGTGGCCATCATCAAGTGGACAGGCCAAAAAAAAAAGAAAGTTGTATATAAAATTAGTTGGGAGTAGTCCCCCATGTAGGTGGAGCCATGTGGACAGGATAGTCATACTCATAGCATTCCATCTGCATTCAAAACAATATGTTTGATGTTCTGTTTCTACAGTAGTTAATATTTATATATTTAAATTGATCTGATGATCTGATGAAATGTCTTCTCTTGTGAGTTGTTGGATTGGATGTGAGTTGTGATGTGGGGTCTACTGAAATTCCATAGGCAACACATTATGTGAGTGATGACTTGTGTCTTTGTGACAGGTCTTTTACAGTGAGAGGCTTAACAGGCATTATGGTGTCGATGTGTTCATCATCTCCAACTTCCTTTCATCATTCCCTTACTTGGTTGCAGTGGCTGGCACATCAGGAACAATAACATACTTCATGGTGAAACTTCATTCGGGGTTTTCACACTATGCTTACTATGTTCTTAATCTCTTCAGCTGCATTGCAGTGATAGAGTCATGATCGTTGCATCACTGGTGCCTAACTTCTTGATGGGCATAGTAACAGGAGCTGGAATTATGGTAAAGAGCTTCTCTAATTAACTTGTACAAACATCATTTTTAACATGTTATCTTCTCTAATGGCTGATATCACAGGGGATTATGATGATGACCGCCGGATTCTTTCGACTCTTACCTGATCTTCCCAAGCCATTTTGGCGCTACCCCATTTCATATATCAGCTATGGATCGTGGTCCTTGCAGGTAACCTTTTTCCTTTCTAACATCTTTTACCATGGTAGGCCATGAAACACCATTATCATCTAGTCAAAAGATCAGATGGTGACTGAATGTGGGTCACATATGCATTTATTTATGGCTGTGGACCTGTGGTAGCGTCAAAAGTATGGTACTTCCATCTCCCATATTTATTTGCATCTCTTGGCAGCCAATTCAGATTGAGCTTGTTTAATGGAACAAAGGATCCAAAACTAGCCTTGCTTAGAAGAAAATTTACTCACTGACAGGTATCAAACCAAACCTACCTAGAGGCCAGCCAATTCGGCCCTTTGACCTGGGGCCCCAGCTTGGCCCAGCCCTCAAAAGGCCCTTAAAACTAGGGCTTAGACAAAATATTGCTGGCCCTCTAAATTTGAGGGCGGGCTTGGACGGATATTGTATTTTTCATTATATATATAAATACTCTTTTTAATAAATGGGAAATAGTTTATATCTTGTCCAGTGCTAGGAGCTCAACATACATTGGATCATTTAAAATAATGATATTTGCAAGAATGATAATGCAAGTCTTTATCTTCCCATCTCAATTGGGATTTGTGTGTCACAGATTGTAATTTGCTACCTATCCTAAAGGTTAAGGACAACATGTGAATTATTGATTTTCATACATAACGATTACGCATCATGTTTGTTTGCACTCATTTATGCATCACATGTGTAAATGAGGTGTGTAAATAAAGTCAGTTTCATTTATAAATTTTTTATTATTCTTATATAATAAATATCTTCTAATCTTCAATCAGCCAACTGAATAAAAAACAATCCTTTTGAATTTGTCATGTTGCTTGTTGTAAACATTGTCGGTCACAAAGGAGGATGGTTAATGTTCGGTTGACTTGCATAGTTTTCGGTACGTTAATGCTTATTGAGTGTTAGTTGTAGATGGTGATAGGAATACAAGGTCATCATATTAGTGAATTATTGATTGCACCTAGTTTGCTTGCTACTATGATCTTATGACATGTGAACTGCTAGTGTTTCAATTGCTCTTTCTCTAGTGACAAAATGTTTTCTCTTTAACATGAATCCTTGATATTGTTGGTTAAACTCTCCTTCTTACTTGATTATATTATTGATACATAGTCAAATTGTTATTATTTTGTAGGTGAATGAAGAACTTAATTAAATGGAGATGGAATGCCTTTTGCTAAGTGGATCTACTAATTAGGTTAAGTTAATTTTGGTTAGTTAGGGATTTCCGGAAATTGTTTACAATGTAGCTTGCCTTTTTTTGAATGCTTTTGTGAAGGTTTTGGATTATGTCGTGACGCTTTGGTTACGAATTTGAAGGTTAATGTAAATAGTTTGGATTATGGATGGATTCAAATTGGCTATGTTTTGAATAGTTTGTTTGATTTAGTGCGTGGACGAGCAAGTACGTTCTTTAATGTGAATGGTGAGATTAATTTCCAATTAATGAAATGGTTCTTATTGAATGTTGCTATTTATATTTTTTTGCATCTTTTGTAAGGCAGGTTTAGTGATTTGAAAGTGTATCCATACTGCAGCATGTTATTAGTAATGTATATATTGCATTTTTATTTAAAAAAAATGGATGGTATCTCGCTTCTATGGAAACTGTCACAACTGATGACTACTTGTGTCACTTTTGGTCTGAAAACAACATATTGATCACTGCTTTTGAAAAGGGAGACAACAAAGTTATCTTTCTTGTGACGCTTTTAAGTTATTTCAGTGTCACTTTTGGGTTTAAAGTGACACAAGTAACCATTTTCTTGTGTTACTTTGATAACAGAAACTGACACAACAAATGTATTTCTTGAGACGCTTTTACGAACTTTTAGTGACGCCGGCAGATGAGACGTTGCATAGTAATCAGAAAAGCGACACAAACCACTTTTTAAGACACTTTAAAAGTGACTCATTAAGACATTTTTTTTGTAGTGTTTGCACCACCCACTTCAAAAAACACTGCTTCGGGTTGCAACCAAATTTTCCTTAAACAAATAGAAGGGCTAGTGTGGGATGGAAAATAGAAGCAAGCAAGGACACATTTGTTTCCTTATTAAATACAAAAAGGCAAATTAAATTTCCTCTTCAGCTTGCAAGGTTGATGATAATCTATCTCCACAACTTTTGGTTGGGTGGTTTGTTAGAAAAGTTAGGGTGACATTGCATCTAAGCTAGACAATTGATATTGTCCTGGTTTTGAACCTCGTTGCAGATTGTGAAGTATAACTTAAAGACAATGATAGAATCAATGTAACCATTTAAGTTTATTCATTAAATTGGTCCCTTTTTATGTTACGACTAGGGCTGTCAAAGGGCCAGGCTGTCAAAGGGCCTGGGGTGTCCTAGCCTTACCCTCAATATATGCAGGGCCGGGCATGAGTGGGCCAAAGCCCTCGAGGGCCTGCACTATCTAGGCTCTTATCCTACCCTCAAGGGCCAGGGCTAGGGCAGGACTCAGGGCCTTTAAACAAAAAAAAAACCTTTTTTTTTAACATTGTTGCCAAAATCTAACTATGATCGAGTGCTATCTTGTCTAACCTCAATTACAAAAGAGCCATGAAAAAATTATCATTATCTTGTTTAACCTCAATTGCAAAGGAACCATTAAGAAAACATCGGGAGAATATAAATTGTCTCTAAGAACTTTCTTTTATCAGATAAACTTTTGGTGACTTGGGTTCTAGACATATGATTTTATTTATTTTGTCAACGTAGGAAAATGGTTAAAGAGTATAATCTATTTCACACCTCTCATATGAATTTCAAATGAATTTTATGTATGAAACCATTCCAGCAATGTTTTTATCTTTGAAAGTTCTAAACCATTTACACTCACATTCCTGTTATCAATTGACATGATTTATTTATTAAACACTGATATGACTATTATGCATTCTTGGATTTTAGTCACAATAATATATGCAATTAGAAATAACTATTAGTTTAAACTTTTAAGAATTGAGAATTATAATTATCTAATTAAAAGAATATTTGGTTCACCCCATATCCTTAAAGTTCCATACACATTCAAACTACCTCTATGAATTGGTTGACATCCCAAGCAACTCTATACAAGAAAAATTGTATAATTATTAATAGGAAGAAGTACACCCCCTTTTGTACTAACAAGGATTTATATAAATGATTTAAAAGGTCTAAATAAGATATTAGAAGCAACCGTGCAACACTTATTGCTTATGTATTAAGTATAATACATAATTAATTAAATATAGATGAAATGAACCAACTATGTATGCAGGTGTGGATTTTTAGGGCATTTTGTAATGGGTAGGTGGGTATGAAATTTCCATCATATCCCCTATTGCTACTAAGTGACTACAATAAGGGCATTTTACACACACACACACACACACACACACACACACACACACACACACACACACACACACACACACACACACACATATAATTGTCGCGGCCCCGGACCGAGTTAGTGCCAAAGGGCACTCCTAATCCATGATGGCGATCTAAGGTGGTGTGTATTTTTCTTTTTCTTTATTGATTCGTACGTGGATGACGAAGAAACACAACATCCGTGTACGTAATTTCGCACAGGTTTCTGCATTGAGGATGCCATGCTCACAAGCAAATTACAATCGGGGTGCGGAAGCATGTAGCAAACCAAGTCTAGAAAATCATTCCAAGATAATAAGACTGATAGCACCATTTTTATATATAACATGATGTCAGAGTGAGCAACGATCATGTAGCATTCCCAAAGCATAAAGTTAAATATTTACACAACAAAAAAGTTTAATTAAACATCCCCCTAAAAGTAAAGGCCAACAAAGGCCAGTACAACCAAAGTCCCAAAATGAGAAAATCACCCTCCCAAAAGAAGTTTCGCAACTCATGGCATGACCCAATGTCTAGACGCCATCATCAGCTTGCCATTCTCCTACACGTTGCGGCTCTTCGGCCGCCTCCTCTAGATCCTCCTCGGGGGCAACAAGTGGTGGAAATAGGTGGGCCTCGTGGATAGGTTTTCAAATCTTTTTGACCCACTATCCAGAAGGCTATAAAACCCAATCCAGGATCCATGACCTTAATCTCAGCCATCATGATCAGTAAATGAACCTATCAAGAAGATAGTACAATAACCAACAAGAATCCATAATAATCTACAACATGCAAGGAAGTAGATTATACTTATGGAGCTCGGTTGCGCTCTAATGGAAAAGTTGCATCTTTCTTTGATGATGAAACTCTTTCACGTATCAAACAAGAATCTCCAAGACCTATTGATCTTCCGCGTTATGACCCTCTAATCAGAGCTCTTTTCTCAAGAAGATGGGTGAGATCTCCAAGAGAAAACCCTACTAGAAACTCCAAGGAAACTGGAAGAGAACTAGAAGAGAGAAGCGAGGAAGAAAAGATGTGCAACTCTTGCACATAATGGGCTGGGCGTGTACTTCTTAATGTATTGACGTCCAAGGGTGTTTATTCCCTTATTTATAGCCCTCATGACTCCTCTTTTAACTCTCTTACTAATTTGTATTAGAAGTCACACTTCCACACAAATTAGTAGCTTACTATTACCACTATTGGAAGTCTCACTTCAAATAGAAATAGTAACATTCTAATTCCTTCCTTTTAGAGTTCAAGTAAGATTAGTAACTTTCTAATATCTTGGGCTAGCATGGGGACCACTAGGGATTCCTTAGAAAGCTGGCTCCAACTGGGACACCGCGACCCCACATCTCATGTGCAATCCAGGCCCACAGCTAATTGCAAATAATACCACTATATAAATGCAATTGCACTCCAGTCTTAGAAATAAATTACAATGAAGACCCTAAACTTCCACAGTACCACAAGTAGGCCCCTCTATCAATATCCATGGATCAATTGGAGTAAATCTGTCTCATCCAATCATAGATCCACATCTTATTATCCTTGAGCCCTAATTAATAACAGTGATCATCAATACCATCCAATTAACTCTTAATCGAGATGGGTGCACACTTACTAATGATAAATCCATTAATTGGCACAAGGTGATAATATAGATAGATTTCATCTTGATCATTGGATGTTCCCACAGTCCTACTACCACGTACCCAAGACATCGAGGTGTTGACCTACAATTGGCCTCACTCATTGGTGACTCAAAGCAAATGAATACATAGAAACTTGAGTTCATCAATGTCTCACGATTGAGAGCCTATTGCTAGGGAATTATGAGAGTAGTCCTTAAATCGAGAAAGTATTTCATAAGGTGCTTCTCATGGTCCTTCAATACATCTAATGTACAAGCACTATGATCCAGAATCTTACATTCTGATGATCGAGACAAATCACGCTAGCTCATAGTGATCAAAGTGCTGCAACCTTATCAGATGAGATGACCAGTCTCATCACTGGTTGTGAAGATATTTAAGTGTAAGATTTGCAACATATGTCTCCTGTATATGGATCTCATCCATACACATACATCACATCTAATATTCTAATTGGACCTGGTTCATTTCATCAACCATTGTATTGGTCATGTGCATTAAGTAATAAATCAACATTCATCTCATGAAAGGAAAGCATAATTTTATTGATAAATAAAGAAAATTAATCAATTTATTACATCAACTGATAAATTGAGACCATACAATCTAACAATCTCCCACTTGGGCTCAATGCCAGTTAGGGTTGCATCTCATGCCCATCCCATCTACATGTTACTCAAAGACTATGGTAGTCAAAGGCTTAGTAAAGGGATCTCCCAGATTATCTGCAGAGTCTATCTAGGTGATAGCAGTATCACCTCTCTGCACAATCTCTCTGACCACGTGTTACTACCTCTGTATGTGCTTTTGGCTCCTGGGTTCCTTGGACTTATCGACTGCCCTACTGTTATCACAGTAAACTGTGAGTGGTTGTTCTTCCAAAAGTATCACTCTAAGTTCCATAAAGAATCTTTTGAGCCAATATGCTTCCTACAGCATAAACACATACCTAGAAGTTGATTTCCTGGAATCCTTATCTGACATGAAGTCAGAATCTGTGTGTCCGACTGGAATTAGTTCATTACTGCCATAAATCAACATGTAATCTCTAGTCCTTCATAGGTATTTGAGAATACATATTACAGCAGTCCAATGTTTAGGTCCTGGGTTAGACTGATATCTGCTAACTAGGCCCACTGCATGACAGATGTCCGGTCTAGCACATAGCATAGCATACATGAGGCTACCAACAACCGAAGCGTATGATATCGACCTCATCTGCTCCTTTTCCGTAGGTGTCTTGAGACAATGATCGTTGGAAAGGTTCACTCCATGCCTGAAAGGTGTAATACCCTTCTTGGAGTCTTACATAGCAAATCGTACCATTACCTTTTCTATGTATGCAGCTTGGGATAAGCCAATCATCCTATTTTTCCGGTTTCAATAGAGTTTGATCCCTAGGATGTAACTAGTTTCTCCCAATTCCTTCATATCAAAAGTCTTGGCCAACCAAACTTTTATTGTTGACAACATTCCAACGTCTTTCTCAAGGAGTAGGATGTCATCGACAAATAAAACCAAAAAGACTACTGTCGCGACCCCGGAATGGGTTCCGGGCCCGCGACGTTGTTTTTCTGTTGTTATGTTTGTTTTCCCACAGGTTCCCGCGGTGAGGATTCCCGGAACACGCGGAATCTGTCTCACATGATCAAGTTTGCGGAAGCGTGTAACAAATCACGTCAAGATAAGCACCAATAAAAATTTAAGAGCTATGACAAAATAATATCAAGACATAGTATCACAAGGAAGGAGTTAACAAGGCAATCCCATCATAATTCAAGTTATGAGACTAACACAAAAGTTGTTAAGTTTAGTTACATCCCATAAGAGGCCAATAGGGGCCAATACAATTCTCAATATAACCAAAAGGAACCCATGACAAAATGAAACGCAACTCAAGAACCTGCCCGACGTCTAGTTGACATCGTCGGGTTGCCACTCTCAGCCTGGGGGTGGCTCAAGAGCCTCCTCCGGACGCTCCTCCTCAAAGGCAACGTCACCTGCACCTGGGCACCAACATACAAGGATCAAACACGATGGTTTGGCAGGTAATCAATTTAGGCATGAGCATGTAATAAGTAAATGTTTAAAGAAATGTATAAAGACCTTTTGTTGAATCGTAAATAGTTACATGACTAAGGTACATTTCAAATTACGAGCAAAGCTAGCATGAATACTTATATTATCATGAATAGTTACGATCCACAGTGAGCACATCCTTTCTCTATCATTTATAATGAAAAAAGAAAGCACGTACGACAAGCACGATATACATAATATAATCACGACACGATTCCCACATATACGGGGATTTCGGCCGCGAGACCGGACACGCACGATGTGTAATAAAATACACGACCAATCTGCAGATAGTCCACATGTTTAAGGACCCCCAGAAGTGGATCAAACTGAAAGGGCAGTCCAAGCTCAGTGGTGTTCACTTAAATTCATGAATGCACAAAACACGCAAAACACTGTCTAAACATGTCGAGATAAAAGGGGAAAATCACTTATCAAAACACGACAAAACACGACTAGCAAAAGGCATAATTAATATGCATAACACGCCTAGGAAGTGACCCCTTTTTTTCACTTTTGGAACAAATCTTCGAACAAGCTTGTACATAACATTCAAAACGAATACACAATGATATTCATTGTATCGAAAGTTAAAGTACGAACACAAAGTCTATCAAGCATGAAAGTCCAAGAACGAATCTTAGAGGGGGGGGGGGTGAATAGGGTGAGCTCTAAGAACCTAGACCAATTTTAATTCTTTTACCTTTTAAGACAATTAAGCTTTGATGAAGATTAATTATCTTGTAATAGAGAGGAGTCTCTAAGATAAGCATACACAATGAAAAACTAACTAAAATCTTCATTCAAACATAAGAACATCATTCATCTAAAGAAGGTAAAAGATCAATCATCATAACACACATGTTTATAGTGGTTCGGCCAAATTGCCTACATCCACTCCCGGTAAACCTACCGGATTTCACTAACTCAAATTAAGGTTTAGGATCACCTCAAACCTTACAAATTCATCACTATGTTTTTCAAGGCTAAGCATAAACCTTTACAACATTAACTATGCTTTTCAAGGCTAAGCACCAACCTTAACAACAAGATGTTTTCTCTTAAGAAAAATGCCTATGAATGCATGGATCAAGAGAACAATGAAAGTGCAATTGAGTGCCTCTAAATAGGCTAATTAGAAAATGAAATCTCAACTTCTAGAAACATGCATATGAATGACAAAGTCTATGAATAATGGATATACTAGAAAACACTCTTTCTCTTTTTAAAAAGGATGAAGCTTTGAATGATGCAAAGATGATAATCATATGTATGAGAAAGAGTTGTTTGACAAACACATGGTTTTAAAAAAAAATCAAACTTGAATAGCAAAAGTATAGTCTTAAGATTAACAAGTTAGATTTGAAAACAAAGATTCATAACTCATGTGAATGACCATTCATATGTTGATTTCATAAAGCTAAGATATTTCAAAGTTCAAAGCATGTTATGAAAGACAACACTTCAATAGATAAGCATCTATTTAATCATGCATTGAATAAAAACAAAGATAAAGAAACAAAGCATGATTTTAAAAGACTTAGGATAAAGGAAGCACACCAATTAGAAGATCAAAGGTTGAATCAATGGAATGGCTTCATAATCCCTTCAATAATGCTCTAGAAAAGTTGTAAAACCTTGGCCTCAAAAGTCCTTGAAAGTTCAACAACTTTTTCCAAACAAAAAACCACTTTTTATAAAGTAAAAGTTCCCAACGGCTAGTGCCCGGTCGACCTGGTACAGGGCCGGGTCGACCGGGTACACACAACGGCTATAAATAAATCCGTTGGAGAGGCTACAGCTCAAAAATCCCTGTCGACCCTCAGAGTGCCCGGTCGACTGAGTCCCTTGGCCCGGTCGACCGGCCACACAGGCAGGTCGACCTGAAGACTGCCTAGAATTTCTGAAATTTTAGAAACTTGCAACTTAGAGGGCATCTTTCCAGGGGACTTTGAGACACATTTCTCAAGCATGAATTCATGACTGAAAAAGGATGAAAACTGATTTTCTAAAGTCATGAAAACTCCAAATCAAAATATGGATTTAAAGAAGGAAACTTTGGAAAGCTTGAAAGATTTTGAACTTAAAGATTTAAACACTTAGAGGCTTGAAAATCTGACCTCAAAACTTCATGAACTTAAGAAACATAAGTGATTTGTAAACCATGCATAACATATGATAAAAACAAAGATTATGAATGAGAAATATGCATGAAGATCCTAAGAATAAGAACATGAAAGAATGAGAGGTCAAGCTATGAAAATGAATGCATCCTATCAAATTGCAACAAAACAAAAACTCTAACAAAGCACATGTAAGGACCTTTGGTTGATCTTTGTGTCAACGAAACCCTAAATGTTGGAATTAAAAGAGAATCGGTGCCCCCGAAGTTAAAAGACTTCTCAGGTTTCGAGTGCACAATATCAGGCTAAAGGTCACTTAACATGTTCTAGTTTTCATTCTTACAAATATTCTTCAAAATGGGCAATGGTGTCAAATTCGGTCAGCTCGCGGTCAGATGTCGGCTAGCCGAACTAGGATCTGGCGGCTAGCCGCCAGTCGACCGACAGGCTGACCGCTGGAAACCCAGGTCCAAACGCAGCTCTCTGGAAAAAAAACCGAACTGACTTCGGTTGGCTTACGGTTAGCCGAAATGGGACCTGGCGGCTAGCCGTAAGCTGACCGTAGGGTTGACCGTTGAACCCTGATGCACATGCCAGCTTCTGGAAAAGGAACCGCCGAGCTCGGTCAACTCGCGGTTAACCGAAATGAGGATTTCGGCTAGCCGCCAGCTGACCGAAACTGCATGGGAAGTGCATTTCAATTCAGACTTTTACATTTCTTTTTCCCTTGTTCTTGTTTCTCATTCAACCTGCACTTCCCTGAGCCTACATGCTCTCCAAGGGGTAAAACACACATTTCATAGCACAAATTGAGACATTACATTCCCATTCCTCAATCTAAAATAAAATCCCCAAAATTTCCATTCAAGACATAAATTTCCAATGAAATGAGAAGAATGAAAAGAAAATAAATCAAATGCACACATGCTATCATCCATCCTAGATTGGTTACTTGCCTTAGTTCAAGATGCCACAAACTTTCTCCAAGCACTTCCACTCAAGCTAATCTAAAGACTACAAAACCCATGAAAACCATACAAAACTCACTCAATCTTGAAAACAAGGAACTCATTTTCACAAAAGGGTTTGCAACATGAAAAACAAGATCTTTGGGAACCAGAGAGGCTCCATTAAAAGATGGGTTGGAGATCTTACCTAGAAATGCACAAACAAGAGAGAAGGAAGAAAATGGAGATCTTGCCCAACTAGAAACTTCAAGAAACTTGTATCAATGGAAAGCTTGGGATGAGAGGAAGAAGATGATGGTCTTGGAATTCCATTTGGAGTCTTCTAGCTTGATCATTCAAGAGAAATAAAGTGGAGAGAAAGGGTTTCTCCTCTTGGCTACTCTAGGGTTAGGGTTTAAGAGTGAAAAGAGGGAAAGAGGGAAAGAGTTGACTTAAACCCTAGCAAATGGGGCCCAATGGCTAAATCTTGCATCAATGAAAACATGATCTTGTGGGCCTCGAATGAACTCGACAAAGAAGGATAAAATGATCCTCGAGATATCTAGTTTTGAAAAAGTATATTTTTGACATGGTTTTGAGATTTCAAAATTTATGTCCAGATTTGTGTATAAAAGACAACTTTACCCTTTTTGGGCCAGAACTTGGGTTTTTGGGCTGAAAACGAAAGTTGTAACACATAGTAAAATTATTCAAATGAAATCAAAATCACAATTAAAAACGGAAACCGATACGATCCTCCCAAGCTTACACGTGCACTCAGGCCTTCCTTGGTGTGTCTGACTAACACTAAACGTCCTCAAAATTCCCAAAGCTATATCCAGGACTAAACTAATTATTTCTAACCCAACGATAACTAAAACCACTTAGGACTAAACACATACTAATTACACACTAATCGAATTAGTCTGGGTCGGGGTCTAACAACTACCCTGTCACCTTCACTTTTCATATACACACATGACTCATCCAGATTTTGACAAAAACCAAATGACTTGATTGCCTGGTCAAATCAAATGTTCCAACTTCAGGATGCCTGCTTCAGTCCATAAATAGACTTCTGCAGCTTGCAAACTCTTTGCTCTTTGTTTTAGCTACAAAATCGTCTGGCTGCAACATATAGATGTCTTCCTCAAGATGGCCGTTAAGAAACGCCGTCTTCACAGCCATTTGTCAAATCTCGTAATCGAGATGAGCCGCAATGGATAAGAGTATCTAGATGGAGTTGAGCATGGCTACCAGTGAGAAGGTTTCCTCATAATCGATATCTTCTTTTTGAGTATATCCTTTCGTAACAAGCCTGACCTTTAAAGGTCTCAACTCTTCCATTTGGTCATCTGTTTCTCTTGTAGACTCACTTGCACCCAATAAGTTTAATATTGGCAGGCAAGTCCATAAGTGTCCAGACCTGATTAGAGTACATAGACTCCATCTTAACTTTCATAGCATCTTGCCAACGTCCCAAATCTATGTCATTAATTGCTTCATCATAGTTACAGGGATCTTGTTCCGGTTCTTCTGGGATCGCCTCGTAAGACTCTCCCAAGAACGAGAACCTGCCAGGGGCTCTGACAATCCTCCCACTACGATGAGGCACTGGTGTAACTACTGGGTCCGGTAAGGGCGGTTCTTCCTCAAGTTCGATCATACTTGGATTTGGAATTGTTTACTCTTGAATTTCTTCCAAGATCACATTTTCTAAAGATTTTCGGTCGATCATATAATCTTCCTCCAGAAAAACCGCATTAGTGCTTATCAGCACTTTTTGCTTTCTGGGATTATAGAATAACCAACCTTTAGTTCCTTTAGGATATCCTACAAACGTGCACACTTCTGACTTTGTTTCCAACTTATCCGTCTTAACCTTTTACACGTGTGCCGAACAACACCAAATGTGTAAATATTGCAGACTAGGCTTTCGCCCAAACTACAACTCCCCAGGAGTCTTAGGTACAGTCTTAGATGGTACAAGGTTTAGTATGTACATTGCAGTATCCAAGGCATATCCCCAAAAGGATATAGGTAATCCTGAGAAACTCAGCATAGACCTAATCATATCTAAAAGAGTCATGTTCCTTCTTTCTGCTACTCCATTCTGTTGATGCATACTAGGAGCAGACAACTGGGATAGAATCCCATTTTCTGATAAGTATCCCATAAAATCAGCATAGAGATACCCCCTCCTCGATCTGATCAAAGAGTTTTGATACTCTTACCTAATTGCTTTACTGCTTCCGCTCGAAACTCTTTAAACTTTTCAAAAGCCTCGGACTTGTGGTGCATAAGGTATATGTATCCATATCTTGAGTAATCTTCTGTGAAAGTGATGAAATATTCATATCCTCCTCTGGCCCTAACATTAATGGGTCCACACACATCAGTATGCACTAATTCCAATAAATCTTTGGCCCTATTACCCTTAGATGAAAAGGGTCTTTCGGTTATTTTGCCTTCCAGACAGGACTCGCGGACAGACATTGGTTCTACCACTAATGAAGGCAAGATACCATCTTTCACTAGCCTGTCAATCATATTTAGGTTTATATGACCTAGCCTCAAGTGCCAAAGTTTTGTTGGATTAGAAGAATGTGACTTTCTCTTTAATGATGGTCTATTAATTATTTTAGTATCATGTATCTCATACATTGTATGAGTTAATAAATAAAGCCCACTGGTTACTTTGCCAAAACATATAAAAGTACCATTCCTCTTTATGACAACTTCACTACCAAAAGTAATGGAATAACTTTTATTCACCAAACCAGAAACTGAAATTAAATTCAGCCGTAAAGACGGTACGTATAACGTGTCTAACAAAACCAATTATTATTTGAAAAAACATAAAGTAATAACTCCCACTGAAACAGCCTCTGCCTTAGCGTCAGATCCTTAGTTGACAATGATTCTCCGTCACTAAGCCTCCTAGTTTCCATGAACCCCTGCAATGAATTACATACGTGATTGGTTGCCCCGGAGTCCACACAACAAGATTCTGAAGTATCAGTTGCAAAACTAACTTCAGAAATAGGTGACTCAATCATACATGAGGTCTTTGTTGGAAATAGGTAGGCCATTCAGATAGGTGTCAAAAACTTTTTGACCCACTTGATGCAGGGATCAACTATCTAGAAGGCAACAAACCCAATCCAGGATGTAATCCCTCAAACTCATAAACCATGTACAACAATATATCCTATCTAGAAGATAGAAAACAACACCTAAACATGCAACCACAAAATCTACAACATACAAGGATGTAGATTATACCTTTGGAGCTTTGTAGTGCTCTAATGGAGAAGTTGATCTCTTTCTTTGATGATGAACACCTTCACTAATCAAATCAGAATCTCCAACACGTTTTGATCTTCCACGCTATGACCCATATCAGATTCTCTTTTCTCAAGAAGATGGTGGAATCTCCAAGAGAAAACCCGACTAGTAACTCCAAGGAACTAGAGGAGGAAGAGAAGAGAACTAGAAGAGGGAAGGGAGGAAGAGATGCAACACTTGCACTCAAATAGAGGGTTGGGCGTGAATCCCTAGATGGAATAGCATAGGGGACGTCGAAGAGGGGTTAATTCCTCTTTTTATAGGCCTCAGGCCCACCTTTTTTCCTATTTGAAATAGAAGTTTAACTCCCATTGCAAAATAGTAACCTTCTCCCTTGCTAGTTGCCATAGAAGTCTTACTTCCACAACAATTAGTAGCTTTCTCCTTTCTAATTAAAATAGAAGTCCTACTTCCATTAATAATTAGTAACTTACTATTACCACTATTAGAAGTCTCACTTCAAATAGAAATAATAACCTTCCAGTTCCTTCCTATTAGAGTTCAAGTAGAATTAGTATCTTTCAAATAACTTGGGCTAGCGTGGGGACCACTAGGGATTCCTTAGAAAGTTGGCTCCAACTGGGACACGCGACCCCACATCTCATGTGCAATCCGGGCCCACAGTTAATTGCAAATAACTCCACTATATAAATGCAATTGAACTCCAGTCTTAGGAATATATTACAATGAAGACCCTAAACTTCCTCAGTACCACAAGTAGGCCCCTCCATCTATATCCATGGATCAACTGGACCTGTCCACCAAATTAGATTCATATCTTATTATCCTTGAGCCACAATCAATTATAATGATCATTTGGTACCGGTCCAATTAACTCTTAATTAGAATGGGTGCGCACTTACCAATGATAATTCCATTAATTGGCACAAGGGGATATTAAAGATAGATTTCATCTTGACCATTGAATGTTCCCAAAGCTCTACTACCATGTACCCAAATCACCGAGGTGTTGACCTACAATTGGCCTCACTCATTGGTGACTCAAAGCAAATGTATGATAGAAACTTGAGTTCATTAATGTCTCAGGATTATAAGCCTATTACTAGGGAGTTATGAGAGCAGACCTTAAAGTAAAGACAGTGTATATAAGGTGCTTTTCATGGTCCTTCAATACATCCAATGTACCAGCACCATGATCCAGAATCTTACATTCCGATGATCGAGACAAATCACACTATCTCATAGTGACCAAAGTGCTACAACCTTGTCAGATAAGATGCCCAATCTCATCACTGGTTGTTGTTGACACCAAAATTGTCACTTTGCCTCTTCATACCAAAAGCTACATTGAGCCGCATCCTACCAAAAATAGGCAGGCGCCACTTCAAGCATCAGATCTTGTCAGAATCAAACAAAAACTGCAAGGTCATTCAAAACAACCAAAAGAGAGGTACACATGAAGTTTTGGGCCATTCCGACATCATTTGGCCTAGCTTCACTTCTCCAACAGCTAAGCAGCAGCTCCCGGCGGCAACAGTGTCGAAGACCCCAAATCTTCGATCAGAGCCTACGGATGGTCTCAAAATACCTCCGAAAGGCTACTTGTCAAGTTTCAAGTCAAACCGACACCGTTTGACCCTCCATCAACTCTCGAGCAGCAAAATCAAACCCTTAGGTAGCGAGAACTACCGAGGTCGTCACTCATCAAACAGAGCACATAGGCGGCTTCTGCATACCTCAAAAGGGCTGCGCATCAAATTTCAGGTCATTCTGACAACGTTTGACCCACTTTCGATGCTCGGGAACAAAATCAAAGCCTACCGGCGGCGGAGCACCCTGGGACCATGGCACCCAATTCGGAGCTTGTGGATCATCTCAAAATGACTCCAGTAGGCTCCCCATCAAATTTCATGTCAATGGGACATCGTTTGACCGAAAGTCAAAGCTTGGCATTTCCCTCGCGGTGAAATAAAGGCAAGCGTTTGCATGACTCCAAATGGCTTCAAAACTCAAACGAAAGCCTATGGTTGGTCTTATGTACTGATGGGGGAGTCACACGTCGAATTTCAGGTCAATCGGACATCGTTTGACCAGAAGTCAAAGCTCAGCATTTCCCTCGCGGTGAAATAAAGGCAAGCGTTTGCATGACTCCAAATGGCTTCAAAACTCAAAAGAAAGCCTATGGTTGGTCCTATCTACTGATGAGGAAGCTACCCATCAAATTTTAGGTCAATCGGACATCGTTTGACCGAAAGTCAAAGCTCGACATTTCCCTCGCAGTGAAATCAAAGTCAAGCGTTTGTGGGACCCAAAACGGCTTCAAAACCTGAACAAAAGCCTATGGTTGGTCTCATCTACTGCTCAAGAAGCTACACGTCGAATTTCAGGTCATTCCGACATCGTTTGACCTAGTTTCGACGCTTGAAAAAAAAATTGGCAGTTCTCCACAACAAAGTCTTCGGCTTTTCAGAAAATGGGAAACTTTGCGATCCGATTTGCACGGCTTATCATCAGGTTTTCTTGAGGGAAATCCAACCAATAAATGAGAGGAAATTCCAAGAAAAATGCAGGAGAAAACAGAAGCGAAAACGGACGAAAAACGGCGAAGAATAGGCGACCGGAAGACGGCCGACCATGGGGCACAAATCCCATGGTCGCCGGCCCCATGGTCGCCGGCGACCATGGAGGTCCGGGCCGCCGGACCTCGCCCAAAAAAACCCGTTTTTCGGGTACTTTTCGCGTTTCGAATTGATTGGCCCCTGTGATTTTTCCAAAATCTGATTTTTTGTGCATGATATCCGTCGATCTTCATCAACATCACGGATCCATCACTGGAATCATTAGATCATCATCGGACGCCTCAAGATCGTCAAACGGCTAACCAAGAAAGCACACTTTCTGCTCGCCCGATCGCGAAATCGACTGGACAGATGTTGCTGGCCCGCTGACATCAACCGATGTCTGAAATTGGATCACCATCCGACATCAAATGGTATGTGGGTCCATTGGTGATCATCGCAAGAAGAATCCCAAAGGATGCGGCATGGCCCGCGACTCTTCAAGTGCCCAGGCAATCAATTAATGAAGTTAAATGACCCGTTTATGGCAAGTTAGTGCGGTCATTAACTCATTATTTTGAATGGCCCAATCAGAAGCAAGCAAATGGGAGTTACAAGTCCAAGTAATCATGACATTAAAATCATGAAACTCCCATCATCATGGAGATTAAAGGAGATTAAATGCCCATCACTCTCCATCAGCCAATCAAATTCAAGGAAAAAGGAGTTACAAAATAAGTAAATAAAAACTTGTAACTCCTCCCATCATGAGCATTAATACCATAAATGCTCATAAACTCTCCTAAATGGCTACCAAAGGCCTATAAATAGGAGGGTCATTCCAAGGGAAAGAGAGCCAGAGAAAAATCGCCAGAAAATCATTCAAAAATCCTCGGAGAAATCTCTACAACTTTGCTCCTCTGTTGAAGAAAACTCTACTACAACAAGCACTACAAGGTGATCAAAGCCCCTTGGGGGGCCACCCCCCCAAGGCCACCTCTCTTTCTATCCAACATGGCTAGATGCGGCTTTTCAGCCCGTCTACTCAGCTTTTTACCGGATATAGGACCTTATCTTGGTCCTTATCCTCTAAAAATCTGAGGTTGGAGCCAAGCCAAGAAATCAAGCATCAAAGTTCTCATCTGAAGGACGATGGCGGAGTCCATACATGACTCGCGACCGTCGATCTGAATGGGTCCCCCACAATCGCATGAGAAGTTAGATTCCATTTCTTTCTTTTCTATTGTATTGTATTTTTTTCTTAAAGAGACACAAAATTCACATTTCTTGTCTTTTCATTATTGATGAGATTTGTAAACCGCCTTTCACGGCAAAATCGCCTTTCACGGCAAACAAAGAAAATCGCCTCTCACGGCATTCAAAACAAACTTGGCTCTTTTCTTTAAAATATGTGTGCAATGGAAAGTTAGGAAAAAGTTTGATTTCCTTTCTACTTGTGAAGGTGAATCTCCGGATCACTACTCTAAATTCCAAGTAGAAAAGAAAATCTGGCATACCCACAAAAATGTTGATACCCGCCTTTCTTTCTTCCCTCTCCCTCCTTCCGGACCCCGACAGACCCGGGGCGGATGGCAGCGGAGGAGGAACGGAGGGGCGCGGTCCATCAAGTTGGCACACCCGGTGGGACCCTGTTCATTTGAGAACACAATGTTTGGATTCTTTGGCTCCTTCTAGTTGGTGGCCTATGTTGGATCTTGCATCTAAAAAAAACACATGTGATGGGATTCTTGGAAATTTCTTCTTTTGAGTTTATTTCTAGTCTTTCTTGTTTCTAAAAAAAAAATCTCAAAAAGAAACGAAATCTGATTTATAAAAAATTTCAGATTTCCCCCTTTTGGATTCACAGTTGAGAAACTTTGGCTTCTTCCTTTTCGGACTTCGAGATCGCAGAAATGTTGAACTCATTTTCGGAATGGAACACCATTTGCTCTCTTCTATGAATCCACAAAAAAAATCTGATTTAAAAAAAAAAACTTCAGATTTCTCCCTTTTGGGTTTAAGTTGAGAAACTTTGGTTTCTTCCTTTTTGGACTTCGAGATCGCAGAAATGTTGAACTCATTTTCGGAATGGAACACCATTCACTCTCTTCTATGAATCCACAAAAAAAAAATCTGATTTAAATTTTTTTTTCAGATTTCCCCCTTTTGGGTTTAAGTTGAGAAACTTTGGTTTCTTCCTTTTCGGACTTTGAGATCACAGAAATGTTGAACTCATTTTCGGAATGGAACACCATTCGCTCTCTTCTATGAATCCACAAAAAAAAATCGATTTAAAAAAAAAATTCAGATTTCTCCCTTTTGGGTTTAAGTTGAGAAACTTTGGCTTCTTCCTTTTCGGACTTCGAGATCGCAGAAATGTTGAACTCATTTTCGGAATGGAACACCATTCGCTCTCTTCTATGAATCCATAAAAAAAAAATCTTTCAAAAAAAAAACCACTAAGGTTGCACCAATTGCGTTCTTTGACCAAAGTGGATCTAAGAAAAACCTTGTCCAGAGTGTGGAGATAGCTAGACTGTTCTAGGCAAGGGTCCTCCAAACGGGTTCATTAAGTAAACCTACCCTTACCTGGGGGCTGATCTATCAACTGAGGTTTCATAAGATCGAATTGGAGATCTATGTGAACTCTTAAAAAAAAATCTTCAAAAAAAAAAAGAACAAAAAAAAACTTCTGTCATTTTTGGATTCATATTTGAGAAATCTTGGTTCCTTCCTTTTCGGACTTCGAGATCGCAGAAATGTTGAACTCATTTTCGGAATGGAATACCATTTGCTCTCTTCTATAAAGTCCAATCTTGACACTTTAAAAAAAAAACTTCCGTCACTTTTGGATTCACATTTGAGAAATTCTGGTTCCTTCCTTTTCGGACTTTCGAGCTCGCAGAAATGTTGAGCTCATTTTCGGATTGGAATACCATTTGCTCTTTCCTATGAATCCAATCTTGACCTTTCAAAAATCCCATCTCGTGTCCTTTCCAAGGATGCGAATTGCAACATTTGTGCCTAGCGGTGCTAGTACGCCCTTTCGGGTCTACTGTATTCGCAACCGACACATTTGTATCTCAACCTTATATCATTTTACCTTGAGTGAGCTTTGCTTCTCGGTAATTTGAATTAAGGTTCACAATTGCTTCTAGCAGTCATTGGGACGCTCATTCTGAGCTGACCCTACCTGCGTTTAGAACAATTGTGCCCTCTATGGCTTTTCTGCCTTCCTCATGTTGCTTGGGCTGGGCCATGTCCCCTCGGGCGACTTGAAGAGGCGAAACCATAGTATTTTCCATTTATGATCACCATATTCTTGTGATTACTAATGGATATGGTCTTGTTTCAGAAGTTTTCCAAAAACTAACAATGGCAGCTTCATTAACCATCACCTTTGATGAGAACAAGTACCAGCTCATGCTCCAAGACAAGCAAACCAAGCGCACTTACAAGCGCCCTGCCAGCTGCCGAAGCGTCATTTCCCTCGGCAACTCAGAAGACACCGGGTCAAACTCTACTCCCCGGACCATTGTCTTCGGGTCATTGGGACCATTCCCACTACCCGCAGAAGAAACCGCACCTGCCAAGAAGCAGAGAACCGCCCCTCAACGTATCACTACAGTGATACCAAGGGCGATCATCAAGAAGCCTGAGACCCGTAGCGCTCCTGCAAAACCTCAACCTACAAGAAACCAGGTCCGCTCAAAGACTTGGTCTCCAAGGCCTTCACCCAAACAGCGAAGGTCACAAACATCAGCAAAGCCAGCCTACCTGGCCCAGCTCAAGGAGAACCGGTTCTACCCTCTCGCATACATGAAAGAGGAGAAACCTACCCTCCGCCAAACAAAACCAACTCAGCACGAGCCGGCTTGCTCATACAAGCCCAAAATCAAATGGTGAATCGTAAGGCCTCCGCAAGAACCTGCCCAGGCCTGCACACCTGCGAGTTGACCCTTCCTCTCAACAGGAGCCGAACTCGCCAAATTCAAAGCTTCGCTGCGGCAGGCAAAGGACCGCGTCCAGATCCTGTCACTGCCAGTCTTCAAAGAAAACAAGCTCGGCTGCTGCGCACCAGGGACTACATCCTTCATTGCCAGAGCACAGCCGGAGCTAACCGAAGCTCAAATCGCTCATCGTATGCGCCGCCGTGCAGCATATCGACAAAAGAGACTAGAGAAGCAAAGAACCCAGGATTCTGCACTTCAGGTCTCCCAAAAATGGGTCGAAAAAGAAAGACCCGACCAAGTTGCTGCTGTCCATATGGTTGGCAAGACCAGAAGACGTCAGAAGTCAGCAACAAAAATCCATGTCAGGCGTCCGGTGACTCGCAGCGTCTCCTGGACACGAAGACATAAAGAAAACTCTCCCGCTCCTTCAAGCCAAGGACATCGGAGTGACCACTCTTCGAGCTCTTCATCTAAAAGAATGAGCTCTAGCTCAGTCACCAAGACAATATCTTCATTCAACTCTCGAGGAATGAACGTCCTGGTCACAAATGCTGAGCAACCTCCGCCACATGATGACGTAGCTGCACGCATCCAGCAGCTGGAACAAGGACAACAGAGAATAGAGGTCCTAATGGAAAACCTCCTTCTCACTATCCATCGTCCGCCAAACAATGAAGCTCCTCCGAGCCATCAAGGCGACGAGGGAAATGCGGAAAACAGTGAGTCACGCGCCCTTACCAAAAAGGACGTTGACGATATCCTCGCCAAAGCAAAAGAAGAGGATACACTAAAGGAGCATGGGATCAAGCCACCATATCCCTTGTGGATGGACTCGGTCCCGTTCCCTACAAAATTCAAGCAACCTACTCTCCAAACATATACGGGGAAAGGTTCAGCCAGACAGCACGTCATCCATTTCAAGATCCTGACGGGAGCTATTGCGGATCAAGATGCCCTCAAAATCCGCCTCTTTGCAAGTACCCTAAAAGGTACGACCTTTGATTGGTACTCCACTCTGCCGGAGGACTCCATTCAAAATTGGGCCATGCTGGAGACACGCTTCCTAACCCACTTCAAAGGTGAGGATCATCCTGTTACTATGGCTCAGCTCTGCAGTCTAAAACAGGGAGAGAATGAGTCAACATATGACTTCATTCACAAGTGGAAGGCAATGGCATACAAATGCTCCGATGTACTGCCACAAGCGTCACTAGTCGACATCTGCCGAAACAACATGAGAGCAAGAATCCGCTCCATGATCATCGGCAACAAATCAAAGAACCTGGGAGAACTCCTGGAAGCAGCTATGGAAGCTGAAACGGTGATCAAAGACCTCAACAGTCAGAAATCATCAAAGAAAGAGCCGACTGCCATTGCAACCTCAAAATCAAAGAAAAATGAGGTTCTCAATGTGCAAACCAAGTCAGCTCCTCAGCAGCCAAAGAAAGCTGAAAACAAAGCTGCAGGTAAAAAGCCTGAACTCTCTTATGCCTTCAAAGAACGAGTAGAGAAGAAATACCCGTTCGATGAAGATGTTGAAGAAATCTTTGGGGCACTTCTCGCAAACGGCAAACTTACATTGCCTGACCCCAAAAGACCAGGAGATGTTGGCAAAACCAACGATCCTCGGTACTGTCCATACCATCGGATGGTCTCGCATCCTCTCAGTCAATGCTTTGTTGTGAGAGAAAAGATAAATGAGATGTGGAAAAATGGAGTCATTACCTTCGACAAAAACTATGGGTCTGCCTCCGTCAACATGGTGTCGTGTGGACAAAAATAAAAATCACCAAAAGAGAAGATCACTACTTCCTTCAAGGTGATAAAGATGACCTAAACGTCCCAAGAGTTGGTTCCATATCCAACATCAGACGGACAGCCCATATGGGTACACCCCGATATCCTAGAAGATGAAAATTGGGAGGTCGTCAAAACAAAGCCAACCGCTCAACAGTGAAGGCAAGCCAGGAGACAACTCCGCAAACTCAAACAGCAGGAGAAACCTCCGAAAAAGCAAGAAGTCGCTGAAAAGGCAGAGACCTCCTCTACCGCTTCATTGGGGGCAACAGAAGAGTCTCCTCCCAAGACTTCAAAGGCGGCAAGAAGATTCACTCTTGGTGATTTCATGCCACCGCACCTCAAAGATGAAACTACGCAGGGGGCATCATACTCTTGCAACTCGGTGGTCGGATTCCCCATGGATGGATACGAGTCCAGTGACACCGCTAGCGACATCGATGAGTGGGAGGAATCCCTCAAAACAGGAGAATATCTCTCCGACGAGGAATGGATCCCTGAATCTCATCTTATGCCAGTAATCTGGTATAACCCATTACAGCCGCAAGGATCCTGGTCTGATGATGAAGAAGACCAAGAGGCTGTCCAAGAAAATACTCCAGCGGAACCCAACCATGTTGAACCACAAGGAGCAGACGAAGAAGAAGATTTGGCCCCCATGCCTGATCTCGATGAATACGCAAGGATCTTGCAGCACCTTGCTATAGAGAAAGAACAAGGTCGCATCAACCAGCTTCGTCACAACCCAGCACCGGAAGTTCCTGAAAATTTACAGGAATCTCCTCCGGTAACCCCGGAAAATGAAGAAAGCTGTTGGATCGATGATCCCTTTACATCTGAGGACGAATCTGATTCCCAACAGTTCATCTTGGAGGCATCTTCCGTCAAAGTTACTTGCAATGCAATAGCTCAGGATGATTCCTCCAGAACCACACCTTCTCAGGCTTCGTCTCCTGGAACAGTGACATCGGAACTCAAACCTCTTCCGACTGATCACCTTGAAGAAATTCCAGCCGGTGAAATTTTCTTCAGAGAAAATCCGGTCAATTGGTCCCAAATGCCCGATCTCATCGGTGATGTCTGGACCGACAAAATATTCGATAAAGAAGGAAAGTTGCTGGATGTTGTTCAGGACTTGCTCCCGGAAAATGCTCCATGCAACACAATTACTGAAGATGGCAATGCTGACACAGAGACATCTTCAGCAAATGAGAAGGAACAACCCCTCGATCTCGAGGGTGATCTTCCAAACAAAGACCCTTCTCCAGAAGCTCTTGAAGTTGGTAGAGGTACCCGTTCTGGCCGGGATTACCACAAAAACTACAACCAACCTTCTGCTTCTTATGTAAATCCTTCGGGAAAACAAGCTGTAAACGCCCCTAGTGGCAAGAATAATGAAAATGCAGGCCCCAAGGAAGCTTTCAAGTACGACTTGATTCAGCACTTCAAACACATACCTGCACGTCTGCACATCCTAGACTTATTACGAATGTCACCACAGACTCGTGATAGTCTCATTTCAGAACTACAAATGCTGGATACGGATGTCGACAAACATGCCCCACAAGTCCTACAAATTGAAATGGACTATAGGGTCAAAAAATCAAAAACTCCCTCAAAAGGAGAAAAGAAGAAAACTGAGGGATCCTGCATCGAATGCCTCTCGGTTCAAAAAGTAGCAAGTGCAACCATCGCCTTCACCAAGGAAGACCTCCTGCTAGGCGAGACAAAGCACAACCGACCCCTGTACTTCACCGGGTACATCAAAGAGGTGCCAGTACGCAGAATCCAGATTGATCCAAGTTCTGCACTCAACCTCATCTCCACTTCGGCACTCGAAGAACTGGGCATTCCGCCTAGCAAGCTGAGCCACACGTCTATGTCCATATTTGGATATGATGGCAGCGCTCAAAGGCCGATCGGCAAAATCAGGTTCAAGTTGCAAATCGGTGATCTTATCTCCGAGGTCACTGTCTATGCAATAAAGACCCCTTCATGCTACAACATCCTTCTCGGACGCCCCTGGATACACGAGAATGGTGTTGTCCCTTCGACTTTACATCAGTGCATCAAGTTCGTTGGCAATGACGGCTTGATACATCGAGTGTTTGCAGACAAAAAGCCCTTCAAAGGCAAATAAGTCTATTTCGCAGATGCTCAGATGTACAAAGATGAAAAAGAAGAAAGGGAGGAAGGAACAGTACCCTTTGCCGAAAATCTCCAGAAAGACAAAGGCAAGGCTCCTCAGCAATCACCGGAAGAAAACAAACCCTCTATCAAAACCGAAGAGAATAATCAATCTCCCTTCATGGTCTCCCTCAAGTCTTCAAAGCCTCTGGTGATCACCACCAAAGCAAAGAAGACAAAACAAAAGGCTGGGGGCAAGTTTGCTGTCTCCTTCGTGTCTATCTTGCAAGACACGGATTCGGACTCAGAGCCAGAAGACGACACATCGTCAAGCCAAGCTGATTATCAACAAGTTCAGCCCGCTCTCACTCCGATGGAGACAACCGTTGACATAGAAGATCCGGCATCTGCTTCCTTCGTTGTTCCAGCAACATCAGCAAAAGAAAAGCCAATCTTCTTCCATAAAGCGGGAGTTTCTTCATCAAATTCTTCGCTTGAACCTTTCCAAAATGAAGGTATGCCTCAACTATCCCTGTATAGTCCAATGGCACAAGCTATCATGAAGAAAATGGGCTACGACGCTCAGAACCCAATCGGTTTGGGAGGTGGCCGTGGTATTATCACGCCATTGGAACCAACCCTGACCAAAAGTCAACTGGAAGGTTGGAAACCCCACCGCCACATAGAAAAGTCTTCACATGGGCTGGGGTATGATCCTGACTCTCCCTTGAGACAGTTGACACAAAGGCTGCAAAGTCGTCTTGCCGACCAAGCCTCAACATCTCATATTAATGAAGACATCGATCTCCCCGGATATCTCTTTGAAGAGTCACCCGTCGAAGATTCAGGAAGCTCACCCAATTGGTATGATTTCTCGGATGATGAAGAGGAATTGACCGATCATACGGATACACGATTTTCTAGCCCAGAAGAACCATCATCTCCAAAAGAAGTGCCCTACTTCGACCTAGTTTCAACAGGTGATTGGGACCATCTCATAACAAATCTTGAGAAAAGTACCAATCAAGAAGACCCATGGACAAAAGCAGAGCCGTGGTCTGTAGATACCTTTGGAACTCCAGAAGGCTTTGTTGGGCTGGAAGCCTCCGAAAATATTGTGGGGGAACCACCTTCAAACCTTCCAACTGAAGATTCTGTTCAAGAGATAGACTTGGGAACACCTGATAACCAACGTCCTGTATTCATAAGCAAGAATATAAAGGATGATGAGTTACCCGAGTATATCGCATTTCTTCATGAGTTCGTTGACTGTTTTGCATGGTCTTACGCTGAGATGCCTGGCTTAGACCCCAAAATAGCAGTCCACAAACTCAATCTTCAAAAAGATATCAAGCCTGTCAAACAAGGCCAAAGAAGGTTCCGTCCTGACGTGATGGACAAAATTGAACAAGAAGCTCAAAAACTCAAAAGCGTTGGCTTCATCCGTGAGGAACAGCATCCTGAATGGTTAGCCAACATCGTCCCCGTGACAAAGAAAAATGGGCAAATCAGGGTCTGCATTGATTACAGAGACCTAAACAATGCATGCCCAAAAGATGAATTCCCGCTCCCTATACCGGAGGTGATGATCGACAACACCTGTGGGTTCGAGCGAATGACATTCATGGATGGCTTCTCTGGCTACAATCAGATAAAGATGCATCCTGAAGATGAAAAACACACAGCATTTCGGACCCCGTTTGGCGTGTATTGCTACACTGTCATGCCATTCGGTCTGAAGAATGCCGGCGTTACATATCAGAGGGCTATGATGATGATATTCCAAGATATGCAGCACAAGACGGTCGAATGTTATGTCGATGACCTCGCCGTCAAAAGCAAAAGAAAAGAAGACGATCTCAAAGATCTTCGAGAAGTCTTCCTCCGACTTCGCAAACACAAACTGCGAATGAATCCCCTCAAATGCTTCTTCGGTGTTTCATCGGGTAAGTTTCTCGGATTCATAGTACGGAAAGCTGGCATAGAGCTTGACCCCACCAAAGTCAAAGCTATCCCAGAAATGCCATCTCCAAGAACCCTAAGACAATTAAAATGGCTCCAAGGAAGATTGGCATACATTCGACGGTTCATCTCCAACCTATCAGGGAAGTGCCGTCCATTCTCTCGGTTAATGAAGAAAGGTGTCGATTTTGTCTGGGATGCTGAATGTGAAGCCGCGTTCCAGGACATCAAGTCATACCTGACTAAACCTCCAGTGTTGGCTGCCCCCACAACTGGAAAACCATTCCTCTTGTACACAAGAGCCCTTGACTATTCTTTAGGCACTCTACTCGCACAAAAGAATGATGAGGGAAAAGAAGCTGCTCTATATTACCTTAGCCGCATGTTGGTAGGTGCAGAGCATCGCTACTCTCCAGTCGAAAAAGAATGCTTGGCAGTGATGTTCGCCGTACAAAAACTGCGTCACTACCTGCTATCCAACACAGTGTACCTGATTTCGAGGATCAACCTCCTAAAGGTCCTTGTCACAAAAGCAGGTTCTCTCAATGCCCGACTGGCAAAATGGTCCATCCTCCTGTCACAATTTGACATTAGGTATGTACCACAAAAAGCAATCAAAGGCCAAGCTCTAGCAGACTTCCTCGCGGAGCATCCATTGCCTAAAGATTCTCTACTCAGGGATGACCTCCCAGACGAACCGGTCTACAGTGTGGAGACTTCCTTATCAAATGCTTCCTGGCACATGTACTTCGATGGCACAACCAGGACAAATGAAAAGGGAAATCAAATATCGGGAATTGGCATTCTCTTTGTTAGTCCCGATAAATACATGATTCCGCATGCATTCTCGCTACTGGAACCATGTTCAAACAATGCAGCTGAGTACCAAGCCCTGATCATAAGATTGGAACTCGCCCTCGAATCCGGCATCACTACGCTGGAAGCTTTTGGAGACTCTCAACTGATCGTCAACCAGATGAATCAGAAATTTGAAGTCAGGAAGCCCGACCTGTTGCCTTACTACAACAAGGCACAATCGCTTCGACAAAAGTTCGACATCTGTCACATCACCCACATCCTCAGAGGTGAAAACATTCGTGCAGATGCCCTGGCTGGACTTGCTGCGTCTATGGCAATCCAAGAAGGGGAAAACATGTAAGTTACAGTGTGTCAAAAAAGGATTCTCCCTCCTCTCAACACACATCAAGCAGTTGCTGAATGCCACCAAGTGGTTGGAAGTCGGATCTCCGTCCATAAACCTCTGATCGGCGACTGGAGGGATCCGTTCATTGATTACATAATGTTCGGAATCCTACCTGAAGATCCAAAAGAACGGGTAAGCATCCAAAGACGAGCCCCGAACTTTCATTTGGATATTCCTTTAAAAATGCTGTATAGAAAATCCTACAACGGAGTACTTCTACGCTGCTTGTCAAAACAAGAAGCTGAAGAAACACTCAAAGAAGTACATGCTGGTCTTTGTGGATCCCATCAGGCTGGCCCTAAGCTCTACGATCAGATAAAAAGGTTAGGTTATTATTGGCCTACCATGGTGGCTGATGCAATGCAATTTGCTAAACGCTGCCAACAATGCCAAATTCATGGAGACTATGTCCACATGCCTCCAGAATGGCTGCATCCTACAGCGATCTCATGGCCTTTTGAAGCCTGGGGTATGGACATCATAGGTCCTATCTCCCCTCCATCGAGCAAAGGTCATCGCTTCATCTTCGCCGCTACGGATTATTTCTCCAAGTGGTCAGAAGCATTCTCGCTTAGTGAAATGAAGACCTCATCAGTCCTTCAGTTCTTGCGCACCAACATCATTTGTCGCTTCGGCATACCTAAAAGATTCGTCCATGATAACGGACCACAATTCCGGGATCACAGATTCTACAGGTTCTGCGACAAATACAAAATCCAAAGTTGTCCTTCAACTCCGTACAATCCGGCAGCGAATGGACTAGCAGAGGCCTTCAACAAGACGCTCTGCAAAATCCTCAAGAAAATGGTCTCTAGTCACAAAAGAGATTGGGGCGACAAACTGCCTGAAGCTTTGTGGGCCTATCGAACCACCGTTCGAGGACCAACCCATAGCACACCATTCTCCTTGATCTATGGATGCGAAGCTGTTGTCCCTTTGGAAGTTCAAATTCCTTCCTTAAGGGCATCTCTACAAAATGACATGACGCAAGAAAGCAATGTCAAATTGAGACTTCAAGAGCTGGATAATCTCGATGAGAGACGGCTCGAAGCTCTACAAAACATTGAACTCTACCAAGCAGGCATGGCAGGATCTTTTGACAAGAAGGTCAGGCAACGCGCCTACAAAAAGGGAGACTTGGTTCTTACAGTAAGAAGACCTATGGTTTTTGCTCATAAATCCAAAGGCAAATTTGAACCAAAATGGGAGGGACCTTTCGTCATCGACAAAGTCTTCTCCAACGGCGCATACGCTCTTCTAAACATGGAGGGTGACAGATGTATGCTGCCCATCAATGGAAAGTTCTTGAAGCGGTACTACCCTTGAAGGCTTCTTCCATCGGGTCAGAGCGACGCTTGCACAGCCAAAGCCTATTCCTAGGTATCTGCTCGTCAAACCCACTCCTTTTGGAATTTTCAGCCTCTTGTTGAAATTTCTAAAAAAAAAACCTCAAAACAATGTTTCTTTCATCGTTTCATTGTAAAAAAAAAAAAAAAAAAAAAAAAACAAATCCAAAAATCCAAGTTTAGGAGCCTCTTCCCAAACTTGACCAAAATTTTCGATCCTTGAACCCAAAATTCATGGTTTGAAACAAAATTAGGACCTAGGGATTTCAGCCCTAGTCCACCCCTACTTTTACCACCAAAATGGTTTTAAGTCAAAATTTACGACCCTCGTGTCTTTAAACAAAAAAAATGGTTTTTCAAAAACCGCAGGGAAGCGACGTTCAGTCGATACTTGCAAAACCCAAAATCGGAAGGATGCGAACCCCATTCGATACTTCCAAAACCCCAAAATTTCAAAAATCGTGGGGACGCAACGTTCCAGTTGATATCCACAACCCAAATTTCAAAACAAACAAAAAACAAAACAAAGGTTCGAAAAAACCTCAAAATTCAAAAATCGTGGGGAAGCGACATTCCATCGATACCCACAAAACAAAATTTTTGAAGAAAAAAAAGCAGGGAAGCGACGCTTAGTCGATACTTGCACCCAAATCCGCGGGGAGGCGACATTCCATCGATACTCGCAACCGAATGAGCAAGGAGGCGACATTCCATCGATACTTGCAATACCATTCAACAGGGAGGCGACTTTTAGTCGATACTTGCATTTTTGAAAACCAAAAACCTGGCTTTCACGCCAAAAAACCCGGCTTCCATGCCAAAAATCCGGCTTTCAAGCCAAAAAATCAAAAATCCAGCTTTCATGCCAAAAATCAAAATTCGGCTTCCATGCCAACAAAACAAAACTCGGTTTTCAAAAAAAAAATCTGGCTTTCATGCCAAAAACAAAAAATCTGGCTTCCATGCCAAAAAGAAATTTCGGCTTTCATGCCAAAAACAAAATCTGGTTCTTACACCAAAAACAAAACCGGCTCTCATGCCACAAACCAAATCTTGGCTCTCATGCCACAAAAAATCTTTGGCTCCCATGCCATCTCAAACTCGGCTTTCATGCCATTTTAAAAAAAAATCGGCTTTTACGCCACGAAAACCGGCTGTCATGCCACCCCAAAAAAAATCGGCTTTCATGCCACCTCAAAATTCGGCTTTCATGCCATCTCAAAATTTTTTTTGGCTCTCATGCCATCCCAAAATTTGGCTTTCACGCCACCAAAATCGGCTTTCATGCCACCTCAAAATTTCGGCTTCCACGCCATCCAAAATTTTGGCTCTCATGCCATAAACCCAAATTTCGGCTTTCATGCCATCTCAAAATTCGGCTTTCATGCCATCTCAAAAAATTTTGGCTCTCATGCCATCCCAAAATTTGGCTTTCACGCCACCAAAATCGGCTTTCATGCCACCTTAAAATTTCGGCTTCCACGCCATCCAAATTTTTGGCTCTCATGCCATAAACCCAAATTTCGGCTTTCATGCCATCTCGAAATTCGGCTTTCAAACCACACAATAAAAAAAACCCTGGCTTTTGCTGCAAAATCTGGCTTTCATGCCAAAACAACCCTGTTGACAAAAGATTTTCACAAAATGACAACCTTTTGATCAAAATTCTCAAACAAACATTCTCATCCAACCTTTGCTTATTTTCATCAAAAAGAATTTAAGTAAAAGTTACACAGAGTACCAAAAAAATGTTTTACATAGAGGTACCAAAAAAAAGGAAGAGAGAAAAGAAGAAAAGAGTTTGTTAAAAATCAAGAGCTTAGTCTAGCATGGTCTTCAACCAAAGATCCAGCTCCTCAAGCAGACTCTTGGCCTTAGCCTCTAAAGCTTCCAGGCCGCGCTTCTTCAAGATCTTGCCATAAAATACGGCAGAACGCCGCGACCCATCTTCGGCACGAGGAAGCTCTTCCCAGAGAATTTGCCACTGCTCATACTCCTGAGTCTTTCTCTGGAGGCTGCTACCGGCTTCTTCAACTTGGCGAATCAGAGTTCCCTCTTTAGCACGGGCTTCTACAATGGCAGTCCATTTGGCAGCACTTTGTTCTTGCAATTGCTCGAGGTGCTGCCTAGCTTCTGTGACCTCCCTATCAAGACGGCGCAGGTCCTGTGTTAGCTCGATGATAGCCAACTCGATGGCTGCAAAAACATCTCATTGAAGAAGTCACCGCTTGGGAAATTCTTGGTCTCAGTCCATTTGTCGCATAAAGCAATGACTTCACCAACAAAGGCCTTGGCACTTGCAATGTCCAGACCGACCTCTGCACTGTCAGCAAGGATATCCTGTACATGCTTGACAATGCCAAAACCAGCTTCCAAATGGCTAGAAGAGAGAGTTTCAACCCATGAGCTCAATACACTCTTCAACACCTTCTTTGCATATTGGAGGGATGGCCCAGATGAAGATTCACCACGATCTGTTGGCTGACTGCCCATGTCAGGTCGTGGTGGAGAAGAAATCAAAAGGCTCTTTCCAATCGGAGCCACTGAAGAAGCAATATCACCACAAAGTCCCGCCTCCGCCATGACGAGACTGGTAGAAGAAGCCCCTACTTCTGGATCGGCTGCTGGCATCTCCTGCTCTGGCCCTGAGGAAGACGAAGGAACTTCTCCTGTTGCTTCACAACCTGCTGGCAAAAACACAAGAAAAGGTATGAATATGATCTTGTAAAAAAAAAAATCAATGTCAAGATTATCACTATGAAATACCTTTTTCCATAACTGGTGGAGTACTTTCTGCCTCCATCTGCTCATCCGAGGCATCGTCGAAAGCCATATCCATAGATGGCTCGAAGTATGAATCCTCTGGCAAGTCAGCTGACAAAAAAAAAAAAATGTCAGCATTCAAAAAAAAATCTCTTATAAAAAAAAAAAAAAGGAAGCGGAAATGGAAAAGAAGGAGAATCATACCATCATCGGCGGTCTCTTCTTCACGACTCCTCTTCTCTGGAGGCTCATCAGCATCTCCTGATACCTCCTCAGCAATGGAAGGAGGGACTTCCAGATCAGGAGAGTCTTCGTGGTGTCTCTCAATGCGACGCTGTCCTCTCCTCCTTTTTTCTCTACGAGCCGGTTTACTTGAAGTACCTGCCTCACTGTTAAAGTCAGGACTTCCACTTGGCTCCTCACTGGACGGCCCGCTCTTACCAGTGGACCCCATGGAAGCCTTCATTCGCTCTGCTTGCATCCAAGTGTCGATCTCGGCTTCCTCCTCCTCGAGCTGTCTCAAGACCCCAACAGGTATCTCTTGTGCGGCTCCCGATCTGATGACATCCTGTTCCTCAAGAAAGCCTATCCTATGCTTCTCTCCAGAAAGGAAGAACAAAACTTCCTCTCGACGGACGCCATCTGACCTACCAAGACCCTTCCCAGGAGACTGCTTGACATTCAGCTCCTTCTTGGAAAGCCCTCGGTACACAGTAAAGCTTTC
Source organism: Cinnamomum chago (assembly GCA_038049695.1). NCBI lineage: Eukaryota > Viridiplantae > Streptophyta > Magnoliopsida > Laurales > Lauraceae > Cinnamomum > Cinnamomum chago. The sequence continues at coordinate 38,227,152 of CP142456.1, forward strand.
CACGAACCACTTCGTGAAGCCAGCAGTCCGGAAAGTGGGCAACTGAGGATAGGAAATCATAGCAGTGGTGTCTTCTGCACTATAGAAGGCCCATGCATTTCTTCCGTCCTGCAAACCTCCAAAGCGTTTCACCATGCTCGAAGGGGCTCCAACAACGCCTTGAGAGAAGCCTAACTGCAACGCAAAACGCGAAGGTACATACGGCTGGATGTCAACAAAAAGATGTCTGCGGTACACCATCGTGCCAACACGTATGTTTAAAAGCCACCTTTTCTCTGCGTTGGTCAAAGAATAGTGTCTTCCCAATCCCGCCCTGGTGGAATCACGGGAGACACCAAAATCAAAAGCCTTCTTCCGCAAATCCGGAGAAAGTTTCACTGAAGATTGCCCAATCTCGACGTCCCTGAATCGTCGGATTCTCAAGCGTGCAGACAAAAGAGATTCGGAAACGGCTTTTCCCCTAGCCAACCGAATCATGAAAGGGTCATCATCCTGTGCGGCGCCTAAACGGTGAAAGCCAAGACAGTGGTACACATACCACGAGTAGAAAATATGGGCTGAAAATACTCTGTTCATGGGGAGCCCAAGCCGGACCAAGAAAGCAGCAGCCTGCAGTTCGGTACATAAATAGGAGTAAAGAGCCGGCACCAAAGCTAGCTGCTCTCCAAACGCCATCTGACAAGCCGGAAAAATACAATGCGGCCTGATGTGCGTCCCATCTCCTCCAACAAAGACAGCCTCACCTAGCCAGTAAGTGAGGTACATAGCGAGATCTCTTCGCAGCGCGATGTCGGAACAAATGGCGCTTGTGCTTACGAAGAATTCCTTCAGATTTTCTCGCATAACGGAGATCTTCTTCGAAGCCAGATTCTTCTCAGAAGATTCTCCACTGCCAAAGAAGTTGGGAAATAAAGAGCCAAAATTCTTCCAACTGCTGCACCGGACTTTCGAGCCCTCCTTTTCCTTCAAAAAATCGTAGAAGGCGACGAGCTGAAAGTATAAAAGCCTGAACTCCTCAGACCGCTCCTCAAGGACACTGTCGATCGGCATAAATTCCTCATAGAGTTTGCCGAGGATGGGCAGCCCGGTAATGGCACTCAGCTCCTTCAAAGAAAAACCAATCTCATCATTCGTAACAATGAAGGTGTTGGTTTGTGGAAGGAAGGACTCCAGCATGGCCATAAAAGCCTCATCGGAGAAAATCACGGTTTACCTAAAAGCGCGAACCGCATCAAAAATCTCGGCCTCCTTCAGAATGGCACCACCAATCTGCAGGATGTGATCAGTCCACGACTCCCAGCTCGAGTCAACACTGAAACGGCCACGAAGTCGAAAAGGCTTCACCCAATTGCTGCCATCACCCCTGAAAATGCCAAGGCCCACCGGTCTCAAATCAACCGATGGATGATCAGGTCCTTGGTAGCCGCTGGCCGGCATCAACATGTCCAGACGGACAGGCGACTTCTCTGCATAACCAGAAGGACCGCCAACAAAAACCCCGGTCTTGACCACATTGGTCCTCTTCACCCAGCTTGGAGGATCTTCTCTCTTAGAGCATGTGGGAGAAAGACTCATGATCAAAATAGTACGATCAAAAGTCGACCGGGTAGAAATGGTTCTCTCCTCACCATCAGCTGTGTAAGAGAACTGAAAGCATCTCCTTTGGTATGACGAGTCATCAGGGGCTGCATCACCAAAGAAAAAGGTAGGCTTGGGCACAACGCTCTGATCGTCCATGACCCAAGGACGATTGCTTGCCATAATCTTGTAAAACTCCTCATCCTTGAGAGCGATCAGTCGATGTCTCATCTCATCTCGGTTGAGCGAGTCACACTCTTCCAAGTTTCTCTCCACATACTGGACCTTCTCCCAGGCCTGCTGTACGGTCGCATTGGAAGATCTGGTAGATCGACGAGGTGCATCGGTAACGGGCTCCTTACCCTTGTTCGTTCTGGAGGAACTACCTGCAATGGAAGAAAAAGAAAGAAAATCAATCACCAAAATGATAGAATTTTGCTAAAAAAAAATCCTAGCGAAATTTTGGCATGGCTCCGGGGCAATTTCGAAGAAAAGGGAAACACCCCAAAAAAAAGATTGGAAGCCTGAAGATGAGCTCAACATCACTACAAGCTCATAATCAACGAAGGATTCTCAAAGAAAGCTTGAACTCAAACATTGCGGCGAGATCAAGTTAGCCTTCTCAAATCTCCGCAAGATCGGAAAAGAGCTCAACATTGCTGCGAGCTTCAAATTCTAGAACTTGCAAAGCTCCTCAAAATCCCGCAGGACTAGGAAAGAGCTCAACATTGCTGCGAGCTTCAAATCCCAAGACTTGCAAAAGATTTTCAGGTGTGCATCATCATGCTCCCAATCCAATTTACAAAAATCATGCATAAAAAAAAATCATCATGCATTAGACGCTAGGAAAACTTTGACAAAAAGTTTGACCAATTCCAACCCAACTTGGTCAAAACCAATCAAACTTTGTCTAAGTCAAAATTCCTGTTGGCTTAACCTAGAGACTCTAACTTTCTATCTTGATGCATAAAAAAAAAAAAAAAGTATGTGCATGAACATCTTGGATTGCATAAGCCTCATTATCATGGTGAGCAAAAAGGGGGGGAAAAGAAAGTTTTCTTTCTTAAAAAGAAAGAGAAGAAAAAAAAAGAAAAAGAAAAATTCTGGGCTGGCCCATAGGCCCTAGCCCATGGGCCACATGGCCGTACGGCCCAGGCTGTACGGACATGTCCGTACAGCAGCAAAAAAAAAGAGAGAGAGAGAAAAGAAAGAGAGAAGAAGAAGAAAAAAAAAAGGGCGTGTAAAAAAAAGAAAAGAAAAGAACACGTGCAAAAAAAAAAAAAAAAGAGAGAAAAAAAAATGATGAAACTTTCTTTACATGGAATTTCTTGTAAAAAAAAAAAGAAAAAAAAAACTTACTTGAAGCCATGGATGGAGAAGAAAGAAGAACTTGAAGACTCTTGAAGAAGGAGGATTCTTGATCTTAGAGCAACTCTTGAAGACTTTTGCAAAAAGAAAGCAATAGGAGCAAGAGATCCCACCTCCCTTGCTTTTATAGAAGAAAGCAAACCAAAAGAGGAAAGAGAAGAAAAGTAAGGAGGTAAGTGCTAAAAATTAGCAACCTTCCCAAAAGAAAAGGAAACTTGGGATATTCTCTGCCAAAACAAAGATTCCTTGAGAAATTCTCTCCAAAAAGAAAGGGAATGATAGATATTCTCTCCCAAAGAAAGATATTTTGAGAGAATCTCTCCCAAAATCAAGGAAACTTGAGAAAATCTCTCAAAGTAAGGATATTTTTAGATATTCTCCACCCAAAGGAGATATCTTTAGGTATTCTTTACGAAATTGACACCATATGAGATCTAAGCCATCCTTCAAAGCTTAAGGTCCCATGGGTTAGCCCATATGAGCCAGGTTTGACCACCTAGGCACTAAAAGTGGCTTTTAGTCAAAATTTCTCTTACCAAGAGCATACAAAAATGGTCCCATGCCTCCTTTGAGTTGATTGGACCATACCATACAAAAATTCAAGCTTCATGAGTTTCCAAAAATCCAAACCATCCCACCTCATGAACCAAATTAAGCCAAAATCTTGAAATTGACATTCCACAAAAGCCCAAACCACTCCAATGGACCCAAAATTGTCCCAAAGAGTGAACCAAAAAACCAAACCATGGTCCCCTAACTAGCCACATACAGCTTGTTGGGTCACAAGACCAAAACCAAAAATCAAAACCCGACCCCCTAACTTGCCACATATAGCCTGTTAGGTCACAAGGTCAAAACCAAAACCAAAAACCTGACCCCCTAACCTGCCACATACAGCTTGATAGGTCACAAGGTCAAAATCAAAACCAAAAAACCAAAACCAAATCCAAATCCAAATGTCATTCTCAAAATCTTGCCTTGAGATGGTACGTGATCCCTCTCACTACCATAAAATCCCCTGGAAGCTCAAAAGGCTACTCCATCAAAAAAAAAATGCTCAAAGACTCTTGGTCAAGTCAGAAGCTCTTCTTCAAGATTCTCTTCGAGGCACATCTACTGCAAAAGCTATATCGTCGCTGTACCTCGAGGGGGCATTTGTTGACACCAAAAATGTCACTTTGCCTCTTCATACCAAAAGCTACATTGAGCCGCATCCTACCAAAAATAGGCAGGCGCCACTTCAAGCATCAGATCTTGTCAGAATCAAACAAAAACTACAAGGTCATTCAAAACAACCAAAAGAGAGGTACACATGAAGTTTCGGGCCATTCCGACATCATTTGGCCTAGCTTCACTTCTCCAACAGCTAAGCAGCAGCTCCCGGCGGCAACAGTGTCGAAGACCCCAAATCTTCGATCAGAGCCTACGGATGGTCTCAAAATACCTCCGAAAGGCTACATGTCAAGTTTCAAGTCAAACCGACACCGTTTGACCCTCCATCAACTCTCGAGCAGCAAAATCAAACCCTTAGGTAGCGAGAACTACCGAGGTCGTCACTCATCAAACAGGGCACATAGGCGGCTTCTGCATACCTCAAAAGGGCTGCGCATCAAATTTCAGGTCATTCTGACAACGTTTGACCCACTTTCGATGCTCGGGAACAAAATCAAAGCCTACCGGCGGTGGAGCACCCCGGGACCATGGCACCCAATTCGGAGCTTGTGGATCATCTCAAAATGACTCCAGTAGGCTCCCCATCAAATTTCAGGTCAATCGGACATCGTTTGACCGAAAGTCAAAGCTTGGCATTTCCCTCCCGGTGAAATAAAGGCAAGCGTTTGCATGACTCCAAATGGCTTCAAAACTCAAACGAAAGTCTATGGTTGGTCTTATCTACTGATGGGGGAGTCACATGTCGAATTTCAGGTCAATCGGACATCGTTTGACCAGAAGTCAAAGCTCGGCATTTCCCTCGCGGTGAAATAAAGGCAAGCGTTTGCATGACTCCAAATGGCTTCAAAACTCAAACGAAAGCCTATGGTTGGTCCTATCTACTGATGAGGAAGCTACCCATCAAATTTCAGGTCAATCGGACATCGTTTGACCGAAAGTCAAAGCTCGGCATTTCCCTCGCAGTGAAATCAAAGTCAAGCGTTTGCGGGACCCAAAACGGCTTCAAAACCTGAACAAAATCTTATGGTTGGTCTCGTCTACTGCTCAAGAAGCTACACGTCGAATTTCAGGTCATTCCGACATCGTTTGACCTAGTTTCGACGCTTGAAAAAAAAAATCGGCAGTTCTCCACAGCAAAGTCTTCGGCTTTTCAGAAAATGGGAAACTTTGATGGTCGCCGGCGACCATGGTGGATGGTCGCCGGCGACCATGGAGGTCCGGGCCGCCGGACCTCGCCCAAAAAACCCCGTTTTTCGGGTACTTTTCGCGTTTCGAATTGATTGGCCCCTGTGATTTTTCCAAAATCTGATTTTTTGTGCATGATATCCGTCGATCTTCATCAACATCACGGATCCATCACTGGAATCATTAGATCATCATCGGACGCCTCAAGATCGTCAAACGGCTAACCAAGAAAGCACACTTTCTGCCCGCCCGATCGCGAAATCGACTGGACAGATGTTGCTGGCCCGCTGACATCAACCAATGTCTGAAATTGGATCACCATCCGACATAAATGGTATGTGGGTCCATTGGTGATCATCGCAAGAAGAATCCCAAAGGATGCGGCATGGCCCGCGACTCTTCAAGCGCCCAGGCAATCAATTAATGAAGTTAAATGACCCGTTTATGGCAAGTTAGTGCGGTCATTAACTCATTATTTTGAACGGCCCAATCAGAAGCAAGCAAATGGGAGTTACAAGTCCAAGTAATCATGACATTAAAATCATGAAACTCCCATCATCATGGAGATTAAAGGCGATTAAATGCCCATCACTCTCCATCGGCCAATCAAATTCAAGGAAAAAGGAGTTACAAAACAAGTAAATAAAAACTTGTAACTCCTCCCATCATGAGCATTAATACCATAAATGCTCATAAACTCTCCTAAATGGCTACCAAAGGCCTATAAATAGGAGGGTCATTCCAAGGGAAAAAGAGCCAGAGAAAAATCGCCAGAAAATCATTCAAAAATCCTCGGAGAAATCTCTACAACTCTGCTCCTCTGTTGAAGAAAACTCTACTACAACAAGCGCTACAAGGTGATCAAAGCCCCTTGGGGGGCCACCCCGCCCCCCAAGGCCACCTCTCCTTCTATCCAACATGGCTAGATGCGGCTTTTCAGCCCGTCTACTCAGCTTTTTACCGGATATAGGACCTTATCTTGGTCCTTATCCTCTAAAAATCTGAGGTTGGAGCCAAGCCAAGAAATCAAGCATCAAAGTTCTCATCTGAAGGACGATGGCGGAGTCCATACATGACTCGCGACCGTCGATCTGAACGGGTCCCCCACAATCGCATGAGAAGTTAGATTCCATTTCTTTCTTTTCTATTGTATTGTATTTTTTTCGTAAAGAGACACAAAATTCACATTTCTTGTCTTTTCATTATTGATGAGATTTGTAAACCGCCTTTCACGGCAAAATCGCCTTTCACGGCACCAAAATCGCCTTTCACGGCAAACAAAGAAAATCGCCTCTCACGGCATTCAAAACAAACTTGGCTCTTTTCTTTAAAATATGTGTGCAATGGAAAGTTAGGAAAAAGTTTGATTTCCTTTCTACTTGTGAAGGTGAATCTCCGGATCACTACTCTAAATTCCAAGTAGAAAAGAAAATCTGGCATACCCACAAAAATGTTGATACCCGCCTTTCTTTCTTCCCTCTCCCTCCTTCCGGACCCCGACAGACCCAGGGCGGATGGCAGCGGAGGAGGAACGGAGGGGCGCGGTCCATCAGTTGTGAAGATATTTAAGTATAAGATTTGCAATACATGTCTCCTGTATGTGGATCTCATCCACACATGTATTACATCTAGTATACTTGTGGACTCCGGTTCATCTCATGAACCATTATGTCATTCGTATTAGTTATGTGCAAACAAGTAATAAAACACCATTCATCTCATGAAAGGAAAGAAATAATATATATTGATAAATAAAAATAATAATCAATTTATTCATCATATACTGGTATTGAGACCATAAAACTAACAGTCTTCTTCTTAGACAGATCTTCTGGACAATTTCTTTTCCAATGTCCTGCCTTACCACAATGGAAACACTTTCCTTTAGACCATGAACCTTTAGCCTTGGCCACGCCACCATTAGGACCATTCTCCACCTTAGGACCTTTCGAAACTGATTTATTTTTGCCTTTCCGCCCTTTGCCTTTCGGCTTGGACTTGGCATCTGACTTTTCTGTCACTAGGGTGGTTGGTTTCTTCTTCGTAATCCCTTCAGTCACCACCAGCTGTCTAGACAGCTCGGCCAGAGTCAGATTCATCTTATTCATATTATAATTAACCTTGAAATTATTGAATGGCTCTGGTAGTGACTCAAGGATTATGTCGATCTGCGATTTTGCATCAATCGTAGCTCCCAATACGTCTAACTCATTTAATGAGTCCATCATTTTTAACATGTGTTCATGTAGTAATGTACCTTCAGCCATCTTGGTGATTATGAGCACCCTCATAGCTGCCTACCTAGTAGGTCTGCCCTGTTCCGCAAATGTCTCCTTTAAGTTTCAGTAAAAAATATCGTATGCAGTCTTATATGATTGATGTTGGTGTTGCAAAACACTAGACATAGATGCCAGAATGTAACATCTGGCCATCTCATCGTCTTTGGCCCATTTGGTGTAAAGTTCCTTTTCTTCTTCTGATGCATCCAGGCCAGGCTCCTCAAGGCGGGTTTTGGTAAGGACATATTTATATCCTGAAGCAGTCAGGACAATATCCAAGTTCCATTTCCAGTCTACATAGTTGGATCCCACCAACTTATTCTAGTTGAGGATGGTCGCAAGTGGATTGAAAGTATTTAATTTCATGCTTGAAATACTGTAGCACATAACCATACATTCAATTAATGAATTTAAATGACATTAGGGTTTAGTATTCTACCAAATTTATGTGGGAATCCTCATAACCACTAAATTTAGAATACATCGGATCTCAATCCTCAGGGTATGCCTCCTTGGGGAGTGCGAATACCACATAGATTGGTGTGGATCAAAGTTGGTCAGAATTAGGATTAAGACTAACTATCCATGATCCCCTTCATTCATTAGTATCTAGGTATCTCATACCAAATAATGAATGACTCCTGATTAGCTTCGGTTTCTAAAATACATGAGGCAAATCCTTGGGGATACTACATCATTATTTTAGTTAAGTGTGACCCACCAACTAGCATTGCATGACAACCGCTGTGAGCAGCTCCTCCTTGGGGAGTGGGGCCCCGCCTCGTCTCAACAACACTATCCATAGGAGATCCATATCTAGTAACCAGACAAGTAAAAGCCCTCCGTGGGGAACGGCCATTCTCAAGATGACCCGAGGCTAATACTTTCCTTACAATGGACCTATGGTGGAAAATCATGGGGATCTAAATATAAATGCCTCGCTCCCACTTAATATTTTAGAATTGTGGATTTCCTTTTAGGTATAAGGGGCCACAAATATAGAAATTAAATCATCTCATGATATGTCCAATGATTGGTTCCAAGTCAAGTGATTTTATGGAAAGTCCAGTTTCTTAAATCAGTGTTATCAATGGATCCATCTCATGGGCCCATCAACTCTAATTAGAACTCTTTCCAAAAATTAATTTGATTTGACCAATTTTGGAAATTGCTATGTTTGGGTCAGATTTCGAAACATTCTATAAAAGAAACCATCCACAAATAGAAAGTGCAAAAAAAAGAAAGAAACTAATCCTCTCCTCCACATGGCCCAGGCGTAATAGATTTCTTGGACTTCCAGACTTTCCAAAACTTTGAGATTCCTCAAACTCTTTGGTAATCTCCAAAACGCTTTTTGTAATCTTCAAACTCTTTGATTAGGAGTCCAACTTCACTTTCCTATGTCTCTACAATGAGACTTACATGGTAATCTAAACATGGAAATAAAAGGGCTATAGGGAAATTCACCATGCCTTGCCCTTTCGCGGAAAACCACGGAAACCATAATGCCCTTTACAAGTACCCCAAAATAACCATCAAACATAAATGGAAAGTAAAAGACTTGTGGGCCATATGGAGAGGACATTATCACCTGCAAGTTAGTATCTCATACGACAAAGCATCTCACAAAACCAGGTCACCAAACCACAATGGGAAAACAAGATGCCAAAGGTTGCCACCCTTTTAAAACATGCACTTCTCAAAGGGGGTCCGGGGGTGTTCCTCGATGGGGTTCGAGCTGTGTGCCCGGTCGACCGACCACGGGGCCAGGTCGACCCGCCTGACGAAGGCAGAAAATTGGGTTTCTCTCAAATCGAGTCCAAACACCTCCAAAACACTTCTGAAAGCTCTCAATGGCTCTTTACCATCCTTCCATCATTATTAAACCCTTTTATGACTATCCAAACATAGATTCACTTATAAACAAAGCAAATCCATAAAAATTGATCCGTACATAGCCCTTGTTTTATCATCTTCGCATCTCATGCAAAGATTAGAACAAGTTTACTGATCTAACATGATTAGAGATGAGGTATGGCTCTGATACCAATTGTTGGAAATATGTGGGCCTCGTGGATAGGTTTTCAAATCATTTGACCCACTTGAATCAGGGATCAACTATCTAGAAGGCTATAAAATCCAATCCAGGATCCATGTCCTCAATCTCAGCCATCATGATCAGTAAATAAACCTATCAAGAATATAATACAATAGACAACAAGCATCCATAAAAATCTACAACATGCTAGGAAGTAGATTATACATTTGGAGCTCTGTTGCGCTCTAATGGAGAAGTTGCGTCTTTCTTTGATAATGAAACCCTTTCACGTATCAAACAAGAATCTCCTAGACCTATTGATCTTCCGCGCTATGACCCTCTAATCAGAGCTCTTTTCTCAAGAAGATGGGTGGGATCTCCAAGAGAAAACCCTACTAAAAAATCCAAGGAAAGTAGAAGAGAGAAGAGAGGAAGAAAAAATGTGCAACTCTTGCACACAATGGGCTGGGCATGTACTTCTTCATGTATGGACGTCCAAGGGTGTTTATTCCCTTATTTATAGTCCTCATGACTCCTCTTGTAACTCTATTACAAATTTGTATTAGAAGTCACACTTCCACACAAATTAGTAGCTTACTATTACCACTATAAGAAGTCTCACTTCAAATAGAAATAATAACTTTCTAATTCATTCCTTTTAGAGTTCAAGTAAGATTAGTAACTTTCTAATATCTTGGGCTAGCGTGGGGACCACTAGGGATATCTTAGAAAGCTGGCTCCAACTGGGACACCGCGACCCACATCTCATGTGCAATCCGGGCCCACAGCTAATTGCACTCCAGTCTTAGGAATAAATTACAATGAAGACCCTAAACTTTCACGATACCACAAGTAGTGTGAGAACCCGACCCCTAATCTCTTGGATTAGTGTTGTTTTATTTGTGGATTGGTTCTTTTAGTGGGATTAGTAGTTGTTGGGTTGAGTTTGTGAGCTAGAATGGGTTTTCTTCTAGTTTTGGGCTTTTGAGTGCTTTGGTAGCTTGTGGGGCCCTTTGGGGGTTCCCTTTTCGGCTTTGCATTTTCTTGTGAGATTCTCCCGATTGGTTTCGTATCGTGTTTTTGGCCCGTTGCATTCATCTTGAGGAATCCTACAACTTTCATGTTGATCTCGTATCCATTTGAGAACCCAAAAACCGATTTCTTGGCCTTGAGGGCAAAACAGTCTTTTCACACCAAATCTGTACCCAAAACTCGATATTTTCGAAATCCGTGAAACATACACTTTTTGGAAACTAGATATTTCGACGATCATTTCTTCCTTCTTCGTCGAACCCATCCGAGGTCCCGAATTAGATGATTTCAGCCACCCAAGTTATTTAAGTTGTGGGACCCAAACCCCACTTGTTTATAAGAGGAACCCATCTCCTTCATTGCTCATTCTTCACCATTGTTCCAGCAACCTAGGGTTTTCCCTTGTGTTCTTCTTCTTCTCCTTGCTTCTTCATCTCCAAGCCACTCCAAGAGATCATCACTCAAGAAATGGAGATCACCATTCTCTTCTCCACCTTGCAAGCTTTACATAGATGCCATTAGAAGAGAAATCCACCAACATTGAAACCCTCCTTGAGCTTGTTCTTCTCATTTGAAGGTCATCAAAGTAAGTGATTCTTCCCATCTTCTAGATTTGTAATCTACTAGCCTTAGAGAAGCTCCACCTTGATTATTGGAAAGTTTCATTGTCATTTCATTGTTTAACCCATTTTTGGGTTGTTTTGGGGGTTTTTGTAGAGATTGTGGATCTTGAGCCTAAGAGGTGATTAGGAGCTTGATTTGCTTGATTAGAGTAAAAGGCAAGTGGATGAATGGATTGTTTTGATTATTAACATGTTTTGTGAGAAAAATCTTGTTTCATTAAGGGTTTTGGTGATTTTAGTAGTTGTCTTCACTATGATTATTGTTGATTTCGAAATGTGCTTATTGATGAGTTATTTCCCTCTTGTTCATGCTTGGAAAATGTATGCATCATATTGTCAAGGTTTCAAATGGTTTCACATGAATGAGTTTTTCCCCACCTTAAGATTTATTGTGAATGGAAAGAATGGAAAGAATGGAAAGAGAGGGATTGGAAATGAGGAGCTCTTTAGCTCATGTTATTGCCTTGGAAACATGCATTTAAACCATCTTGTTTATGGTTCTTTGTGGTTGATCATGTGTTGGAAGGAAAGGAAACAAAAAGGAAGGAAAAATCAGCTTTCCCGGACCTGCTGTACCCAGGTCCGATCGATCGGACCTACAGGCCGATCGATCGGACTGTCAGTAACTGTAAGCCTTTTTGGGCCGATCGATCGGCCGATCGATCGGACCCTGTACATTCTGGTACAGAAATTTCGACCGATCGATCGGCCCTTCGGCCGATCGATCGGAGGACTCAGTTTGAGTCCAGTGAAATTTGATATTGTGTTTTTTTTTGGAAACCTTTGGGCTTTCTATGAGTCCTAGAGGTGTATACCTTAGTGTTAAGACCAATTGTACCCTAATCTAAGGTCTCTAAGACTAGGGAACTAAAAGGAAAGAATGGTGATGATCTAGACACTAATCCTTGGTTTTAGGTGGGACCCTTACCCTTTTTGGACTGTTTGGACCAAGTGTGAGAATGTCTTGAGCCGACACGCCTCACGGTTGGTTCGGTGGCATCGAAGTTAATCCATTTCAATCTTGAACGGGATGGAACGACGCGATATCTTCTTTATATCTAAACACAAGTCTATTTCCTTGGTTATCGCTAATTCTATTCCTTTCGAGGACTGAGTAGGTTGCTCGATGTTTCCGGATTAATGTCATGCCTAGGATGGATCGTTTATAATCTTGATTCTTGCTATTGTAACATCTAGTACTACCCATAAGCTCATGTTAAGATTTTAAAGTAGTAAAAATGCATAAGGAGCCCGGAATGTCTTCTAACTCAAGGAGTACCAAGTAATTGTCATAATCGACATACGGGACCCCTATTCACTTAAATAGATCTTGAAACCGATATGTTTACCCGAAATTGTTATAGTTCATTGTTTCACCTCTTTTCCCGAGATTTGCATTACATGACTTGTTTTCCCGAAAGCATTGGAGTTACTCTAGTAACAGTCATTTGTCCCGAAGTGCATTGCATCACATGATACGACAGTGTGCCCTTGAGCACCCCGTTTTACCCGTTTATTTATTGTACTTGATTGACTTGTTTCCCGAAAGCATTGAAGTTACTTTAGTAACAGTTATTTGTCCCGAGATGTATTCCCGATATGAAGTGACAGTGTGCCCTTGAGCACCCCCGTTTTACCCGCTTATTTACTGTACTTGATTTACTTGCATATGTCTCGATTGGTTTTGACCTATGAGTCGGCATCACTAAGCTTGGATACCTTGTTGGTTTGATCCACCGACTTGGAAATCCCTCTCCCGTCCCGCCAGCTGCAGTTTGGATCCCGATACCCGGTTATTGCCGTGGTCCCGTCCCGATACCCGGTTCGCTACCGTGGTCCCGTTTCCCGTATATTTATTATTGTATAGATGATTTACGTTGAGTCTCCTCACCTTGTGTGACTGAGACCAACGTCCTGCTCTTGTCACTTCGGTGATAGAGGACTTAGCTTCTTGTGATTGCCATCTTGCCAGTTCCCGATTCCTTGGACACCCGACATGGTTTATATTGCTTACTTGTTTTCAGATAAATGATTCATTGCTTTTATGAAAGTTGTTATTTAGATAAGTGTTAATGCTCTCTATTGTAAATTCAGTCACTATTATATTGTTTTATGTCCTTTGCACACGTACATGTTTTACATGAATGCCGGTTGGGTGAATACCCGTACTTTTACACATGTTCCATACGATCAATGATTTTGCTAGATTTATATGATTACACGTGTTTTAAAGGAATACCCGAATTGTTAAAATATCCATACTTTGGAATGGGTTTAAATGAACATTAGTCTTGTTGGATTTCTTTGGTTACACCTGTTTTAAACGATACCCGATTTATTAAATATCCATACTTCTACATAGGTTTCAAATGGACATTGGTTTTGCTAGACTGGTATGAATACCTGGTTTGTTGTATACTTGTGTTTTTACTTAAGTTTCAAATGAACGTTGTTTTGCCATACCGCTATATTTATACATGTTTTAGACGAATACCCGATTGTCAAATATCTATGATTATAGATGATGTAAATGAATACTTGTTTTATTAGATGTTCATGTTTTACCCGTGCTTGAAATGAATACAAGTTTTCCCCGAGACTCCCGACTTTGCACCCGTATAATTATATGCAGCATTTTGAGCAAATAGCATGATTTATCATTGGTATTATTATTCGCTATATTGTGTTCTTTTCATCCACCTGCCAAACCGTCGTGTCTGACCCACTACTTTTGGTACTCAGGTTCAGATTTCTTCGCCCCGAGTTGAGTGTTTTTATTGGCTATGGAGCCATGCCTTGCAGGTTGGTTTGTCGGCTATGTCATGCAGACATTGAGCTTGACATCGGAGTTACGTCACATTTGGGTAGTAGTTAATAGCTTCTTGTTGTATGGCTTTTGTTAACCTTTTTCTTGGGATTCTTAATTAATGTACATTGATAATTGTAACTTGAATATATTTGGGAATGTAATATCCTGTTACTGTCAGCTCTGTAAATTATTGTGATGGTTACTCCAGTCTGGTATGATTCTTGAGATAATAGCTATGGGCTAAAGGTTGAGTGCGACACGGAATCCGATGGCCACGGACTTCGGGTCGCAACGCCACAAATGCTTCCGCAAAATATTCAGAATGTGTCGTCTTCACACACGCGGATCCTGGGAGAAGTAAAATACATTTATTCTTAATCCCATCTCCCGCCCCCGAGGTTCTGTTTCAGGGGCGTGACAAGTAGGCCCCTCTATCAATATTCATGGATCAATTGGAATAAATCTGTCTCATCCAATCATAGATCCACATCTTATTATCCTTGAGCCCCAATTAATCACAGTGATTATCAGAACCATCCAATTAACTCTTAATCGAGATGGGTGCGCACTTACTAATGACAAATCCATTAATTGGCATAAGGGGATAATATAGATAGATTTCATCTTGATCATTGGATATTCCGAGAGTCCTACTACCACGTACCCAAGACATCGAGGTGTTGACCTACAGTTGGCCTCACTCATTGATGACTCAAAGCAAATGAATACATAGAAACTTGAGTTCATCAATGTCTCAGGATTGAGAGCCTATTGGTAGGGAATTATGAAAGAAGTCCTTAAATCGAGATAATATTTCATAAGGTGTTTCTCATGGTCCTTCAATACATCTAATGTACCAGCACTATGATCCAGAATCTTACATTCTGATAATCGAGACAAATCACACTATCTCATAGTGATCAAAGTGCTACAACCTTATCAGATGAGATGACCAGTCTCATCACTGGTTGTGAAGATATTTTTCAGTATAACATTTGTGACACATGTCTCCTGTATATGGATCTCATCCATATACATATATCACATCTAATATACTAATGGGACCCAGTTCATCTCATGAACCATTATGTCATATGTATTGGTCATATGCATTAAGTGATAAATCACCATTTATCTCATGAAAGGAAAGCATGATTTTATTGATAAATAATGAAATTAATCAATTTATTACATCGACTGATGGATTGAGACCATACAATCTAACAACAAGATCTGGACTTTAGTACCAAAGTAGTGGGTCAAACACAATGGTCTAGCAAGTGGGTGAATAGATATGAACAATATAATAATTTACAAGTTGACTTGAAAACATTTAAAACCTGTTTAAACAACAATTGTCATGAAATACAATGCATACTTCATCCAAAAACACTTGATCGATACAAAAACATGAGTAGGTACCAATGAAATGGCAACTAACAAGATGACAATCACACAAAGCTAAATCCTCCATCACTAATGTGGTGCTAGCACGCTAAAGCATAGGTCTCAGACACACGAAGTGACGAGAGCAACTAGATACACATAATAATGGCACTGAACTTGGCTATCACGCTTAGTATCAGTCGGGAAACCGGAGAATATAACATGCTAGATAAACCCAGACTGCAGCTGGCTAAGAGTCATTAAGGACCCAAAGTCGGTGGATTAAGCCGACAAGGTTGCCTAAGCTTAGTGGTGCTGACACATAGGTCACAAGATGAAATCAAAGCATAACTTGGTGTATAACACAAAAACAAGCTAAGTTGGAAGCTCACACACATGTAACACACTAATGTCTTGTCATGAATACTCAAGGCCAATCTGAATATTCAAACCACGTGATACAGTAGTTTTGAAGTAAAACTAGTTATGACACATGAGAATGATGAAAAATCATGTAATTCGAGTAAAAGTAGAAATAAAATGGGCTTTCCATATGTAGGCCAGACCACACATTGAGGCTTCAAAACCTGGCTCCATTCGTATAAGACACTCGTATGTCCAATTTTATTCTTGACTTGGTACTCTAGAAGATCAAGGACATTCCAAGTATCCTATACACTTTGGTTAGTAAAAGAGTCCTTAATATATCTTTGTGATGGGGTTTCCTTTCTATTCCCACTCCATACATCACTTCCAAGGTCCCACCATAGAATTACGCCTCAAAACAAACCTATCCAAACATTTAAAACTCCCTTTTGAAGTTCCCAAAAGAGACCCAAGCCAGAAGGTGGGTTGGCTCGAGCGAACTTGGGTTGGATTGAGCCAACTGCTCTCTGGGAGGGTTGGCTCGAGCCAACTGGCCTCTGGATAGGGTTGGCTCAAGCGAAAATATGTTGGCTCGATCCAACTCTGTCCAGGGCCAAATTACAATGCAGTTTGGGGTTCTTCCTCCCTCACTTCCATGCCCCTTTGAACCACAATTTTTCCTGCATAAAGGGGGCCTCCTTGCCTTCTCAAAACAACATTTCTCCCACCATCAAAAACTTCAAAACATCACATAAGAATCCATCCCATTTCAACCTCATTCATGTCACGCCCCCAATCTGAGACATCGGGGGCGCGAATGGGAAATTAAAGCATAAATATATTTTTCTCCCAAGATCCGCGTGTGTGAAGACAACACATTCTGAATATTTTGCGGAAGCTTTCGTGGCGTTGCGACCCGGAGTCCGTGGCCATCGGATTCCACATCGCACTCAACCTTTAGCATATAGCTATCATATCAAGAATCATATCAGACTGGAGTAAACCATCACAATAAATTACAGATCTGACAGTAACAGGATATTACATTCCCAAATATGTTCAAGTTACAATTATCAATGTACATTAATTAAGAATCCCAAGAAAAAGGCTAATAAAAGCCATACAACAATAAGCTATAATCACTACCCCAAATATGACGTAGCTCCGATGTCAAGCTCAATGTCTACATAACATAGCCGACAAAACAACCTGCAAAACATGGCTCCACAGCCAACAAAAGCACTCATCTCGGGACGAAGAAATCTGAACCTGAGTACCAAAAGTAGTGGGTCAGACACGACGGTCTGGCAGGTGGATGAAAAGATTACAAATATACTAAAGAATAAAACATATGATAAATCATGTTATTCGATCAAATGCCGCATATAATTAAACGGGTGAAAAATCGTGGATCTCGGGCAAAACATGTATTCGTTTCAAGCATGGGTAAAACATGGATATCTAATAAAACATGTGTTCATTTACATCATCTATAAACATAGATATTTGACAATCGGGTGTTCGTCTAAAACATGTATAAATATAGTGGTTTGACAAAACAAACGTTCATTTGAGACTTAGGTAAAAACATAAGTATACAACAAACCAGGTATTCATAGCAGTCTGGCAAAACCAATGTCCATTTGAAACATATGTGAAAATACGGATATTTAACAACTGGGTGTTCATTTAAACAGGTATAAACATAGGAATCTCACAAGCCAAATGTCATTTAAAACAAAGCACGGATATTTAACAATTCGGGTATTCATTTAAAACATGTGTAATCACATAAATCTAGTAAAACCATCGATCGTTTGAAACATATGTAAAAGCATGGGTATTCGCCCAACCGGCATTCATTTAAAACATGCGCGGGTACAAAGAACAGAAGACAATATAGTAATAACTGAATTTACATTGGAGAATATTAACACTTGTTTAAATAACAACTTTTATAAAGGAAACGAATCATTTATCGGAAAACAAGTAAGCCATATAAAACATGTCGGGTATCCAAGGAATCGAGAACTGGCAAGATGGCAACCACACGAAGCTAAGTCCTCTATCACTAAAGCGATAGAGTAATAACTAGGCCCCGATCTCAGTCACTCGAGGTGAGGAGAAACAGGGGATCTCATATAAATACATATACATATACTAGGCACTGATCTCAGTCACTCGAGGTGAGGAGAAACAGTGGATCTCATGAATGCATATACATATACTATACATGACCACGGTAGCGAGCCGGGCATCGGGGACCACAGTAGCAATCTGCGGTATCGGGACAAGACCACGGTAATAACCGGGTAGCGGGATCCAAACTGCAGCTGGTGGGACAAGAGGGGGATCTCCAAGTCGGTGGATCAGACCAACAGGGTTATCCAAGCTTAGTGGTGCCGACTCATAGGTCAAATACAATCGAGACAATGCAAGTAAATCAAGTACAAATATATATAAAATCAAACGGGCGAGACGGGGGTGCTCAAGGGCACACTGACATATCATGTGGTGCAATGCACTTCGGGTCAAGTAACCATTTCAAGTGTATAACAATGCTTCGGGGAAAACAAGTAATGTAATGTAAATCTTGGAAATGAAGAATATAATGAACTATACCAATTCGGGAAAGATAATGGTTTTAAGATCTATTTGAGTGGATAGGGGTCCCGTATGTCGATTATGGAAATGACTTGGTACTCCTTGAGTTTGAAGACATTCCGGGCTCCTTATCCACTTTTACTATTTTCAAAACTTAAAATGAGCTTATGGGTAGTACTAGATGTTACAATAGCAAAAATCAAGATTATAAACGGTCCATCCTAGGCATGACATTAATCCGGAAACATCGAGCAACCTATTCAGTCACCGAAAGGAATAGAATTCGCGATAACCAAGGGAAAGACTTGTGTTTAGATATAAAGAAGATATCGCGTCGTTCCATCCCGTTCAAGATTGAAATGGATTGAACTTCGATGCCACCGAACCAACCGTGAGGCGTGTCGGCTCAAGACATTCTCACCCATGGTCCAAACAGTCCAAAAAGGGTAGCCAGGGTCCCACCTAAAACCAAGAATTAGTGCCTAGATCATCACCATTCTTTCTTTTAGTTCCCTAGTCTTGGAGACTTTAGATTAGGGCATAACTAGTCTCAACACTAAGGTATATACCCCTAGGACTCATAGAAAGCCCAAAGGTTTCCAAAAAAAAAACAATATCAAATTTCACTGGACTCAAACTGAAAAGCCTCCCAGTTAACGACAGTCCGATCGATCGGCCAATCGATCGGACCTGGGCGTGCAGGTCCGGGAAACACTTGATTTTTCTTTCCTTTTTCCTTTCCTTTCCAACACTTAAACAATCACATAGAACTATAAACAAGAAGACTAAAATACATGTTTCCAAGGCAATAATATGAGCTAAAGAGCTCCTCATTTCAAGTTTCTCCCTTTCCATTCTTTCCATTCACAACAAATCTCAAGGTGGAGAAAACTCATTCATGTGAAACCATTTGAAACCTTGACAATATGATGCATACATTTTCTAAGCATGAACAAGAGGGAAATAAACTCATCAATAAGCACATTTCGAAATCAATATTAATCATAGTAAAGACAACTACTAAAATCACCAAAACCCTTAATGAAACAAGATTTTTCTCACAAAACATGTTAATAATCAAAACGATCCAATCATCCACTTGCCTTTGACTCTAATCAAGCAAATCAAGCTCCTAATCACCTCTCAAGCTCAAGATCCACAATCTCTACAAAAACCCCCAAAACAAACCCTAAAATGGGTTAAACAATGAAATGACAAGGAAACCTTTCAATAATAAAGGTGGAGCTTCTCTAAGGCTAGAAGATTACAAATCTAGAAGATGAAGAAGAACACTTACTTGGATGACCTTCAAATGGGAAGAACAAGCTCAAGGAAGGTCTCAATATGGGGAGATTTCTCTAAGAATGGTATCAAGGTGAAGCTTGCAAGATGAGGAAGAGGTTGGTGATCTCCATTTCTTGATTGATGAACTCTTGGTGTGGCTTGGAGATGAAGAAGCAAGAATAAGAAGAGAAGCACAAGGAACCCTAGGTTCAGCTGGTTTGTGCTGGAGCAATGGAGGGTGAAATGAACAATGAAGGGGGTGGGTTCTCTTATGTTAACAAAGGAGGTTGGGTCCCACAACTTAAGGGACTAGTTTGGCTGAAATCATCTAATTCGGGACCTCGGATGGATTCGACGAAGAAGGAAGAAATGATCGCCGAGATATCTAGTTTCCAAAAAGTGTATGTTTCGCGGGTTTCGGGAGTATCAAGTTTTGGGTACAGATTTGGTGTGAAAAGACTGTTTTGCCCTCCGGACTGGAAAAACTGATTTTCGGAGCTTCGAACGGGTACAGAGTGAACACGAAAGTTGTAGAGGTTAACAAAATAAGTCCAATGAGGCTAAAACAAGAATTATCAAGAATTTTGAATAACCTCCCAATCACGCGCAAAGTCACTACAAGAACCCCCAAAGGGTCCCACTAATCACAAAGGCCCTCAAAATTCCCCAAAACTAGAGAAAAACCATTCTAGCTCACAAACTCAACCCAACAAATACTAATCCCACTAAAAGAAACTAATCCACAAAAAAAACAACACTAATCCAAGAGATTAGGGGTCGGGTTCTCACAATTCATCACAAGGAAAACCCATCATACATGAACCCATATATGGCATGAACATCATTCAACAAAAATCGGATAAGCTAAGAGAAAAACTCATCAGATTCCATTTATGAAATCAAATGAAGCTAGAGCAAGGAGTTGAGAAGAATGCAAGCATAAAAATCATCATGAACCAAAAGAGTAAAACCAAGAATTTCTTACTAAACTTGTCGGCACTCAAAATAAGTCAATTCATCAACTTGCCTTGGTCTCCAATGGGACTAATTAACCTTCAAGTCCACAATTTGCAAGCTACACAAAAACCCCAAAATACACCCATTTAGAACCCTAAATGGCCAACACAATGAGAGAGAAGGAGAGGGCATGCAATAATGGAGGTGAAGACTCTCTAGGGCTAGTAAAACACAAATCTAGGAGATGGGGATGATTACTTACTTAGAAGATCTTCAAATGTCCAAAGCTTGCTAAAAAAAGAACCTTAATATGGCTGGATTTCTCTCCAAGAGGCATCAATGGAGAGCTCTCATGGTGGGGAAGAAGAAGATGAGGTCTCATACTCCATTTGGGCAAGATTGAAGTGGATTGGAAGGGGAGAAGAAAGAAGAAGAAGGGGATGGACCCTAGCTTAAGCTAAACCACTCTTTCGCCCATAACAAACATGGGAAGAAGGGAGAGGGAGAAGAGCTCTCCTTATATAAGAAGTGAAGGTGGGTCACACAACTAACTGTTAGGGATTTTGTGTATTGCAATTTGATGGATGCATTATCATTTTAGCATCATTCGAATTTTCACACATGCATTGATTTAGAAAATCTTGAAATCTTGATTTACACATGCATTGGTTTTTAGACTTGTAGAAATATTGATTTATGTGTGTTTTGATTTTAAACTTGGATGTAATTAATTTTGAAAAGAAGTTTTATAAATCAAGCTAGCCTATGTTTTAAATCTTCCAAATTATTTTAGGCTTTTATGTTTCATGTTTTTAACCCTCTTAGTTTGATTTAAATCATGATTCCAAGCTTGATTCATTGGCCCAAAATTCCAAGAAACACTTTGAATTATGTATTTTTAGGGGAATTTGGTCCCAAGCCCTGGTCAACCTGCAGTGTGGTCGGTCGACCGACCACACTACAGGTTGACCGGGAAAGAGCCGTTGGGGCTCTTTTCAAACGGTCAGATTTATGACCGTTGAAGCCCAGGTCGACCGGGGAAAGGTGCAGATCAACCAGGGACTCGCAGAAACTCATTTTTTTGAGTATAAATACAAGTTCATTCCTTTTGAAAAGTTGTGGAAAAAGAGAGGAAGTAAGAACCACTCTTGAGGAGTTTGGAGAAAAGAGAAAGGGGATGAACTAAGAGGGACCAAGGGGTCATTAGTGAAGCTAAAGCTTGGATCAATGAGGTTAAATCTTTAAGTAAGTTTTACTTTCATTAATCATATGTTATATGCTTTGTTTAAATTATTGGTAAATGATTTTTAGCATGATAACTATGATGTGTTGAATCCATTCTTCAAATCTTTGATCTAAGTTGGATCAGATTCTTCACCTTGATTTCAAACCAAGTTTGTTTTAAAATCTTCTTTAATCATGCTTAGCCAAAAAAATTTATTTCTTTTATAGCATGATTCATTTACTTGGTTGAATCTTTATTTGTTGTTTTCATTCATTGAAACCTTAGTTAAATTAATTTGGTTTTGAAAACAACATTGCACATGCATCACATGTTTAGAATTAATTAGTTCCATACAACTTGTGAGCCTTTGATTTTTATTTCATTAACAAGTTTGTATTCATACATGTGATTGGCATTTCACTTCAATCAAATCTTTTTATGTCCCTTAAACGTTTAAATGCTTTGAGCATATATTGATTGAGCTTAGTTTTTAACTTGATTGAAGTTATCACACACACACACACACATTATGAGCATACACATTTGCATTCATATAGTGTTTGTGTGAGTTAGATTTTCAATTTCATATCCGCCTATTTTAGAGGCATTGTAATTGAGCTTAAATTGTATCTCTTTTAGTGTTTGTGTAGACACTACTTTAAGAGAAAATATTATTCTTGTAAAGGTTATTGCTTAGCCTAAAAAAGCACATTGACAGGTTGTTGTTTAGCCTAGAAAAACATTATTGTAGAGGTTATTGCTTAGCTTTGGAAAGCATAGTATAAGAGGTTATTGCTTAGCCTTGGAAAGCATAGTGTAAGAGGTTATTGCTTAGCCTTGGAAAGCATATTGTAAAGGTTATTGCTTAGTGTTAGGAATTTTGTATTTGCAATTTGATGGATGCATTAACATATTCACATCATTTGAATTTACACTCATGCATTGTTTTAGAAAACCTTGAAATCTGGTTTTATACATGCATTGCTTTTAAGAATTGTAAAAGTATTGTTTTATGCATGTTTTGTTTCTAAACTTGGATGCATTGATTTTAGAATTCAAACTCTTTTGAAAACCTAATTCTTTGTGAATTATATTTGGAAAATCAATTTGAGAAGTTAGGTTTGTGCATTGCATACATTCATCATTTTCAGAATCAGTTTATATGCATTCTCATTTGAAAAGAGTTTTATCAAATCAAGCTAGCCTTTGGTTTTAAACTTTTGAATCATTTTAGGCTCTTTGTGTTTCATGTTTTTAAACATCTTAGAACGACTTAAAACATGTTATTTAAGCTTGATTTAGTGGCCAAAAAGTTCCCCAAAGAAATACCTTCAAATATGAAAAAATTGGATTTTTGGTCAACAGGGCAGTCACCCGGCAGTGTCGCCGGTCGACCGAGACCTGTATCTCGGTCGACCGAGGACACTGCAGCTTTACTGCACCTGAAGCTCCAGCGGTCACTTTTTTGACCGTTGTGTGTTCATGGTCGACCGAGGCCTGTTTCTAGGTCGACCGAGAGACTAGCCGTTGGACTGTTTTTTGCTATAAAGTCCATTCATTTCCAACCTTTTTCAAGGCTTGATAGATGAACTTTTGAGACCATATTGGAGCCAAAGAAAGGGGAAGAAGTTGGAAAGGCTAGAGGGCCATTTGGAAATCAAATACTTGAGATTTAAAAAGGTACACTTTACTTGTATTTTGATTTCCATTAAAATGAAATCCGTGCATGCTTAAATCTTTGTATTTTCACTTATGCATGATTTCTAGAGTTGTGTTGCAAACTCAATATCTTCTTTGGTAAATTAGTTTGGTTTGCAAACTCTCTTTTCCTAATCACATGTGTTCTTAGACTTTAACATTCATACAACTTGTTTGTTTCATTTATTCAAAGTTGTTTGAATCTTTTAGGTGATTAGTTTTATCTTCAATCATCATTTTCTAAGCTTTGATTTTAAAATGCATCATGCATTCATTTAAGAGCTTCATTGTTAAAATTGATTGAAGAAAAGCATTCATACACTTGTGCACACACTTTAGCTTGTTTAAGTGTATGTTTGTAAGTTGTTTTAAACTTTCACATTAGCCTATTTAAGAGGCAACTTCATTTGAGCTTAAATTGTAATCTCTTGGAGTGATCTTTTGTGAAGACACTTTCTTAGAGAAATCTTTATCTTGTAAGGTTATTGCTTAGCCTAAGAAAAGCATTGTGTAAAGGTTATTGCTTAGCCTTGAAAAGCATCTTGTAAAGGTTATTGCTTAGCCTATAAAAGCACATTGAGAGGTTGTTGTTTAGCCTAGAAAAACAACATTGTAAGGGTTATTGCTTAGCCTAGTAAAAAGCATACATAGTGGAAATCCGGTGGGGTGATTGGATCACTAGCCGGTAGTGGACGTAGGCATTGAGGCCGAACCACTATAAACCTTGGTGTTGTGGTGCTTGCTTTTGTGGTGATTGTTTATTTTAGCTTCCGCATATTGATTGATTTATCATCACATGTGACTAGTTTTTGTTAAGAATTAAAATTGGTCTTAATTAGTCATAATTGTAGCACACCCTATTCACCCCCCCCCCTCTAGGGTTAGGATCCCAAGGACTTTCACTTAGCCTTTTGAAAAGCATAGATAGTGGAAATCCGGTGGGGTGTTGGATCACAAGCCGGTAGTGGATGTAGGCATTGAGGTCGAACCACTATAAATTATTGTGTGATGGTGCATGCTTTGTGGTGATTGTTTTTGTT
Source organism: Cinnamomum chago (assembly GCA_038049695.1). Classification (NCBI taxonomy): domain Eukaryota; kingdom Viridiplantae; phylum Streptophyta; class Magnoliopsida; order Laurales; family Lauraceae; genus Cinnamomum; species Cinnamomum chago. The sequence goes on from CP142456.1 coordinate 38,251,797, forward strand.
AGCTTCCGCATTTTGTTTGATAATCATCACTAGTGGCCAGTTAATTTTAAAGAACTTAAAATTTGTCTTGATTGGTCACTAATTTGTAGCTCACCCTTTTCACCCCCCCCCCCCCCTCTAGGGTTAGGATCCCGAACTTTCAATTGGTATCAGAGCCTTATGCTCTATTTTAGGATCAAGTGTTTTGGAACTCTTGATTAGGTGTAAAAACCTAGAGTTAAAACCCTAGTGATGTGTTTTCATGAAAATCATTAGAATGGATTCCACTATGTTAGATTGTGTAGATTCTTGTATAGATTCTTCTAGACCCCTCCTTCTTCCATCTATTGTAGAGTCAAACCTTCAAATTAATAAATCTCAATTTGCTTTAAAAGAAGAAGAAAATGTTGAAAATGAAGATAACTTTCAACAAGCTTATGATGATTTATATACATTTTCCTTAGAGCTTGTTAAGAAAAATAATAAATTAAAAGAAGAATCTAAAAATCTAAACAAAGAATTAGTTTCTTCAAAAGATGAACTTAGAGAGAAAGAAGAAGTAATACATTGTTTAGACTCTAAGTTTATGATCTCTTTGAATAACCTATATAATATTAAAGAAGATCTAAATGAATTAAAAATTGAAAATGATGATCTTAATAAGGAAAATCCAAAACTAAGAGATCAATTACAAAGGCAAGACAAAAATATTAACAACTTAGAATCCAAGTTGACTAATACTAAGGAAAAATTATCTAATGCTCAAAAAAAAGATAAAAACTCTAGAACTTGGATCTAATGTTATTAATGAACTTAAATTTGATTTAAAACTTGACCATGAAGAACTAAACGACTATAAGGAAATTGAAAATGAATTATTAAAAGTTAAAAATGAAAATTCAATCCTTATAAACCAAGTCACTCAACTTGAAAGCTACAAACAAAAGTATGAGTGCAAATTTACCCAAGGTGAAGAGAGATTTGAAAAGTTATTTAAATTGGGTAAATCTCAAAGAGATAGGACGGGTCTTGGATTTGATAGGAATATTTCACATGACCTTAGCTTCACCAACAGTTTTGTGAAAGGTGAGTCCTCATTCTCTAGTACTCATTCTTCCTTGCCCATGACTAAATGTAATTATTGTGGCATTAAAGGGCATTTTTTGTTTGAGTGCAAACTAAGAAGAAGCCATGTGTTGAAACCCATCTATGAACCCAAAAAGGTTGAATCTAAATCTATGAAGGGTAAGACACTAAAAATCAAGGAAGACTCCAAAAAGATCAAACAAGTTAAATCTATTAAAAAGGAGTCTCGTAAGATAGATTCTAAAAAGGTTAAACAAGTTAAACCAAGTATAAAAGAATCTATCAACAAAAAGCTTCTCAACCTATCTCCCTTAAATCAACCCATGAAAGAACTTTTGAAGAAAATAACGAAGTTAAATTTAAAATTCAAAAGTCAAATAAAGGGAGGAAATAAGAAGAAAATAAAAATGAATCAATCCCTTAAGAAACAAACTCACTCACCTCAAAAGACTAATCACCAATCTAAGCTAAATTTAGTCAAATCTAAATATCTTGGTGATAAGTTCAAATTAAAAATTTATCAAGTCAAATCTCCTATAGTTGGTTGGACTTCTAAACTAGACCTCAAAGATCAACCCTCTCAAGACCTAAGGTGGATTCCTAAAGTTAGATACTTAGACAAAACTTAAAGCCTGGAACCTCCTTGACCAACCTATCCTTTATAGTTAAATCTTTTTGTTGGTCATTATTACATTTGCATTTTGTTCTTTCATAGTTACATTTCTTAAAATGCAATGTTTATTTGTGATCAATTGATTTTGTCTTCATGCACGATTTTAGTTACATTTCATGGTTTTTAAAATCATTTGATTATAATTTCATCATGTTTATAGCATGATTCATTTATTTTGCTGAATCTTTATTTGTTGTTTTCATTCATTTAAACCTTAGTTAAATTAATTTGGTTTTGAAAACAACATTGCACATACATCACTTGTTTAGAATTAATTAGTTCCATACAACTTGTGAGCCTATTTTCATTTCATTAACAAGTTTGTATTCATACATGTGATTGGCATTTCACTTCAATCAAATCTTTTTATGTGCCTTAAACTTTTAAATGCTTTGAGCATATATTGATTGAGCTTAGTTTTTAACTTGATTGAAGTTAACACACACACACACACACACACACATCATGAGCATACACATTTGCATTCATATAGTGTTTGTGTGAGTTAGATTTTCAATTTCATATCCGCCTATTTTAGAGGCATTGTAATTGAGCTTAAATTGTATCTCTTTTAGTGTTTGTGTAGACACTACTTTAAGAGAAAATATTATTCTTGTAAAGGTTATTGCTTAGCCTAGAAAAGCACATTGATAAGTTGTTGTTTAGCCTAGAAAAACATCATTGTAGATGTTATTGCTTAGCCTTGGAAAGCATATTGTAAAGGTTATTGCTTAGCCTTTTGAAAAGCATAGATAGTGGAAATCTGGTGGGGTGTTGGATCACAAGCCGGTAGTGGATGTAGGCATTGAGGCCGAACCACTATAAATCATTGTGTGATGGTACATGCTTTGTGGTGATTATTTTTGTTAGCTTCCTCATTTTGTTTAATAATCATCACTAGTGGCTAGTTAATTTTAAAGAAGTTAAAATTTGTCTTAATTGGTCACTAATTTGTAGTTCACCCCCCCCCCCCCAGCGCCCCCCCCCCCCCCCTCTAGGGTTATTATCCTGGACTTTCACTAACAAGACTTGTCGAGCTTAAAAAGCCTCGGATGGGTTCGACGAATAAGAGGAAAATGCTTTTCATAAAATCTAGTTTCTGAAAAGTACATATTTCACTGGGTTTAGAGACATCGAAAATTGTGTCCAGATTTTGTGTAAAAAGATTGTTTGGCCCTTAAAGTTGGAAAAGTCGGGTTTGGGGGTTCTCAAACAGGGACTGAGTGAACACGAAAGTTGTAGAGGCTAACAAGATCAATCAATCGGAGTCAAAACACGATATTTCGATATCACAGATAACCCCCCACACTTACGGAAAGTTGATAAAAGGACCCTCAAAGAGTCCCATTAAATCAAAAAGGCTCTCAAAACTCCCCAAAGCTATATAAAAGCTATTCTAATCCCAAACCTAAAACAAAATCCACTAATCCCACTTAGAGCTAACACCCGACTTAATTAGTACTAATCACAGTAGCTCGGGTCGGGGTCTTACATCCTCCACCCCTTAGGGCATTTGGTCCTCTAAATGGAAAACAACTAACCTCTGGCAGTAGATGGGGATACTTCTTCTGGACTTGATCCCGTAATTCCCACGTTGCTTCCTTAGGTCCATGATTTTTCCCAAAGAACTTTCAACCAATGTATTATCCGTGTTCTTAGCTCTTGCTCCTTAATTAGTGTCAAGGATTAGAACAGGCTTCTCTACATATGTGGCATCTTCTCGGATTTCTAAAGGTTCATGACAGAGCACATGCAATGGATCGGGGACGTACTTTTTCAACATCGACACATGGAAGACATTGTGCACACCGGAGAGTTCAGGCAGTAAGGCTAGTCTGTATACCACATCACCAATCTTGCCCACAATTTCATATGGTCCAATGTATCTCCTAGATAGCTTGCCCTTTTGTCCAAATCTCAATGTTCACCCAGTCAGTGATACCTTCAAGAAAACTTTATCTACTTCTCGGAATTGTAAGTCCCTTCTATGAGCGTCGGCATAGCTTTTCTGTCTACCCCGGCCACTTTCAGACGTTCTTGAATCAACTTGACTTTATCACTAGTCTCACTTACTATAGTCTATCCATGGAAACTGCGAACACCTACTTCCTCCCAATAAACTAGGGTTCTACATCTTCTGCCTATAATGCCTCGAAATGCGCCATTCCAATGCTCGAACGATAACTGTTATTGTAGGCAAACTCACAAAGTGGTAAGATCTCTAATTTAGTCCTACAGTCCAGCACACAAACACAAAGCATATCTTCAAGAGTCTGAATCGTCCTCTCTGACTAGCTATCTGTTTATGGGTGGTAAGCCATGTTGAACTGTAACTTTGTACCCATGGATTCATGTAGTGTCTTCCAGAACCTCGAGACAAATCTGTTATCTCTGTCGGATGTGACGAAAACTGACTGTCATGACAACTAACAATCTCGTTAACGAACAAATCTGCAAAAGGTAACATGTGCATTCTCTTTCTTGTCCTCATCGGAATGAAATGGGCTGACTTGGTGAGGCAGTCCACAATGACCCAAGCTGCATTATTTCCCCGGCTGGTTCTTGGTAGTCCCGAAATGAAATCCATCGTAAGGTGCTCCCACTTCCATTCCAGGATCTCTAACGGTTGCAGCAACCCTAGAGACTTTTGATGCTCTGCCATTACCAACTGACAGGTCATGCATTAGGAAACAAATGCTACAACTTCTCGCTTCATGTTATTCCACCAAAATCTTCCCTTCAAGTTTTGATACATCTTTGTGCTACCCAGCTGCATGGAATATTTTGTACTGTGAGCTTCTGTCATGATGTCATTCCTCAAGTCCTCTATGTTAGGCACGTATAAATGATAACAAGAAAACAAGACTCTTTCATAATACGAAAATCTGTGCAATCTACTATATGCTCTATATTCCTTGCCAACTCTGGATCTTGTACTTAGCTATCCTTGATGCTCTGTATGAAGGTGGGTTCGAACAATGACTTGTTAGCTAGCATTACACCCTTCCTTAGTGGCTGTAGGTCTACTCCCAAGTCCTCAAATTGCTGAAAGATACAAGTACCCCCATAAACTTGCCAAGCCTGCTGATTTTCTACTCAATGCGTCGGCAACCACATTCGCTTTCCCAAGGTGACACTTGATCGAAAATCGTAATCTTTGATGTATTTTATTCACCATCTCTGCTTCATGTTCAGCTCCTTCTGAGAAAACAAATACTATAAGCTGCGGTTATCAGAGTGGATTTAGAACTTCTCCCCATAGAGGTAGTGTCTCCACATTTTTAATGCAAAAGCAACCGCTGCTAACTCAAGATCATGCGCTACATAGTTCTTTGCGTGATCTTTCAACTGTCGGGATCCATAAGCAACTAACTTTCCATCTTGCATTAACACGCATCCAAGTCCTGATAAGTGCTTAAAAATGCATATTTTCATGCACATTTTGGACCATTTTAAGGACTTATTAATCCAAAAGAGTCTCATTTAAGGAAAAAATTATGTTTTTATGCATTTTAGGTTCATTATAGTGCATTCATGCATAATTTGCTAAAAATCATCATTATTGCATAAAATCACGGAACCTGCGATTTTTTTTTGGAAAGTTTTACCATATTTGTTTTTTCTCATGAACTTAATTAATTCTTCATCATTATTAGTTAATTCAAGTAAGTTCATGCATAATGAATTTATGGGCTCACTATCATGCATTTGTGATTTTTATTTAAAATAATTATTTTAAATTAAAACTCACTTTTGTCTATAGGAAACGGATGAAATGGGTCCCACAACCAAGGAATGAGATAAAGGAAGAAATTGAAAGAAGAAAGAATATTTTAAGAAAATTTGATGAAACTCTCAAGACATGCAAGAAAGGAAAGTCCAATGAAGAAGATCTTTTGCACAGGGTGAGAAAATGCAAAAGAGGAAAGTGAGGAGCAAGCACACAGATGGCTCACATGAGACAAGATTTTGGCTGGATTTTTGCTCCAAAATAATCTCTCAAAATCTCAAAGTCAAGGAAAGAACTCCATGTGGCTTTCCAATATATTACACGGCTAGTATCTTGTGTGGAGTCACACTTTCCAACATTCAAGGTTCAAGAAATAAAGTTGGAAGCCTTTTGCAAAGTGGAGGAAATCTCCCATGTATTGGACGTTCCGATTATTTCCATCCAAAGTGCCTCACTTGTTGGCCAAGGATAGACTCACCAAACATAGGGGATTGAATGCTACAAAGTAGGTTCTAAGGAGAAAAGATAGGGCATCCCATGCCCTATATAAACATCACATGGGATGCCACCCCCCCCCCCCCCGGCGCCCCCTTCTGATGGAAAGCAGCCCCCTCTAGCCTCTTTTCACTCCATCCTCTCCACTCTCCTTCTCCTCATTGTGTTCCTTAAGGAGATTTTGCCCTAAAGCCACACTACTCCCCTATGATTTCTCATCTAGAAGAGGTTTTATTTTCCATCCTAACATGTGTTTCTCTATTATTTTTATTTTCCATCTTATGTAAATGAATCTACATGTTAGTAAACGTTATTTTTTTCAATATTCTTCTTCTTATGGTTTATACTTGATGCTTTATTTATGTTGCTAATTTTTGTGCTTGGATTGACGACCCAAGTTTATGAGGGCATATTTGAAGTGATTCTAAATTGTATTAAGAAAGGATTTTTGAGAGGATAATTTCACTACTTGAACTACATTTAAATTCTGTACAACTATATTTACTTTTCTTCGCAACACTACCTTTAAGTTTTATTAGTTTCACTACTTTTACTTTTAATTGCAACACTACTTTTGTTTTCAAGCAAATTCTTTTATTCCCTACACTTTAAGTTTATGCATAATTTTATTTAGACTTGTTCACTGCTGAAACTTGCATTAGATTCAATCATAATTTTAATTTTAAAATTTTGATTAATGGCTGGTGTTAAAGTGGGGTTCAGAACTTGAGTTTCTCATATTATATGTTTAATGTTCTGCAAAAAATTGAGAAAGATCTCAATCTGTCATAGACAATTTCTACATGGGCATGATTTATTTTTAGCATCAGAAATCTAACTTCGGCCAAGCATGCAACCAGATTGGTGTGCATCGATTTTTGTTGTGACCCAATTTCATGCATAATGTGGTTTCTTCATAATAACTCATGCATCATAATTAGAAATTAAATTGCATTAGAATAGGTTTTTTTTCTGAAATCACAATGTTTAATGACTGATTAATAATGCTAATTTCAGACCTGATAAATAGTTGAAAATCTGCACATTAAAAAAAATTGTTTCAGCAATTTTGGTCGACTGTGTTCCAAAAGTACATGATTTGAAAACCAGAAAAAAGAAGTTATTTTTCCTTGAAAGTTAGGACAATTAAAGTAAAGTAATAGTACTTTGAAATCGTGGAATTTTGGCCAAAGATAACCTCGAGAACCGTGCCAACCAGAGGCACAAATAGAGGTACCAACAGAGGCACCTAGCAAGGTCATACCAAATTTCAGCAGTATAACTGGTTCAAGTATGTTTCTTGTTGCATCCATATATTTTTCATCTAAACTCTTTTTTCACTTCTGTTTCTTTTGTTATGTTCATGAATCATCAAGGTTTGAATTCTAGCCATTAAGTTCTGGTTTAGAGCATCTTAGGTAGGTTCTACAGTCTAGTGAAAATAGGCCTATGTACAAGGTTTTTCATACTCAAAGTTTATTTTAGAGTGCATCAGATTTTTAGGAATTTGTCTAGAATTGCGTTGTTTGCATGTAGGACCTTATAAATCATTCATATTTTCATTATAATTTGTTTTGGTAAGTAAGATCTAATTTAGAAAATTTTATTTTGATTTTTCATATTAAATTGGTTGTTTGATTTGCGTGTTCTTTTGCAGGTTTTTAGATATTCTAAGATTGCTTAGATTAGGTTTCCTTTAGTAGAATAGGTCTTTTATTTTTTAAAAGAATTGTAATTAAACTTTTTACATTCAGTTATTTAAGAAAAGTTGATGTAATTTGATTAGTTTCTTATTTTGGTTAGATTTAGTTTCCAATTAGGATAGTTTATAAGTTGGAAGATTCTTAATCAACATTGCTCCATGTGGATCAACCTCGTCTCACCAGTTTATTACCACATTACGGCTCTACACTTGGAGCTCACGATCAAGTCCTACATTCGATGCATCTGTAATAATGGTGAAACCGCCGCTTTCGGATGGTAAAGTAAGGACTGGTGTTGTAGTCAATCTATTTTTCAACTCTTGGAAATTAGCCTCACACTGGTCTGTCTATACAAATGGTGTATTTTTCCTGGTCAACTTCGTAAATGGTGACGCAATCGATGAAAATCCTTGAACAAACCTTCGGTAATAGCCTACCAATCCCAGAAAACTTCTAATTTATGACGCATTCATTGGTCTTTCCCAATTAACAACTGCCTCAATCTTAGCCTGATCCACTGAAAACCCTTCTTTAGAGATAATGTGCCCTAAAATGCTACTTGTTCGAGCCAAAATTCGCACTTACTGAGCTTTGCATATAGCTGGTTGTCTCTTAGAAGTTGCAGTGATGTCCTCAAATGCTCTTCATGTTCTTCTCTAGACTTGGAGTACACCAAAATATCATCGATAAACACCACTGTGAACTGATCTAAATACTGTGCAAATATTTTGTTCATCAAGGCCATGAATACCACCAGTGCGTTAGTCAGTCCAAATGGCATCACTGGAAACTCATAATGACCATATCTTGTCCGGAAATCTATCTTCGGTACATTTGACTCTCTAACTCTCAGCTGATGGTAACCGGATCTCAAGTCAATCTTCGAAAAATATGCAGTACCTTGGAACTGATCAAACAGTTCATCTATCATTGGCAATGGATATTTGTTATTGATGGTCACTTGGTTCAATCTCCGATAATCAATGCACATCCTCATAGAACCATCTTTCTTTTTGACAAATAAAACTAGAGCTCCCCATGGCGAAATGCTAGGTCTGATAAAACTTTTATCTAGTATTTCTTGCAACTGTATTTTTAATTCTCCCAATTCCGTGGGAACCATCCTGTATGGTGCAATAGAAATCGAAGGTCCCTGGCAATAACTCAATAGTGAAGTCGGTTTCCCTGACGGGTCGCAATCCTGGAATCTCTTCCGGAAAAACATCTGAAAATTCATAGACAATGAGGATCTCCTCCACCCCTTGGGACCGTTTATCCTCCGTGATAAATGCTAAATAAGCCTCACATCCACTTTTCAAAAGTCTATCAGTCTTCAACACTGAAATAAACCCTACATGATGGTTCCTCCTCTCACCCTAAAAAATAACTCCTATTGGTGTCTCCTCTAGTTTAAATGTGATTGTCTTATTAAAGCAATTCATCGTGGCATGGTACCCTGCTAACCAATCCATCCCGAGAATGATATTGAAGTCATGCATATCCAATAAAATGAGGTTTGCTGGTAAAACCACTCCTCCTATCTTAACTGCACAATTAGGGTAAAAAGTCCTACATACAACTTGTTTACCTACTGAAGTGGTCACAATCAAAATAAACTCAAGCTCTTTAACAGGCACATCAATCAACTTAGCAAAATTAGGAGACAAAAATGAATGTGTAGAGGCAGGGTCAAACAAAATCTTAGCTTCAATTCCATAGACAAGGAGTTTACCTTCTACCACGTTGCATGCAGCTTCTGCATTAACCCGATTGACTGCGTAGACTTGCCCTTGTTGATGTGGTCTATTGTGAGCTTGTTGTTGCTTGCCTTATGGTGCATTCCTATTCTATTGCGGAGGACGGGGATTCTGATTTTGCCCTTGCTGACGAGCCTGTTGCTGTGGTGCTTGTTGCTGAGGTGGCCTTGCTTGATTTTGGACAACCGATGGGTTCTAAGGTGGTGCAACACATTGAGCCCGTAGTTGATTCTGCCTATTACCTTGCTCATTGAGCTGTGGACAATCCTTGAGATAATGATTCTGCAAACCATACTTGTAACATGCCCCAGTCATGCTGCGACACTGACCACTGTCATGGTTTCTTGCCACAGTGGATGCAAGCCACTTGCCTTGGAGCATTCTGATCTTGCCTTTGCCTTTTGTTCTGCTGGAATTTCTGTTACTGATTCTCCTACTAAGATTGGTTCTTTCTATACGAATCCTACATTTGAAGAATCTTATTGTTTATATTCTCGAACTTGTATGCTCTTTTGACAGCCTCTTCAAATGTTGCAGGTGGCACAACCCCAGTAGCATCTTGTAAGTCCATGGGGATCCGAACCCTAGAGGGGGGGTGAATAGGGTGAGCTTCAATTATGACCAATTTTAATCAATTTTAACTTCTTTAAAACAAACTAGTCACATGTGATGATTAATCATACAATATGCGGAAGCTAACAAAGGAATCACCACAAAGCAATCACCATCACACAAGTATTTATAGTGGTTCGGCCTCAATGCCTACATCCACTACCGGCTTGTGATCCAACACCCCACCGGATTTCCACTATTTATGTTTTTCAATAGGCTAAGCAATAACCTTTACAATATGCTTTCCAAGGCTAAGCAATAACCTTTACAATATGCTTTCCAAGGCTAAGCAATAACCTTTACATTGATGTTTTTCAAGGCTTAACATCAACCTACACATTATGCTTTTATAGGCTAAGCAATAACCTCTTCAACCACAAGGTTGGTTATCTCTCTAATTTAGTGTCTATCATACACTTGATGGAGATTCAATTAAGCTCATTACAATGCCTCTTAATTAGGCGGATATGGAAGTGAAAATCTAATACACACTCACACTATGAATGCAAAGATGAAAGTACATGGAGTGTGTGTGTGTGGTCCTCAATCATTTTGAAAATGAAAGCTCATAAATGTATGCCTAAGGCTTTTGAAAGTTTTAGCTCATAAAACATTTATGATTGAGGATAGAATGCAATCACATGTTAAAAGTAACAACTTGTTAATGATATCAAAGTTACACAAGTTGTATGAAATTAATTAGCTCTAAACATGTGATGCATAGGGATGTCAATCAAATCAACATGAAGCGCAAAACATAAAAATAGATTTGATTGAAATTAGGGGACAAATCATATGTAATTATAAATACAACTTGAATATGATATACCTATCAAAGTAAGGCAAGTTGTGAAACTTTAAAACAATAATACACATATGATTTGTAAAGATGTTGAATCCAAAACATAAGATACATTTGAAAGAGATTTTCTTATGATGGAAAAACAACAACCAAAGATTCAACCAAGTATATGAATCATGTTACATATTTCATTAACATGATCTACTTAGATTTACCAAAGATAAAGTACTACTTGGATTGAATCAAATGGTGATGCATCCAAAACAATAGATCTATTCAAAGTATAAAACATGCTAAGGATACAACACATCATAGTTTATCATGTTACTAAAGATTTACCAATGATAAAACAAAACATGAAAACATATGATTTGTAAAGAAGTTGAGTCCAAAACATAAGATAGTTTTGAAAGTAATTTTCTTATGATGGAAAACAACAACCAAAGATTCAACCAAGTATAGGAATCATGTTACATATAATTTCAAAGGTTCTTTCATTAACATGATCTACTTAGATTTACCAAGATTAAGTACTACTTGGATTGAATCATATGGTGTTGTATCCAAAACAATAAATCAACTCAAAACATAAAACATGTTAAGGACACAACACAAACATAGTTTAACATGCTAGAAATGATTTACCAAAAATAAAACAAAGCATGAAAACATATGATTAAGGAAAGTAAAGCCTACTTGGTGATTTAACTTCATTAATCCAAGCTTTAGCTTTCCTAATGCTCCCCTTCATCCCTTGGTTCTTTTCCCTTGAATATGCCTCAAAACCTCTCAAGGAGGGGCTTAAAATTCCCAACTTTTGGCAAAGGAAAGAACTCATATATATAGCAAAAAGTGCCCAACGGCTAGTCCTCGGTCGACCAGGAAACAGGTCTCGGTCGACCGGGATCACAAAACGGTCGGATTTCTGACCGTTGGTGCGCCAGGCCATTTTTGCCTTGCAGTGTTCCCGGTCGACCGGGACCGCGACACTGCCGGGCCACCCCCCCTTTTGACAAAAAATCCATTTTTTGCATATTTGAAGGTTTCTTTTGGGGGGGTTATTTGGGCCACTAAACCAAGCTTAAAAACATGTTTTAAATCATTCTAAGGGTTTTAAAACATGGAACATAAAAAGCCTGAAACATTTTGAAAGATTTAAAACTCATAGGCTAGCTTGATTTTCTAAAACTCTTTTCTAAAACAAATGCATCCAAGATTAAAAAAAAATCATGCATAAAACAATATCTTAAAAACAATGCACGAATAAAACAAGATTTCAAGTTTATCTAAAACAATGCAAGTGTGTGAATCAAATGATGCTTGAATGATACTGCATCCATCAAATTGCAATCTATAAAATCCCTAACACATCTTTCTCTATAACCAGGTGCAGTCCCTCAAGGAACTTAGCTATCTTCTTCTCCTCTGTATTGATCAATTCCGGAGCATATCTAAACAACCTCTCAAATTTAGTGAGGTACTCAAGGATTGTCATATTTCCCTGCTTGAGTTACTGGAACTCGATTATTAGACCCCGACCCAGATTAGCTCGATTAGTGTTAATTAAGTGTGTCCTTAGACTTAAGTGGGATTAGTGATCTTTGGGTTAGAATGTGTTTTGACTTAGTCTTAGACATAGCTTTGGGAATTTTGAGAGCATTTGGTTTTAGTCAGACACGCTTAGGGATGCCCTCGGTACAAATTTAAGTATGGGAGGATGATTCTGGATTTCTGATTAAATTGTGATTTTGATTGCTTTTGAATGATTTTGTTATTATCCACAACTTTCATATTCAGCCCATCCATGTTCGAAGCCCAGAAACCCATGTTTTTGCCCAAAAGGGTAAAAATTAACTTTTTACACTCAAATCTAGAGGACATGAATTTCAAAATCTCAAAACCATGTGAAATTTATACTTTTTGGAAATTAGATTTTTCAAGGATCATTTCTTCCTTCTTCGTCAATCTCGTCTGGGCCCCGCAACATGATGTTGTAGCCATTTCAAGTTTTAGACCTACTAGGGCCCACTTTCCACTCAATTTAAGCCATCTCTCCCTCACTCACGTTCATTTTTCAAGCTCCATTCAGTTACAGAAATCTCAGAGAATCAGTAGGGAAGAGAACCCATTTTCTCCTCAACCCTTCTCCTCTTGCATGCCTTACCTTTAGGCCTTGTAATAGAAATCTGAAAGCATCATCATCTTCCTCTTCCTTTAAGCTTCAGCTGGACCCTCTTTGTGTAAAAATCCTACAACTTTTCCTCCTCCATCCAGCTATTTTCTTCTTGTTTGGATAGCTCTAGGCAAGAGCTTCTTCCCATCTCTTTAATGGAGTTCTTTTAGGTCCTAAAGAACTTGTTTTTCAAACATGCAACCCCATTTTTTAAATGGGTTCTTGTTTTGGAAATTTGTTGGATTTTTGAAGTGGTTTCTTAAGGCTTTGTAGATCACTTGGTTCAGTTGTAGAGAGGGATCCTTGAGGAGGTTCCTTGATTGACATTTGGGCTAAGGCAAGTGATCTTCTAAATATGTGGTGCATGCAAAGTAATTAGATATCTTATTTGCAAAATATGAGATGTTGTCTGCTAGTTGTGCTAATGAACTTGTTTTCAGTAAGCTTTAGTGTTGATGTCTACTTTAAACTTGCATGCATGTTCTTGTTGGGCTGCTTTGGAAATTCTTCCTTATATTAAGTATGGAATCTGTTTTTGTTCAAATGTTTTGTTTTGAATGGGCTATTGATTGGAGTTGGTTGAGATTTGGAGATTTGAGTTCATGTTGATGAAATGGTTGAAATAGTATTCTCTTTGGAGAAATATGTCCTGGAAGCATAGAAGAGGCTCAGGTGTGAAGGAAAGGAAATGTGAAGAAGAAATGGGAAAATCTAACTTGAAATGAACTGCCCGTACAGGGGGCAGTCAACTGGCGGCTAACCGACGTTCAAGTTGGTCACAATTCCAGAGAGCTACATTTTCTCAGAATTAGGTAGGCGGTCAGCTAGCGGTCAGCAAGCGGCTAACCACTAGATAGCCGCAAGGTAGCCGACATTTGGCGGTTACAATTCAAGAATGTTGCGGCCTTTTCTAATCAGGCGGTCAGCTATCGGTCAACTGGCGGCAAGCCGACCAGCCAAGCGGTGGCCAGGTAGCCGCAAGCTGACCAAGTTTAGAGAAAAGTGGATTTTTGAAGGATTTCCGTGGAGATGAAAACCAGAATATGATTAAGGGCTTTTAGTTTGATATTTTGCACTTGAAATCTGAAATGTCTTCTTCTAGCTTCAAGTGCACCAATTTGCTTTTAAATTCAGACATTTGGGTTTCAAATACTCGAGAATCAAATGGAGGGTCTTAACATATACTTGATAAGCTTATTTCGAAATCTCAGTTTTGACACGAAGAATATCGCTTTCACCTATTTTGATTTGCAAGTACCAGCTTTGTTTCGGATTATTTCAAGAACAAAAAGAGGGGATCACTTCTTATGCTTCGATTTGCTATAGCTTATGCTATTTCTGTTTGATCCTATTTTGCCTTGTTTTTGGTAAGTAATTTTCCCCTATTTTCGATATGTCTTGTATATGTTTCGCTTTGTTTTGTACATTCACGAAATCAGATGAATACCACTGAGCTTGGACTTGTCCTTTAGTCTAATCCATCGTTCGGGGGTCTTTAACCACATGAACTATCTACAGATTAGTCATGTATCTATATACACATTTTCGTTCTATTTTCGGTTCCGCGGCTGGTCTCCGTCTAGCTCGTGTGGCATGGGATTTTGTTTAGCACTATTCTGTTTTGCTTACCCTTGTCATCATGTATGATAGAGAAAGGATTATCTAAATGTAGATTTACAAATCATGATATTATATGCATTCATGCTAGTTTCGTTTCGTTTATCATTCATGGACTTTCGCTTCTTCGAAGTGTATCTTAGTCATGCATTTGTTTTAAATTCAGTAATTTTTTTTAACATTGTTTCTTTCAAACTTTAATTGATTTATGCTCATGCCTAAATTGATCACCTGCCAGACCGTCATGTCTGATCCTTTTGTTTTGGTGCTCAGGTGTAGGCGTTGATGCCTTTGAGGAGGAGCGCCAAGAGGAGGCAATTGAGCTACCCCCAGCTCGAGAGTGGCAGCCCGACTATGTCATTTACGACATCGAGCGGGATCTTGAGACACATTTCATTTTGCCAAGGGTTTCATCTTTTGTTATTTTGGGAATGTATTGGCCTTTGTTAGCCTCTTATGGGATTTTATCTTAACTTTTACTGACTTTTGCTAACTTGAAACTTAAACTGATTTGGGAAATGCTATGGATACATTTCTCCCTCTGAGATTTTTATCTTGAGTTTTTATTTATGTCTTGATGTGATTTGCTACATGCTTCCGCAACCATGATCGTGTGAGTCCCCGTGTCACAGGGATCCTCACCACGGGAACCTATGGGAAACCGGACTTGCGGCGCCGAGCCAGGAATTTCGGTTTAGGGTCGCAACATCGATGGCCTTTTGTCTCTTGACATGTGCAGGTACATTTTTGTCGCTAAATTGCTTCTTGAAGTTCTCCCATGCCTGAGCATCTGCCATAGTTCTATATCTACCTTGACTGTCTTCCGCCAAATATCAACCAAGCTCGTAAACATAGATGCTGCGAGTGCCACTTATTGTTGTCCCGTGCATCCGAACACTTGATAGATATTCTCAGTATGCTCTAGCCAATCGTCTACAGCCAATGGATCCTTTCGCCCAGTGAATTCCTTTAGACCCCTCTTCCGGAAACACTCAAACAATACGTTGGGATCATTTTCTCTATTGTTAATGACAATCTGAGTGCTCGGGGGTAGAGTTGGTACCGGTTCAGACCTTCTTTGTAATACTTCCAATAACTGCCTCTGCAATTGTGTCATTTCCCGTGAATGGTCTCCATCCCTTTTAGCCATTTGTTCCTATAGTCGGGCTTGATTTTCATTTACTTGACACTGCTAGTCAATGAGAGCCTGCATCTTCTGCTAAAACTAGTTCTGCATTGTGAGAACCTGACCCCTAATCTCTTGGATTAGTGTTGTTTTATTTGTGGATTAGTTTCTTTTAGTGGGATTAGTATTTGTTGGGTTGAGTTTGTGAACTAGAATGGGTTTTCTTCTAGTTTTGGGCTTTTGAGTGCTTTGGTAGCTTGTGGGGCCCTTTGGGGGTTCCCTTTTCGGCTTTGCTTTTACTTGTGAGATTTTCTCGATTTATTTCGTATTGTGTTTTTGGCCCTTTGCATTCATCTTGAGGAATCCTACAACTTTCATGTTGGTCCCGTATCCATTTGAGAACCCGAAACCCGATTTCTTGGCCTTGAGGGCAAAACAGTCATTGCACACCAAATCTGTACCGAAAACTTGATATTCCCGAAACCCATGAAACATATATTTTTTGGAAACTAGATATTTCGACGATCATTTCTTCCTTCTTCGTCGAATCCATCCGAGGTCCCGAATTAAAAGATTTCAGCCACCCAAGTTCTTTAAGTTGTGGGACCCAAACCTCACTTGCTTATAAGAGGAACCCATCCCCTTTCATTCCATTCCATTCCTCATTTTCCAGCACAAACCAGCAACCTAGGGTTTTCCCTTGTGCTTCTCTTCTTCTTCGTGCTTCTCCATCTCCAAGCCACACCAATAGTTCATCAATCAAGAAATGGAGACCACCTTCTTCTTCCTCATCTTGCAAGCTTTCCATTGATACCATTTGTGAAGAGAACCCTCCATCACAAGACTTCCTTTGAGCTTACCTTGTCCATTAGAGGACCTTGCAAGTAAGTGTTCTTCTTTATCTTCTAGATTTGTAATCTTCTAGCCTTAGAGAAGCTCCACCTTGATTATTGAATGGTTTCCTTGTCATTTCATTGTTTAACCCATTTTAGGGTTTGTTTTGGGGGTTTTTGTAGAGATTGTGGATCTTGAGCTTGAGAGGTGATTAGGAGCTTGATTTGCTTGATTAGAGTCAAAGGCAAGTGGATGAATGGATTGTTTTGATTATTAACATGTTTTGTGAGAAAAATCTTGTTTCATTAAGGGTTTTGGTGATTTTAGTAGTTGTCTTCACTATGATTAATATTGATTTCGGAATGTGCTTATTGATGAGTTATTTCCCTCTTGTTCATGCTTGGAAAATGTATGCATCATATTGTCAAGGTTTCAAATGGTTTCACATGAATGAGTTTTCTCCACCTTGAGATTTATTGTGAATGGAAAGAATGGAAAGAATGGAAAGGGAGAAACTTGAAATGAGGAGCTCTTTAGCTCATTTTAATGTCTTGGAATCATGTGTTTAAATCATCTTGTTTATAGTTCTATGTGATTGTTTAAGTGTTGGAAAGGAAAGGAAAAAGGAAGGAAAAATCAGTGTCTCGGACCTGCTGCACGCCCAGGTCCGATCGATCGGACCTACAGGCCGATCGATCGGCCTGTCTTTAACTGTAAGGCTTTTTGGGCCGATCGATCGGACCCTGTGCATTTCTGGTACAGAAATTTCGACAGTGAAATTTGATATTGTTTTTTTTTTTGGAAACCTTTGGGCTTTCTATGAGTCCTAGAGGTATATACCTTAGTGTTAAGACCAATTGTACCCTAATCTAAGGTCTCTAAGACTAGGGAACTTAAAGAAAGAATGGTGATGATCTAGGCACTAATTCTCGGTTTTAGGTGGGACCTTGGCTACCCTATTTGCATTACATGACTTGTTTTCCCGAAAGCATTGGAGTTACTCTAGTAACAGTCATTTGTCCCGAAGTGCATTGCATCACATGATATGACAGTGTGCCCTTGAGCACCCTGTTTTACCCGTTTATTTATTGTACTTGATTTACTTGTTTCCCCGAAAGCATTGAAGTTACACTAGTAACAGTTATTTGTCCCGAATGTATTGCCCGATATGAAGTGACAGTGTGCCCTTGAGCACCCCCGTTTTACCCGTTTATTTACTGTACTTGATTTACTTGCATATGTCTCGATTGGTTTTGACCTATGAGTCGGCATCACTAAGCTTGGATACCTTGTCGGTTTGATCCACCGACTTGGAAATCCCTCTCCCGTCCCGCCAGCTGCAGTTTGGATCCCGATACCCGGTTATTGCCGTGGTCCCGTCCCGATACCCGGTTCGCTACCGTGGTCCCGTTCCCGTATATTTATATTGTATATATGATTTGCGTTGAGTCTCCTCACCTTGTGTGACTGAGACCAACGTCCCGTTATACTCTTGTCACTTCGGTGATAGAGGACTTAGCTTCTTGTGATTGCCATCTTGCCAGTTCCCGATTCCTTGGATACCCGACATGTTTTATATTGCTTACTTGCTTTCCGATAAATGATTCGTTTCCTTTACGAAAGTTGTTATTTAAACAAGTGTTAATATTCTCCAATGTAAATTCAGTTATTATTATATTGTCTTCTGTTCTTTGTACCCGCAAATGTTTTAAATGAATGCCGGTTGGACGAATACCCATGCTTTTACATATGTATCAAACGATCGATGGTTTTACTAGATTTATGTGATTACACATGTTTTAAATGAATACCCGAATTGTTAAATATCCATGCTTTGAAATATGTTTTAAATGACAATGTTTTGTCAGATTCCTATGTTTATACCTGTTTTAAATGATTACCCGAGTTATTTAATATCCATGCTTTGAAATATGTTTAAATGAACACTAGTTTTAACAGATTGCTTTGGTTACACCGGTTTTAAATGAACACCCGGTTTGTTAAACATCCGTATTTCCCCATATGTTTCAAATGGACATTGGTTTTGCCAGACTGCTACAAATACCTGGTTTGTTGTATACCTATGTTTTTACCTAAGTCTCAAATGAACGTTTGTTTTGTCAAACCACTATATTTATACATGTTTTAGACGAACACCCGATTGTCAAATATCTATGTTTATAGATGATATAAATGAACACATGTTTTATTAGATAGTCATGTTTTACCCATGCTTGAAATGAATACAGGTTTTCCCCGAGATTCCCAACTTTTGCACCCGTTTAATTATATGCAGCATTTGATCGAGTATCATGATTTATCTTATGTTTTATTCTTCAGTATATTTGTTATCTTTTCATCCACCTGCCAGACCGTCGTGTCTGACCCACTACTTTTGGAACTCAGGTTCAGATTTCTTCGCCCCGAGTTGAGTGTTTTTTTTTGCTGTGGAGCCATGCCTTGCAGGTTGGTTTGTCGGCTATGTCATTTAGACATTGAGCTTGACATCGGAGCTACGTCACATTTGGGTAGTAGTTTATAGCTTATTGTTGTATGGCTTTTATTAGCCTTTTTCTTGGGATTCTTAATTAATGCACATTGATAATTGTAACTTGAACATATTTGGGAATGTAATATCCTGTTACTGTCAGCTCTGTATTTTATTGTGATGGTTACTCCAGTCTGTTATGATTCTTGATATAATAGCTATGTGCTAAAGGTTGAGTGCGACGCGGAATCCGATGGCCACGGACTTCGGGTCGCAACGCCACAAATGCTTCTGCAAAATATTCAGAATGTGTTGTCTTCACACACGCGGATCCTGGGAGAAGTAAAATACATTTATGCTTTAATCCCATTCCCGCCCCCGAGGTTTCGGTTCGGGGGCGTGACATGCATGGTAGTATCAGGGGGTTCGCCTACCTCAAATGGTCCAGTGTGTTCACTATTGCTTGCTGTGGGATTACCGTTCATGGGTCTCTTACGAGGTGGCAGATCACTGAAAAATAAGGTGTTAACACAGAATAATCAAGTAGATGGTGTATACATTGCCCACATGTTCTAACAAACGAAAAGTCTAACAAATCCTCACCACATCCCTACGATTTCCAGTTCCTTTTACTTGCCTGAAACATGTCTCGCTCTTATACCAATCTGTCGCAACCCCAAACCGGGTTAGTGTCAAAGGGCACTCCTAATCCAAGATCGCGATCAAAGGTGGTGTGTATTTTTCTTTTTCTTTATTGATTTGTATGCTAATACGAAGAAACACAACAACGGTGTACGTGATTTCCCACAGGTTTCTACAGTGAGGATGTCACCTTCACAAGCAAATCCCAATCAGGGTGCGTAAGTTTGTAGCAAACCAATTCTAGAAAATCATTCCAAGATAATAAGACTGATAATACCATTTTTATATATAACATGATGTCAGAGTGAGCAATGCTCATGTAGCATTTCCAAAGCATAAAGTTAAATATTTACACAAAAGATAAGTTTAACTAAACATTCCCTAAAAATAAATGGCAACAAAGGCAAGTGCAACCAAAGTCCCAAAATGTGAAAATCACCCTCCTAAAAGATGTTTCGCAACTCATAGCTGACCCAATGTCTAGACGCCATCGTCAGCTTCCCATTCTCCTACACGTTGCGTTTCTTCGGCCGCCTCCTCGAGAGTAATTGGATCTGGACCTGAGTACCAAAATAGTGGGTTAGACACGACGATCTGGCAGGTGGATGAAGAGATATAAACAATATAATAATTTACAAGTTGACTTGGAAAACATTTAAAACCTGCTTAAACAACAGTTGTCATGAAATACAATGCATACTTTATCCGAAAACACATGATCGATACAAAAACATGAGTAGGTACCAATGAACAGGCAACTAATAAGATGGCCACCACACAAAACTAAATCCGCCATCAGTAATGTGATGCTAGCAAGCTAAAGCATAGGTCTCGGACACACAAATCGACGAGAGCAACTAGATACACATAATAATGCCAATGAACTTGGCTATCATGCTCAGCACCGGCAACGGAACTGGAGAATATGGGTCTGTTTGGCATCGTTCTCATGTTGTTCCCAATTTTGTTCTCAGATTAGGTTATGCTGAGATCAGGTTGTGCCAAGTTTATACTCTGTAGAACTTGTTTGGCAACATTATATTAAATTACTCTACTAAAAATATGATGTACGGAACTTGTTTGGTAACATTATAAAAGTTTTGCTCCAAGGAGCAAACATAGGATTTGTAATGTGAGATCCCACCTTTTATTGCTTTGCAGTACTATTATTATCATATATAGGACCCACCTGTAGAAGTTACAACGTGGTACCCGCCTTTAAAAATTAGAACATGGAACCCATATCCATTGGATTTATAATGTGGGCCCACCTTTATATGAATTATAATGTGGGCCAACTTTTTTTAAATGTAAATATGAGATCCACTTTTAGATATTAGAATATGAGCTTACATTCATAGGATTTACAATGTGGGTCCACCTTTTGTAAACGAGACCATGTGACCCATATTTATGAATTACAAAGTGGATCCACATTTTTTGTAATTGTAGACACAAGGTCCACCTTTAAAAATTAGAATGTGGTGCCCACCTTTAAAAATTAGAACATGGGGATAACACATTTATAAAATCTACAATGTGGGCCCACCTTTATAGGAATTATAATGTGGGGACATACTTTTTGTTAATTGTGAACACGGGACCCACCTTTAAAAAATTACAAAGTGGTACACACATTTAAAAATCCGAACATGGGGCCATCATTAAAATGTGTGTGTGTGTGTGGGGGGGGGGGGGGGGGCATACTTGTTAGGGATTTTGTATTTGCAATTTGATGGATGCATTTTCACTCTAGCATCAATTGAATTTTCACACATGCATTGTTTTAGAAAATCTTGAAATCTAGTTTTATACACGCATTGGTTTTTAGTCTTGTAGAATTAATGATTTATGCATGTTTTGATTTTAAACTTGGATGCAATTTGTTTTGAAAAAGAATTTTATCAAATCAGTTATGTCTCCTAGTTTCATGAAGATTTGAGCTAAATGTTTCTTTCTTATGTTTTAAGCTTAAGCTCTAATCTATTCAAGCTTACCAAATACTTTATCTTTCAAATCCTTTCTGTGGTTTAAATGGTTCATGCTTTTAATATTCACTTTTTCATCATATCTTATATCATGATCCATGCTTGATAAAAGTGTCTCAAAGTCCCCTGGAAGATGCCCTCAAAAGTTGCAAGTTTCTACAAAAATCTAGAATTCTGGGCATCACCAGGTCGACCTGCCTGTTTGGCCGGTCGACCGGGCCAAGGGACCCGGTCGACCGGGCACACTGCAGGTCGACAGGGATTTTGAGCTCAACGGTCATTTTTCTGACCGTTGTGTGTACCAGGTCGACCGGGTAAGGGTCCAAGTCGACCGGACCAACTAGTTGTTGGACTGTTTTTTGCTTTAAAGTCCATTCTTTTTCCATCTTTTGAGAGGCTTGTTGGATGAACTTTTGAGACCATTTTGGAGCCTAAGAAAGGGGAATGAGGTGATAAGGCTAGAAGGCTTTTTGGAAATCAAATGCTTGAGTTTTTACAAGGTACATCTTACTAGTTATTTTGATTTCCATTCAAATTGAAATCTATGCATGTTTAAATCTTTGTATTTTTATAAATGCATGATTTCTAGCTTCTTAAGAGTTGTTTAGCAAACTCAATACCATCTTTGGTAAATTAGATTGGTTAGCAAACTCTCTTGTCTAATTCACATGTGTTCTTAAACTTTAATATTCATACAGCTTGTTTTAGTTCATTTCTTTAAGTTGTGTGAATCTTTCATGTGATTAGCATTTACCTTCAATCATCATTTTCTAAGCTTTGATTTTAAAATGCATCATGCATTCATTTAAGAGTTTCATTGTTGAAATTGATTGAAGTAAAACATTCATACACTTGTGCACACACTTTAGCTTATTCTAGTGTATGTTTGTAGTTTGAATTTCACTTTTCATATAAGCCTATTTAGAGGCAATTCAATTGTGCTTAAATTGTATCTCTTAGAGTGTTCTTTTGTGAAGACACCTTCTTAGAGAAATCCTTATTTGTAAAGGTTATTGCTTAGCCTAATAAAAGCATTGTGTAAAGGTTATTGCTTAGCCTTGAAAAGCATCTTGTAAAGGTTGTTGTTGAGCCTAGAAAAAACAACATTGTAAAGGTTATTGCTTAGCCTAGTAAAAAGCATAAATAGTGGAAATCCGGTGGGGTGATTGGATCACAAGCCGGTAGTGGACGTAGGCATTGAGGCCGAACCACTATAAACCTTTGTATTGTGGTGCTTGCTTTTGTGGTGATTGTTTATATTAGCTTCCGCATTTAGATTGTTTATCATCACTTGTGACTAGTTTATGTTAAGAAGTTAAAGTTGTCTATATTGGTCACAATTGTAGCTCACCCGATTCACCCCCCCCCCCTCTAGGGTTCGGATCCCAGGACTTTCAATACTTTTTGTTTATTGTGAACACTTAACCCACCTTTAAAAAATTACAATGTGGTACCTACATTTAGAAATCCGAACATGGGGCCACCATTAAAATGTGATTGTGGACACGAGATCCACTTAGAGAAATCACAACATGATGCCTACCTTTATAAATGATTTATAATGCGGTCCCACCATTATAGAATTATAATAGGGGCCCACCTTTTGTGATTGTAACCATGTGACCCACTTTTAGGAATTACAAAGTGGGGCCACCTTCATTGGCATTGTGTACGTGGGGCCTACATTTAGGATAAGTGAGAGTATTTAGAATCTTTAAATGATATTCTTTAAAAGGCAAGAGATAAGAAAAAAACAATTGTGCCAGCAAGTTGTTTCTTAAAAAAGAAAAAAAATTTGTTCCAACTTTCTTATGCTGGCGGGTTAAGATTTTGAGATTCCTTCCCATGAGAACAAAATTCGGAACAATCATTTACACATACCAAATATATTTTCTACACTCTTATCTTGTGGAAACATGGGAACATCCAAATTGCACGATGCCAAACGCACCCTATAACACGCCAGATAAACCCAAACTGTAGCTGGCTAAGAGTCATTAAAGACCCCAAGTCGGTGGATCAAGTCGACAAGGTTGCCCATGCTTAGTGGTGCCAACACATAGGTTACAAGATGAAATCAAAGCATAATTAGGTGTGTAAAACCAAAACAGGCTAAGTTGGAAGCTCACACACATGTAACAAACTAATGTCTTGTCATGAATACACAAGGCCAATCTGAATATTCAAACCACGTGATACACTAGTTTTGAAGTAAAACTAGTTATGACACACGAGAAATCATGTAATTCAAGTAAAAGTATAAATAAAATGGGCTTTCCATATTTAGGCCGGACCACACATTGAGGCTTCAAAACTTGGTTCTATGCATATAAGACACTCGTATGTCTAGTTTTAATATTCTTGGCTTGGTACTCAAGAAGATCAAAGACATTCCAAGTATCCTATACACTTAGGTAAGTAAAAGAGTCGTCAATATATCTCCATGATGGGGTTTCATTTCCATTCTCACTCCATACATCACTTCCTAGGTCCCACCTGTAGACACCTCATTTGTCCCCTACGATAGCCTTAAACGCCTATCATATATGGCGGTGCCCCCATTTCACCCATAATTGAATGATTAATGGTGTAATTCAGATTAATTAATGAAGATGAAGATTCTCGTTGATGATTTTAGACTTTAGTTCGACAATCTCTAGAAATTCATGAAAGAAAAAGCCGAATCGTATCAAGATCCTGAGTCCAATTCCTTATTCACACAAGGAGCAGACCACGACACTAATTACACATATTCCAGACCACTTAAGACATGCTTAGGCCAATTCCCACAAAGATTACACTTAGCTTGCCTAAACGCCACCCGATTAGTTTGAGTTAGGAAGCCAAATCTGATGGGCCCTGGCCTTTCGTCCCCTCCTTCCGCCTCGAGGTTGCCGAGGTCCAGCGGAGGAGAAAAGCGAGTCATCAACATTTTTTTGTACGGGTATGCCCGATTTTCTATTATACTTGGAATTTGAAATGGTGATCCGGATATTCACCTTCACAAGTAGAAAGGAAATCAACTCTTTTTTTCTAACTTTCCATTGCACATATATTTTAAAAAAGAGACACATTTTTTTTAATGCCGTGAGAGGCGGTTTCATTTTGTTTGCCGTGAAAGGCGATTTACAAATCTCATCAATAATGAAAGACAAGAAATGTGACTTTTTTGTCTCTTTACAAAGAATACAAAATACAATAGAAAAGTGAGAAAAGGAATCTAACTTCTCAGGAGATTGCGGGGACTCATTCAGATCGACGGTCGCAAGTCATGTATGGACTTCGCCATCGTCCTTCAGATGAGAACACGTGATGCTTTGATTCTTTGGCTTGGCTCTAACCTCAGATTTTTAGAGGATAAAGACCAAGGGGAGGTCCTATATCCAATAAAAAAATGAGTAAACGGGCTGAAAAGCCGCGTTTAGGCCATGTTGGATAGAAGGAGAGGGGATCTTAGGGGGGTGGCCCCCCAAGGGACTTCGATCACCTTGTGGTGTTTCTTGCAGCAGAGTTCCTTCGAAGAAAGAGAGCTTGTTTGTGCAAAGATCTCTTCGAGAATTCTTTGGGATTTTTTTGAACTTTTTTGGACCTTTTTTTCTTGGAATGACCCCCCTTTTATAGGCTTTTGGTAGCCATAAGGTGGGTTTATGAGCATTGATGGCATTGAAGCTCCATGATGAGGGGAGTTAGAAGTTTTAATTCTTTGATTTTGTAACTCCTTTTTCCTTGAATATGATTGGCCGATGGAGAATGATGGGCATTTAATCGCCCTTAATCTCCATGATGAGGGGAGTTTCATGGTTTTAATGCCATGATTGCTTGGATTTGTAACTCCCATTTGCTTGATTTTGATTGGGCCGTCCAAAATAATGGGTTAATGACCGCATTAAATTGTCATAATACGGGTCAATTAACTGCATTAAGTGGTCACCAGGGCATTTGAAGAGTCGCAGGTCGTGCTGCATCTTTGGGAATTCTTCTTGTGACGATCGCCGATGGATCCACATGTTGTTTGATGTCGGATGGCGATGCAACTTCAGACATTGATTGGTGCCAATAGGCCAATGACATCTGTCTTGTCGATTTCTCGACCGGTCAGACAAAAATTCTACTTTTTTGTCAGCCGGTTGGCGATCTTGGAGCGATCAATGATGATTTCATGCTCTTGACGGCGGATCCGAAATGTTGATGAAGATCAGTCGATTTCAAGCATCAAGAATCAGATTTTCGGAAAACCACAGAGGCTGGAATTCCCGAAACGCGAAAAGGGTCGGAAAACGGGCCATCTGGCGGAAAATCCGACAACCAGGATTTCCAGGGTCGCCGGCGACCATGCACACATGGTCACCGGCGACCATGGGCTAGGGTCGCCGCCGGCAACCATGGGGTTTTTTCCCCTTCCGGTGTCGTTTCTCGACCGTTTTTCGATCTTTTTTATTCTTCTTTTCTCCTGTATTTTTCTTGACATTTCTCCTCATTTATTGGCTTGATTCTCTTGAAGAAAACCTGACGAGAAGCCATGCAAATCGGAGCACAAAGTTTCCTATTTTTTGGAAAGGTCGGAGACTTTGTAGCCGATTTCCCGTCAAGAGTTAAAACTAGGTCAAACGATGTCGGGATGATCTGAATTTTGAGGTGAAGCCTCCTGATCAATAGATAGGACCAACCATGGGCTTTTGTTTGAGTTTTGAAGCCGTGTGGGGTCTCGTCGCCAGTAGACTTGATTTTGTTTCGGAGCGTCAAAGTCAGGTCAAACGTTGTCGGAATGACCTGAAATTTGACGTGCAGCCCTTTAGAAGCATGTTGAAGCCACCCATGTGCTCTGGTTGATGAGTGATGGCCTCGATAGTTCTTGTCGCCGAGAAGCTTGATTTTACTGGTCGAGGGTTGATGGAGGGTTAAATGTTGTCGGTTTGACTTGAAATTTGACACGGAGCCTTTTGAAGGTATGTTGAGACCATCCGTGGGCTCTAATTGCAGTTTTGATGTCTTCGACTCCGTCGCCGCCGAGAGCGCCTGTTCAGCTACCGGAGGAGTGAAGTTAGGCCAAATGGTGTAAGAATGGCCTAAAACTTGATGTAGAGCCTCCTAGTGGCATCTCGGGGCCAACTGTGCTCTGTTTTATGTGTCAGGGTCTCTGGCTTCACCGCCACCAGGAGTGCTTGCTCAGCTGTTGGAGGAGTGAAGTTAGGCCAAATGATGTTAAAATGGCCCGAAACTTCATGTGCACCTCTCTTTTGGCTGTCTTGAAGAATCTTACAACTTTTGTTTGATTCTGACAAGATTTGACGCTGGAAGTAGCATTGCCTGTTTGTAGTAGGATGCGGCTTCATGTGGCTTCTTAATGTTGAGGAGGCAAGGTGATTTTTTTGGTGTCAACAAGATCCACTGACCCAGAGGTTCCCCTTCTTTTCAGCTCCCAATCATCAAGACATTTGGACCCTTGGATTCTTCACTTAGAGAGCTTTCCGCCGATATATAGAAAGTCAAAATCCGACCGGCGGGTCAAAAGTTATGAACTTCTGAAGTTGAGAAGAAATGAAAATCCACCTAGGCACCACCTCATGGGCGCCCAGGTTTCTGAATTCCACCTGGGCACCATCCCTGTGGCGCCCACACTGCCCAGGACACCTAGGCACCCCATGATTGGCGTCCACCCTCCTATTCCACTAATTTTACCTAAGGGCAGCCCGGGACCAGTCCAAATAGGGACCCAACTTCAAAGATGATGGAACTCCATCTAGGCACCACCCTTGTGGCGCTCACCCTACTGAATTCCACATAGGCACTAGCCCTGTGGTGCCCACACTGTTCCCGAAGACCTAGGCACCCCAAGTTGGGCGCACACCCTCCAAATTCATTAAGTTGGCCTAAAAATAGCTCGGGACCAATTAATGTAGGGATCCAACCCGAAAGAGATGTAATCCCACCTAGGCACCAGCCATGTGGTTCCCACAATGCCCAGGACCACCTAGGCACCCCATGATGGGCGTCCACCCTCGAAATCCACTAGTTGGCCCAAAAACAGATCAGGACCACTCAGACATAAGGACCAAACTCCAAAAACAATTCAAACCACCTTGGCTCCACCCCATGGGCGCTTAGCTCTGAATTCCACCTAGGCTCCACTGCATGGGCGCCCAGCTTACGGAATACCACCTAGGCACCACCCTTGTGGCCCCCAGCCAATTATGTCCCTATGTGTTAGGGATTTTGTATTTGCAATTTGATGGATGCATTTTCACTCTAGCATCATTTGAATTTTCACACATGCATTGTTTTAGAAAATCTTGAAATCTTGTTTTATACATCCATTGGTTTTTAGACTTGTAGAAATCTTGTTTTATGCATGTTTTGGTTTTTAAACTTGGATGCAATTAATTTGAAAAGAGTTTTTAGAAATCAAACAAGCCATTGGTTTTCATTTCAGTTTTGTCACTTAAGATCATGGAGTTTTTTATTTCAAAAATCATTCAAGCTTTCCAAAGGTTCTTTCTTTAAAATCATTATTTTGATTTGGACTTTTCATGACTTTAGAAATTCAATTTTCATCCTTTTTCAGTCATGAATTCCTGCTTGAATTAAGTGTCTCAAAGTCCCCTAGAAGATGCCCTCAAAAGTTACAAGTTTCACTTTAATTCAGGAATTCTGGGCATCACCAAGTCGACCTACCTGTGTGGCCGGTCGACCGGGCCAAGGACACTACAAGTCGACAGGGTTTTGAGCACCAACGGTCATTTTTCTGACCGTTGTGTGTACCAGGTCGACCGGGTAAGGGTCCAGTTCGACCGGGGGAACTAGCCGTTGGACTGTTTTTTGCTTTAAAGTCCATTTCATTCCCTACTTTTGAGAGGCTTGTTGGATGAACTTTTTAGACCATTTTGAAGCCTAAGAAAGGGGAATGAGGTGATAAGGCTAGAAGGCGTTTTGGAAATCAAATGCTTGAGTTTTTAAAAGGTACATCTTACTAGTCATTTTGATTTCCATTCAAATTGAAATCTATGCATGTTTAAATCTTTGTATTTTCATAAATGCATGATTTCTAGCTTCTTAAGAGTTGTTTAGCAAACTCAATATCATCTTTGGTAAATTAGATTGGTTTGCAAACTCTCTTGTCTAATTCACATGTGTTCTTAGACTTTAATATTCATACAACTTGTTTTAGTTCATTTCTTTAAGTTGTTTGAATCTTTCATGTGATTAGCATTTATCTTCAATCATCTTTTTCTAAGCCTTGATTTTAAAATGCATCAAGCATTCATTTAAGAGCTTCATTATTGAAATTGATTGAAGTAAAACAGTCATACACTTGTGCACACGCTTTAGCTTATTTTAGTGTATGTTTGTAGTTTGAATTTCACTTTTCATATAAGCCTATTTAGAGGCAATTCAATTGTGCTTAAATTGTATCTCTTAGAGTGTTCTTTTGTGAAGACACCTTCTTAGAGAAATCCTTATTTGTAAAGGTTATTGCTTAGCCTAATAAAAGCATTGTGTAAAGGTTATTGCTTAGCCTTGAAAAGCATCTTGTAAAGGTTGTTGTTGAGCCTAGAAAAAACAACATTGTAAAGGTTATTGCTTAGCCTAGTAAAAAGCATAAATAGTGGAAATCCGGTGGGGTGATTGGATCACAAGCCGGTAGTGGACGTAGGCATTGAGGCCGAACCACTATAAACCTTTGTATTGTGGTGCTTGCTTTTGTGGTGATTGTTTATATTAGCTTCCGCATTTAGATTGTTTATCATCACTTGTGACTAGTTTATGTTAAGAAGTTAAAGTTGTCTATATTGGTCACAATTGTAGCTCACCCGATTCACCCCCCCCCCCTCTAGGGTTCGGATCCCAGGACTTTCAATACTTTTTGTTTATTGTGAACACTTAACCCACCTTTAAAAAATTACAATGTGGTACCTACATTTAGAAATCCGAACATGGGGCCACCATTAAAATGTGATTGTGGACACGAGATCCACTTAGAGAAATCACAACATGATGCCTACCTTTATAAATGATTTATAATGCGGTCCCACCATTATAGAATTATAATAGGGGCCCACCTTTTGTGATTGTAACCATGTGACCCACTTTTAGGAATTACAAAGTGGGGCCACCTTCATTGGCATTGTGTACGTGGGGCCTACATTTAGGATAAGTGAGAGTATTTAGAATCTTTAAATGATATTCTTTAAAAGGCAAGAGATAAGAAAAAAACAATTGTGCCAGCAAGTTGTTTCTTAAAAAAGAAAAAAAATTTGTTCCAACTTTCTTATGCTGGCGGGTTAAGATTTTGAGATTCCTTCCCATGAGAACAAAATTCGGAACAATCATTTACACATACCAAATATATTTTCTACACTCTTATCTTGTGGAAACATGGGAACATCCAAATTGCACGATGCCAAACGCACCCTATAACACGCCAGATAAACCCAAACTGTAGCTGGCTAAGAGTCATTAAAGACCCCAAGTCGGTGGATCAAGTCGACAAGGTTGCCCATGCTTAGTGGTGCCAACACATAGGTTACAAGATGAAATCAAAGCATAATTAGGTGTGTAAAACCAAAACAGGCTAAGTTGGAAGCTCACACACATGTAACAAACTAATGTCTTGTCATGAATACACAAGGCCAATCTGAATATTCAAACCACGTGATACACTAGTTTTGAAGTAAAACTAGTTATGACACACGAGAAATCATGTAATTCAAGTAAAAGTATAAATAAAATGGGCTTTCCATATTTAGGCCGGACCACACATTGAGGCTTCAAAACTTGGTTCTATGCATATAAGACACTCGTATGTCTAGTTTTAATATTCTTGGCTTGGTACTCAAGAAGATCAAAGACATTCCAAGTATCCTATACACTTAGGTAAGTAAAAGAGTCGTCAATATATCTCCATGATGGGGTTTCATTTCCATTCTCACTCCATACATCACTTCCTAGGTCCCACCTGTAGACACCTCATTTGTCCCCTACGATAGCCTTAAACGCCTATCATATATGGCGGTGCCCCCATTTCACCCATAATTGAATGATTAATGGTGTAATTCAGATTAATTAATGAAGATGAAGATTCTCGTTGATGATTTTAGACTTTAGTTCGACAATCTCTAGAAATTCATGAAAGAAAAAGCCGAATCGTATCAAGATCCTGAGTCCAATTCCTTATTCACACAAGGAGCAGACCACGACACTAATTACACATATTCCAGACCACTTAAGACATGCTTAGGCCAATTCCCACAAAGATTACACTTAGCTTGCCTAAACGCCACCCGATTAGTTTGAGTTAGGAAGCCAAATCTGATGGGCCCTGGCCTTTCGTCCCCTCCTTCCGCCTCGAGGTTGCCGAGGTCCAGCGGAGGAGAAAAGCGAGTCATCAACATTTTTTTGTACGGGTATGCCCGATTTTCTATTATACTTGGAATTTGAAATGGTGATCCGGATATTCACCTTCACAAGTAGAAAGGAAATCAACTCTTTTTTTCTAACTTTCCATTGCACATATATTTTAAAAAAGAGACACATTTTTTTTAATGCCGTGAGAGGCGGTTTCATTTTGTTTGCCGTGAAAGGCGATTTACAAATCTCATCAATAATGAAAGACAAGAAATGTGACTTTTTTGTCTCTTTACAAAGAATACAAAATACAATAGAAAAGTGAGAAAAGGAATCTAACTTCTCAGGAGATTGCGGGGACTCATTCAGATCGACGGTCGCAAGTCATG
This sequence comes from Cinnamomum chago, assembly GCA_038049695.1. Classification (NCBI taxonomy): domain Eukaryota; kingdom Viridiplantae; phylum Streptophyta; class Magnoliopsida; order Laurales; family Lauraceae; genus Cinnamomum; species Cinnamomum chago. Next base: position 38,283,233 of record CP142456.1, read on the forward strand.
TATGGACTTCGCCATCGTCCTTCAGATGAGAACACGTGATGCTTTGATTCTTTGGCTTGGCTCTAACCTCAGATTTTTAGAGGATAAAGACCAAGGGGAGGTCCTATATCCAATAAAAAAATGAGTAAACGGGCTGAAAAGCCGCGTTTAGGCCATGTTGGATAGAAGGAGAGGGGATCTTAGGGGGGTGGCCCCCCAAGGGACTTCGATCACCTTGTGGTGTTTCTTGCAGCAGAGTTCCTTCGAAGAAAGAGAGCTTGTTTGTGCAAAGATCTCTTCGAGAATTCTTTGGGATTTTTTTGAACTTTTTTGGACCTTTTTTTCTTGGAATGACCCCCCTTTTATAGGCTTTTGGTAGCCATAAGGTGGGTTTATGAGCATTGATGGCATTGAAGCTCCATGATGAGGGGAGTTAGAAGTTTTAATTCTTTGATTTTGTAACTCCTTTTTCCTTGAATATGATTGGCCGATGGAGAATGATGGGCATTTAATCGCCCTTAATCTCCATGATGAGGGGAGTTTCATGGTTTTAATGCCATGATTGCTTGGATTTGTAACTCCCATTTGCTTGATTTTGATTGGGCCGTCCAAAATAATGGGTTAATGACCGCATTAAATTGTCATAATACGGGTCAATTAACTGCATTAAGTGGTCACCAGGGCATTTGAAGAGTCGCAGGTCGTGCTGCATCTTTGGGAATTCTTCTTGTGACGATCGCCGATGGATCCACATGTTGTTTGATGTCGGATGGCGATGCAACTTCAGACATTGATTGGTGCCAATAGGCCAATGACATCTGTCTTGTCGATTTCTCGACCGGTCAGACAAAAATTCTACTTTTTTGTCAGCCGGTTGGCGATCTTGGAGCGATCAATGATGATTTCATGCTCTTGACGGCGGATCCGAAATGTTGATGAAGATCAGTCGATTTCAAGCATCAAGAATCAGATTTTCGGAAAACCACAGAGGCTGGAATTCCCGAAACGCGAAAAGGGTCGGAAAACGGGCCATCTGGCGGAAAATCCGACAACCAGGATTTCCAGGGTCGCCGGCGACCATGCACACATGGTCACCGGCGACCATGGGCTAGGGTCGCCGCCGGCAACCATGGGGTTTTTTCCCCTTCCGGTGTCGTTTCTCGACCGTTTTTCGATCTTTTTTATTCTTCTTTTCTCCTGTATTTTTCTTGACATTTCTCCTCATTTATTGGCTTGATTCTCTTGAAGAAAACCTGACGAGAAGCCATGCAAATCGGAGCACAAAGTTTCCTATTTTTTGGAAAGGTCGGAGACTTTGTAGCCGATTTCCCGTCAAGAGTTAAAACTAGGTCAAACGATGTCGGGATGATCTGAATTTTGAGGTGAAGCCTCCTGATCAATAGATAGGACCAACCATGGGCTTTTGTTTGAGTTTTGAAGCCGTGTGGGGTCTCGTCGCCAGTAGACTTGATTTTGTTTCGGAGCGTCAAAGTCAGGTCAAACGTTGTCGGAATGACCTGAAATTTGACGTGCAGCCCTTTAGAAGCATGTTGAAGCCACCCATGTGCTCTGGTTGATGAGTGATGGCCTCGATAGTTCTTGTCGCCGAGAAGCTTGATTTTACTGGTCGAGGGTTGATGGAGGGTTAAATGTTGTCGGTTTGACTTGAAATTTGACACGGAGCCTTTTGAAGGTATGTTGAGACCATCCGTGGGCTCTAATTGCAGTTTTGATGTCTTCGACTCCGTCGCCGCCGAGAGCGCCTGTTCAGCTACCGGAGGAGTGAAGTTAGGCCAAATGGTGTAAGAATGGCCTAAAACTTGATGTAGAGCCTCCTAGTGGCATCTCGGGGCCAACTGTGCTCTGTTTTATGTGTCAGGGTCTCTGGCTTCACCGCCACCAGGAGTGCTTGCTCAGCTGTTGGAGGAGTGAAGTTAGGCCAAATGATGTTAAAATGGCCCGAAACTTCATGTGCACCTCTCTTTTGGCTGTCTTGAAGAATCTTACAACTTTTGTTTGATTCTGACAAGATTTGACGCTGGAAGTAGCATTGCCTGTTTGTAGTAGGATGCGGCTTCATGTGGCTTCTTAATGTTGAGGAGGCAAGGTGATTTTTTTGGTGTCAACAAGATCCACTGACCCAGAGGTTCCCCTTCTTTTCAGCTCCCAATCATCAAGACATTTGGACCCTTGGATTCTTCACTTAGAGAGCTTTCCGCCGATATATAGAAAGTCAAAATCCGACCGGCGGGTCAAAAGTTATGAACTTCTGAAGTTGAGAAGAAATGAAAATCCACCTAGGCACCACCTCATGGGCGCCCAGGTTTCTGAATTCCACCTGGGCACCATCCCTGTGGCGCCCACACTGCCCAGGACACCTAGGCACCCCATGATTGGCGTCCACCCTCCTATTCCACTAATTTTACCTAAGGGCAGCCCGGGACCAGTCCAAATAGGGACCCAACTTCAAAGATGATGGAACTCCATCTAGGCACCACCCTTGTGGCGCTCACCCTACTGAATTCCACATAGGCACTAGCCCTGTGGTGCCCACACTGTTCCCGAAGACCTAGGCACCCCAAGTTGGGCGCACACCCTCCAAATTCATTAAGTTGGCCTAAAAATAGCTCGGGACCAATTAATGTAGGGATCCAACCCGAAAGAGATGTAATCCCACCTAGGCACCAGCCATGTGGTTCCCACAATGCCCAGGACCACCTAGGCACCCCATGATGGGCGTCCACCCTCGAAATCCACTAGTTGGCCCAAAAACAGATCAGGACCACTCAGACATAAGGACCAAACTCCAAAAACAATTCAAACCACCTTGGCTCCACCCCATGGGCGCTTAGCTCTGAATTCCACCTAGGCTCCACTGCATGGGCGCCCAGCTTACGGAATACCACCTAGGCACCACCCTTGTGGCCCCCAGCCAATTATGTCCCTATGTGTTAGGGATTTTGTATTTGCAATTTGATGGATGCATTTTCACTCTAGCATCATTTGAATTTTCACACATGCATTGTTTTAGAAAATCTTGAAATCTTGTTTTATACATCCATTGGTTTTTAGACTTGTAGAAATCTTGTTTTATGCATGTTTTGGTTTTTAAACTTGGATGCAATTAATTTGAAAAGAGTTTTTAGAAATCAAACAAGCCATTGGTTTTCATTTCAGTTTTGTCACTTAAGATCATGGAGTTTTTTATTTCAAAAATCATTCAAGCTTTCCAAAGGTTCTTTCTTTAAAATCATTATTTTGATTTGGACTTTTCATGACTTTAGAAATTCAATTTTCATCCTTTTTCAGTCATGAATTCCTGCTTGAATTAAGTGTCTCAAAGTCCCCTAGAAGATGCCCTCAAAAGTTACAAGTTTCACTTTAATTCAGGAATTCTGGGCATCACCAAGTCGACCTACCTGTGTGGCCGGTCGACCGGGCCAAGGACACTACAAGTCGACAGGGTTTTGAGCACCAACGGTCATTTTTCTGACCGTTGTGTGTACCAGGTCGACCGGGTAAGGGTCCAGTTCGACCGGGGGAACTAGCCGTTGGACTGTTTTTTGCTTTAAAGTCCATTTCATTCCCTACTTTTGAGAGGCTTGTTGGATGAACTTTTTAGACCATTTTGAAGCCTAAGAAAGGGGAATGAGGTGATAAGGCTAGAAGGCGTTTTGGAAATCAAATGCTTGAGTTTTTAAAAGGTACATCTTACTAGTCATTTTGATTTCCATTCAAATTGAAATCTATGCATGTTTAAATCTTTGTATTTTCATAAATGCATGATTTCTAGCTTCTTAAGAGTTGTTTAGCAAACTCAATATCATCTTTGGTAAATTAGATTGGTTTGCAAACTCTCTTGTCTAATTCACATGTGTTCTTAGACTTTAATATTCATACAACTTGTTTTAGTTCATTTCTTTAAGTTGTTTGAATCTTTCATGTGATTAGCATTTATCTTCAATCATCTTTTTCTAAGCCTTGATTTTAAAATGCATCAAGCATTCATTTAAGAGCTTCATTATTGAAATTGATTGAAGTAAAACAGTCATACACTTGTGCACACGCTTTAGCTTATTTTAGTGTATGTTTGTAGTTTGAATTTCACTTTCATATCAGCCTATTTAGAGGAAATTCATTTGTGCTTAAATTGTATCTCTTAGAGTGTTCTTGAAGAGACACCTTGTGAGAACCCGACCCCTAATCTCTTGGATTAGTGTTGTTTTATTTGTGGATTAGTTTCTTTTAGTGGGATTAGTATTTGTTGGGTTGAGTTTGTGAGCTAGAATGGTTTTTCGTCTAGTTTTGGGCTTTTGAGTGCTTTTGTAGCTTGTGGGGCCCTTTGGGGGTTCCCTTTTCGGCTTTGCATTTACTTGTGAGATTTTCCCGATTTGTTTCGTATTGTGTTTTTGGCCCGTTGCATTCATAGAGGAATCCTACAACTTTCATGTTGATCCCGTATCCATTTGAGAACCCGAAACCCGATTTCTTGGCCTTGAGGGCAAAACCGTCATTGCACACCAAATCTGTACCCAAAACTTGATATTCCCGAAACCCGCGAAACATATACTTTTTGGAAACTAGATATTTCGACGATCATTTCTTCCTTCTTCGTCGAATCCATCCGATGTCCCGAATTAGATGATTTCAGCCACCCAAGTTCTTTAAGTTGTGGGACCCAAACCTCACTTGCTTATAAGAGGAACCCATCTCCTTCATTCATTCCATTCTCCATTGTTCCAGCACAACTATTGAGCCTAGGGCTTTTCTTGCAACTTATTCTTCTCCTTCTTGCTTCTTCATCTCCAAGCCACACCAAGAGTTCATCAATCAAGAAATGGAGACCATCTTCTTCTTCCTCTTCACCATGGCTCCCTATTGATACCATTTTTGGAGAAATCTTCCCATATTGAGGCCTTCCTTGAGCTTGTTCTTCTCATTTGAGGGTCATCCAAGTAAGTGTTCTTCTTCATCTTCTAGATTTGTAATCTTCTAGCCTTAGAGAAGCTCCACCTTGATTATTGAAAAGTTTCCTTGTCATTTCATTGTTTAACCCATTTTAGGGTTTGTTTTGGGGGTTTTTGTAGAGATTGTGGATCTTGAGCTTGAGAGGTGATTAGGAGCTTGATTTGCTTGATTAGAGTCAAAGGCAAGTGGATGAATGGATGGTTTCAATGTTATCAAAGTTTTAGGAGAAAATCCTAAGTTTTATTACTTGTTCTTGATAATGTGATATATGTTTCTACACATGCTTCTTGTCATATTTCCATTGATTTCGAAATTGCATATTAATGGTGGTTTCTCTCTTGTTAATCTCTTGGAAAAATGTGCTTTCATTTGGTCAAGTTTGTTCATATGGTTTTAAAAGGAATGAGGTTTGATTGGCTATTCATGGTTATGTTTATAAGTTACATTGACTTGAAATTGATACCCGTTTAAAGAGGTGTTTGAATTTAATTGTTCATTGGAGTTTTAATGAAGTTTTGAAGTGATTATGGAAGAGAAATGCTAGTGGTTTAAGTGTTGGAAAGGAAAGGAAAAAGGGAAGAGAAATCAGTGTCCCGGACCTGCTGCACGCCCAGGTCCGATCGATCGGACCTACAGGCCGATCGATCGGCCTGTCTTTTAACAGTAAGGCTTTTTGGGCCGATCGATCGGCCGATCGATCGGACCCTGTGCAATTCTGGTACAGAAATTTCGTCCAAGAATTTGATATTGTGTTTTTTTGGAAACCTTTGGGCATTCTATGAGTCCTAGAGGTATATACCTTAGTGTTAAGACCAATTGTACCCTAATCTAAGGTCTCTAAGACTAGGGAACTGAAAGAAAAGAATGGTGTTGATTTAGACACTAATTCTTGGTTCTAGGTGGGACCCTGGCTACCCTTTTTGGACTGTTTGGACCAAGGTGAGAATGTCTTGAGCCGACACGCCTCACGGTTGGTTCGGTGGCATCGAAGTTCAATCCATTTCAATCTTGAACGGGATGGAACGACGCGATATCTTCTTTATATCTAAACACAAGTCTATTTCCTTGGTTATCGCTAATTCTATTCCTTTCGATGACTGAATCGGTTGCTCGATGTTTCCGGATTAATGTCATGCCTAGGATGGACCGTTTATAATCTTGATTCTTGCTATTGTAACATCTAGTACTACCCATAAGCTCATGTTAAGATTTTAAAATAGTAAAAGTGCATAAGGAGCCCGGAATGTCTTCAAACTCAAGGAGTACCAAGTAATGATTATAATCGACATACGGGACCCCTATTCACTTAAATAGATCTTGAAATTAATACTTTTCCCGAAATTGTTATAGTTCATTGTTTCACCTCTTTTCCCGAGATTTGCATTACATGACTTGTTTTCCCGAAGGCATTGGAGTTACTCTAGTAACAGTCATTTGTCCCGAAGTGCATTGCATCACATGATATGACAGTGTGCCCTTGAGCACCCCGTTTTACCCGTTTAATTATTGTACTTGATTTACTTGTTTCCCCGAAAGCATTGAAGTTACTCTAGTAACAGTTATTTGTCCCGAAATGTATTGCCCGATATGAAGTGACAGTGTGCCCTTGAGCACCCCCGTTTTACCCGCTTATTTACTGCACTTGATTTACTTGCATATGTCTCGATTGGTTTTGACCTATGAGTCGGCATCACTAAGCTTGGATACCTTGTCGGTTTGATCCACCGACTTGGAAATCCCTCTCCCGTCCCGCCAGCTGCACTTTGGATCCCGATACCCGGTTATTGCCGTGGTCCCGTCCCGATACCCGGTTCGCTACCGTGGTCCCGTTCCCGTATATTTATATTGTATATATGATTTACGTTTAGTCTCCTCACCTTGTGTGACTGAGACCAACGTCCCGTTATACTCTTGTCACTTCGGTGATAGAGGACTTAGCTTCTTGTGATTGCCATCTTTCCAGTTCCCGATTCCTTAGATACCCGACATGTTTTATATTGCTTACTTGCTTTCCGATAAATGATTCGTTTCTTTTATGAAAGTTGTTATTTAAACAAGTGTTAATATTCTCCAATGTAAATTCAGTTATTATTATATTGTCTTCTGTTCTTTGTACCCGCACATGTTTTAAATGAATGCCGGTTGGGCGAATACCCATGCTTTTATATATGTTTCACACGATCGATGGTTTTACTAGATTTATGTGATTTCACATGTTTTAAATGAATACCCGAATTGTTAAATATCCGTGCTTTGTTTTAAATGACATTTGGCTTGTGAGATTCCTATGTTTATACCTGTTTTAAATGAATACCCGAATTGTTAAATATACGTGCTTTGTTTTAAATGACATTTGGCTTGTGAGATTCCTATGTTTATACCTGTTTTAAATGAATACCCGAATTGTTAAATATTCGTGCTTTGTTTTAAATGACATTTGGCTTGTGAGATTCCTATGTTTATACCTGTTTTAAACGATTACCCGATTGTTAAATATCCATGCTTTGAAATATGTTTCAAATGACACTTGTTTGCCAGATCCCTACGTTTATACCTGTTTTAAACGATATCCGGTTTGTTAAATATCCATGCGTTGAAATATGTTTAAATGAACACTAGTTTTGTCAGATTTCTTTGGTTACACCTGTTTAAATGAACACCCGGTTTGGTAAATATCCGTATTTCTACATAGGTTTCAAATGGACATTGGTTTTGCTAGACTGCTATGAATACCTGGGTTGTTGTATACTTGTGTTTTTACTTAAGTTTCAAATGAACGTTGTTTTGCCATACCGCTACGTTTATACATGTTTTAGACGAACACCCGATTGTCAAATATCTATGATTATAGATGATGTAAATGAACACATGTTTTATTGAACATTCATATTTTACCCATGCTTGAAACGAATACAGGTTTTTCCCCGAGATTCCCGACTTTGCACCCGTTTAATTATATGCAGCATTTGATCGAATAACATGATTTATCTTATGTTTTATTCTTCAGTATATTTGTTATCTTTTCATCCACCTGCCAGACCGTCGTGTCTGACCCACTACTTTTGGTACTCAGGTTCAGATTTCTTCACCCCGAGTTGAGTGTTTTGTTGGCTGTGGAGCCATGCCTTGCAGGTTGTTTTGTCGGCTATGTCATGTAGACATTGAGCTTGACATCGGAGCTACGTCACATTTGGGGTAGTAGTTTATAGCTTATTGTTGTATGGCTTTTATTAGCCTTTTTCTTGGGATTCTTAATCAATGTACATTGATAATTGTAACTTAAACATAATTGGGAATGTAATATCCAGTTACTGTCAGCTCTGTAATTTATTGTGATGGTTACTCCAGTCTGATATGATTCTTGATATAATAGCTTAGTGCTAAAGGTTGAGTGCGACGCGGAATCCGATGGCCACGGACTTCGGGTCGCAACGCCACAAATGCTTCCGCAAAATATTCAGAATATGTTGTCTTCACACACGCGGATCTTGGGAGAAGTAAAATACATTTATGCTTAATCCCATTTCCCGCCCCCGAGGTTTTGGTTCGGGGGCGTGACACACCTTCTTAGAGAAAATCTTCATTTGTAAAGGTTATTGCTTAGCCTAAGAAAAGCACATTGTAAAGGTTATTGCTTAGCCTTGAAAAGCATCTTGTAAAGGTTGTTGTTGAGCCTAGTAAAAACAACATTGTAAAGGTTATTGCTTAGCCTAGTAAAAAGCATAATTAGTGGAAATCCGGTGGGGTGATTGTGTAAGTCCATGGGGATCCGAACCCTAGAGGGGGAGGGTGAATAGGGTGAGCTTCAATTATGACCAATTTTAATCAATTTTAACTTCTTTAAAACAAACTAGTCACATGTGATGATTAATCATACAAGATGCGGAAGCTAACAAAAGAATCACCACAAAGCAATCACCATCACACAAGTATTTATAGTGGTTCGGCCTCAATGCCTACATCCACTACCGGCTTGTGATCCAACACCCCACCGGATTTCCACTATATATGCTTTTCAATAGGCTAAGCAATAACCTTTACAATATGCTTTCCAAGGCTAAGCAATAACCTTTACATTGATGTTTTTCAAGGCTTAACATCAACCTATACATTATGCTTTTATAGGCTAAGCAATAACCTCTTCAACCATAGGTTGGTTATCTCACTAAATTAGTGTCTAACATACACTTGATGGAGATTCTATTTAGCTCATTACATTGCCTCTTAAATAGGCGGATATGGAAGTGTAAAACTAATACACACTCACACTATGAATGCAAAGATGAAAGTACATGAAGTGTGTGTGTGTGGTCCTCAATCATTTTGAAAATGAAAGCTCATAAATGTATGCCTAAGGCTTTTGAAAGTTTTAGCTCATAAAACATTTATGATTGAGGAAGTAATGCAATCACATGTTAAAAGTAACAACTTGTTAATGATATCAAAGTTACACAAGTTGTATGAAATTAATTAGCTCTAAACATGTGATGCATAGGGATGTCAATCAAATCAACAATGTAGCTCAAAACATAAAAATAGATTTGATTGAAAAGAGGGGACAAATCATATGTAATTATAAATACAACTTGAAAGTGATATACCTATCAAAGTAAGGCAAGTTGTGAAACTTTGAAACAATAATACACATATGATTTGTAAAGATGTTGAATCCAAAACATAAGATACATTTGAAAGAGATTTTCTTATGATGGAAAAACAACAACCAAAGATTCAACAAAGTATATGAATCATGTTACATATTTCATTAACATGATCTACATAGATTTACCAAAGATAAAGTACTACTTTGATTGAATCAATGGTGATGCATCCAAAACAATAGATCAATTCAAAATATAGAACATGCTAAGGATACAACACATCATAGTTTATCATGTTGCTAAAGATTTACCTAAGATAAAACAAAACATGAAAACATATGATTTGTAAAGAAGTTGAGTCCAAAACATAAGATAGTTTTGAAAGTGATTTTCTTATGATGGAAAACAACAACCAAAGATTCAACCAATATAGGAATCATGTTACATATAATTTCAAAGGTTCTTTCATTAACATGATCTACTTAGATTTACCAAGATTAAGTACTACTTGGATTGAATCATATGGTGTTGTATCCAAAACAATAAATCAACTCAAAACATAAAACATGTTAAGGACACAACACAAACATAGTTTAACATGCTAGAAATGATTTACCAAAAATAAAACAAAGCATGAAAACATATGATTAAGGAAAGTAAAGCCTACTTGGAGATTTAACTTCATTAATCCAAGCTTTAGCTTTCCTAATGCTCCCCTTCATCCCTTGGTTCTTTTCCCTTGAATATGCCTCAAAACCTCTCAAGGAGGGGCTTAAAATTCCCAACTTTTGGCAAAGGAAAGAACTCATATTTATAGCAAAAAGTGCCCAACGGCTAGTCCTCGGTCGACCTGCACACAAGCCTCGGTCGACCAGGAAGGCACAACGGTCAAATTTCTGACCGTTGGAGCACTTTTGGCCCTGACGGCCTGCAGTGTTCCCGATCGACCGGGACCTCTGCGCCGGTCGACCGGCGACACTGCAGGGATCCCAAATTCCACTTTTCCAATTTCAAACTTATTCTTTGTGGAACTCTTTGGGGCATTAAATCAAGCTTTATAAACATGTTTTAAATCATTGTAAGGGTTTTAAAACATGAAACACACAAAGCCTAAAAATGATTCAAAACTTTAAAACAAAGGCTAGCTTGATTTCTAAAACTTTTTTAAAAAACAAATGCATCCAAGTTTTAAAAGCAAATCATGCATAAATCAAAACTTTTACAACTCTAAAAAAACAATGCATGAATAAAACAAGATTTCAAGTCTTTATAAATCAATGCATATGTGTGTAAATCAAATGATGCTAGAATGAAATGCATCCATCAAATTGCAATCTATAAAATTCCTAACAATCTCCCCCTTTGCAATTTGACGGCAACACACTCACCACTGAAATAACACACCAAGTCTTCAGCTCCCCCTCAGCTGGACAATGCTTGAAATCTTCTTGGATGCTTCTCTTAGCTTGGGCTCTCTTCTTCATTCTTCATGATGCTTGGAGCTTGATCATTCTTCAATCTTTCTTTCTTTAGCCAAGCATCTTCTTTAGCTTCCAAGCTTTCTTCTTCTATTTGCTCTCCCCCTTTGACCATGCCTCTTTCTCCCTTTAGCAAGGTGTGTATTCTCTCCGCTTGTAGAAGATCATACAAAACCTCCCCTTAGGAAGCTTGGAAATTCTCTTCACCCTTTGAGAACTTGAATACTTTCTCCCCCTTTGCCATTAAATTGCAAAGGTACCTACACACATGAAAAAAAAGGAAAATACCTTTAGAAGCACCTGTTAACAAATGAAATCAAAAATGAAATACATAACAGGCTATTATGTATGGAAGTTATCTCTAAGGGTTCAAAGGCAATCCAAGGGTCAATTTGATCAAAACTAAGACTTCCTATGAAGGTTTACACTCCCCCTCAATCCATTCTCTTCTTTTGTCAAACTTTTGACAAAGATTTAACTATTAGGTGCAAGAAGAAGATGGTTTAACCAAATGAGGGTCAACTTCAAGGAAAGGATTAGATTCATTTAACTATAAAGCACAATTTGATCAAATTACCAAAAGAGAGCTAGGTCTAATGAGAAAAGCAATCATGGATACCAATTGGAAAAACAAAGAATACCAATTGAGATTTAAGGATATGACTATTAAATCAATCACTCTAAAATGGATTTAAAAGTATAACTATTAGGAAAAATCCAAATTAGAGCTATCCATGAAGCAATGGGGTTTACTAAACATAGCATTAAATAATTTAACTATGAAAATCATATGCTATGTAAGTTTTGAAATCATTTCATTCAAACAATAAATATGACTATTAATGTGCAAGAATGAGTGAAATGAAACTCAAACATGAAGCCAACCTCAACTAATAACCAACCAATATTATTAACACATAAACATGGTGGTCAAGAGATTTACCTATATGAGCAAAAGAGGTGGCAACATGAACATTATGATGCTAATGGTGTGTGACATGGAACAATCATATTACTTATCAAGTTCAATCCAATGCACACAAGGTTTATCACATTCACAAGAAATCAAATCAATCAAAAATTATACCAATTGAAACCAATTGAATTTGATAACATGATAAATAGCAAGAATGTGGCAAACACAAAATTCCATCAAGCATCATAAATGCATATTCATCACTTTTAAAGATATGACTAATGAGCATAGTGATGAACAAGGTAAATTGCAATGCAAAAGAATATTACTTTGTAATGCATGCAATTTCCAAAGTGTCAAAATCATATGAATTCAACATCTAAGATATCCATCAAACATATAGAAATATGAGGAATAGATTTCAAAGAGTTTCATATGATCAAGAACACTACTATGAAGTTGAAACATGTATAAGGGTGACATCATTTAGAGAAAGTACATGAATCAACATCATAACCATCCAAAAAGAATATGACTAGAAAGCATAGAGGATGGATTTTAGTTCTAGTATGGTTTCTTCAAATGAAATAAATAACACAACCATACATAGAACAATTTGACATTTGCATAGAGAGGATTAATCAACATTCAAGATCTAACTCATACCAATCATCAAAAAGGAATATAATTATTTAAGCACAAGAAGGTATGAAGTTAAAGGTAGCAATCTATCATGCAACATCTCCACTCTTAGCAAATGTACTAAGCTTACAATGCAATGGAAAATGGATATGAGGTTTAAACCAAATGAACTTAGCACATAAAATCACATATGTACTTAAAAAGCTCAAAAACAAGATTTTACTATAAAGCACATAAACAATCATCAAAATGCATTAATGAGAATATACCAAGTTAGGCACAAACATGCAAATCAATGAAACCATATCCAACCAAGCAATGTAAGATATCAAAATCAATTTGCATAAAGAATGTAACTAAATGAGCAAAGATGCAAATTGTTTGTAAAAAATATTTCCTTCCAAATGATATAATCATAATTAAGCACAAGGAAATAAATTCAAGGAAAATGCTTCTATAAATACAACCAATAAAGCTTAGAACATTTTCCAAAGTTTTTCAAATCACTACAATATTTAAAATTCCAACAAAGAATCATTTAGAATTATGAGCAAGTGAATTTGAAAACCAAGAAGTGTACTATTGTAAAATTTTCAATTTGTAAAACAATAGACACTCACAAATTTTCCATACCAAGAGATATAACTTGAAAAACAATGGAAAACTTAAATTGCTTCAAATCATTTGATTTACAAAAAGGATCTAACTATGACATACATCAAATGATTTTCCAACATCAATTGATCATGAAAAAAATTTAGCTATGGAAGCATTTGAAATCACAATCAATTGATCATGAATAGATAAGCACAACAAGAGATATAACTATAAGAACAAAATGCAAATCCATCATGAAAATATTGCAATCAAGGGATTTTGAAAACCATGAGATATAACTTTAAAAAGTTCATGAAGACGAAATCAAATGATCACAAAGAAACATTGCATTTTAAAAGATGTGACTATAAAGCAACAAAATGCAAATGTAACAAGACCAACAAATAGATATAACTAAAAAGAATAGGTTGGTCTAAGGGGATCAAGGCCTTGAGATTAGTTTAAATGTGTACCAATGAAGATTCACCTAAGGTCTTGAAAAGGATGTCCTTGAGAGATCACTTTGAGGACTCACCAACTCTTGAAGATATAACTTGGAAAAGTCTTAGAGTGGTGCAATGAGGCTAGGGAAAATTCCATTTTCAAACATAGTGGAAATCTTTAAAAAGATATGCAATAAATCACAACACTAGGGTTCAAATCTAGCAAGGATCAACTCCGGGTTGTTAAGCCCTAAAATGGAGTAACCCTCTCTGATACCACTTGTAAGTCCATGGGGATCCGAACCCTAGAGGGGGGGTGAATAGGGTGAGCTTCAATTATGACCAATTTTAATCAATTTTAACTTCTTTAAAACAAACTAGTCACATGTGATGATTAATCATACAAGATGCGGAAGCTAACAAAAGAATCACCACAAAGCAATCACCATCACACAAGTATTTATAGTGGTTCGGCCTCAATGCCTACATCCACTACCGGCTTGTGATCCAACACCCCACCGGATTTCCACTATATATGATTTTCAATAGGCTAAGCAATAACCTTTACAATATGCTTTCCAAGGCTAAGCAATAACCTTTACATTGATGTTTTTCAAGGCTTAACATCAACCTATACATTATGCTTTTATAGGCTAAGCAATAACCTCTTCAACCATAGGTTGGTTATCTCACTAAATTAGTGTCTAACATACACTTGATGAAGATTCTATTTAGCTCATTACATTGCCTCTTAAATAGGCGGATATGGAAGTGTAAAACTAATACACACTCACACTATGAATGCAAAGATGAAAGTACATGAAGTGTGTGTGTGTGGTCCTCAATCATTTTGAAAATGAAAGCTCATAAATGTATGCCTAAGGCTTTTGAAAGTTTTAGCTCATAAAACATTTATGATTGAGGAAGTAATGCAATCACATGTTAAAAGTAACAACTTGTTAATGATATCAAAGTTACACAAGTTGTATGAAATTAATTAGCTCTAAACATGTGATGCATAGGGATGTCAATCAAATCAACAATGTAGCTCAAAACATAAAAATAGATTTGATTGAAAAGAGGGGACAAATCATATGTAATTATAAATACAACTTGAAAGTGATATACCTATCAAAGTAAGGCAAGTTGTGAAACTTTGAAACAATAATACACATATGATTTGTAAAGATGTTGAATCCAAAACATAAGATACATTTGAAAGAGATTTTCTTATGATGGAAAAACAACAACCAAAGATTCAACAAAGTATATGAATCATGTTACATATTTCATTAACATGATCTACTTAGATTTACCAAAGATAAAGTACTACTTTGATTGAATCAATGGTGATGCATCCAAAACAATAGATCAATTCAAAATATAGAACATGCTAAGGATACAACACATCATAGTTTATCATGTTGCTAAAGATTTACCTAAGATAAAACAAAACATGAAAACATATGATTTGTAAAGAAGTTGAGTCCAAAACATAAGATAGTTTTGAAAGTGATTTTCTTATGATGGAAAACAACAACCAAAGATTCAACCAAGTATAGGAATCATGTTACATATAATTTCAAAGGTTCTTTCATTAACATGATCTACATAGATTTACCAAGATTAAGTACTACTTGGATTGAATCATATGGTGTTGTATCCAAAACAATAAATCAACTCAAAACATAAAACATGTTAAGGACACAACACAAACATAGTTTAACATGCTAGAAATGATTTACCAAAAATAAAACAAAGCATGAAAACATATGATTAAGGAAAGTAAAGCCTACTTGGAGATTTAACTTCATTAATCCAAGCTTTAGCTTTCCTAATGCTCCCCTTCATCCCTTGGTTCTTTTCCCTTGAATATGCCTCAAAACCTCTCAAGGAGGGGCTTAAAATTCTCAACTTTTGGCAAAGGAAAGAACTCATATTTATAGCAAAAAGTGCCCAACGGCTAGTCCTCGGTCGACCTGCACACAAGCCTCGGTCGACCGGGAAGGCACAACGGTCAAATTTCTGACCGTTGGAGAACTTTTGGCCCTGACGGCCTGCAGTGTTCCCGGTCGACCGGGACCTCTGCGCCGGTCGACTGGCGACACTGCAGGGATCCCAAATTCCACTTTTGCAATTTCAAACTTATTCTTTGTGGAACTCTTTGGGGCATTAAATCAAGCTTTATAAACATGTTTTAAATCATTCTAAGGGTTTTAAAACATGAAACACACAAAGCCTAAAAATGATTCAAAACTTTAAAACAAAGGCTAGCTTGATTTCTAAAACTTTTTTCAAAAACAAATGCATCCAAGTTTTAAAAGCAAATCATGCATAAATCAAAACTTTTACAACTCTAAAAAAATAATGCATGAATAAAACAAGATTTCAAGTCTTTATAAATCAATGCATATGTGTGTAAATCAAATGATGCTAGAATGAAATTCATCCATCAAATTGCAATCCATAAAATTCCTAACAGATAGGATCACAAGCCGGTAGTGGACGTAGGCATTGAGGCCGAACCACTATAAACCTTTGTGTTGTGGTGTATGCTTGTGGTGATTATTTATATTAGCTTCCGCATCTTGTTTGATAAATCACCATTTGTGACTA
The DNA here is from genome assembly GCA_038049695.1 of Cinnamomum chago. NCBI lineage: Eukaryota > Viridiplantae > Streptophyta > Magnoliopsida > Laurales > Lauraceae > Cinnamomum > Cinnamomum chago. The sequence goes on from CP142456.1 coordinate 38,299,473, forward strand.
GTTTATTTTAAGATGTTAAAATTTGTCATAATTGTCACACATTGTAGCTCACCCTATTCACCCCCCCCCCCTCTAGGGTTAGGATCCCAGGACTTTCACTATGTAGTCCCCCACAACTGAACGCCAATTTATTCAATCCCGACTCCAAACGGAACCAAGTTCCAAAAACGAACCCAATTCATCTAGGCGCCACCTTGTCGGCGCCCAGACTGCACAATTCCACCTGGGCTCCAACCCTCGTGGCTCCCAGCCTGTGTACCAAATCCTAATACACCCTAAACCCTAAGTCCACCTTGGGATGCGTGAACCTTCTAGAATCTCATTTAAGAGGCAACCCTAACCCCTTTTGCACTCCAAAAAAAACCCCTATATAAGGATCTCTTAACCTCATTTACAGAGGAGCTACCCTAAAAAGATAGAAAAATAGAGAATAAGCAAGAAGAAGAAAGGTAGCCACCACTAGAGAGAGATCTTTAGATCTAGAGAAGAAGAAAAGGAAGGAGGAAAGGAGATTATATATCTCCAAGATTTAGAAGGAAGAGATCATTTAGAGCCATGGATTTCCGCAAAAGCGCCAGTCTAGGAACTTGAAGAACGTGTCATTATATCGGTATTCCTAGATCTCTCTCTTCTTTTATTGCATTTCATTGCCATTCATCCTTAGGATCATTTATGCATCATAGATATGCATTAGTTATAATAAATCTGATATTAGCATCTCATCATATTAGGAACATGTTTAGGTTCATTCTAATAGAGTAGATCTGCATTGATTTTGTAGTTCTAATTGCATAACTAGGTTAAATTTCGCATTAGTAGAAGCATCACCATCATTTAGATCGAGAAGATCGCAAAAGACCCCCAGCAGAAAGGTTGGGCGCCTGCCCTATCCCTGACAGGCTGGGCGCCACCCTCTAGGCGCCTGCCCTATCCCTGACAGGCTGGGTGCCTACCCTCCTGAGACAAGGTCTAGGTTTTAGATCTCTACTTGTTGCATCGTTTTCTCGGAGATTCGTTAGTTGCATCATCAGTAGTTCGCATTAGGACAATCGCATCAGTTGCTGAATATCGAGAGTTGTACTGAAAAATCTTAAGACTATTTGCATTTCGTTGTGGTTTGTTGAAAACCCTGACTGAATAGGGTAGGCACCACAGGAGTGGCGCCCAGGTGGAGTTTTCCCACCTTCATGCGCAATTTTCGATATTTCGCATTTAGTTCATTTAGAAATTGCATAACAATGTTATGTTTGGTTGTTTGATGTGTTCTGAACTTCGAATTATCATTTCTATCACACATCACATCATTTGAATCATAAAGTCATATAAAAACCCAAAAAAATAATAAAACATAAAATCACTTCTTCTTTTTCCTTACTCTCTAGTAAATTAGAGAAGAAACCAAAAACAAATTAAAAGATATCCAGAAAACCCAAAAATAGTAGGTAGATAGCCTAGGTTATCAAATCTCGTGCCTAAGTAGGAATAAAGCCTAAGATTAGCTAAAACACCATAATTAATTAACTTAAGGACCATCAAATCATTAAGAATCCTAAAACAGAGAATCTTAATTAATTTGGACTAAAATTGGATTAGGGAATCACTAAAGTTGATTAGGGAACCCAAACTGTTAGGATAGGCTCCTCCCCATTAGAGCCTAGCTTGCTTATTCATTAAGAGCCCCTAATTAAGGATTAAACATAATTAGTTAAGACCCTAACCTTGTTAGGAATTTTGTATATTGCAATTTGATGGATGCATTTTCATATAAGCATCATTTGAATTTACACACATGCATTGATTTAGAAAAAATTGAAATCTTGATTTATACATGCATTGTTTTTAAGACTTGTAAAAGTATTGATTTATGCATGTTTTGTTTTTAATCTTGGATGCAATTGTATTTGAAAAGAGTTTTATCAAATCAAGCAAGCCATTGGTTTTAAAGTTTTGAATCTTTTAGGCTTTTTATGTTTCATGTTTTTAAACCACTTAGTTTGATTTAAAACATGTTTCCTAGCTTGGTTTAATGGCCCAAAAATCCCCTCCAAGAAAAACCTTCAAATATGCACTTTTGGGGAAATTTTGGTCCCAAGGGGTCGACCTGCAGTGTTGTGAGAACCCGACCCCTGATCTCTTGGATTAGCATTGTTTTATTTGTGGATTAGTTCTTTTAGTGGGATTAGTATTTGTTGGGTTGAGTTTGTGAGCTAGAATGGTTTTTCTTCTAGTTTTGGGCTTTTGAGTGCTTTGGTAGCTTGTGGGGCCCTTTGGGGGTTCCTTTTTCGGCTTTGCATTTTCTTGTGAGATTTTCCCGATTTGTTTCGTATTGTGTTTTTGGCCCGTTTCATTCATCTTGAGGAATCCTACAACTTTCATGTTGATCCCATATCCATTTGAGAACCCGAAACCCGATTTCTTGGCCTTGAGGGCAAAACAGTCTTTTCACACCAAATCTGTATCCAAAACTCGATACTCTCGAAATCCGTGAAACATACACTTTTTGGAAACTAGATATTTCGACGATCATTTCTTCCTTCTTCGTCGAATTCATCCGAGGTCCCGAGTGAGATGATTTCAGCCACCCAAGTTCTTTAAGTTGTGGGACCCAACCTTCATTGTTAACAAAAGAGACCCTTCCCCTTCCTCCTCCATTTTCATGTTCCATCACAACCATGGAGTCTAGGGTTTTCCTTGCTCCCTCTTCTTCTTCTTGCTTCCCATCACTCAATCCACTTCCAAGCTTGCACCAAGAAGAGATTGGAGGCCACCATCTTCTTCATCTCCTTGAGGACTTTCTTTCCATAGCTTTTGTGGAGCTCACCAACCATTACAAGACTTTCCTTGAGCTTACCTTGTCCATTAGAGGACCTTCCAAGTAAGTGATTCTTCCCATCTCCTAGATTAGTGTTCCTCTAGCTCTTGAGAAGCTCCATTTGTATTATTGAAAGCTCTTTCATTTTCATTCTTTGTGTAACCCATTTTAGGGCTTTTTTGGAAGTTTTGTAGAGATTGTTGATCTTGAGCTTGAGAGGTGATTAGGAGCTTGTTTTGCTAGATTGGAACCCAAGGCAAGTGGATGATTGGATTGTTTTTATTATTAACATGCTTTGTGAGAAAAATCTTGTTTCATTAAGGGTTTTGGTGATTTTAGTAGTTGTCTTTACTGTGATTAATATTGATTTTAGAAATGTGCTTATTGATGAGTTTATTTCCCTCTTGTTTGTGCTTGGAAAATGTATGCATCATATTGTCAAGGTTTCAATGATTTCACATGAATAAGTTTCCTCCACCTTGAGCCTTGTTGTGAATGGAAAGAATGGAAAGGGAGGAACTTGAAATGAGGAGCTCTTTAGCTCATATTATTGTCTTGGAAACATGTATTTTAGTCTTCTTGCTTATAGTTCTATGTGATGGTTTAAGTGTTGGAGAGTAGGTTGTAAAAAGGAAGAGAAAGAAGGGAACTGAACTGCCCAGAATTCAGTTTCTGAACAGTTCGCTCGAGCGACCATGACAGTTCGCTCGAGCGACCTGTCCAGAAAGGGATACGGGCGTTCCAGCAGCCTGGTCGCTCGAACGCATTTAAATAACCGCTCGAACGATGAGTTCGCTCGAGCGAACTCCCAGATTCGCTCGAGCGATGCGGTCTGCCTGGCCTGATGCGCGAGTACAGAAATTTACAGCATTTTGAGTCCAGTGGGTTTTGAGGTTTATTTTCTTCGTGGACCTTGGCTAACCTCCTCGAACTCACTCGACCATATGTGAGAGCGTCTTGAGCCGATGCTCTTCACGGTTGGTTCGGTAGCATCGAAGTTCAATCCATTTCAATCTTGAACGGGATGGAACGACGCGATATCTTCGTTATATCTAAACACAAGTCTTTCCCTTGGTTATCGAGAATTCTATTCCTTTCGGTGACTGAATAGGTTGCTCGATGTTTCCGAATTAATGTCATACCTAGGATGGACCGTTTATAATCTTGATTCTTGCTATTGTAATACCTAGTACTACCCATAAGCTCACTTTAAGTTTGGAAAAATAGTAAAAGTGCATAAGGAGCCCGGAATGTCTTCTAACTCAAGGAGTACCAAGTAATTGTCATAATCGACATACGGGACCCCTATTCACTTAAATAGATCTTGAAACCGATATGTTTACCCGAAATTGTTATAGTTCATTGTTTCACCTCTTTTCCCGAGATTTGCATTACATGACTTGTTTTCCCGAAAGCATTGAAGTTACACTAGTAACAATTATTTGTCCCGACATGTATTGCCCGATATGAAATGTTAGTGTGCCCTTGAGCACCCCCGTCTTGCCCGTATATCTATTGTACTTGATTTACTTGCATTGTCTGGATTGGATTTGACCTATGAGTCGGCGCCACTAAGCTTGGATAACCCTGTTGGTCTGATCAACCGACTTGGAGATCCCCCTCCCGTCCCGCCAGCTGCAGCTTGGATCCCGATACCCGGTTATTACCGTGGTCCCGTCCCGATACCCGGTTATTACCGTGGTCTTGGCCCGATACCGCAGATTGCTACTGTGGTCCCCGATGCCCGGCTCGCTACCGTGGTACCGTATAGTATATGTATATGCATTCATGAGATCCCCTGTTTCTCCTCACCTCGAGTGACTGAGATCAGGGCCTAGTATATGTATATGTATTGATATGAGATCCCCTGTTTCTCCTCACCTCGAGTGACTGAGATCAGGGCCTAGTTATTGCTCTATCGCTTTAGTGATAGAGGACTTAGCTTTGTGTGGTTGCCATCTTGCCAGTTCCCGATTCCTTGGACACCCGACATGTTTTATATTGTTTACTTGCTTTCCGATAAATGATTCGTTTCCTTTATGAAAGTGTTATTTAAACAAGTGCTAATATTCTCCAATGTAAATTCAGTCATTATTATATTGTTCTCTGTTCTTTGTACCCGCACATGTTTTAAATGAATGCCCGATCTGTTGAAGAACCATGCTTTTACATATATTCCATACGATCAATGATTTTGCTAGATTTATATGATTACACGTGTTTTAAGGGAATACCCGAATTGTTAAATACCCGTGCCTTGTTTTAAAGGACATTTGGTTTGTCAGATATCTATATTTATACCTGTTTTTAAATGAATACCCGAATTGTTAAATACCCATGCTTTGAAATATGTTTGAAATGACACCTGTTTTGCCAGATCACTATGTTTATACCGGTTTCAAATGAATATCCGATTTGTTAAATATCCCTGCTTTGAGATATGTTTTAAATGAACACTAGTTTTGACAGATTGCTTTGGTTACACCGGTTTTAAATGAACACCCGGTTTGTTAAATATCCGTCTTGCCACATATGTTTCAAATGAACTTTGGTTTTGCCAGACTGCTATGGATACCTGATTTGTTGTATACTTGTGTTTTTACTTAAGTCTCAAATGAACGTTTGTTTTGTCAAACCACTATATTTATACATGTTTTAGACGAATACCCGATTGTCAAATATCTATGATTATAGATGATGTAAATGAATACATGTTTTATTAGATGTTCATGTTTTACCCGTGCTTGAAATGAATACAAGTTTTCCCCGAGATTCCCGACTTTGCACCCGTATAATTATATGCAGCATGTTGAGCAAATAGCATGATTTATCATCTGTATTATTATTCGATATATTGTGTTCTTTTCATCCACCTGCCAGACCGTTGTGTCTGACCCACTACTTTTGGTACTCAGGTTCAGATTTCTTGCCCCGAGTTGAGTGTCTTGTTGGCTTTGGAGACATGCCTTGCAGGTTGTTTTGTCGGCTATGTCATGTAGACATTGAGCTTGACATCGGAGTTACGTCACTTTTGGGTAGTGGTTTATAGCTTCTTGTTGTATGGCTTGTATTAGCCTTTTTCTTGGGATTCTTAATTAATATACATTGATAATTGTAACTTGAATATATTTGGGAATGTAATATCCTGTTACTGTCAGCTCTGTAAATTATTGTGATGGTTACTCCAGTCTGATATGATTCTTGATATAATAGCTATGGGCTAAAGGTTGAGTGCGACGTGGAATCCGATGGCCACGGACTTCGGGTCGCAACGCCACAAATGCTTCCGCAAAATATTCAGAATGTGTTGTCTTCACACACGCGGATCTTGGGAGAAGTAAAATACATTTATGCTTAATCCCATCTCCCGCCCCCGAGGTTTCGGTTTGGGGGCGTGACAAGTGTGGCTGGTCAACCGGCCCAGGGGACCCGGTCGACCGACCACACTGCGCAGTCGACCGGGGCAAAGAGTCGATGGCTCTTCCAACGGTCATTTTTCTGACCGTTTATGGCAAGTCGACCGGGCTGTGTACCAGGTCGACCGGGCACTCGCAGAAACCCACTTTTTGGGTATAAAATGAAGTTCATTCCTTTTCAAAAGTTAGAGATTTTGAAGACTCTTTTGAGGTGCTTTGAGACAAAGAAAAGGGGATAAACTAAGAGAGACCAAAGAGTCATTTGGAGAGCTAAAGCTTGGATTAATGAAGTTAAATCTCTAAGTAAGCTCTACCTCTCTTAATCATAGGTTATATGCTTTGTTTAAATTATTGGTAAATGATTTTTAGCATGATAACTATGATGTGTTGAATCCATTCTTCTCTTAATCTTTGATCTAATTAAGATTGGATTCTTCACTTTGTTTTCAAACCAAGTTTTGTTTTAAAATCTTCATTAATCATGCTTAGCCTAAATCTTTGATTTCTTTTAGCATGATTCATTTTCTTGGTTGAAACTCTATTTGTTGTTTTCATTCATTTAAACCTTAGTTAAATTTATTTTGAAAACAACATAACACATGCTTCACATGTTAGGTTAATTAATTTCATACAACTTGTGAACCCTTGATTTTCATATCATTAACAAGTTGATATTCATACATGTGATTTGCATTAAACTTCAATCAAATCTTTTATGAGCCTTAAACTTTGAATTGCTTTAAGCAATATATTAATTGAGCTTTGTTTTTAACTTGATTGAAGTTATCACACACACACATCATGAGCATACACATTTGCATTCATATAGTGTTTGTGTGAGTTTGTTTTTCACTTTCATATTAGCCTATTTAAGAGGCAATTTCATTGAGCTTAAATTGTATCTCTTAAAGTGATCTTTTGTGAAGACACCTTCTTAGAGAAATCTTTCATTTGTAAAGGTTATTGCTTAGCCTAAGAAAAGCATTGTGTAAAGGTTATTGCTTAGCCTAGAAAAGCATCTTGTAAAGGTTGTTGTTGAGCCTAGAAAAACAACATTGTAAGGGTTATTGCTTAGCCTATTGAAAAGCATAAATAGTGGAAATCCGGTGGGGTGATTGGATCACAAGCCGGTAGTGGATGTAGGCATTGAGGCCGAACCACTATAAATCTTTGTGTGATGGTGTTTGCTTTGTGGTGATTCTTGTTAGCTTCCGCATCTCGTTTGATTAATCATCACTTGTGACTAATTTATGTTAAGAAGTTAAAATATGTTCTAAATTGGTCATAATTGTAGCTCACCCTATTCACCCCCCCCCCCCCTCTAGGGTTAGGATCCCAGGACTTTCAAACCTTACACCAATTGACATAGTAAAAACCTTTAATTCAAAAGACCTTAAGACCCTAATTAATTCGAATTTAAAAATAGCTAAAAACTCTAAGAAACCTGAAACACAATCACCTGGGCACCATCCCCTAGGTGCCCGTCCTGCCGAATTCACTTGGGCGCCACCCCCTGGGTGCCCATACTGCCAAATCCACCTGGGCACCACTCCCTAGGTGCCCAGCCTACTCACTCCCTAAGAAACGTCACTTAAAATTTAATCTAATTAATTAAGACTTTAACCAACCTCAATTAACACATTAAAATACTTTTAACTGGAAAGACCTGAAACCTTAAATAATTTAAACTTGAATTCACCTAAAAAATACAAAACCAACAAAAGCTCTAAAACATCCATCTGGACGCCACCCCCTGGGTGCCTAGCTTGCCAAGTCCATATGGGCACTACCCTCTGGGCACCCATCCTATCTTATCACTAAGACACCCAAATTGAAACAAAACCTGAATCAACACATAATAAAACATTTTTAACTTAACAGGCTTGAAACAATAAACAATTTGGACTTGAATCAACCTAAGAAATACAAAACTTAAAAACCAAGACAGACATTCATCTGGGCGCCACCCCCTGGGTGCCCATCTTGTCAAGTCCATATGGGCACCACCCTGTGGGCGGCCCAGCCTACCCTATCACTAAGAAACCCCAATCAAAGCTAAACCTGAATTTAATCCTAATCAACCCAATAGAAACACCTTTAAATATAAAATAATTGAGACCCTAATCAAGTCTGACCTTGAATCAATTTAAGAAATACAAAACTAACCCGAACCTCAAGACAGTCACCTGGGCACCTAGCCCGTCAATCCACTTAGGCACCATCCCTTGGGCGCCTATCCTGTCCAATTTCCCTGGAAAACATCAATTAAAAGTTAAACCCAATTAATTAAAATCTAACTCCATTCCTAATTGAATACGAACATGTTGGAAGTAGGTGGGCCTCGTGGATAGATTTTCAAAACTTTTGACCCACTGGACTCAGGGATCAAATACCCATAAAGCCATAAACCATATCCAGAAGACTATAAAACCCAATCTAGGATCCATGTCCTCAATCTCAGCCATCAAGATCAGTGAATAAACCTATCAAGAAGATAGAACAGCAGCCAACAAGCATCCTTAAAATCTACAACATGATACGAAGTAGATTATACCTTTGGAGCTCAGTTGTGCTCTAATGGAGAAGTTGCGTCTTTCTTTGATGATGAAACTCTTTCACGTATCAAAGAAGAATCTCCAAGACCTTTTGATCTTCCACGCTATAACTCGTATCAGATCTCTTTTCTCAAGAAGATGGGTGGGACCTCTAAGAGAAAACCCTACTAGAAACTTCAAGGAACTAGAAGAGAACTAGAAGAGAAAGAGAGAGAATAGGAGAGATGTGCAACTCTTGCACAAAGGGGTTGGGCGTGAATTCCTAGAGTGGACGTCCCTGCCCCTTTACTCCTCTTTTATATATTTTCAAACCTCCTCTTTGCCTAATTGAAATAGAAGTCCTACTTCCAAAAACAATTAGCAACTTTCTCCGTTCTAATTATCATAGAAGTCTCACTTCCACAACAATTAGTAAGTATACTATTACCACTATTAGAAGTCCCACTTCAAATAGAAATAGTAACTTTCTAATATCTTGGGCTAGCGTGGGGACCACTAGGGATTCGTTAGAAAGTTGGCTCCAACTAGGCCACCGTGACCCCACATCTCATGTGCAATTCGAGCCCACAATTAATTGCAAATAACACCACTATATAAATGTAATTGCACTCCAGTCTTACGAATAAATTACAATGAAGACCCTAAACTTTCCAATTACCACAAGTAGGCCCCTCTATCAATATCCATGGATCAATTGGAATAGATTTGTCCCATCCAATCCTAAATCTACATCTTATTATCCTTGAGCCCCAATTAATCACAGTGATCATCAATACCATCCAATTAACACTTAATAGAGATGGGTGCGCACTTACTAATGACAAATCCATTAATTGGCACAAGGGGATAATATAGATAGATTTCATCTTGACCATTGGATGTTCCCACAGTCTTACTGCCACGTACCCAAGACACCAAGGTGTTGACCTACAGTTGGCCTCACTCATTGGTGACTCAAAGCAAATGAATAGATAGAAACTTGAGTTCATCAATATCTCAAGATTGAGAGCCTATTGCTAGGGAATTATGAAAGCAGACCTTAAAATTGAGACAATATTTCATAAGGTGCTTCTCATGGTCCTTCAATACATCCAATGTACCAGCACTATGATCCAGAATCTTACATTCTGATGATCGAGACAAATCATACTATCTCATATTGATCAAAGTGCTGCAACCTTATCAAATGAGATGCCCAGTCTCATCACTGGTTGTGAAGACAATTTTAAGTATAAGATTTGCGACACATGTCTCCTGTATGTGAATCTCATCCATTTACATATATCACATCTAATATACTAATGGGACCCGGTTCATCTCATGAACCATTATGTCATATGTGTTGGTCATGTGCATTAAGTAATAAAACACCATTCATCTCATGAAAGGAAAGCATGATTTCATTGATAAATAAAGAAATTAATCAATTGATGGATTGAGACCATACAATCTAACAGAACAAACATTGTCCATCCAAACACATCATATCCTTAAACCAATTCAAACTTGAGTTAACCTAAGAATCACAAAACCGACCAAGCCTTAAGATAGTCAATCTGGGCGCCACCCCTTGGGTACCCATCCTGCCAGATTCACCCGGGCACCACCCTCTGGGCGCCTAGCCTACACTTCGACCATAATCTATCAACTCAACTAAAAACCCCTAATTAACACTTTATAACTTAAAATTAACTAAGACCAGAACCTAAATCATTCCCCAGAACCTTCACAGAACCAATAATAGTACTAAAATTGAAAATCTAATCAACTTAAACCTATCTGAAACCTCGTATCGAAGTCGGACGACCAAAAACCATCAAATCATAACTTGGGCACCACTGCTGGTGCACCCAAGTGCACAGAATCACTTAGGTGCGCACACAGGTGCGCCCAAGTCCCCTGTCCGACCCCAGTTGTGAATCATAGTCGTGTTTTGAATTCCGGACTTAAGATTATTAAAATAAAATCAACCTAGAATCTAAAACAACATTAGAACAAAAATCTAAACTAAGCAAAACTCCACTAAATCCCAAAATCAAGTCGATACCATCACCACCAGCCAAACCACACAGAACAATCGCGCACAAGTCACCAGAGTGACCTAGGCACCCCTATCCGTGCACCCAATGTCCCGACCCCAGACCGAGAGCCAGGCCCAGGACAGGTTGGTTGATTTAGTTTGGAATTTCTCACAGGTTCCCGCGGTGAGGATCTCGAGACACGAGGACTAACTCACACGTTCAAGTTTTGGGGAAGCGTGTAGCAAATCACATCACTGACAAGTATAAATAATATTTCCTAATGCATGAGAAAAATAATATCAATATCAAGATATCAGGAAGAGAAATTATAACATGACATTCCCATCACAATTCAAGTTATAAAGTTAACACAAAAGTAAGTTAAGTTTGATACATCCCAAGAGGCCAACAAAGGCCAATACATCTCCAAAAGTTAAAAGAACCCAAAACATGGTGAAACGAAACTCAAGACCCTGCCCGACGACGTCAACCACTCACGAGCTGGGGGTGGTTCAACGGCCTCCTCCTGACACTCCTCCTCAAAGGCAAGGTCACCTGCACCTGGGCACCAAATTAACAAGCATCAAACACGACGGTTTGGATGGTAATCAATTTAGGTATGAGCATGAACAACAAATGTTTAAAAGAACCATACTGAAATAATTTGTTGAATATGAAACGATTACTTGACTAAGGTACTTTTCAAAGATACAAAACAAAACTAGCATGAATACTTCTAATATGTCATGAATAGTAAATCCACAAAGAGCTCATCCTTTCTCTATCATATATAATGAAAAGAGTAAGCACGCATGGCAAGCATGATAAGCAAAACACAATTCCCACGCCATTGACGTAGACGGGGATTTCCAGCCGCTGAACCGAACACGCACGATGTGTAATAGAATACACGACTAATCTGCAGATAGTCCACATGTTTAAGGACCCCCGGACAATGGATCAGACTGAAGGGGCAGTCCAAGCTCAGTGGTGTCCACTGGAATCCATGAATGCACAAAACACAGCGAAACACATCTTAAATAGATCAAACTTAAAGGGGAAAATCACTTATCAAAATAGGGCAAAATTGAACTGATCAGAATTAGCATAAGCTATAGCAAAACGAAACTAACTAAAAAAAAAAAAGGAATGATCCCCTTATTAGTCTTGAATAGATCGAAACATGGCTGAAGCATATAAATCAAAACATGTGCAAAACAATCATCATCGTGTCATGACTGAGAATTTAAACAAGTTTATCAAGTATATATATTAAGGCCTTTCATTTGACCCTCATGTATTTGATAACCCAAATGTCGTAGTAAAATGGATTTGGTGCTCCCGAAGCTAGAAGACATTTCAAGTTCCGTATGCACAATATCAAGCTAAAAGCCTATAAACATATTCTGGTTTTCATTCCCCAAGAAAATCCAACAAAAATAGGCTAAAACTAAATTTCGGTTAGCTCACGGTTACCTGTCGGCTAACCGCGGAAGTACAGAACGGCTAGCCGCCAGCTGACCTCTGGGTCCCAGACAAAAACATGTAGCATTCTGGAAATGTAACCGAACGAGCTCAGTCACCTGTCGGTTAGATGCGGAGATACATGTCGACTAGCCACCAGCTGACAGGCAAATCCCAGTCAGCTACAGAATTCTATGTTTCTAACCGCGAGTCTCAGCAACCTGGCGATTCATTGGCGGTTAGCCATAGTCAAATTTTTGGCTAGCTGCCAGGGCTACCCAGAACTTCTAAGCATACTGTGTTTCTAAGCAAAACTGGGTCGGTTAGCCGCCGATCACCACGCGGCTAGCCGCCGAGGTGACCGCCAGCTCAGGAAAGACCAAAACAGTTGCAAATTTAGGTCCTTTCTTTTCCAAACCAATAAAAATCCAACCAAAGGAGACTTGAGCTAAACAAAGACATTCCAACCATGGTGAAACATATATATATGCAAGTTTGGAAGTGGATTTCCAAAATAAAACATCACATTTCTATAAATACAAGAATAAACCTAGAAATCACATTTTAGGCTAAAATGAAATCCATACTCAATCATTCATTTAGGAAAACTAAAAAGATGACTTGCCTTAGTGAATCCAACCTTCTTTAAAGGCTCTACTCAAGAGTGAAGCCAAGATCTACAAAAACCCCAAAAAGAAATTCAAAAACCCATACATTTGAAAACAAAGGAACCCATTTCGAAAAAGGGTTTGTAAACATGAAAAACAAGATCTTTAGGAGTCAAAAGAACTCTATTGAAGAGGTGGGTTGAAGCTCTTACCTAGAGATGAGCAAACAAGAAGGAAGGAAGAAGAAGAACTTGTTCAGCTGAAAATGCCCAACAAATGGGTCTAATGGGAAGCTTGGACGGAGAGGAAAAAGATGGTGAAAAACAAACTTCAATCCAAGCTCAAATGGCTAAGTTGCAAGGAGAAGAAGATTGAGAGAAAAAGAGGAAGAAGAAGCCCTCCTTGCTGTGCACATTGAAGACCCATGAATGAAATGGACTGATTGAGAGTGAGGGAGGAAAAAGGGGTTATTTGGCTTGAGTGAAAGTGTGGGTCCCATCATGTCTGGAACTTCAAATGGCTAAAACATGTACTTGCACGCCCCGGACAAGGTCGACGAAGAAGGATAAAACAATCCTTGAAAAATCTAGTTTCCTAAAAGTATATTTTTTACATGGTTTCAAGATTTCAAAAATCGTGACTAGATTTGGGTGTGAAAAGACAATCCTACCCTTTTGGCCAAAAACACAAATTTCTGACCTTCGAACACTGACGAACTGAAAACGAAAGTTGTAGAGGATAATAAAATTATTCAAGATCAATCAAAATTACAATCAAAATGGAAATCTAAGATTATTCTCCCATGCTTACACGTGCACTCAAGGTGTCCCTGAGCGTGTCTAACTCAACCAACGCTCTCAAAATTCTCAAAACTAATACCAAGACTAAAACAACCATTCTAATCCGATAAACACTAAAATCTCTTAAAACTAAACACTCACTTAATATACACTAATCGAGCTAATCTGGGTTTGGGTAAGTCCTCTACCAACCCCGTTTCGCTGATTTCGAATTCATTTCACCTCTTGAATAAAAACCTGGAACTCCAGAACCTTCAACACATTAATCAAAACCTTAAAACATCCCTAAATCACTCCTAACCAAAACCACAAATCAAATCAATCAAAGATCCTACCCAACAAACTGCTTAGGCATAGAAACCACTAAGCTTAGGATATTTACACCCTAGTATAAACCGGATTCTCTCATTAAGTAGCTTAGAGCAGTAGGCTTCGTCCTATCACTTTCCTGTTCCATTAGGGGACCGGGAAAACTAATGCGGGTGGTCTAGGACCATAGGTTAGGGTTAATCCGATGATTAGGAATAAAGCACTACTCAAGTAAATCCAAGTAAACTCCCCTAGTTATGCCCTTCTAGCCCCAATATCAAAAATCCATAAAAACTATAAAACCAACAAAATAAACCCAAACATATTTTTATTTTATTTCTTCCTTCACCTTAGGTGCCAGATATTTAATTGAACTTAATGATAAAAGGGAGTAAAGAACTGATTTCTAAAATTGGATAAATGAGAATGACGAGATAAGATGAGTGATTTCACACACACTTTTAAACAATCAAGGTCCATCGGCCACCCTGAAACAAATACTGGCCCATCAGCCACCTCCAATCAATTACGGCCCATCGGCCTTTCACTTTTATCACTCGTGTATCGCACATGAAAAACACATAAATCATAAGTCAAAGTCTCATTTGCATCATCATTTTGGTTTGAAAAATCAGCCTTTAAACCTTATTTTGCCAAGGGATCTGAAGCGGGTACCCGGGAACGGGGCTGATCCTCTTCATAAGTATTTGGCACCTCCCCCATTTTATTTAGTTACTTTGATTTACTTGGATATGCTATGATTAACCTGTGTGAGGATTAACCTTTATTTAGACAACAACTAATGACCCTGAATTGACCCAATATTAAAGTTACCCAAAGAGACCCAAATCAATGTGACATGACAACTGTCATGTGTTGCCGGCAGCACATTAGACGAGAGGAAGAACCCACCCACTTATTTTTCTTCCACTTTTCTTTGACTTCGGTTGAAGAACGGTGTTATAGCTGTTACCGTAGCTAGCAATCGTGACCCATCGATTTTGAGGGTAGTTGGAATCCTCATTTTCGATTTAAAATCTAAATAGCATATATAAATGAATGGAGATTTCCCGTGCCATTTCCATGTTTGTGGGGGAGTCAAAATTCACATCCGATACCACCATAGAATTAGGGCTCAAAACAAACCATTCCAAATATTTAGAACAACCTTTTCAAGTTCCCAAAATAGACCCAGGCCAGAAGGTGGGTTGGCTCGAGCCAACTGGCCTCTAGATATGTGGGCTCAAGCCAACTCTGTCAGGGGCCAAATTACAGTGCAGTTTGGGGTCTCATCCGCCCTCACTTCCATGCCCCCTTTGAGCCATAATTGTTCCTACATAAAGGGGGCCTCCTTGCCTTCTCAAAACCAACATTTCTCCCACCATCAAACACTTCACAACATCACATAAGAATCCATCCCATCTCAACCTCATTCATCACAAGGAAATCCTACCATACATGAACCCATATATGGCATGAACATCATTCAACAAAAGTAGGATAAGCTAAAAGAAATGTCATCAAATTGCATTTATGAAATCAAATGAAGCTAGAGCAAGGAGTTGAGAAGAATGCAAGCATAAAAATCAACATGAACCAAAAGAGTAAAACCAAGAATCTCTTACTAAACTTGCTAGCATTCAAAATAAGTCAATTCATCCACTTGTCTTGGTCTCCAATGGGACTAATTAACCTTTAAACACACCTCCCAGTCCACAATCTACAAGCTACACAAAAACCACAAAATACACCCATTTAGAACCCTAAATAGACAAAACAATGAGAAAGAAGGAGAGGACTTGCAATAATGGAGGTGAAGACTCTCTAGGGCTAGTAAAACACAAATCTAGGAGATGGGGATGATTGCTTACTTGGAAGAGCTTCAAATTTCCAAAGCTTGCTCAAAAAGAACCCTAGTATAGCTGGATTTCTTTTCAAGAGGCATTAATGGAGAGCTCTCATGGTGGGGAAGAAGAAGATGAGGTCTCATTCTCCATTTGGGCAAGATCGAAGTGGATTGGAAAGGGAGAAGCAAGAAGAAGAAGGGGATGGGAACCCTAGCTTGGGTTGAACCACTCTTTCACCCACAACAAACATGAGAAGAAGGGAGAGGGTAAAGAACTCTCCTTATATAAGAAGTGAAGGTGTGTCACGACCCCGGACCGGGCCCTACCGAGCCAATCCGGGATCGAGACTAATGATGTACCACATCGGTTTAATGTCATACATTTATTCAATTTTCCACAGGTGTCCGCGGTGAGGATATCACAACCATATATGAACATTTCTTTTAAGTACAGAAGCCTGTAGCAAATCAAATATTCAAACCATCTCTAGCCATAAAGACAATAACACAAGTATAAATACTGTATCAGAATGAGCAATGATCATTAGCACGTTTCCCAAAAGTAAGTTAAAGTTTATACAACGATCATTTAATTACATTCCCTAAAAATAGAGGCCAACAAAGGCCAATATAAACAAAATAATAACCCAAAGAATGGTTAAACAGTTTCCCCCAAAATATTATGTCTCTCATGGCAATCGAATGTCTACACGACATTATCAGCACACCATTCAACTAAGAGTTGCGGTTCGTCGACCACCTCCTCTGGCTCCTCCTTAAGGTAACCGGCAACGGGACCTGAGTACCAAAGAGTGGGTCAAACACGACGGTTTGGCAAACGGTGAAAAGACATAACAGTAAAACAGAACAAATACATTTACCTTTAAAAGCATCTAAACATGTCCAATCAATAACTTTATAAAGAATCAAACCATTTAATGAAAACCTTAGCACAGTGTAAAACATTTATGCGTATCCAAGGAAATCGGGAAACAAGCAAGATGGCAACCACACGAAGCTAAGTCCTTTATCACTAAAGTGACAGAGCAATAACTAGGTACTGATCTCAGTCACTCGAGGTGAGGAGAAACAGTGGGTCTTATTAATACATATACATATACTATACATGACCATGGTAGCGAGCCGGGCATCGGGAACCACAGTAGCAATCTGCGGCATCGTGACAAGACCACGGTAATAACCTGGTAGTGGGACCCAAACTGCAGCTGGCAGAACAAGAGGGGGATCTCCAAGTCAGTGGATCAGACCAACGAGGTTATCCAAGCTTACTGGTGCCGACTCATAGGTCAAATAACAAAATCAAAACATGTATAAAACACATCACGTGCAAGCATATAAACAAGCGGGATGGGTGTGCTCAAGGCACAAATTTCCTTTCAATTCGGGGAATGTATAAACGGGCTAGCAAAATGCTAAATTACAATTTCAATGCTTTCGGGAACGATAAATCATAATTCATGAATTTTCGGGAATACATGTGACAATTCGGAATAATCGAAAACACAATTGATCTTTTGAAATTTCGGGACAAGTATCAGGATTCAAATCTAGTCCAAGGTGAATAGGGGACTCGTATGTCGATTTGGATATAACTTGGTACTCTTTGAGTTTGGGGACATTCCAAGTTCCTTGTACACCTTGGTGATTATTAAGACTTCGATGAATCTTTGTGATGTGGTTTCTTTCTCAAATAGGATTCATACATTGCCTAATAATTCTCCCCGATGTCAAGGGTGTTAGGATTTTTGTTGTTGCTAATTTGATGGATGCTCTATCACTTTCATCGTCATCTGATCACACACTCATACTTCATAGTTTGGACCCTGAAATCTGAATCTTAAACTTACATATGCATTTGATTTTCAAAGACTTCTTCCTGCATGTTTTAGAACTTAAAATGTACTTTCAAAAATCTAGTTCTTCATGCATGATTTTGAAAAATCAAGTTTGGCATCAAGGTTCATGTCTTGCATACATCTTTCATTTTTAGAATCATTTTAGTATGCATGAATCACATTGGCCTAGAGCTCATGTTTTCATAAATCATTTTCACAAAATTTTGAAAGAACTCTTCCCAGGTCAGTGTGCTCGGTCGACCGACCCCTGCACCCGGTCAACCGAGCAACTAGCCGTTTGCCAATTTGACCATTGGGCCAGGTCGACCCGGGGGTCATGGGGTCGACCGGGCCAACTAGGCGTTTGACTGTTTTTTGTATATAAGTCCATTTCATTCCCTTCTTTTAAGAGGCTTGTAGGGTGATCCTTTGGAACTATTTTGAAGCCTAAGGAAGAGGAATGAGCTGAGAAGGCTAGTGGGTAAATTGGAAACCCAAAATGCTTGAGACAAAGGTATATCTTTCAAGTTAAGTTTTGGTTTCCATTCCATTTTGAAATTCATGCTTGTTCAAATCTTTGAAACTTCATTTAAGCATGATTTCTAGCTTTGACTGAGTTGTTTTGCAAACATCAAATCACTTTAGCATATTAGAATGATTTGCAAACACTCATGTCTCAATCACATGTGTTTTAATCTTTAAACTTCATATAACTTGTCTAGCATGTCATTCCAAGTTCTTTGAACTTTTCATGTGATTAACTTACTACTTCAATCATCATTTTCTGAGCTTAGATTTTAAAATGCATCAAGCATTCTTTTAAGAGCTTCTTTTTAGAATTTGATTGACGTAAACATTCATACACTTTGTGCACACACCTTAGCTTCTTCTTAGTGTATGTTTGTACCTTGATTTAAACTTTCATATCAGCCTATTTAAGAGGCAATTCTATTGAGCTTAAATTGTATCTCTTTGAGTGTTTGTGTAGACACTTCCTTAAAAGAAATCTTTCATTTGTAAAGGTTATTGCTTAGCCTAAGAAAAGCACATTGTAAAGGTTATTGCTTAGCCTTGGAAAAGCATCTTGTAGAGGTTGTTGTTTAGCCTAGAAAAACAACATTGTAAAGGTTATTGCTTAGTCTTTTGAAAAGCATAAATAGTGGAAATCCGGTGGGGTGATTGGATCACAAGCCGGTAGTGGATGTAGGCATTGAAGCCGAACCACTATAAATCTTTGTGTAATGGCGTATGCTTGTGGTGATTTCTTTTGTTAGCTTCCGCATATTGTTTGGTAAATCATCACTTGTGACTAGTTTATTTTAAAGAAATTAAAATTGGGCATTAATGGTCACATATTGAAGCCCACCCTATTCACCCCCCCCCCCTCTAGGGTTACGATCCCAGGACTTTCAAAGGGGTTCCCTTAACTCCAAAAGTGGTCCATACCCGAGAGGGGGTGCGCTCGAACGAATCTGGGCTGCGCAGAAAGACGGGCAGACAGAACGTATGCGCTCTCGAGCGGCCAATCGTCCGCTCGAGCGGGCAGTCAATCTGTTGCCCGAGCTGCAGTCAAAATGACTGAGCGCTCAAGTGGCCATATACGCACTCGAGCAAACAGTCATTTTTGCTACGCGGGAATGGCCATTCTGGCCTTTTTCTCCTCCATCATCAAAACATTTTTCTTGCAACAAAAAGGCCTCCTTGCCTCCCAATGACAACCATTAAATTTCTTCAAACAATCACTTAAAAACCTTCATCAAAACTCCAATAAACATTAAATCTAAACACCCTCTTCTTCACCTTCTTCTTCACATTCGACACCAAAGAAAGATAAAAGACCCCAACATACACAAAGGTTCATTTGAACCATAATCAAGAGATAAAATAAAGGGTAATAAATCACATTTCCATGACAATAAATGAGCTAACAAAGGCCTTTCATGAGCATTTATTTCACAATGAATGCAAGCTAATAAATATGGATATGAATAGCAAAACCAACCACATTCTTCATAAAACCATTAAATGTTCAAACTATCATTTCATCCACTTGCCTTTGGTCTCTAATAAAGCAAATCCAAGTCTCTAATCACCTCTCAAGCTCAAAATCCAAGCTACAAGCAAAAACCCCAAAAACAAACCCTAAAATGGGTCAACCAATGAATAAAGAAGATAGAACTCACAATAATGAAAATGGAGCTTCTCAAGGACTAGAAGATGAAGAAGATTGCTTACTTGGATGACCTTCAAATGGCAAGAGTTAGCTCAAAGAAGATCTTGGAATGGGAGGTTTTCTTCACAAATGGTATCAATGGGTAGCCTTCAAGATGAGGAAGAGAATGATGAAGTCTATTTTGATGTTGGTGCAAGTTTGGTGGGAGATTGAGATGGAGGGAGCAAGAAGAAGAAGAGAAGAGCTGCAAGAAACCCTAGGTTGAAGTGTTGTGCTGGAATAGGGAAATGGAAGATGGGTTTTCCTTATATAAGCAATGCGAATTGGTCCCACCACTTAAGAAACTCTTTTGGCTAAAGTCATGTCTTTCGAGATCTCGGATGAATTCAACGAAGAATGAAGAAATGATCGCCGAAATGTCTAGTTTCCAATAAGTATATGTTTCACAGGCTTCGGGGATACCAAGTTTTGGGTACAGATTTAGTGTAAAAAGATTGTTTTGCCCTCAAGGCTAGGAAATCGGGTTTTGGGATCTCAGACGAAAACGGGATCAACCTGAAAGTTGTCGGGATTAACAAGATAAACAAAACGGGATAAAAATACAAATCAAAACAATTCCGGAAAATCTCCCAAGTAAATGCAAAGTCATAAAGGGAACCCCCAAAGGGCCCCACTAGTCACCAAAGCATTCAAAATTCCCCAAAACTATATCAAAAGCTATTCTAAACCCACTTAGTCAAAGACTACTAATCACACTTAAGACTAACACACGACTTAATTAACACTAATCGGGTTCACTCGGGTCGGGGTCTTACATCCTCCACCCCTTAGGGCATTTGGCCTTCCAAATGAAATATAAAACTCACCTCTGATAGTAGATGTGGATACTTCTTTTGCACTTGATCTCGTAGTTCCCACGTTGCCTCTTCCGGTCCATGATTCTCCCAAAGTACTCTTACCCACTGAATAGACCGTGTCCTCAACTCTTGGTCCTTTGTATCAATGATCTATACGGGCTTCTCAACATAGGTGGCATCTTCTCTGATTTCCAAAGGTTCATGCCAGAGTACATGTGACGGATCGTGGACATACTTCTTCAACATAGACACATGGAAGACGTTGTGTACGCCGGATAGCTCAGGTGGGAAGACTAATCTATAAGCCACATCACCGATCTTACTCACAATGTCGTATGGTCCAATGTATCTCCATGATAGCTTGCCCTTCTACCCAAATCTCAATGTTCCTCTTGTAGGTGACACTTTCAAGAAGACCTTGTCTCCTTCTTTGAACTGTAAATCTCTGCGGTGGGAGTCTGCATAGCTCTTCTGTCTACTTCGGGACACTTTCAGGCGTTCTTGAATCAACTTGATTTTGTCGCTGGTCTCACATACAATAGTTGGTCCATGGAAACTGTGATTGCCGACTTCTTCCCAACATACAGGTGTCCTACACCTTCTGCCATACAATGCCTCGAAAGGTGCCATACCAATGCTCGAATGGTAGCTGTTGTTGTAAGCAAATTCACACAACGGTAATATCTCATCCCATTGAGTCTTGAGGTCTAACACACAAGCACAGAGCATATCCTCTAGGGTCTTAATTGTTCTCTCTGACTGGCCATCTGTTTGAGGGTGATAAGCCGTGTTGAATTGTAATCTCGTACCCATAGACTCATGCAATGTCTTCCAGAATCTCGAGACAAATTTGTTATCTCTGTCCGATGTGATAGAAATTGGCTGCCCATGTCGACTGACAATCTCGTTGACAAACAACTCAGCCAAAAGTAGCATGTGCATCTTCTTCCCTGTCCCCATAGGAATGAAATGAGCTGACTTTGTTAGACGGTCCACAATGACTAATATCGCATCGTTGCCTCTACTGGTCCTCGGTAGTCCCGAAATAAAATCCATGGTAATATGCTCCCATTTCCATTCCGGGATCTCTAACGGCTGTAACAATCTCGAAGGCCTCTGATGCTCTGCCTTAATCAACTGACAAGTCATACAACGAGAGACAAATGTTGCAATCTCTCTTCATGTTGTTCCACCAAAATCTGCCCTTCAAGTTCTGATACATCTTCGTGTTGCCCGGATGCATAGAGTACTTCGTGCTGTGAGCCTCGGTCATGTGTCATTCCTCAAATCTTCAATATTGGGTACACACAGACAGTCATGGTAGTACAAAACTCCATCAATAAAACGGAAACCAGGAGGGTCTGCTATATTTCTGAAATCTTGGTCAACTCTGGATCTTGCAATTGACTATCCTTGATCTTCCGAATGATAGAAGGCTCTGACACTGACATGTTAGCTAATAGTACACCCTTCCTTAGTGGCTGTAGGCTATGCTCAACTCTTTAAATTGTTCAAAAATACAAGTGCCACTTAGATTTGCCAAGCCTACTGATTTTCTGCTCAAGGCAACGGTAACTACATTAGCTTTCCCCGGGTGGTACTTGATTGGGAAGTCATAGTCCTTGATATATTCCATCCATCTTCTCTGCCTCATGTTAAGTTCCTTCTGCGAAAACAAGTATTGTAAGCTACAGTGATCGAAGTGGACTTCAAACTTCTCTCCATAGAGGTAATGTCTCCACATTTTCATCGCGAAAACAACCACTGCTAACTTAAGATCATGGGTGGCATAGTTTTTCTCGTGATCTTTCAACTGCCGAGACCCATATGCAACAACTTTTCCTTCTGCATCAACACGTAGCCAAGTCCAACATTCGAAGCGTCAGTAAAAATGGTGAAACCTCCGTTTCCAGATGGCAAAGTAAGGACTGGTGTTGTAGTCAATCTCTTCTTCAGCTCTTGGAAACTAGTTTCACACTTATCTGTCCACACATACGGTACGTTCTTCCTTGTTAACTTCGTCAATGGCGACGCAATCGACGAGAATCCTTGCACAAAGCTCCGA
Source organism: Cinnamomum chago (assembly GCA_038049695.1). Taxonomy (NCBI): domain Eukaryota; kingdom Viridiplantae; phylum Streptophyta; class Magnoliopsida; order Laurales; family Lauraceae; genus Cinnamomum; species Cinnamomum chago. The sequence continues at coordinate 38,322,255 of CP142456.1, forward strand.
TAATAGCCTGTCAATCCTAGAAAACTTCTGATTTTTGTCACGTTCTTCGGTCTTTCCCAACTCACTATTGCTTCAATCTTGGACGGATCTACTGAGAATCCTTCCTTGGAGATAATGTACCCCAAAAATGCTACTTGGTCTAACCAAAATTCACACTTGTTGAGCTTCGCATACAGCTGGTTCTCTCTCAAAAGTTGCAGTGCTATTCTCAAGTGCTCTTCATGATCTTCTTTCGTCTTGGAGTATACCAAAATATCGTCAATGAATACTACCACGAACTGATCTAGATACTCTACAAATATCTTGTTCATCAATGCCATGAACAGTACTGGTGCATTGGTCAACCCAAATGGCATCACTAGGAACTCATAGTGGCCATATCTTGTCTGGAACGTTGTTTTCAACACATCTGATTCTCTGACTCTCAACTGATGGTAACCGGATCTCAAGTCAATCTTCGAAAAGTAAGAAGCACCTTGTAGTTGATCAAACAATTCATCTATCCTTGGCAATGGGTATTTGTTCTTAATGGTCACCTGATTCAATCTTTGGTAATCTATACACATTCTCATTGAACCATCCTTCTTCTTGATAAACAAGACTGGAGCTCCCCATGGTGAAATGCTCGGTCTCACAAAACTTTTGTCTAACAATTCTTGCAACTGAGTCTTCAATTCTCCCAACTCTGCCGGAGCCATTCTATATGGTGCAATAGATATCGGAGCGGTCCCTGGTAACAACTCGATAGTGAAATCAATCTCTCTGATGGGTGGTAAACCTGGGATCTCCTCTGGAAAAACATCCGGGAATTCCCAAACAATTAGGATCTTTTCCACCCCTTGGGACCGTTTATCCTCCGTGATAAACGCCAAATAGGCTTCATGTCGCGACCCCAGACCGGGCCCCCACGAAGGAACCGATCCGGAGTCGGGACTTCTGTGGTGGTGATGATGATTAACCACCACATCATCTGTTTAAATGATAACAACATACATTTATTTAATTTCCCACAGGTGTCCGCGGTGAAGATATCCCAACCATCAATGAATATTTCTGTTAAGTGCGGAAGCATGTAGCAAATCACATAGTCAGACTATCTCTAGTCATGAAAGCATTAACATCAAGTATCAAAACTGTATCAGACTGAGCAACGTTCTATAGCATGTTACCCAAAGTAAATTAAATTGTATACAATGTCATTTAATTACATTTCCCCAAAAATAGAGGCCAACCAGACCAATATAAATAAAACAATAACCCAATGAATGGTTAAATAGTTTTCCCCCAAAATGAAACGCCTCTCTTAGCAACCTGACGTCTACATGACATCGTCGGCACGCCACTCGACGAGAGGTTGCGGCTCACCTACCGCCTCCTTCGGCTCCTCCTCAAGGAAACCGGCGACGGGACCTGAATACCAAAGCAAATGGGTCAGACACGACGGTCTGGCAAGAGAGTGAAAAGATACAACAACATACAATAGTAAGGGAAATATCTTGAAAAGCATAGAATCTATTTAAACAAGAACTCTCATAAAGCAGATAAATCATTTGTTAGAAAACAGGTAAATAAGATAAAACATATAAGGTAACCAAGGAAATCGGGAACTAACAAGATGGCAATCACATAAAGCTAAGTCCTCTGTCACTAAAGTGACAACAGTATCACGGGACGTTGGTCTCAGTCACACGAGGTAAGGAGAATCAACGCAAATCATATATACAATATAAATATACGGGACGGGACCACGGTAGCGAACCGGGTATCGGGATGGGACCACGGTAATAAACCGGGTATCTGGATCCAAACTGCAGCTCGCGGGACGGGAGAGGGATCTCCAAGTCGATGGATCAAACCGACAAGGTATCTAAGCTTAGTGATGCCGACTCGTAGGTCAAATAACAAATCGAGACATATGCAAGTAAATCAAGTACAATAAATAAATGAGCAAGATGGGGTGCTCAAGGGCACACTGTCATTTCATGTCGGGCAATACATTTCGGGACAAATAACTGTTACTAGTGTAACTATCATGCTTTCGGGAAAACAAATCATATAGTATAATCTTGAAATGAAGTGAAACAATGAACTATAACAATCTCGGGTAAAATACTGGTTTCAAGATCTATTTAAGTGAATAGGGGTCCCGTATGTCAATTATAATAAAGACTTGGTACTCTTTGAGTTTGAAGACATTCCGGGCTCCTTATGCACCTTGAAGTTCCAAAACTTCGAATGAAATCTTTGTGATATGGTTCCTTCCTCAAATGGCCTCATACAATGCTTAATAAATCTCCTTGACATAGAGGGGTTCCCAGAGAATAGACCCAACCATTGAAACAGTTGAACATTTGTCCTAAACATAGCCTATGCCAGACGAACCGAACCGCTCGAGCGGACTGTAGGGTTCGCTCGAACGAGTCGCTCACTAGAATGGTGGTCCGGGTGGGTTCGCTCGAGCGAAGTGGAGGTCGCTCGAACGAACTCATTGGGTCGAGCGAATATTTAAATGTGTTCGAACGAACAACTCTCTGGAATGAGTACTGGGATGTCCGCTCGAGCGACCAGGGGGTCCTCTCGAGCGACCAAGCTACTGGAATGCTCCGAATTGTTCTCTGGACAGGTTGCTCGAACGAACTGTTCAGAAATCAACTCCGGACCAGTTCAGCTCCTCCATAACTTTTCCTTTTTACAACCTCTTTTTAGCCCTTCTTATACATCAAATGAGGAGTCCAATACTCTATTCAAACTACATCAATTCCTCATCAAATCCATCCCATTCTCCTCCATCAACAACACATTCAATACAAGGGAAAAGGAGAAGGAAACCATTTCACCCAACATACATATTTGAGACAAAACAAGAAGACATTAATTGCTATGAACTAACATGTCTTAATGACCATAAATGCATCCTTTAATACTTCATCAAGAACATTTATTTCAACCATAAACATATTAATGAAAACATCGAAATCCACAAATGCTTCACCAAACCATTTAAAACTTAAAACACCCAATCATTCACTTGCCTTATGTCTTCAAATCAAGTAGCTCAAGCTCTAACAAGTCTCTCAAAATAAAGGTCCAAGCTACAAGGAAGATCCCAAAAATAAAACCCTAAAATGATCAAACAATGAAATAACAAAGAAACCTTCCAATAATGAAGGTGGAGCTTCTCTATGGCCAAAGGAATACAAATCTAGAAGATGAAGGGGATTACTTAGTTGCAAAGTCCTCTAATGGCAATAATAAGCTCAAAGGAAGTCTTGGAAATGGAGGTTTTTCCCCCACAAACTATTGAAAGAAAGCTCTCAATGAGGTGAAGAAGAAGATGACCTCAACTCTCCTATTGGTGCAAGCTTGGGAGTGGATTGAGGACGAAGAAGCAAGAAGAAGAAGAAGTTGCAAGAAAAACCCTAGGTTTCCACTCTTGTGCTGGAAAAGGAAATGGAAGGGAAATGAGGAAGAAGGGTTCCCTTTGTTAACAAATGGGATTGGGGTCCCACAACTAAAGAAGCTAGATTGGCTGAAATCATCTCTTTCGGGACCTCGGATGAATTCGACGAAGAAGGAAGAAATGATCATCGAAATATCTAGTTTCCAAAAAGTATATGTTTCACGGGTTTCGGGAATATCAAGTTTTTGGGTACAGATTTTGTGTAAAAGACTGTTTTGCCCTCAAGGCTATGAAATCGGGTTTCGGGATCTCAAATGGACACGGGATCAACATGAAAGTTGATGAAATAACAATACCAATAAAACGAGATTAAAAACATGAATGTAAAAATCTCCGATAAATCCTCAAACAAATGCAACGTCATGAAAAGGAACCCCCAACGGGCCCTACTACTTACCAAAGCATTCAAAGTACCCCAAAACTATCTCAAAGGCTAATCCAAGCCCAACTTAGCCAACAACACTAATCAAGCTTAGCACTAACATGCAACTTAATTAGTACTAATCGGGTTCACTCGGGTCGGGGTCTTACACTTCACATCCACTTCTCAAAAGTCTATCAGCCTTCAACACTAAGACAAACCATGCACGAGGATTTCTCCTCTCTCCCTGAAACAACACTCCTGCTGGTGTCTCATCTAACTTGAAAGTCAGTGTCTTATGGAAACAATCCATTATGGCATGATACCCTGCCAGCCAATCCATCCCTAAGATGACGTCATAATCAAACATCTCTAATAAAATGAGATATGTGGTTAAAACCACTTCTTCTATCTGAACTGTGCAACTAGGGTAATAGGTTCTACAGATAACTTGTTTGCCTACTGTGGTTGCCACAGTCAAAATGAACTGAAGTTCTGTAGCATGCATATCAATCAACTTAGAAAATTCATGGGATAAGAATGAATGTGTAAAGCCAGGGTCAAATAAAATCCTAGCTTTCATCCCACAAATAAGAAGTGTACCTTCTACTACATTTCATGCTGCCTTTGCATCAGCTCTATTGACCGCATAGATTTGTCCTTGATGTTGTGGCCTATTCTGAGTTTGGTACAGCCTGCATTGTGGTGCATTTCTATTCTGTTGCGGTGCACGCTAATTTTGGTTTTGTCCTTGCTGACGAGCCTGTTGCTATTGTTGTGATCTATGCTGCTGTTGTTGTGGTGCGTGTTGCTGAAGTGGCCTTGCCTGATTCTGAACAATGATTGCATTTTGTGGTGGTGCTGGACGATGTGCCCCTTGCTGCTGCTGCTGATTTTGTCTATTCTGCCTTGAATAGTCTCTCATTTAATGGGTCATGGAACCACATCTGAAGCATGCTCCTGTGAGTGTACGACATTCAACACTGACATGATTCTTCCCATAATAGGCACAAACCAATGGATTCTGTGCATTCAGTTTTGTCCTCTGCTTCTTGTTCTGATGATTCTTCTGCTGGTAGTTCTGTTGATGAGTTTGTCCTTTGCCTTGAACTCTAAGGATCTTGTTATGAAAGTTCTCAAACTTATAGGCCCTCTTGACAACTTCATCGAAAGTTACAGGTGGTACAACTCCGGTAGCATCTCTCTCAATGAAAGGGTTGAGTCCTTCAAGGAACTTAGCTATCTTCTTCTCTACTGTGTCCACTAACTCTAGAGCATATCTAGACAATCTCTCGAACTTAGTGAGGTATTCGAGGACTGTCATATTCCCTTGCACAAGCTGCTGGAACTCTATTGCCTTCTGTCTCTTGATGTGTGTGGGCACATATTTATCATGAAATCGCCTCTTGAAATTTGCCCAAGCCACTGCATCTGCCATAGTCCTGTATTCATCTCTGACTGTCTTCCACCATATGTCTGTTGCACCAATAAAGAGAGATAATGCAAGTTTCACTCTATCTCCCCCGGTGCATTGGAAAATCTCAAAGATGTTCTCCGTATGCTCTAGTCAATCATCTGCAGTCAATGGATCTTCTATGCCTAGGAATTCCTTTGGAGCTCTCTTCCGAAACAGTTCAAACAATGCGTTCGGCTCATGCTGCCTCTGATTGATGACAATCGCGAGTTGTGGTTGAACTGGTTCGGGCCTTCTATGTAACACCTCCAACAATTGCCTCTGCATCTCTGCCAGTTCTCTTGCAATCTAGCTTGATTCTCATTGGCCTGACGTTGTTGGTCAGACATTGCCTGCATCATTTGTTGGAATAGATTTGGCATAGTGTTACCAACTACACCCTCCTCAACTGGCTCTGTGTGATCATTATTACTTCTCGAGGGGTTGCCATTTATTGGTCTCTTACGAGGTGGCATGATGCTGCAAAACAAGTTGTTAGCACATAATAATCAAATAAAGGGTCTCACATTGCTCACACGATACTAGCTAACGAAAGATCTAACGTATCCTTGCCACGTCCTTAGGATTTCTAGTTTCTTTTAATTGCTTGAAACACATCTCGCTCTGATACCAGTCCTACCGAGCCAATCCGGGATCAGGACAAGTGATGTACCACATCGGTTTAATGTCATACATTTATTCAATTTCCCACAGGTGTCCGCGGAGAGGATATCACAACCATATATAAACATTTCTTTTAAGTACAAAAGCGTGTAGCAAATCAAATATTCAAACCATCCCTAATCATAAAGACAATAACACAAGTATAAATATTGTATCAGAATGAGCAATGATCATAAGCATGTTTCCCAAAAGTAAGTTAAAGTTTATACAATGATCATTTAATTACATTCCCAAAAATAGAGGCCAACAAAGGCCAATATAAACAAAATAATAACCCAAAGAATGGTTAAACAGTTTCCCCCAAAGTATTATGTCTCTCATGGCAATTGACTGTCTACACGACATCATCAGCACGCCACTCAACTAAGCGTTGCGGTTCACCAACCGCCTCCTCTGGCTCCTCCTCATGGTAACCGACAACGAGACCTGAGTACCAAAGAGTCGGTCAAACACGACGGTTTGGCAAACGGGTGAAAAGACATAACAATAAAACATAACAAATATATTTACCTTTAAAAGCATTTAAACATGTTCAATCAATAACTTTATAAAGAAACAAACCATTTAATGAAAACCTTATCACAGTGTAAAACATTTATGGGTATCGAAGGAAATCCGGAAACAAGCAAGATGGCAACCACACGAAGCTAAGTCCTCTATCACTAAAGTGACAGAGCAATAACTAGGCATTGATCTCAGTCACTCAAGGTGAGGAGAAACAGTGGATCTTATTAATACATATACATATACTATACATGACCACGGTAGCGAGCCGGGCATCGGGAACCACAGTAGCAATCTGCGGCATCAGGACAAGACCAATGTAATAACCGAGTAGCGGGATCCAAACTGCAGCTGGCGGAACAAGAGGGGGATCTCCAAGTCAGTGGATCAGATCAACAAGGTTATCCAAGCTTACTGGTGCCGACTCATAGGTCAAATAACAAAATCAAAACATGTATAAAACACATCACGTGCAAGTATATAAACGAGCGGGACGGATGTGCTCAAGGCACAAATTTCCTTTCAATTCGAGGAATGTATAAATGGGCTAGCAAAATGCTAAATTACAATTTCAATGCTTTCAAGAATGATAAATGATAATTCATGAATTTTCCGGAATACATGTGACAATTCGGAATAATCGTAAACACAGTTGATCTTTTGAAATTTCGGGACAAGTATCGGGATTCAAATCTAGGGGTCTCGTATGTCGATTTGGAAATAACTTGGTACTCTTTGAGTTTGGGGACATTCCAAGTTCCTTGTACACCTTGGTGATTATTAAGACTTCAAAGAATCTTTGTGATGTGGTTTCTTTCTCAATTAGGATTCATACATTGCCTAATAATTCTCCCTGATGTCAAGGGGTTCCCTTAAAAACCTTTCCCAAGCTCCAAAAGTGGTCCATACCCGGAGGGGCTGAGCTTGAGCGGACCTGGGCTGCACAAAAAGACGGGCAAACAGAACGTCTGCACGCTCAAATGGAAAATCATCCGCTCGAGCAGGCTGTCAATCTGTTGCCCGAGCTGCAGTCAGAATGACTGCGCGCTCGAACGGGCAATCATTTCTGCTACGCGGGAATGGCCATTCTGGCCTTTTTCTCCTCCATCACCAAAACATTTTTCTTGCAACAAAAAGGCCTCCTTGCCTCCCAGTGACAACCATTAAATTTCTTCAAACAATCACTTAAAAACCTTCATCAAAACTCCAATAAACATTAAATCTAAACACCTTCTTCTTCACATTCGACACCAAAGAAAAAGTAGAGACCCCAACATACACAAAGGTTCATTTGAGCCATAATCAAGAGATAAAATAAAGGGTAATAAATCACATTTCCATGACAATAAATGAGCTAACAAAGGCCTTTCATGAGCATTTATTTCACAATGAATGCAAGCTAATAAATATGGATTTGAATAGCAAAACCAACCACATTCTTCATAAAACCATTAAATGTTCAAACTATCATTTCATCCACTTGCCTTTGGTCTCTAATAAAGAAAATCCAAGTCTCTAATCACCTCTCAAGATCAAAATCCAAGCTACAAGCAAAAACCCCAAAAACAAACCCTAAAATGGGTCAACCAATGAATGAAGAAGATAGAACTCACAATAATGAAAATGGAGCTTCTCAAGGATTAGAAGAATACAAATCTAGAAGATGGAGAAGATTGCTTACTTGGATGACCTTCAAATGGAAAGAGTTAGCTCAAAGAAGATCTTGGAATGGGAGGTTTTCTTCACAAATGGTATCAATGGGTAGCCTTCAAGATGAGGAAGAGAATGATGAAGTCTATTTTGATGTTGGTGCAAGTTTGGTGGGAGATTGAGATGGAGGGAGCAAGAAGAAGAAGAGAAGAGCTGCAAGAAACCCTAGGTTGAAGTGTTGTGCTGGAATAGGGAAATGGAAGATGGGTTTTCCCTATATAAGCAATGCGAATTGGTCCCACCACTTAAGAAACTCTTTTGGCTAAAGTCATGTCTTTCGAGATCTCGGATGAATTCGACGAAGAATGAAGAAATGATCGCCGAAATGTCTGGTTTCCAATAAGTATATGTTTCACGGGTTTCGGGGATACCAAGTTTTAGGTACAGATTTAGTGTAAAAAGACTGTTTTGCCCTCAAGGCTAGGAAATCGGGTTTTGGGATCTCAGACGGGAACGGGATCAACCTGAAAGTTGTCGGGATTAACAAGATAAACAAAACGGGATAAAAATACAAATCAAAACAATTCCGGAAAAACTCCCAAGTAAACGCAAAGTCATAAAGGGAACCCCCAAAGGGCCCCACTAGTCACCAAAGCACTCAAAATTCCCCAAAACTATATCAAAAGCTATTCTAAACCCACTTAGTCAAAGACTACTAGTCACGCTTAAGACTAACACATGACTTAATTAACACTAATCGGGTTCACTCGGGTCGGGGTCTTACAAGGTGGGTCCTACAACTAACAAGACTTGTCGGGCTTAAAACATAGGCTTCCGGGCCTCGGATGGGTTCAACGAAGAAAAGAAAAATGCTTTGCATAAAAATCTAGTTTCTAAAAAGTACATATTTCGTAGGGTTTGGAGACATCGAAAATTGTGTACAGATTTTGTGTAAAAAGATTGTTTTACCATTGAAGTTGGAAAAGCCAAGTTTCGGGGTCTCAAACGGGGACTGAGTGAACACGAAAGTTGTAGAGGCTAACATGATCAATCAATCGGAGTTAAAACACGAATTTTTTGAAATCGCAGATAACCCCCCACACTTACGCAAAGTCGATAAAGGGACCCTTAAAGAGTCCCATTAAATCAAAAGGTCTCTCAAAACTCCTAAAAGCTATATAAAAGATATTCTAATCCCAAACCTAAAACAAAATCCACTAATCTCACTTAGAGCTAACACACAACTTAATTAGTGCTAATTCCGGTTGCTCAGGTTGGGGTCTTACAATAATAAAATAAATAAAAGTAGGAAGGCCAAGCTAAGGTCGGGCCGGGCTAGCACTGTCCAAGCCCGGCCCTCAAATCTTAGGGCTTGCAAAAAATTGTCCAAGCTCGGCCCTAGGGATTTTCGTTAGAAACGCAAGCCCTCATTTTAAGGGCTTTTGAGGGCTGGGTCGGGCCCCTTGTCTCAGGGCCAAATTGACAGTCCTAGTTATGATTGAGCCATTTTCTCCAAGGACAAATCCTTATAAGAAAGTAAGTGAAGACTGCATTGTTTTAAAAAGAAAAAAAAAGAGTAAAAGAGTGCATTGTCTTGCAATTGATTTCATAATGCATCCATTTGTAAAAGTGGTGTATTTTATCTCCATGCGATGGAGGCCACATTAATTGTGAAAATAGTCCAAGCAATGTGAGGTTTTATTCTTGTTGGAAGTACGTGGGCCTTCCAAGTGGGATTTCAAAACTTTTGACCCTAATAACTCAGGGATCAGACACCCAAAAGGCCAAAAACCCTATCCCAAGATCTAAAAACCCTTATCTCATTGTATCAAGATCATAGATCTATCAACAAAGGACAGATCTAAACATGCACAAACAAGCAGAAAGATCTACTAATATGGCTAGTGCAGATCTATACATGAGGAGCTTGGTTGTGGTCAAATCGAGAAGTTAATGTTTTTTATTCTGTGAGACCCTTTCACAAATTGTGATCTCCTAGGCTTTGCAATCTTCCACGTTATGAACCTTTCGTAGAGAACTTCTCAAAGAGAATGGTGGGGTCTCGAATGAGCAGAAACGATATGCACTCAAGTGGGAAACCAGAGAAGTAAGTAGAGGGAGAGAAAGAACCCTAGGGGACTAATCGGCTCGCTTTTTCGCTCGCGGGACTACCGGCCTTAGCGAATGTGAGAATCCGTGGGGTCCAACCCTTTCGTGACCGGAGACAAAACGAACATCAACTTTTTTTGTACGATATGCCAAATTTTCTACTCTACTTAGAATTAACAAGTGGTGGTCCGTAGATCCACCTTCACAAGTAGAAAAGAAAATTAACTTTTTTCTAACTTTCATTGCACATGTGTTAAAAAAAAGAGATATGATTTGATTTGTTTGTCGTGAAAGGCGACGTTTTTTGCTGTGAAAGACGATTTACAATTCTTATAAAATAGGAAAGACAAGAGTTGTGATTTTTTTATGTCTCTTTAAACAATACAAAATACAATGAAAGGAAGAAATGGAAATCTAACATCACAGGAGATTGCGGGGACTCGTTCAGATTGACAGTCGCAAGTCATGTTTGGACTTCGCCGTCATCCTTCAGATGATAACAGAGGATGCTTTTGATTCTCTTGGCTCAGCTTGAACATCATATTCTTAGAGGATAAGGACCAAAAGGAGGTCCTCTATCCAATAAAAATCTAAGTAGATAGGCTGAAAGCAACGTCTAAGCCATAGAGATAGAAGGAGAAGGCTTTGGGGGGTGACCCCCCAAGGGACTTTGGTCACCTTTTAGTGGTGGTTGCTGCGAAGCTTCTTCAATGGTGGAGAGATCGTCAGTCGAGCGTCATAGCGATGTTGCAGATTTTTTTCTCTAGGATTTGCACGTTCTTTTTTCGTCTTTTCCGTCATTTTTAAGTTCTTGAAATGGTAGAAATGGCCTCCTTCTATAGGCTTTTGGTGGCCATCGGGGGAGTTTATGGGCTTTAAATGCATCAATTGTATTAATTCTCCATGATGGAAGGAGTTACATGTTTTCAAATTTGTATTTTTGTAACTCTTTTTCTTGGATTTTGATTGGCCGCAGGAGAATAATAGGCCCTTAATTGCATTTAAACTCCATGATGGGAGACTTACATGGTTTAATGCCATGATTGTACTTGACTCTCCTTGGCATCTAATTGGGCCGTCCACAATAATGAGTAATCTACCACATTAATTTGTCATACAATGGGTCATTGACCGCATTAAGTGGCCGCCAAAGTACTTGAACAGTCACGGGTCGTGCCGCATCTTTTGGAATTCTACCCACAACGTAGGAAGCCTTGGTCGCCGGTGGATTTTTCATGACGATTGTTGTCATATGATCATGCAATTTCAGACATTAATTACTACTAGTGGGCCAGTACCATCTGTTCTTTCGATTTCTCGATCGGTCGGACAGAAAGTGTGCTTTCTTCATTGGACAGTTGGCAAGTGTAAGACCCCATCCTGAGTGACCTCGATTAGCATTAATTAAGTCGAGTTTTAGTTCTAAGTGTGATTAGTAGATTTTGGTTAAGTGGGGATTAGAATAGCTTTTGATATAGCTTTGGGGAATTTTGAGTGCCTTTGTGACTAGTGGGCCCTTTGGAGGTTCCTTTTAGACTTTGCGTTTACTTGGGGGATTATCTGAGATTCTTGTGTTTGATGATTTAATCATGTTTTATTTATCTCATTAATCCCTACAACTTTTATGTTAATCTTGTGCCCATTCGAGACCCCGAAACCCGACTTTCCTATCATTGAGGGCAAAACAGTCATTTTACACTAAATCTGTACCAAAATTTGATATCCCCAAAACCCACGAAACATATACTTTTTTGGAAACTAGATATTTCGGCGATCACTTTTCTCTTCTTCGTCAATTCATTCAAAGCCCTGATAAACATGATTTCAGCCCATGAATAATTCTAGTGGTGAGACCCAACCCCATTTTTGTATATAAGGACTCCTCTCCCTTTTCCCCTTTTTCTAGCTCAAACTTTAACCTCTCAAACTAGGGTTTTCCCTTTTTTCTTGTTCTTCCATCTCCCAATCCACTACCAAACCTTTGTTATTAGAGTAATGCTTGTCATCATCTTCTTCCTCACCACTATAGCTCTCCATTGATATCTTTTGAGATAAAACCTTCCATTCAAAGACTCTTTTTGAGCTCACCTTGTTCATTTGGAGAACCTACAAGTAAGCAACCTTCCCCATCTCTTAGATTTATGTTTCTTTGACCTTGAAGAGGTTCCATTTTCATTCATGTAAGATTTCCCTTTCTATTTCTTGTTTTGACCCATTTAGGGTTTGTTTTTGGGGATTTTTGTTCATAGCTTGGATTCTTGGCTTGGAGGAGTGTTAGAGCTTGTTATTGATTAGCTTGAACCCAAGGCAAGTGGATGATTTGATTTTTATGAGTTTTCAATGGTTTTATAAGAAATGTGGTTGATTTTATTGTTTTTTATTGCTTTGACTTGAAATGAATGCTCATAAAAGAGCCTTGATAGTGCATTTATTGTCATAGAAATGTATTGGTTCATGGCATTCAATTTTCTCTTGTTTTATCTCAAATGTACTCTTGTGTGTAGTGGTTTCCTTCCCTTCTTTCTTTGTATTTGGATTTGATATTTTTGAAGGAAGATGGAATGGATGTTGTAGGAGATTTGATGTTGACTTGGAAAGAGTTTTGGAACTCCTCATTTGGTGTTTAAAGGAGGTTGTAGAAGGAAGAGAAAGAAAGGAGAAGAATTGTCCCAGGACCAGTTTCTGGACAGTTTGCTCGAGCGACCTTGACAGGTCGCTCCAGCGAAGTGTCCAGAAAAGGATTCGTTCCATTCCAGTGGACAGTTCGCTCGAACGGACCCCTTTGTCCCTCGAGTGAACCTTCCTAGAACTCATTCCAGAGAGTAGTTAGTTTGAGCGAACTGAGCTTTCCCTCGAGCCAACCTGATGCTGGATGAGTTCGCTCGAGCGACCTCAACTTCGCTCGAGCGAACCCACCCAGACAACCATTCCAGAGAGCTCACCGCTCAAGCGAACCTTTAGTCCGCTCGAGCAATGGGTACTGTTCACCTGGGGCTGTTTTGGGAGCATAAATGAAATGTTTAAATGATTAAGAGAGGTTTGTTGGGAGCCCTATTGTAATGAGAAGAACCATTCTTATGATTGGACATCCGTTTGAGAAGGAAACCACATCACGAAGATTTCATTTGAAGTTTTGAGAATTCAAAGTGTATAAGACCCCGAAATGTCCCCAAACTCAAAGAGTACCAAGTCTTTACCGATTTAGACATACGGGGTCTTAGACATACGGGGTCCCTATTCACTTCAAACAAATCTTGAACCCGAAACTTCAATGGCTTATTGTACTTCACTGTTCCAGAGATTTATGTTAGGAATTTTGTAGATTGCAATTTGATGGATGCATTATCATTCAAGCATCATTTGATTTACACACATGCATTGATTTAGAAAATCTTGAAATCTTGATTTACACATGCATTATTTTTAAGATATTGATTTATGCATGTTTTGTTTTTAAACTTGGATGCATTTTATATTGGAAAGAAGTTTTGGAAATCAAGCTAGCCTATGTGTTTTCAATCTTTCAAATCGTTTTAGGCTTTTTATGTTTCATGTTTTAAAAACCCTTAGATTGTTTTATAACATGTTTTTCAAGCTTGATTTAGTGGCCAAAAAGTTCCCACAAAAAATACCTTCAAATATGCAATTTTTGGGAATTTTGGTCCCAGGGGGTCGACCTGACCGGCCACACTGCAGGTCGACCGGGAAAGAGCTGTTAGCCCTTCTGTCAAACGGTCTGTTTTTTTACCGTTGTGTGTACCAGGTCGACCGGGGAAGAGCCAGGTCGACCCGGGAGACTAGCCGTTGGGCTGTTTTGGCTATAAATACTAGTTCATTCTTTTGCCAAAAGTTGGGAATTTTTAGACCTTCCTTGAGAGGTTTTGAGGCAAATCAAAGGGGAGTGAACTAAGGGATGAAGGGGATCATTAGGAGAGCTAAAGCTTGGTTTCATTAAGTTAAATTACAAGTAAGCTTTACTTTTCTTAATCATATGTTTTCATGCTTTGTTTTATTTTTGGTAAATCTTTTGTAGCATGATAAACTATGATTTGTTGTGTCCTTAACATGAATATGTTTTGAAGTGATTTATTGTTTTGGGTGCATCACCATGATTCAATTCAAGTAGTAATTTATTTGGTAAATCTAAGTAGATCATGTTAATGAAAGAATCTTTGAAATTATATGTAACATGATTCCTATACTTGGTTGAATCTATGGTTGTTGTTTTTCAACATAAGAAAATCACTTTCAAAACTATCTTATGTTTTGGATTTGTCGCGACCCCGGACCGGGAATCCGAATCCGGGATCGGGACTAATTAGAAGTAGTGATGATTGATGAGGATTATCTACATCCACCATATACAACTTATTTAATTTCCCACAGGTGTCCGCGGTGAGGATATCACAACCTTGCATGAATGTTTCTTTTTAGTGCGGAAGCGTGTAGCAAATCAAATAGTTAGACTATCTCTAGTCATGCAAGCATTAACATCAAATATCAAAATTGTATCAGAAAGAGCAATGATCTATAGCATGTTTCCCAAAAGTTGTTAAGGTTAAACAAAATATCATTTAGTTACATTCCCCAAAATTAGAGGCCAACAAAGGCCAATATTACAAAATAATAACCCAAAAGAATGGTTAAGAAGTTCTCCCCAAAATGTTACGCCTCTTGTAGCAACCCGATGTCTACATGACATCGTCAGCGCGCCACTCAACTAGAGGATGCGGCTCACCTACCGCCTCCTCCGGCTCCTCCTCAAGGAAACCGGCAACGGGACCTGAGTACCAAAGCAAAGGATCAGACACGACGGTCTGGCAAGAGAGTGAGAAGATACAACAACATAAAATAGATGAAATATCTCGAAAAGCAAGGAAATCTATTTAAGCAAGAACTCTCATAAAATATATAAATCAATTGCTAGAAAACATGTAAACAAGATAAAACATAAGAGGTAACCAAGGGATCGGGAACTCACAAGGTGGCAATCACATAAAGCTAAGTCCTCTGTCACTAAAGTGACAACAGTAATACGGGATGTTGTTCTCAGTCACACAAGGTTTGGAGAAACAACGCAAATCATATATACAATATAAATATACGGGAACGGGACCATGGTAGCGAACCGGGTATCGGGACGGGACCACGGTAATGACCGGGTATCGGGATCCAAACTGCAGCTGGCGGGACGGGAGAGGGATCTCCAAGTCGGTGGATCAAACCGACAAGGTATCCAAGCTTAGTGATGCCGACACATAGGTTAAATAACACATCGTTACATATGCGAGTAAATCAAGTACAAGTAAATCAATGAACGGGCAAGAATATCCAAATGTATAACTTCCATTTCATAACAGGCAATACTCTTCGGGACAAGTCAATGTTACTAGTGTAACCATCAAGCTTTCGGGAAAATAGATCATGTAAAGTAAATCTTGGAAATGAAGAAATATAATGAACTATACCATTTCAGGAAAACTGTTGATTTCGAGATCTATTTAAGTGGATAGGGGTCCCGTATGTCGATTATTGAAAAGACTTGGTACTCCTTGAGTTTGAAGACATCCCGGGCTCCTTATACACTTTGGATTTTCAAAACTTCGAATGACATTCTCGTGATATGGTTTCTTTCTCGAATGGCCTCATACAATGCCTAGTGAATCTCCTTGATCGACAAAGCTCAACGCTCGAACGAACCGGAGAGTTCGTTCGAGCGGGGAGCTTTTCGAAATCTGGGGAATTTCGGTTACCTGGCGGTCAGCTGGCGGTTAGCCGCCGCTGGGGCAGGCGGCTAGCCGCTGGCTGACCGCACAGCTGACCGCGGCTGGGCTGTAGAAATGCAGCTTACTGGAAAGTTGACCGCCCCAGATGCGGTTACCTGGCGGTTAGCCGCCGATGCATTCGGCGGTTAGCCGCTGGGTAACCGTGGAGCTGACCGAATTTCAGGTGGGAATTCTGATGCTCTCTGGAAAGGTAACCGAGAGCGGGCGGTTGGCTAGTGGTTAGCCGCCGATGTGCCCGGCGGTTAGCCGCTGGCTAACCGTGAGGCTGACCGCGTTTTCAAGGGGAAAATGATGCTCTCTGGAAAAGGAACCGTGATATTTCGGCTACCTGGCGGTTAGCCGCCAGTCACCAAGCGGCTAACCGCCGGGTGACCGCAGGCTGACCGCCAGTGCGGGAATCACCCACTGTATTCAGATTTTGAGTCACTTTCCTCCTCAAAACCATCCTCCTCACTTTTACTTAATCCTTGACACAAAACTGAGCCAAAAGCTCCTCCAATGCATCTAATTACACTTCTCCCAAGGCTCCCATAATTGTTCATGCATCACTTCCTTCATCAACATTCCATTCCATACAAAGAAAGAAGGAAACCATTTCACCATAGAGTACTTTGGGTATAAACAAGAGAAGAATTAAATGCCATTCATTACTACACTTATAAGTCATAAATGCAATACCATGAATGCACTACCAAAGCTCCATTATGAACATTTATGTCAAAGCAATGTAATAAATAGACGAGTGAAAAACACCAAAAAATCATGGAACTTATAAAGATCAAAACATCCACTTGCCTCTAGTCCAAGCTAGTTGAAATCAAGCCTTTTATCACCTCTATTGCTCAAAGCCAAGCTACAAATCAAAAATCCCCAAAACAACCCTAAAATGGGTTACACAAGGAATGACAATGAACAAACCAACAATAATGCAAAAGTAGTACCTCATGGCCTAGGAGACAACAACTCTAGAAGAATGGAAGGATTACTTACTTGTAGGTTCCACAAATGGCAAGGTTTAGTTCCAATGAAGATCTCAAAGTTGTGGATTTCTCTAAAAATGGTACTAAGATGAGGCTTGTGAGATGAGGGAGTGATTGGTGATCTCCAATGTTTGATTGATGAGCTCTAGGTGTGGCTTGGGGATGAAGAAACAAGAAGAAGAAGAAGAAAAGTTGCCAAAAGCAAAACCCTAGACTCCTTGTGCTGGAAAAAGGGAATGAAAGGAAAGGGTTCCCCTTATATAGCAAATGGGAATGGGTCCCACTACAAAAGACACTTGCTTGGCTGAAATCATCTAATTCGGAACCTCGGATGGATTCGACGAAGAAGGAAGAATTGATCGTCGAAATATCTAGTTTCCAAAAAGTACATGTTTCGTGGGTTCCGGGGATATCGAGTTTTGGGTACAGGTTTGGTGTGCAATGACTGTTTTGCCCTCTAGGCTATGAAAATCGGGTTTCGGGATCTCGAATGAATACGGGATCAACATGAAAGTTGTTGAGATCTACAAGATGCATGCAATGGGCCAAAAACATAATTCACAATAAATCGCGAAAATCTCGCAAGAAAATGCAAAGCCGAAAAGGGAACCCCCAAAGGGCCCCACAAGCTATCAATCACTCCAAAAAGCCCAAAACTAGAATCAAGGCTATTCCAAACCCAATTAGACCAAAAACACTAATCAAGCTTAGCACTAACACGCAACTTAATTAGCACTAATCGGGTTCACTCGGGTCGGTGTCTTACAGGATTCAACAACTTCACAAATCATATGTTCTTTTGTTTTAAAAGTTTCACAACTTGCCTTACTTTAATGGGTATATCATTTTCAAGTTGTATTTATAATTACATATGATTTGTCCCCTAATTTCAATCAAATCTAATTTTATGTTTTATGAGCTACATTGTTGATTTGATTGACATCCCTATGCATCACATGTTTAGAGCTAATTAATTTCATACAACTTGTGAATCTTTGATATCATTAACAAGTTGTTACTTTTAACATGTGACTTGCATTCTTTCCTCAATCATAAATGTTTTTATGAGCTAAAGCTTTCAAAAGCCTTAGGCATACATTTATGAGCTTTCATTTTCAAAATGATTGAGGACATCACACACACACATCATGAGCATACATCTTTGCATTCATTTAGTGTTTGTGTGAGTTAGATTTTCATTTTCATATCCGCCTATTTTAGAGGCAAATGTAATGAGCTTAATTGAATCTCCATCAAGTGTATTTTAGACACTAATTAGAGAGATAACCAACCTTGTGGTTGAAGAGATTATTGCTTAGCCTAAGAAAAGCATAATGTAGAGGTTATTGCTTAGCCTTGAAAAGCATAATGTAAAGGTTATTGCTTAGCCTATTGAAAAGCATAAATAGTGGAAATCCGGTGGGGTGTTGGATCACAAGCCGGTAGTAGATGTAGGCATTGAGGCCGAACCACTATAAATCCTTGTGTGAAGGTGATTGCTTTGTGGTGATTGTTTTTATTATGCTTCCGCATTTTGTTTGATAATCATCACTTGTGACTAGTTTGATTTAAAGAAGTTAAAATTGGTCATAAATGAAGCTCACCCTATTCACCCCCCCCCCTCTAGGGTTCGGATCCCCGGACTTTCAATTTATACTACATGACTTGTCATTCCCGAAAGCATTGAAATTGTATTTAATATAGTTATTAGTCTAGAAATGCATTGCCCAGATTGATACGACAATTGCGCCTTTGAGCACCCCCGTCCTGCTTCTTTATGTACTTGCACTTGATGTATTTTATACATGTTTTGATTTTGTTATTTGACCTTTGAGTCGGCACCACTAAGCTTGGATAACCCTGTTGATCTGATCCACTAACTTGGATATTGTGAGAACCCGACCCCTAATTTCCTGGATTAGTGTTGTTTTATTTGTGGATTTGTTTCTTTTAGTGGGATTAGTGTTTGTTGGGTTGAGTTTGTGAGCCAGAACGGTTTTTCACTAGTTTTGGGGAGTTTTGAGTGCCTTTGTGATTAGTGGGGCCCTTTGGGGGTTCTTTTAGTGACTTTGCACGTGATTGGGAGATTATTCGAAATTTTCGATAATTCTTGTTTTATCCTCGTTTGACTTAGTTTGCTAATCTCTACAACTTTTGTGTTCACTCCGTACCCATTCGAAGCTCCGAAAATCAGTTTTTTCAACCCTGGGGCAAAATTGGTCTTTTCACATTGAATCTGGACCCAAATTTCGAGATCCCAGAACCATGCCAAAATTATACTTTTTGAAAACTAGATTTTATGAGAAACATTTTTCCCTTTGCCTCAATCGCACCCGAAGCCCAGAAATCGATGTTTTAACCCTTGAAATCCCAAATTTTCCATTATTTTGACCCCTTTGACCAAAAAGTTGACTTTTTCTGTGGACCCCGGAAGTATGTCAATATTGACCTTGTTGGAAACATAATCTTATACCGGACACTTTTCATGTTTTAAGTTTCTTGATCCAATGCCTGGAAAGCCCTCTAATTTCCATTGCAAGCTCTACTAGTGTGGACCCCACCTCCACTTATTATATAAACCACCCTCTCTTTCTCCCTCATTTTTCCACTCTCCATCGACGGCAACTCTCTAGCTATAGTACCAGCAGCCATCCTTCTTTTTCTTCCATTTCTCTTGCTCTAATGGAGCCTCCAAGTCACCAATCCGACGAGGGAACTCCGACAACTTCTTCCCCTTCACCTCCTCTCTCGTTTGACATCATTTTCATGGGAAACCAAGGTGGGCAGCCCCTATTTCAAGCTTCTTCTTGTTGATTGATGACCCTAGAGGTAAGGACTCCTTCCCATTTTCTTTTTATGTGCAATGGAATCCCCTTAAGTTCTATTTCCTAGTTTGGTTTGAGCCCATTCCTTGTCTTTCATTGTTTGACCCATTTTAGGGTTTGTTTTGGGGGTTTTGCTTGTAGCTTTGGAGCTTGGATTTGGAAGAGTGCTTAGGCTTGATTTCTTGATTAGAAGACCCAAGGCAAGTGGTTGAATGGGTTGTTTTGAAAATTTATATGTTTTATGGAGAGATCTTGAATTTTTTTACTAATGATTCTTAATGTGCTTTATCTATTCTTTTGCAATGGTTTCTATTGCTTTTAAAGATGCATATTGATGAGTTTATTTCTCTCTTGCTCATCCTTGGAAATGTATTCATCATGTTGTGAAGATTTCAAATGGTTTCACATAAATGAGTTTTCTCTACCTTGAGATTGATTGTGAGTGGAAAGAATGGAAAGGGAGAAATTTGAAATGATGAGAATGGAAGTATTGAATGATGCATTTGAGGAGCTTTTTAGCTCATTTAATGTCTTAAAAACATTGGTTTATAGTTTTCATTATTTCTTGTTAATAGCTCAATGGATCCTTGTGATTATTGGGTTTCTTCTCTCTTTGGTGATTGAATGTAAAAAGATGGAGGTGTTTGGGATGGATGTTTATGAAATTTTGAGTATGTATGGGAGGAGCTTTTAGCTCATTTTATTGTATGAAGATGAATGGGAATGAAGGGAAATGGTTTAAGGGAGAAATAGGGCTCAAATCTGGTTACAGAAGGGCTTCTCAGCAGCTGGCGGTCACCTGCCGGCTAGCCGCCTGGTGACTGGAGGCTAGCCGCCAGATAACCGCACAGTCGCGGTTACTTTTCCAGAGAGCTGCATTTTCTCCTGAAGCCACGCAGTCAGCCACACGGTTAGCCAGAGGCTAACCGCCGAACCCATCAGCGGCTAACCGCTAACCAACTGAACCGCTTCGGTTACATTTCCAGTAACCTGTTTTCTATCATGCAAACCGCAGTCAGCCACGTGGTCAGCCAGCGGCTAACTGTCAGCTGACCACTGGGTAACCGAAATCACCCAGGTACCTTGAAACGAAGAGAAATGAAGAGGGTTTTGGTCCCAATCATTTGCGCACCCTTTTAGAGAATGATGGGGACTATTCACCTGGAGATATATGTATGGATCCGTTTGAGGAAGAAACCACGTCACGAAGATTTCGTTTGAAGTTGTAAAAATCCTAAAGTGTATAAGGAGCTCAGAATGTCCCCAAACTCAAGGAGTACCAAGTGGTTATTAAATTTATATACGGGACCCCTATTCACCTTAAACAAATCTTGAACCCCGGTACTTGTCTAGAGATTTTGAAAGATTCATTGAAGTTTTGAATTCACAAAAGTGTATAAGGAGCCCGAATGTCTTCAAATTCAAAGAGTACCAAGTCTATATCGAAATCGACATACGGGACCCCTATTAACCTTAAACAAAGCAGGAAATCTCTATTTTACCCGAAAGTGTATTAGTTCATTGTATTTCCTTATTCCCGAAACTTATATTACATTACTTGTTTTCCCGAAAGCATTGAAGTTACACTAGTAACAGATACTTGTCCCGAAATGTATTGCCCGACATGAAATGACAGTTGTGCCTTGAGCATTCTTGCCCCGCCCGTTTATTTACTTGCACTTGATTTACTTGTACATGTCTCGATTTGTCATTTGACCTATGAGTCGACACCACTAAGCTTGGATAACCTTGTTGGTCTGATCCACCGACTTGGATATCCCCCTCTTGTCCCGCCAGCTGCAGTTTGGATCCCGCTACCCGGTTATTATCGTGGTCTTGTCCCGATACCACATATTGCTACTGCGGTTCCCGATGCCCGGCTTGCTACCGTGGTCATGTATAGTATATGTATATGTATTTATAAGATCCACTGTTTCTCCTCACCTCGAGTGACTGAGATCAGTGCCTAGTTATTGCTCTGTCACTTTAGTGATAGAGGACTTAGCTTCGTGTGGTTGCCATCTTGCTAGTTCCTGATTCCTTGGATACCCTACATGTTTTATATTGCTTATTTGTTTTTCGGTAAATGATTCATTTCTTTTATGAAAGTTATTATTTAAACAGGTGTTAATATTTTCCAAGGTAAATTCAGTTATTGTTATATTGTTTCCCGTTCTTTGTACACACACATGTTTTAAATGAATACCCGACTTGTTAAATATCCGTACTTTTAAATATGTTTCAAATGAACATTTGTTTTGCCAGATTTCTATGGTTACACGCGCTTTAAATGAATACCCGGTTTGTCGAATACTCATGCTTTTACATATGTTTCAAATGAATGTTTGTTTTGTCAGATCTCTATATTTACACATGTTTTAAATGAACACCCGATTGTTAAATATCTATGCTCTTATAGATGATGTAAATGAACATACGCTTTGCTAGATCTCCATGTTTAACTCATGCTTTAAACGAATACATGTTTTGTCAGAGATCCACGATTTTCCACCCGTTTTGATTATATGCAGCCTTTGATTAAATAACATGAATTATCATATGTTTTAATTCTCAGCATATTTATTATCTTTTCATCCACCTGCCAGACCGTCGTGTCTGACCCACTACTTTTGGTACTCAGGTTTAGATTTCTTTGTCCCGTGCTGAGTGCTTTTTTTGGCTGTGGAGCCATGAGTTGCAGGTTGTTTTGTCGGCTAGATCATGTAGACATTGTGCTTAACATCGGAGTTGCATCACATTTGGGTAGTGGTTATTAGCTTGTTATTGTATGGCTTTTATTAGCCTTCTCTTGGGATTCTTAATTAATGTACATTGATAATTTGTAACTTGAACATATATGGGAATGTAATATCCTATTACTGTCAGCTCTGTACTTGGTTGTAATGGTTTACTCCAGTCTGATATGGTTCTTGATATAATAGTTATATGCTGGAGGTTGAGTACGACGCGGAATCCGTTGGCCACGAACTCCGAGTCGCAACGCCACGAAAGATTCCGCAAACATATTCAGAGTGTATTGGAATGTGTTGTCTTCACACACGCGGATCTTGGGAGAAAAAAAATATAATTATCTTTAATCCCATTCGCACCCCGAGGTTCTGGTTTGGGGGCGTGACAGAGATCCCCCTCTTGTCCCGCCAGCTACAGTTTGGATCCCGCTACTCGGTTATTATCGTGGTCTTGTCTCAATACCCCAGATTGCTACCGTGGTTCCCAATGCCCAGATCGCTACCGTGGTCATGTCCCTTATATTATATGTATATGTATATATTTCATTTTTTCTCCTCACCTCGTGTGTCTAAGATCAACGCCTTGATATTGCTCTGTCACTTCGGTGATAGAGGACTTAGCTTCGTGTGGTTGTCATCTTGCTCGTTTCCCGTTTCCTTGGTTACCTTTACATGTTTTACAACGCATACTTGTATTTGAATAAATGATTTATCTCTTTTATGGAAATTGTTATTTAAATAGGTTTTAAATGCTTTTGAAGATAAATTCATTTATTATTATATTGTTATGTCTCTTCACCCATTTGTCAGACCGTCATGTTTGACCCACTATTTGGTACTCAGGTCCGGACATTGTCTATCCCGAGGTGGAGCTTGAGGACGCAGTCGGTGAACCGCAACGCCTAGTTGAGTGGCATGCTGATGATGTCGTTTAGACATTTGATTGCTTGAGAGATGTAACACTTTGAGAACGCTTAACCATTCTTTTGGGGATTAGTATTTTATTTATATTGGCCTTTATTGGCCTCTATTTTTGGGAATGTAACTAAATGATCTTTTGTATAAACTTTAACTTTTCTTTTGGGAAAGCACTAATAATCATTGCTCATTCTAATACTTGGTTTATATATATATATAATTTTATCTTGTGACTAGAATTGAAATTATCAATTTGATTTTGTACACACTTCCGCACTTAACAAAAATGTACTATGTTGTTGTGATATCCTCACCGCGGACACCTGTGGGAAATTAAATAAATGTATACACACATCTTCAGTCCCGATCCCGGATTAGTCCCGCGGGCCCAGTCCGGGGTCACGACAACAAGTTTGAAGTGTCCGATGACGAACCAATGATCTTGACGGCAAATCCTCGATGTTGTCAAAGATCGACGAATTTCGTGCCCCGAAAATCATATTTTTGGAAAATTACAAATGCTAAATAGCTTGGAACGCAAAAAGACACCCAAAATTGGGTTTTTAGCAGAAATTCGGCGACCTGGATTTCTAGGGTCACCGGCGACCATGGGACTTTTGGCCCCTTTTGGTCGCCGTTTTTCGACCATCTTCAAGTTTTTTCCGCCTTTTTCTTCTTTGGCATTTTTCTTTGAATTTTTGTACATATTTTAGCATGATTCTCTTGCAAAAAACTTGATGAGAAGTCATGCAGATCAAAGGGTAAAGTTTCTAATTTTTTGGGAAAGCCGAAGACTTTGTCACGTAGAGTTGCCGATTTGCCGTCAGAAGCCAAAATTGGGTCAAATAATGTTGGAATGGCCTAAAATTTGAGGTGAAGCTTCACGGGCAATAAGTAAGACCAACCACAGGTTTTTTGTTTGAGTTTTGAAGCCGTATGGGGTCCTGGCACTAGTAGACTTAATTTTGTCGCGAGAAAGATGTCGCACTTTAATGTATGGTCAAACGATATCTGATTGACCTGAAACTTGGCAGGGTGCCTATTGGAGTCATTTTAAGATGATCCAACATCTCCGATTTTGAGATCATGGTCTCGAGGGGCTCCACCGCCAGGAGGCCTAATTTAGCTTCTAGGAGGTCAAAGTCTGCTCAAATGTTGTTGAAATTACGTGAAACTTGACATGTAGCCCTTTGGAAGTATTTTAAGACCATCCATGTGATTTTTTTATGAGTGATGGCATTGGTGGTTTCCGCCGCCGAAAGGCTTAGTTTTGTTGTTTGAGTGTTGATGTTGGGTCAAACGTTGTCGGTTTGTCCTGAAATTCGAGATAAAGCATCTTGGAAGTATTTTTAGACCATCCATAGGCTCTAATCGAAGATCTGATGTCTTTGATGCTGTCGCCGCCGGGAGAGCAGGCTCTTTTGCGGCTTTTTGCTTTTTGGGTCAAACGGTGTCGGAATGGCCTGGAATTTTATGTAGAGTCTTCTAGTAGCATTTTAAGGCCAACTGTGTGCTCTGTTTTGTGAATCGAGGTCTCCAGCATCACTGCCACCCGAGAGTTCCTGTTCAGCTGCTGGAAGAGTGAAGTTAGGCCAAATAAAATCAAGATGACCCGAAACTTCATGTGTACTCTTCTTATGGCTGTTTTGAAAGATCTTACAGTTTTTGGAAGATTCTAACAAGATTTGATGCTTGAAGTAGCATTGCATGTTGTTGTCGAATGTAGCTTCATGTAGCTTCTTTGATGTTGAAAGTGTATGAAAAGGCAAAGTGACATTTTTGGTGTCAACAAGGACGTCCCAGTGTTGAGGGTGCAAGAGTATGGGACGTCCACCCCTAGGCTCATATTGATAGTTTTGGGAACAACCTCATACACTTAGAAGTCTCACTTCTAAATCACTTATGTATCCTACTCCTTTCCTTATGAGTTCCTATTGGAATAAAACTTTCTCTTCCTTAGGGCTAGCATGGGGACCACTAGGGATTCCTTAGATCTAGCTCCAACTGAAACATTTGGCCGCATCTCATGTGAACTCCAGGCCCATAATTAATTGTAAATAACTTCACTAAATAAATCCAATTGCACTCCAATCTTAGGAATTTTACAATAATGTCCTAAACTTTCCAATTACTGCAAGTAAGGCCCTCCATCAATTATATCTATGGACCCATTGGAATCAAACTGCCTAACTAAATTGGATCCACCTCTTATTATCGTTGTTACCCAATTAATTACACAGATCATCGATACCATCTAATCAACACTTAATCAAGACGGGTGCGCACTTATTGACGATAAATTCCATTAATCGGTACAAAGGGATATTTCTCTTCTAGATGACATATTCCATCTTGAGAATATATGCTCCCACAGTCTAACTGCCATCTACCCAAGATACCGAGTTGTTGACCTACATTTGGCCTCACTCATTGGTGAGTTAAAGTAAATGCATAATAGAAACTTGAGTCCATTACTCTCCCAGAATTTAGAGTATATTGCTTGGAAATTATGAGAGCATTTCTTAATCAAAGACAATATTTAGTATAAGGTGTTACTCATGGTCCTTCAGTACACCCAATATACTAGCACAACAACCCAGAGTCTTTCACTCTGATGGTTGAGACAAACCATACTATCTCATAATAATTGCAGTGCTACAACCTTTTCTGATGAGATGCCCGGTCTTATCACTGGTTGTGAAAGTCTTCAAGTATAAGACTTGTGATCTATGTCTCCTGCATGTGAATCTCATCCACACACATGGATTACATTTAATATACTTAAGGACTCATGTTCATCTCAATAACAATCATGTCATTTTATATTAATTATGTGCAACCATAAAATAAAATTCCATTCATCTTATGAATGAACCATGAAATTATAAATCAATTAAAATAATAAATGAATTTATTCTTATCATCCACTAGATTGAGGGCATATAATCTAACAATTCTACCTCTACACACATCTCTATAGGTGATCAATCCTAAAACAGGGTTGCAAATATAATTTATTTTTCGCTACTACCTCTGCTTGCAAAAACAGAGATGATAACCGAGTATCGTATCCACTGGGACAAAAAGGCTAAGTTGTGTTGTTTCCTAAGCTCCTAAACTAATCCTATTAGCAAACAAAGTTCTGATTATTTAAACTAATCCTATTAGAGAACGAAGTGTTGGGTTGATTGCTTGTAATTCCTAAATTAACAAATTGAAAGACGAGTTTGTGATCCAATTAGATAAAAGTCTTAGGGTATGAATCCACCGTAGCCTCGTGCAATGGCGAATATAGATCTAGGGTTCACTGTCAATGCTTTCACGACGTTCTGGTTACCAACCTTCACAGAGTCAACAAATAAGGTGTGGGTTTAGATCTAGGCATAACCTATCTCTAAGGCATAGATTATCTTAGTTTTAACTCCACACACATTCAAGCATCACATTATATGACTTGGTATTCCAAACTACAAGAATAAAACACCAAAAGAGAGATCTTGCATTAATAACAGAATCCATCACTGGATAAAATCAATGTCATATAATCAAAGGATTAAAAGAAAGCCATAGAACCTATACATCACCATAAACACAAAACTAGGGCTTCATCACAACCCTAAGATGGAGATTTAGTTACTCATGGAAGACGATTGACGAATAATTCTTGACAAAATCCCCATTGATGCTCTTCCCTAAGCTCCAAGAAAGCCTCCAGAACTTCTCCCAAGATGTGAATATCCCCAAAAACGAGTTTGGGCTCTTATTTATAAGTTTTGGGATGAAAAAGCTCTTCAAAACGTGTAGGGGACGGACTCCCAGACGGTCCGGGCGTCCGGACGCCAGGAAGTGGGCTTCCGGACGCCAGGAAATATTCCTGCTCTGGACTCTCTGTGACCGGGCGTCCGGACGCCAGGTGCCAGAGAGCACCGGTCTTTCTGGTTTTTTCGCTGGATTTCTACCCATTTCTCCATCTTGTGCCAATTTCTCTCCAACGCTACTAGAATACCTGCAAACAAGAAACTAACATAATTAGACTATCTAGACTCATCAAAGCGTAAATCACAGTCTAAATTAAGGGGCCTACAGGGTGTATTTTGGGCTCTTATCACACCCCCCAACTTATACTTTGCTAGACCTCGAGCAAAGCTAAAACAAAAAGAAACTAACTAGGGCCACTTTCGTAGGGAGTACGGTTGCACTTAGCATGTGCAGCAAGCCTTTAAACCTCTAAGTTCCCCCTAGAGGACGATTTATAGTCTCGTGAGGGTTTGCAGTGAATCTACCCATAAAATTCCTGACACATCAAAGAAAAATAGGGAATATTTTCCACCAAGGTCTCTACGAACACCGGATATTCCTGATTTTGGGGTTTTCAATACACAACTCAAATGTGGTTCACAAATCCTATCTTTTGGTCAGAAATCCTCAAAATCATGTTAGAAAAATTGATCGTGCACGGTGAAAATTGTGTACATATAGAGGCATGAAAGCATAAAACGATCCACTAACAATTTTCGTGAAAACACATCTTGTTCTTTCGAAATGCTGGGCCACCGAACCTCAGTACAAGTTAACATGAGTCCTCTCAAGGCATTTGTGGTGGCTTTCACACTATTGTTTTTCAAAGGACATGACAACACTATTTTGATTTTTTTTTTTAAATGATTGTGCAATGCCTAGGTCCCTTAAGCTTTCTAATTAACCCATGTAACGAGCATTCAGCCAATGACTCCCAAGACAGATGTCCTTAGGGCACTAAGTATGGCAATAACCCTATGGGCTTACTGGCTCGAGTTAAAAAGGCTATGAACCCAAACTAGCTATTTTTTTTAAACGGTCCCCAACAATAGGTAGCCCTTTCCATATGCCCGACTTCAGTATGACCGAGGGTCAACTTTCCACCATAATTGTTCTGAAGTTTTCACTGGTATGGAAATCATAGTTTCACATTTCAAATTTTCGATATAATACGTGTCAAGTGGAAGATCAATAATTCAACAATTTCTCAAAAACTCTTTCCAAAGACAAGATAGTGGACCGTTTTCCTTTTTTTCCTCACAAAAAGTTCCAAAAATCAAGGTATCTTCGTTTCATAAAAACCCGGTTAGAAATCTCCCAAAAGATTAGCAAAGCTAGCAAAAACTTTTTTTTTTAACTAAAGGAAAACGACAACAAGCAAAAAGTGTTAGGGTTTTTGTAGATTGCAATTTGATGGATGCATAATCATTCAAGCATCATTTGATTTACACACTTGCATTGTTTTAGAAAAACTTGAAATCTTGTTTTATTCATGCATTGCTTTTAAGATTTGTAAAAGTTTCAATTTATGCATGATTTGCTTTTAAAACTTCGATGCATTTGTTTTTTAAAAGAGTTTTTACAAATCAAGCTAGCCTTTGGTTTTAAAGTTTTGAATCATTTTAGGCTTTTTATGTTTCATGTTTGTAAACCCCTTTAGAATGATTTAAAACATGTATTCAAGCTTGATTTAATGGCCCAAAAAGTTTCACCAAGATAAACTTTCAAATATGCAAGATTTGGGATTTTTTGGTCCCAGGGGCCGGCCTGCCTGTGTGGCCGGTTGACCGGGACCACTGCAGGCAGTCAGGGTCCCTGACGCCCAACGGTCATATTTCTGACCGTTATGTGTTCCCGGTCGACCGAGACCTGTTTGCAGGTCGACCGAGGACTAGCTGTTGGGCACTTTTTGCTATAAATATGACTTCTTTCCTTTGCCTAAAGTTGGGAATTTTAAGGCCCTCCTTGAGGGGTTTTGAGGCATATCAAAGGGAAATGAACTAAGGGATGAAAGGGATCATTAGGAAAGCTAAAGCTTGGATTAATGAAGTTAAATCACCAAGTAGGCTCTACTTTCCTTAATCATATATTTTCATGCTTTGTTTTATTTTTGGTAAATCATTTGTAGCATGATAAACTATGTTGTGTTGTATCCTTAACATGTTTTATGTTTTGAATTGATTTATTGTTTCGGATACATCATCATTGATTCAATCCAAGTAGTACTTAATCTTTGGTAAATCTAAGTAGATCATGTTAATGGAAACATCTTTGAAATTAGATGTAACATGATTCATATACTTGGTTGAATCTTTGGTTGTTGTTTTCCAACATAAGAAAATCACTTTCAAAACTATCTTATGTTTTGGATTCAACTTCTTTACAAATCATATGTTTTCATGTTTTGTTTTATCTTTGATAAATCTTTAGTAGCATGTTAACCTATGATGTGTTGTATCCTTAGCATGTTTTATATTTTGAATTGATCTATTGTTTTGGATGCATCACCATTGATTCAATCCAAGTAGTACTTTATTTGGTAAATCTAAGTAGATCATGTTAATGGAAAAAATCTTTGAACTCATATGTAACATGATCCATATACTTGGTTGAATCTTTGGGTGTTGTTTTTCATCATAAGAAAATCTCTTTCAAAATATATCTTATGTTGTGGATTCAACATCTTTACAAATCATATGTGTATTATTGTTTTAAAGTTTCACAACTTGCCTTACTTTGATAGGTATATCTTTTTCAAGTTGTATTTATAATTACATATGATTTGTCCCCTTATTTCAATCAAATCTATTTTTATGTTTTGAGCTACATTGTTGATTTGATTGACATCCATATGCATCACATGTTTAGAGCTAATTCATTTCATACAACTTGTGAATCTTTGACATCATTAACAAGTTGTTACTTTTAACATGTGACTTGCATTCTATCCTCAATCATAAATGTTTTTATGAGCTAAAACTTTCAAAAGCCTTAGGCATACATTTATGAGCTTTCATTTTCAAAATGATTGAGGACATCACACACACACATCATGAGCATACATCTTTGCATTCATTAAGTGTTTGTGTGAGTTAGTTTTACACTTCCATATCCGCCTAATTAAGAGGCAATGTTATGAGCTAAATTGAATCTCCATCAAGTGTATTATAGACACTATATTAGAGAGATAACCAACCTTGTGGTTGAAGAGGTTATTGCTTAGCCTATAAAAGCATAATGTATAGGTTGATGTTAAGCCTTGAAAAATATCATTGTAAAGGTTATTGCTAAGCCTTGAAAAGCATATTGTAAAGGTTATTGCTTAGCCTTGAAAAGCATATTGTAAAGGTTATTGCTTAGCCTCTTGAAAAGCATAAATAGTGGAAATCCGGTGGGGTGTTGGATCACAAGCCGGTAGTGGATGTAGGCATTGAGGCCGAACCACTATAAATCCTTGTGTGATGGTGCTTGCTTTGTGGTGATTGTTTTCATTAAGCTTCCGCATTTTGTTTGATAATCATCACTTGTGACTAGTTTGTTTTAAAGAAGTTAAAATTGATTAAAATTGGTCATAATTGAAGCTCACCCTATTGACCCCCCCCCCCCCTCTAGGGTTCGGATCCCAGGACTTACAATTGGTATCAGAGCGGGTTACTCCATTTTAGGGCTTAACAACCCGGAGTTGATCCTTGCTAGATTAGAACCCTAGTGTTGTGATTTATTGCATATCTTTTTGTTGATTTCCACTATGTTTGAAAATGAATTTTCCCTAGCCTCTTTGCACCACTCTAAGACTTTTTCAAGTTATATCTTTAAGAGTTGGTGAGTCCTCAAAGTGATCTCTCAAGGACACCCTTTTCAAGACCTTAGGTGAATCTTCATTGGTACACATTTAGACTAACCTTTAGGCCTTGATCCCCCTAGACCAACCTATTCTTTTTAGTTATATCTATTTGTTGGTCTTAGTACATTTGCATTTTGTTGCTTTATAGTCACATCTTTTAAAATGCAATGTTTCTTTGTGATCATTTGATTTTGTATTCATGAACTTCTAAGTTATATCTCATGGTTTTCAAAATCCTTTGTTTGCAATATTTTCATGATGGATTTGCATTTTGTTCATATAGTTATATCTCTTGTAGTGCATATCTATTCATGATCAATTGATTGTGATTTCAAATGCTTTCATAGCTAAATTTTTCATGATCAATTGATGTTGGAAAATCATTTGATGTATGTCATAGTTAGATCCTTTTTGTAAATCAAATGATTTGAAGCTATTTTAGTTTTCCATTGAGTTTTCAAAGTAATATCTCTTGGTATGGAAAATATGTGTTCAATTTATAATTGTACACTTCTTGTTTTTCAAAATCACTTGCTCTTAATTCGATAAATGATTCTTTGTTGGAATTTCATATATTGAAGTGATTTGAGAAACTTTGGAAAATGTTCTAAGCTTGATTGGTTGTATTTATAGAAGCATTTTCCTTGAATTTATTTCCTTGTGCTTAATTATGATTATATCTTTTGGAAGGAAATATTTTTTACAAACAATTTGCATCTTGGTTCATTTAGTTACATTCTTTATGCAAATTGATTTTGTTGACTTACATTGCTTGGTTGGATATGGTTTCATTGATTTGCATGTTTGTGCCTAACTTGGTATATTCTCTTTAATGCATTTTGATGATTGTTTATGTGCTTTATAGTAAAATCTTGTTTTTGAGCTTTTTAAGTACATATGTGATTTTATGTGCTAAGTTCATTTGGTTTGAACCTCATATCCATTTTCCTTTGCATTGTAAGCTTAGTACATTTGCTAAGAGTGGAGATGTTGCATGATAGATTGCTACCTTTAACTTCATACCTTCTTATGCTTAAATAGTTATATTCCTTTTTGATGATTGGTATGAGTTAGATCTTGAATGTTGATTAATCCTCTCTATGCAAATGTCAAATCGTTCTATGTATGGTTGTGTTATTTATTACATTTGTAGAAACCATACTAGAACTAAAATCCATCCTCTATGCTTTCTAGTCATATTTTTATTGGATGGCTATGATGTTGTTTCATGTGTTTTCTCTAAAAGATGTCATCCTTGTACATGTTTCAACCTCATAGTAGTGTTCTTGATCATATGAAACTCTTTGAAATCCATTTCTCGTATTTCTATATGTTTGATGGATATCTTAGATGTTGAATTCATATGATTTAGTCACTTTGGAAATTGCATGCATTACAAAATTATATCCTTTTGCATTGCAATTTATCTTGTTCATCACTATGCTCATTAGTCATATCTTTAAAAGTGATGAATATCCATTTATGATGCTTGATGGAATTTTGTGTTTGTCACATCCTTGCTCTTATCATGTTGTCAAATTCAATTGGTTTCAATTGGTAAAATTTTCGATTGATTTGATTTCTTGTGAATGTGATAGACCATGTGTACATTGGTTTGAACTTGATAGTTATACATTTGTTCCATGTCACACACCATTAGCATCATAATTTTCATGTTGCCACCTTCCTTGCTCTTATAGGTATATCTCATGACCACCATGTTTATGTGTTCATAATAGTGGTTGGTTATTAGTTGAGGTTGGCTTCATGTTTGAATTTCATTTCACTCATTCTTGCACTTTAATAAGTCATATTTATTGATTGAATGAAATGATTTTCAAAACCTTCATAGCATATGCTTTCCATAGTTAGATTATTTGATGCTATGATTAATAAACCCCATTTCATCATGGATAGCTCTAATTTGGATTTTTCCTAATAGTTATATTTTTAAATCCATTTTAGAGTGATTGTGTTTAATAGACTTATCTTTAAATCTCAATTGGTATTCTTCATTTTTCCAATTGGTATCCATGATTGCTTTGCTCATTGACCTTGCTTTCTTTTGGTAATTTGATCATATTGTGCTTTATAGTTAAATGAATCTAATCCTTTCCTTGAAGTTGACCCTCATTTGGTTAGACCATCTTCTTCTTGCACCAAATAGTTATATCTTGTCAAAAGTTTGACAAAAGAAGAGAATGGATTGAGGGGGAGTGTAAACCTTCATAGGAAGAATTAGTTTTGATCAAATTCACCCTTGGATTGTCTTTGAACCCTTAGAGTCTTCTTCCATACATGATAGCCTGTTATGATTATCATTTTCGATTTCTTTTGTTAACAGGTGCTACTAAAAGGTATTTTCCTTGTTTCATGTGTGTAGGTACCTTTGCAATTTAATGGCAAAGGGGGAGAGAACATTCAAGTACTCAAAGATCTCCTATTCTTCAAAAGGGAGAGAGAGCATTCAAGTTCTCAAGAAGGGTGAAGAGAATGTCCAAGCTTCCTAAGGGGAGAGTTGTGTATGATCTTCTACAAAGGGAGAGAATGCATATCTTGCCAAAGGGAGAGAGAGGCATGGTCAAAGGGGGAGAGCAAATAGAAGAAAGAAAGCTTGGAGCTAAAGGAGATGCTTGGCCATAAAGAAAGAAGATTGAAGAAATAGTCCAAGAGCCCAAGCTAAGAGGAGGAGCATCCAAGAAGATTTCAAGTCTTGTCCAGCTGAGGGGGAGCTGAAGACTTAGTGTGTATTGTTCAGTGGTGAGTGTGTTGCCATCAAATTGCAAAGGGGGAGATTGTTAGGGTTTTTGTAGATTGCAATTTGATGGATGCATAATCATTCAAGCATCATTTGATTTACACACTTGCATTGTTTTAGAAAAACTTGAAATCTTGTTTTATTCATGCATTGCTTTTAAGATTTGTAAAAGTTTCAATTTATGCATGATTTGCTTTTAAAACTTGGATGCATTTGTTTTTTAAAAGAGTTTTTACAAATCAAGCTAGCCTTTGGTTTTAAAGTTTTGAATCATTTTAGGCTTTTTATGTTTCATGTTTTAAACCCCTTTAGAATGATTTAAAACATGTATTCAAGCTTGATTTAATGGCCCAAAAAGTTCCACCAAGATAAACTTTCAAATATGCAAGATTTGGGATTTTTTGGTCCCAGGGGCAGGCCTGCCTGTGTGGCCGGTCGACCGGCCCAGAGGTCCCGGTCGACCGGGACCACTGCAGGCAGTCAGGGTCCCTGAAGCCCAACAGTCATATTTCTGACCGTTATGTGTTCCCGGTCGACCGAGACCTGTTTGCAGGTCGACCGAGGACTAGCCGTTGGGCACTTTTTGCTATAAATATGACTTCTTTCCTTTGCCTAAAGTTGGGAATTTTAAGGCCCTCCTTGAGGGGTTTTGAGGCATATCAAAGGGAAATGAACTAAGGGATGAAGGGGATCATTAGGAAAGCTAAAGCTTGGATTAATGAAGTTAAATCACCAAGTAGGCTCTACTTTCCTTAATAATATGTTTTCATGCTTTGTTTTATTTTTGGTAAATCATTTGTAGCATGATAAACTATGTTGTGTTGTATCCTTAACATGTTTTATGTTTTGAATTGATTTATTGTTTTGGATACATCATCATTGATTCAATCCAAGTAGTACTTAATCTTTGGTAAATCTAAGTAGATCATGTTAATGGAAACATCTTTGAAATTAGATGTAACATGATTCATATACTTGGTTGAATCTTTGGTTGTTGTTTTCCAACATAAGAAAATCACTTTCAAAACTATCTTATGTTTTGGATTCAACTTCTTTACAAATCATATGTTTTCATGTTTTGTTTTATCTTTGATAAATCTTTAGTAGCATGTTAACCTATGATGTGTTGTATCCTTAGCATGTTTTATATTTTGAATTGATCTATTGTTTTGGATGCATCACCATTGATTCAATCCAAGTAGTACTTTATTTGGTAAATCTAAGTAGATCATGTTAATGGAAAAAATCTTTGAACTCATATGTAACATGATCCATATACTTGGTTGAATCTTTGGGTGTTGTTTTTCATCATAAGAAAATCTCTTTCAAAATATATCTTATGTTGTGGATTCAACATCTTTACAAATCATATGTGTATTATTGTTTTAAAGTTTCACAACTTGCCTTACTTTGATAGGTATATCTTTTTCAAGTTGTATTTATAATTACATATGATTTGTCCCCTTATTTCAATCAAATCTATTTTTATGTTTTGAGCTACATTGTTGATTTGATTGACATCCATATGCATCACATGTTTAGAGCTAATTCATTTCATACAACTTGTGAATCTTTGACATCATTAACAAGTTGTTACTTTTAACATGTGACTTGCATTCTATCCTCAATCATAAATGTTTTTATGAGCTAAAACTTTCAAAAGCCTTAGGCATACATTTATGAGCTTTCATTTTCAAAATGATTGAGGACATCACACACACACATCATGAGCATACATCTTTGCATTCATTAAGTGTTTGTGTGAGTTAGTTTTACACTTCCATATCCGCCTAATTAAGAGGCAATGTTATGAGCTAAATTGAATCTCCATCAAGTGTATTATAGACACTATATTAGAGAGATAACCAACCTTGTGGTTGAAGAGGTTATTGCTTAGCCTATAAAAGCATAATGTATAGGTTGATGTTAAGCCTTGAAAAACATCATTGTAAAGGTTATTGCAAAGCCTTGAAAAGCATATTGTAAAGGTTATTGCTTAGCCTTGAAAAGCATATTGTAAAGGTTATTGCTTAGCCTCTTGAAAAGCATAAATAGTGGAAATCCGGTGGGGTGTTGGATCACAAGCCGGTAGTGGATGTAGGCATTGAGGCCGAACCACTATAAATCCTTGTGTGATGGTGCTTGCTTTGTGGTGATTGTTTTCATTAAGCTTCCGCATTTTGTTTGATAATCATCACTTGTGACTAGTTTGTTTTAAAGAAGTTAAAATTGATTAAAATTGGTCATAATTGAAGCTCACCCTTTCTCCCCCCCTCTAGGGTTCGGATCCCAGGACTTTTCTTGAGGCTGATGAGAGGCCCTGAAAGCATTCAGCCTGACTTTCATATTGCCAAAAGAAACATCCATAACTCCAGTGCGACAGTTAATGGTTGCATTAGCTGTGGCCAAGAAGGGACGACCGAGGATGATTGGAGTTTGTTTCCGCAGATTTGGCACTGGTTCTGTGTCAAGGACAATGAAATCAACGGGAAAAAGAAATTTTTCCACTTTGACAAGAACATCCTCTATTATACCCCGGGGCACCCTGACGGATCTGTCAGCAAGTTGCAAGGTGATAGTTGTGGGTTTCAACTCACCCAACCCAATTTGCTCATACAATGAGTAAGGCAGGAGATTGACACTATGTAAGACCCCGACCCGAGTGAACCCGATTAGTACTAATTAAGTTGTGTGTTAGTTCTAAGCTTGATTAGTGATTTTGGCTAAGTTGGGTTTGGAATAGCTTTTGATATAGTTTTGGGGATTTTTGATCGCTTGTGCTTAGTGGGGCCCTTTGGGGGTTCCTTTTTATTGACTTTGCATGCACTTGAGGATTTATCGGAGATTTTGCATTCATTATTTTAATCCCATTTTATTGGTATTATTATTCCATACCACTTTCATGTTGATCCCGTATCTATTTGAGTTCCCGAAACCCGATTTCAAAGCCTTGAGGGGCAAAACAGTATTTTTACACCAAACCTGTACCCAAAATTTGATATTCCCGAAACCCGTGAAACATATACTTTTTGGAAACTAGATATTTCGACGATCATTTCTTCCTTCTTCGTCGAATTCATCCGAGGTCCCGAAAGAGATGATTTCAGCCCAATTAGACTTGTTAGTGGTGGAGCCTGTGAGAACCCGACCCCTAATCTCTTGGATTAGTGTTGTTTTATTTGTGGATTAGTTCTTTTAGTGGGATTAGTAGTTGTTGGGTTGAGTTTGTGAGCTAGAATGAGTTTTCTTCTAGTTTTGGGCTTTTGAGTGCTTTGGTAGCTTGTGGGGCCCTTTGGGGGTTCCCTTTTCGGCTTTGCTTTTACTTGTGAGATTTTCCCGATTTGTTTTGAATTGTGTTTTTGGCCCGTTGCATTCATCTTGAGGAATCCTACAACTTTCATGTTGATCCCATATCCATTTGAGAACCCGAAAACCGATTTCTTGGCCTTGAGGGCAAAATAGTCTTTTCACACCAAATATGGACCCAAATTTCGAGATCTCGAAACCATGCCAAAGTTATACTTTTTGGAAACTAGATTTTTGAGAAACATCTTTCTCTCCTTCGTCGATCGCATCCGAGGCCCACAAATAGATGTTTTACCCTTGGCAAGTGTTAAGTGAAGTGGGACCCACACCCACCCATTATATAAGTGACTCCACTCTCTTTCTCCCTCATTTCCTCAACCCCCAACGTCTGCAACTCCATAGCTACAGTGCCAGCAGCCCCTCTTCTCCATTTCTTCCATTTCTCTTGCTCTTATGGAGCCTCCAAGCCACCAATCCGACGAGGAAACTCCGGCAACTTCCTCTCCTTCATCTCCTCTCTTGTTTGACACCATTTTTGTGGGAAACCAAGGTGGGCAGCCCCTATTGCAAGCTCCTTCTTGTTCATTCATGACTCTAGAGGTAAAGACTCTTTCCCATTTTCCTTGGATGTGCAATGGCTTCCCCTTAGGTTCCATTTCCTAGCTTGGTTTGAGCCTTTCCTTGTCTTTCATTGTTTAACCCATTTTAGGGTTTGTTTTGGGGGTTTTTGTAGAGATTGTTGATCTTGAGCTTGAGAGGTGATTAGAAGCTTGATTTGCTAGCTTGGAACCCAAGGCAAGTGGATGAATGGATGGTTTGAATGTTATCAAAGTTTTATGAGAAAATCTTAAATTTTATTACTTGTCCTTGATCATTGGATACATGTTTTCACATATGCTTCTTGCCACATATATATTGATTTCGAAGTTTGCATATCAATGGTTGTTTCTCTCTTGTTAATTTCTTGGAAAGATATGCTTTCAAATTGTCAAAGTTGCTCACATGGTCTTGAAATGAATGGGGTTGGTTTCCCCACCCATGTTATGTTTATTAGCTTGTATGGATTTGAAATAGAAGCTCATTTAAAGAGTTTGGCCAACAAATCCATTGTTTTGGAAATGGGCTCAATGGTTTTTAATTACCCCTTGATTATGGCAAATGGACCCTTGTATACAATGGAGATTCTTCCCTTTTAGTTTGGTTTTAAGTGAGAAGAAAGGAGATGTTTAGTCTTACTTTTTCCTTGGAGTTTTCATGAGGAATGTGGTTGGCTAAGTCATTTAATGTTTTGTAAACATGTTGGTTTAGCATGTATTGTCCCTTGGTTATATCCTATATGAATGCTTGTGAAATGGTTTCCTTCTTTCTTTAATTGCATTGGATTTGATATTGATGGAAGAAGTGATGGAATGAACACATGATGGAGTAATGGAGAAGTCTAGATGGATGCATTGGAGGAGCTCTTAGCTCAATTTTCTTGTAGGGACTCAGTGAAGGTGAGGAGGATGGTTTTGAGGAGGAAACTGACTCAAATATGCACACAGTGGGTGATTCCCGCACTGGCGGTCAGCCTGCGGTCACCCGGCGGCTAGCCGTCTGGTGACTGGCGGCTAACCGCCAGGTAACCGAAATGTCACGGTTCCTTTTCCAGAGAGCATCATTTTCCCCCTGAAAACGCGGTCAGCCTCACGGTTAGCCAGCGGCTAACCGCGGACCCCATCGGCGGCTAACCGCCAGGTAACCGCACTTGGCGGTCAGCTTTCCAGTAAGCTATATTTTCTGCAGCCCAGCCGCGGTCAGCCAGCGGCTAGCCGCCTGCCCCAGCGGCGGCTAACCGCCAGGTAACCGAAATTCCCCAGATTTCGAAAAGCTCCCCGCTCGAACGAACTCTTCGGTTCGTTCGAGCGTTGAGCTTTGTCGATCAAAGGAGATTCACTAAGCATTGTATGAGGCCATTCGAGAAAGAAACCATATCACAAGGATGTCATTCGAAGTTTTGAAAAGTGTAAAAGTGCATAAGGAGCCCGGAATGTCTTCAAACTCAAGGAGTACCAAGTCATTTCAATAATCGACATACGGGACCCCTATTCACTTAAATAGATCTTGAAATTAATACTTTTCCCGAAATTGTTATAGTTCATTGTTTCACCTCTTTTCCCGAGATTTGCATTACATGACTTGTTTTCCCGAAAGCATTGGAGTTACTCTAGTAACAGTTACTTGTCCCGAAGTGCATCGCACCATATGATATGTTAGTGTGCCCTTGAGCACCCCCGTCTTGCCCGTTTGATTATGTATTTATACTCGATTTACTTGCATTGTCTCGATTGGATTTGACCTATGAGTCGGCACCACTAAGCTTGGATAACCCTGTTGGTCTGATCAACCGACTTGGAGATCCCCCTCCCGTCCCGCCAGCTGCAGCTTGGATCCCGCTACCCGGTTATTACCGTGGTCCCGTCCCGATACCCGGTTATTACCGTGGTCTTGTCCCGATACCGCAGATTGCTACTGTGGTCCCCGATGCCCGGCTCGCTACCGTGGTCATGTATAGTATATGTATATGCATTCATGAGATCCCCTGTTTCTCCTCACCTCGAGTGACTGAGATCAGGGCCTAGTATATGTATATGTATTTATGAGATCCCCTGTTTCTCCTCACCTCGAGTGACTGAGATCAGGGCCTAGTTATTGCTCTATCGCCTTAGTGATAGAGGACTTAGCTTCGTGTGGTTGCCATCTTGCCAGTTCCCGATTCCTTGGACACCCGACATGGTTTATATTACTTACTTGTTTTCAGATAAACGATTCATTGCTTTTATGAAAGTTGTTATTTAGATAAGTGTTAATGCTCTCTATTGTAAATTCAGTCACTATTATATTGTTTTATGTCCTTTGCACACGTATATGTTTTAAATGGATACCGGTTGGGCGAATACCCATGCTTTTACATATGTTTCAAACGATCGATTGTTTTACTAGATTTATGTGATTACACATGTTTTAAATGAACACCCGAATTGTCAAATACCCATGCTTTGAAATATGTTTCAAATGATACTTGTTTTGCCAGATCACTGTGTTTATACCGGTTTCAAATGAATATCCGATTTGTTAAATATCCCTGCTTTGAGATATGTTTTAAATGAACACCCAGTTTTATTAAATATCTGTATTTTCACATATCTTTCAAATGGACTTTGGTTTTGCCAGACTGCTATGGATACCCGATTTGTTGTATACTTGTGTTTTTACTTAAGTTTCAAATGAACGTTTGTTTTGTCAAACCACTATATTTATACATGTTTTAGACGAACACCCGATTGTCAAATATCTATGATTATAGATGATTGCAAACGAACACATGTTTTATTAGATGTTCATGTTTTACCCATGCTTGAAATGAATACAGGTTTTCCCCGAGATTCCCGACTTTTGTACCCGTTTAATTATATGCAGCATTTGATCGAATAGCATGATGTATCTTATGTTTTATTCTTCAGTATATTTGTTATCTTTTCATCCACCTGCCAGACCGTCGTGTCTGACCCACTACTTTTGGTACTCAGGTTCAGATTTCTTCGCCGCGAGTTGAGTGTTTTGTTGGCTTTGGAGCCATGCCTTGCAGGTTGTCTTGTCGGCTATGTCATGTAGACATTGAGTCTGACATCGGAGCTACGTCACATTTGGGTAGTAGTTTATAGCTTATTGTTGTATGGCTTTTATTAGCCTTTTTCTTGGGATTCTTAATTAATGTACATTGATAATTGTAACTTGAACATATTTGGGAATGCAATATCATGTTACTGTCAGCTCTGTAAATTATTGTGATGGTTACTCCAGTCTGGTTTGATTCTTGAGATAATAGCTATGGGCTAAAGGTTGAGTGCGACGCGGAATCCGATGGCCACGGACTTCGGGTCGCAACGCCACAAATGCTTCCGCAAAATATTCAGATGTGTTGTCTTCACACACGCGGATCCTGGGAGAAGTAAAATACATTTATACGTAATCCCATCCCCCGCCCCCGAGGTTTCGGTTCGGGGGCGTGACAGAGCCCACTCCCCATTTGGGTATAAGGAAGCCCTTTTTCCCTTCCACTTCCTTTTTCCAGCACAAGAGAGAAAACCTAGGGTTTGTGAGCAACTCTTTCTTCTTCTTGCTTCTTCATCCTCAATCCACTCCCAAGCTTGCACCAAGAAGAGATTAGAGGCCATCATCTTCTTCACCTCATTGAGAGCTTTCTTTCAATAGTTTTGTGGAGAAATCCTTCCATTCCAAGACTTCCTTTGAGCTTACCATTTCCATTAGAGGACCTTGCAAGTAAGTAATCCCCTTCATCTTCTAGATTTGTATTCCTTTGGCCATAAAGAAGCTCCACCTTCATTATTGGAAGGTTTCCTTGTTATTTCATTGTTTGATCATTTTTAGGGTTTTATTTTGGGATCTTCCTTGTAGCTTGGACCTTTATTTTGAGAGACTTGTTAGAGCTTGAACTACTTGATTTGAAGACATAAGGCAAGTGAATGATTGGGTGTTTTAAGTTTTAAATGGTTTGGTGAAGCATTTATGGATTTTCATGCTTTCATTAATGCGTTTATTGTTGAAATAAATGTTCTTGTTGGAGTATTAAAGGATGCATTTATGGTCATAGAGAAGTGTTGGTTCATAGCAATTAATGTTTTCTTGTTGTGTCTTGAATATGTATATTGTGTGGAATGGTTTCCTCCCCTCTTTGCTTGCATGGAATGTGATATGGATGGAGGAGAATGAGATGGTTGTGGTTGGAGATTTGAGGTCATTTGAATGGAGATTTATACTCCTTATTGATGTATGAAAGTGGTTAAGAAGGGGTTGTGAAAAGGAAGAGTTATTGTGGAGCTGAACTGGTCCGAATTCAGGTTCTGGACAGTTCGCTCGAGCGACCATGACACTTCGCTCGAGCGACCTGTCCAGGAAAGGGTTCGGAGCATTCCAATAGCTTGGTCGCTCGAGCGGACATCCCAAAACTCATTTCAGAGAGTTGTTCGTTCGAACGCATTTAAATATTCGCTCGACCCAATGAGTTCGTTCGAGCGACCTCCACTTCGCTCGAGCGAACCCACCCAGACCACCATTCCAGCGAGCAACTCGCTAGAGCGAACCCTCCAGTCCGCTCGAGCGATGCGGTTCGTCTGGCATAGGCTATGATTGGGACAATGTTCAACTGTTTCAATGGTTGGGTCTATTCTCTGGGAACCCCTCTGTAAGACCCTGACCCGAGTGAACCCGATTAGTGCTAATTAAGTTACGTGTTAGTGCTAAGCTTGATTAGTGTTTTTGGTTAAGTTGGGTTTGGAATAACCTTGATTTTTAGCTTTGGGCTACTTTGAGTGTTTTGTTGGCTAGTGGGGCCCTTTGGGGGTTCCCTTTTCGGCTTTGCATTTTCTTGCGAGATTTTCCCGATTTATTGTGAATTATGTTTTTGGCCCATTGCATGCATCTTGTAGATCTCAACAACTTTCATGTTGATCCCGTATTCATTCGAGATCCCGAAACCCGATTTTCATAGCCTAGAGGGCAAAACAGTCATTGCACACCAAACCTGTACCCAAAACTCGATATCCCCGGAACTCACGAAACATGTACTTTTTGGAAACTAGATATTTCGACGATCAATTCTTCCTTCTTCGTCGAATCCATCCGAGGTTCCGAATTAGATGATTTCAGCCAAGCTAGTGTCTTTTGTAGTGGGACCCATTCCCATTTGCTATATAAGGGGAACCCTTTCCTTTAATTCCCTTTTTCCAGCACAAAGGAGTCTAGGGTTTGCTTTTGGCAACTTTTCTTCATCTTCTTGTTTCTTCATCTCCAATCCACACCCAAACTTGCACCAAGCTAGAAATGGAGATCATCTTCTTCTTCCTCATCTCACAAGCTTCATCTTGACACCATTTTTGGAGAAATCCATCAATCTAGAGATCTTCTTTGAACTAGTTCTCTTCATTTGAAGGCCACTCAAGTAAGTGATTCTTCCCATCTCCTAGATTAGTGTTCCTCTAGCCCTTGAGAAGCTTCATTTCCATTATTGTAAAGTTCCCCTTTCTATTTCATTGGTTTGACTCTTTTAGGGTTTGTTTTTGGGGATTTTTGTTCATAGCTTGGATTCCTTGCTTGGAAGAGTATTAGAGCTTTATTGCATTGTTAGGAGACACAAGGCAAGTGGATGTTTTGATCTTTATAAGCTTTCCATGATTTTTGGTGTTTTTCACTCATGTCTATTTATTACATTAGTTTGACATAAATGTTCATAATGGAGCTTTAGTAGTGCATTTATGGTATTGCAATTATGACTTATAAGTGTAGTAGTGAATGGCATTTAATCCTTTTCTTGTTTATACCCAATGTACTCTATGGTGATATGGTTTCCTTCTTTCTTGTATTGGATTTGATGTGGATGGAGGAAGGGATGAATGAACAAATATTGGAGTATTGGGAGAAGTGAAAATAGATGCATTGGAGGAGCTTTTAGCTCAGTTTTGTGTCAAGGATTAAGTGAAAGTGAGGAGGATGGTTTTGAGGAGGAAAGTGACTCAAATCTGCACACAGTGGGTGATTCCCGCACTGGCGGTCAGCCTGCGGCCACCCGGCGGCTAGCCGTCTGGTGACTGGCGGCTAACCGCCAGGTAACCGAAATGTCAC
The DNA here is from genome assembly GCA_038049695.1 of Cinnamomum chago. Classification (NCBI taxonomy): domain Eukaryota; kingdom Viridiplantae; phylum Streptophyta; class Magnoliopsida; order Laurales; family Lauraceae; genus Cinnamomum; species Cinnamomum chago. The sequence continues at coordinate 38,366,122 of CP142456.1, forward strand.
GGTTCCTTTTCCAGAGAGCATCATTTTCCCCCTGAAAACGCGGTTAGCCTCACGGTTAGCCAGCGGCTAACCGCGGAACCCATCGGCGGCTAACCGCCATGTAACCGCGCATTGGCGGTCAGCTTTCCAGTGAGCTGCATTTCTGCAGCCCAGCCAGCGGCTAGCCGCCCGTCCTAGCGGCGGCTAGCCGCCCGTCCCAGCGGCGGCTAACCGCCAGCTGACCGCAAGGTAACCGAAATTCTCCAGATTTCGAAAAGCTCCCCGCTCGAACGAACTCTCCGGTTCGTTCGAGCGTTGAGTTTTGTCGATCAAAGGAGATTCACTAGGCATTGTATGAGGCCATTTGAGAAAGAAACCATATCACAAGGATGTCATTCGAAGTTTTGAAAAGTGTAAAAGTGCATAAGGAGCCCGGAATGTCTTCAAACTCAAGGAGTACCAAGTCATTTCAATAATCGACATACGGGACCCCTATTCACTCAAATAGATCTTAAAATCATTATCTTTCCCGGATTGGTATAGTTCATTATATTCTTCATTTCCAAGATTTTACATTACATGACTTGTTTTCCCCGAAAGCATTGTTGTACACTTGAAATGGTTACTTGACCCGAAGTGCATTGCACCACATGATATGTCAGTGTGCCCTTGAGCACCCCCGTCTTGTCCGTTTGATTATATATTTGTACTTGATTTACTTGCATTGTCTCGGTTGTATTTGACCTATGAGTCGGCACCACTAAGCTTGGATAACCTCGTTGGTTTGATCCACCGACTTGGAGATCCCCCTCTTGTCCCGCCAGCTGCAGTTTGGATCCCGCTACCCGGTCATTACCGTGGTCTTGTCCCGATACCGCAGATTGCTACTGTGGTCCCCGATGCCCGGCTCGCTACCGTGGTCATGTATAGTATTGTATATGCATATGTATTATATGAGATCCCCTGTTTCTCCTCACCTCGAGTGACTGAGACCATGGCCTAGTTATTACTCTATCACTTTAGTGGTAGAGGACTTAGCTTCGTGTGGTCGCCATCTTGCTTGTTCCTGATTCCTTGGATACCCTATGAGTTTTATCTTGTTTACATGATTTCTAGCAAATGATTTATCTATTTTGAGAGAGTTCTTGCTTAAACAGATTTCCTTGCTTTTCGAGATATTTCATCGATTATATGTTGTTGTATCTTCTCACTCTCTTGCCAGACCGTCGTGTCTGATCCTTTGCTTTGGTACTCAGGTCCCGTTGCCGGTTTCCTTGAGGAGGAGCCGGAGGAGGCGATAGGTGAGCCGCAACCTCTAGTAGAGTGGCGTGCTGACGATGTCATGTAGACATCGGGTTGCTACAAGAGGCGTAACATTTTGGGGAGAGCTTATTAACCATTCTTTTGGGTTATTATTTTGTAATATTGGCCTTTGTTGGCCTCTAATTTTGGGGAATGTAATTAAATGTTAGTTTGTCTAACTTTAACAACTTTTGGGAAACATGCTATAGATCATTGCTCATTCTGACATAGTTTTGATATTTGATGTTAATGCTTGCATGACTAGAGATAGTCTACTATTTGATTTGCTACATGCTTCCGCACTCAAAAGAAATATTCCTTGATGGTTGTGATATCCTCACCACGGACACCTGTGGGAAATGAAATAAATTGTATGGTATGATTAAGCAGTTGTGGATCATCCTAACATCATTATTAGTCCCGATCCCGAATCTCTCGGTTTGGGGTCGCGACACCCTCTATGTCAAGGAGATTTATTAAGCATTGTATGAGGCCATTTGAGGAAGAAACCATGTCACAAAGATTTCATTCGAAGTTTTGAAACTTCAAGGTGCATAAGGAGCCCGAAATGTCTTCAAATTCGAAGAGTACCAAGTCTTTATTGTAATCGACATACGGGACCCCTATTCACTTAAATAGATCTTGAAACCAGTATTTTACCCGAGATTGTTATAATTCAGTGGTTCACTTCATTCCAAGATTATACTATATGATTTGTTTTCCCAAAAGCATGATAGTTACACTAGTAACAGTTAATTGTCCCGAAATGTATTACCCGACATGAAATGACAGTGTGCCCTTGAGCACCCTCATCTTGCTCGTTATTTATTGTACTTGATTTACTTGCATATGTCTCGATTTGTTATTTGACCTATGAGTCGGCATCACTAAGCTTGGATAACCTTGTCGGTTTGATCCACCGACTTGGAGATCCCTCTCCCGTCCCGCCAGCTGCAGTCTGGATCCCGATACCCGGTCTATTACCGTGGTCCCGTCCCGTTACCCGGTTTGCTACCGTGGTCCCGTCCCGTATATTTATATTGTATATATGATTTGCGTTGAATCTCCTCACCTTGTGTGATTGAGATCAACGTCCCGTTATACTGTTGTCACTTTAGTGACAAAGGACTTAGCTTTATGTGATTGTCATCTTGTTAGTCCCCGATTCCTTGGTTACCTTATATGTTTTATCTTATTTGCCCGTTTTCTAACAAATGATTCATCTACTTCATGAGAGTTCTTGTATAAACAGATTCTATGCTTTTCAAGGTATTTCCTTTATTATTACATGTTGTTGTATCTTTTCATTCTCTTGCCAGACCGTCGTGTCTGACCCATTTGCTTTGGTACTCAGGTCCCGTTGCCGGCTACCTTGAGGAGGAGCCGGAGGAGGCGGTAGGTGAGCCGCAACCTCTCGTCGAGTGGCGTGCCGACGATGTCATGTAGACATCGGGTTGCTAGGAGAGGCGTTTCATTTTGGGGAAAACTATTTAACCATTCATTGGGTTATTGTTTTGTTTATATTGGCCTTTGTTGGCCTCTAATTTTGGGAAATGTAATTAAATGATCTTTTGTTAAAACTTGAACTACTTTTGGGAAACATTTTATTGGTCATTGCTCATTCTGATACAGTAATGATACTTGATGTTATTGTCTTCATGACTAAGGATAGTCTGACTATTTGATTTGCTACATGCTTCCACACTTAACAGAAATATTCATTGATGGTTGTGATATCCTCACCGCGGACACCTGTGGGAAATTAAATAAATGTATGTTGTTATCATTTAAACAGATGTGACGGTTAATCACCACAAATGTCCCGACTCCGGATCCGTTTCTTCGTGGCGGCCAGGTCCGGGGTCGCGACAGACTGTTATCAGAGCGAGACGTGTTTCAAGCAATTAAAAGAAACTAGAAATCCTAAGGACGTGGCGAGGATCCGTTAGATCTTCCGTTAGCTTGTATCGTGTGAGCAATGTGTGACCCATTATTTTATTATGTGCTAACAATTTGTTTTGCAGCATCATGCCTCCCCGTAAGAGAACAGTAAATGGCATTCCTTCTGGCAGTAACAGTGATCACACCGGGCCAGTAGAAGAGGATATAGTTGAGAACAACCCACCAAATCAGTTCCAAGAAATGATGCAAGCGATGCTTGACCAGCAGCGTCAAGCCAATGAGAACCAAGCTAGATTGCAAGAACAGATGCTCAAGAGGGAAGAGGATCACGCTAGGGAGATGGCAGAGATGCAAAGGCAACTACTTGAGGTCCTACAGAGAAGACCAGAACCGGTTCAACCTCAGCCAGCAATCGTCATAAACCAAAGGCAACATGATCCCAATGCCTTGTTTGAGCGATTTCGGAAGAGAGCTCCGAAGGAATTTCTCGGGGAAGAAGACCCGTTGGCTGCAGATGACTGGTTAGAACACACAGAGAACATCTTCGAGATTTTCCAGTGTACAGGGGGAGATAGGGTAAAGCTAGCATCATCCCTTTTCGTTGGTACAGCAGGCAGATGGTGGAAAATGGTCAAGGAAGAATACAGGAACATGGCTGATGCAGAGGTGTGGGCAAACTTCAAGAGACAATTCCATGATAAATATGTACTTACCCATATCAAGAGACAAAAGGCAATAGAGTTTCAGCAGTTGGTACAAGGCAGTATGACAGTCTTAGAATATCTCACCAAGTTTGAGAGACTGTCCAGATATGCCCCGGAGTTAGTAGATACGGTGGAGAAGAAAATCGCTAAGTTCTTTGAGGGAATGAATCCCTTCATTGAGAGAGATGCCACCGGAGTAGTACCACCTGCTACTTTCGATGAGGCAGTCAAGAGGGCCTACAAGTTTGAGAACTTCCACAACAAGATCCTCAGAGTGCAAGGCAAGAGTCCAGCTCAGTAGCAGAATTTCCAGCATCAGAGGAACCATCAGAATAAGAGGCAGAGGACAGGGCCAAATGTGCAGAATCCAGTGGTTTGCATCCACTGTGGAAAGAACCATGCTAGTGCAAAATGTCGTACCATCACAGGAGCGTGCTTCAGGTGTGGTTCGATGGACCATAGGATGAGGGATTTCCCTAGGCCAAACAGACAGAATCAGCAACAGCAGCAAGGGCCACAACGTCCACCACCACCACCACAGAATGCATTGGTTGGCCAAAACCAGGCAAGGCCACTTCAGCAGCAAGCACCACGGCAACAGCAGTTTAGACAGCAGCAGGCCCGTCAGCAGCAGGGACATCAGCGTGCACCGCAGCAGAACAGGAATGCACCACATAGCAGGCCACAACAAGCTTAGAACAGGCCACAGCTTCGAGGGCAAATCTACGGGGTCAATAGAGTGGATGCAGAGGCGGCGGGAAATGTAGTGGAAGGTACACTTCTTGTTTGTAGGATTAAAGCTATGATTTTGTTTGACCCTGGCTCTACACATTCTTTCGTGTCCCATAAATTTTCTAAGTTGATTGATATGCATGCTAGAGAACTTGAGTTCATTTTGACTGTGGCAACCCCAGTAGGTAAAAAAGTTATTTGTAGAACCTTTTACCCTAGTTGCACAGTTTAGATAGGAGAAGTGGTTTTAACCGCAGATCTCATTTCTTTGGAGATGTTTGATTATGATGTCATCCTAGGGATGGATTGGCTGGTAGGGTACCATGCCACAATGGATTGTTTCCATAAGACCCTCACTTTCAAGTTGGTTGAGACACCAGCAGGAGTGTCGTTTCAAGGTGAGAGGAGGAATCCTCATGCAGGGTTTGTCTCAGCATTGAAGGCTGATAGACTTTTGAGAAGTGGGTGTGAAGCTTATTTAGCGTTTATCACGGAGGATAAACGGTCCCAAGGGGTGGAGGAGATCCCAATTGTTTGGGAGTTCCCGGATGTTTTTCCGGAGGAGATTCCAGGTTTGCCACCCATGAGAGAGAGATTAATTTCACTATTGAGCTGTTACCGGGGACTACTCCGATATCTATTGCATCATATAGAATGGCTCCAGCAGAATTGGGAGAGTTGAAGACTCAGTTACAGGAATTATTGGACAAAGGTTTTGTGAGACCAAGTGTTTCACCATGGGGAGCTCCAGTGTTGTTTGTTAAGAAGAAGGATGGTTCGATGAGAATGTGTATTGATTACAGAAGATTGAATCAAGTGACCATCAAGAACAAGTACCCATTGCCAAGAATAGATGAATTGTTTGATCAGTTGCAAGGTGCATCATGTTAGGGTTTTTATAGATTGCAATTTGATGGATGCATTATCATTCAAGCATCATTTGATTTACACACTTGCATTGGTTTTTAAATAAACTTGAAATCTTGTTTTATTCATGCAATGCTTTTAAGATTTGTAAAAGTATTGATTTATGCATGTTTTACTTTTAATCTTGGATGCATTTGTTTTAGAAAAGAGTTTTCAAGAAATCAAGCAAGCCTTTGTTTTAAAAAGTTTTGAATCTTTTTAGGCTTTTAATGTTCATGTTTTAAAAACCATTAGAATCTTTAAAACATGTTTTTCAAGCTTGATTTAGTGGCCAAAAGGTCCCCCAAAGAAATACCTTCAAAATGTGAAAAGTTGAAATTTTTGCAAAAAAGGGGGTGGCCCGGCAGTGTCGCCGATCGACCGGCGCAGAGGTCCCGGTCGACCGGGAACACTGCAGCAAAAAATTGCCTGGCGCACCAACGGTCAGAAATCCGACCGTTGTGTGTTCCCGGTCGACCGAGGCCTGTGTGCCGGTCGACCGAGGACTAGCCGTTGGCAACTTTTTGCTATAAATATGAGTTCTTTCCCTTGCCAAAAGTTGGGAATTTTAAGCCCCTCCTTGAGAGGTATTGAGGCATATCAAAAGGGAAAAGAACCAAGGGATGAAGGGGATGATTAGGAAAGCTAAAGCTTGGATTAATGAAGTTAAACCACCAAGTAGGCTCTTCCTTCCTTAATCATATGTTTTCATGCTTTGTTTTATTTTTGGTAAATCATTTCTAACATGTTAAACTATGTTTGTGTTGTGTCCTTAACCTGTTTTATGTTTTGAATTGATATATTGTTTTGGATACAACATCATATGATTCAATCCAAGTAGTACTTAACTTTGGTAAATCTAAGTAGATCATGTTAATGGAAAAATCTTTGAAATCATATGTAACATGATCCATATACTTGGTTGAATCTTTGGTTGTTGTTTTCCATCATAAGAACATCTCTTTCAAAACTAACTTATGTTTTGGATTCAACTTCTTTACAAATCATATGTTTTCATGTTTTGTTTTATCTTTGATAAATCTTAGTAGCATGTTAACCTATGATGTGTTGTATCCTTAGCATGTCTTATACTTTGAATAGATCTATTATTTTGGATGCATCACCATTTGATTCAATACAAGTAGTACTTAATCTTTGGTAAATCTAAGTAGATCATGTTAACGGAAACATCTTTGAAATTAGATGTAACATGATTCATATACTTGATTGAATCTTTGGTTGTTGTTTTCCATCATAAGAAAATCTCTTTCAAATATATCTTATGTTTTGGATTCAACATCTTTACAAATCATATGTGTATTATTGTTTTAAAGTTTCACAACTTGCCTTACTTTGATTGGTAAATCATTTTCAAGTTGTCCTTATAATTACATATGATTTGTCCCCTCTTTTCAATCAAATCTATTTTTATGTTTTGAGCTTCATTGGTGATTTGATTGACATCCCTATGCATCACATGTTTAGAGCTAATCCATTTCATACAACTTGTGTAACTTTGATATCATTAACAAGTTGTTACTTTTAACATGTGATTGCATTACTTCCTCAATCATAAATGTTTTATGAGCTAAAACTTTCAAAAGCCTTAGGCATACATTTATGAACTTTCATTTTCAAAATGATTGAGGACCACACACACACACTTCATATACTTTCATCTTTGCATTCATAGTGTGAGTGTGTATTAGTTTTTCACTTCCATATCCGCCTAATTAAGAGGCATTGTAATGAGCTTAATAGAATCTCCATCAAGTGTATGTAAGACACTAACTTAGTGAGATAACCAACCTTGTGGTTGAAGAGGTTATTGCTTAGCCTATAAAAGCATAATGGATAGGTTGATGTTAAGCCTTGAAAAACATCAATGTAAAGGTTCTTGCTTAGCCTTGGAAAGCATATTGTAAAGGTTATTGCTTAGCCTATTGAAAAGCATAAATAGTGGAAATCCGGTGGGGTGTTGGATCACAAGCCGGTAGTGGATGTAGGCATTGAGGCCGAACCACTATAAATCCTTGTGTGATGGTGATTGCTTTGTGGTGATTCTTTTGTTAGCTTCCGGATCTTGTATGATTAATCATCACTTGTGACTAGTTTGTTTTAAAGAAGTTAAATTTGTTAAAATTGGTCATAATTGGAGCTCACCCTATTCACCCCCCCTCTAGGGTTTGGATCCCCATGGATTTACACATCATACTTCTCGAAGATTGACTTGAGATCCGGTTACCATCAACTGAGAGTTAGAGAAGCAGATGTGTTGAAAACAGCTTTCCGGAGAAGATATGGCCACTGAGTTCCTAGTGATGCCATTTGGGTTGACTAATGCACCGGCGTGTTCATGGCTTTGATGAACAAGATATTTGCAGAGTATCTAGATCAGTTTGTAGTGGTCTTCATTGATGACATTTTGGTGTACTCCAAGACCAAGGAAGAGCATGAAGAGCATTTGAGGATAGCATTGCAACTCTTGAGAGAGAATCAGCTATATGCAAAGCTTAACATGTGTGAATTCTGGCTAGACCAAGTAGCATTTCTGGGGCACATTATCTCTAGAGAAGGTTTGTCAATGGATCCGTCCAAGATTGAAGCGGTAGTGAATTGGGAAAGACCGAAGAATGTGACAGAAATTAGAAGTTTTCTAGGATTGGCAGGCTATTACAGGAGGTTTGTGCAGGGATTTTCGTCGATTGCATCACCTTTGACAAAGTTGACAAGGAAAAATGCACCATATGTATGGACAGATCAGTGTGAAGAGAGTTTCCAAGAGCTAAAGAAGAGATTGACTACAGCACCAGTCCTTACTTTGCCATCCGGGAGCGGCGGTTTTACCATTTTTACCGACGCTTCGAATGTCGGACTCGGTTGTGTGTTGATGCAAGAAGGAAAAGTGATTGCTTATGGATCTCGACAGTTGAAAGATCACGAGAAGAACTATGCCACCCATGATTTGGAGTTAGCAGCGGTTGTGTTCGCGTTGAAAATGTGGAGACATTACCTCTATGGAGAGCAGTTCGAAGTCCACTCCGACCACCATAGCTTACAGTATCTATTTTCACAGAAGGATTTGAACATGAGGCAGAGAAGATGGATGGAATATATCAAGGACTATGATTTTCTAATCAAGTATCACCCGGGGAAAGCTAATGTAGTTGCCGATGCCTTGAGTAGGAAATCAGTAGGCTTGGCTAGTCTAAGTGGCACTTGTATTTTTGAGCAATTTGAACAGTTGAGTATAGACCTACAGCCACTAAGGAAGGGTGTTTTGTTAGCTAATATGACAGTGTCAAAACCTTCTTTCATTCAGAAGATCAAGGATAGTCAGTTGGAAGATCCCAAGTTGGCCAAGATTTCAGAGCATATAGCAGAACGTCCTGACTTTCATTTTGTTGATGGAGTTTTGTACTACCGTGACCGCCTGTGTGTACCTAACATTGAAGATTTGAGAAATGACATCATGACTGAGGCTCACAGCACGAAGTACTCCATGCATCCAGGCAGCACAAAGATGTATCAGAACTTGAAGGGTAGATTTTGGTGGAACAACATGAAGAGAGAGATTGCAGCGTTTTTCTCCCGTTGCATGACCTGTCAGTTGATTAAGGCAGAGCATCAGAGGCCTCCAGGATTGTTACAACCATTAGAGATCCCGGAATCGAAGTGGGAGCACATTACCATGGACTTTATTTCGGGATTACCGAGGACTAGTAGAGGCAACGACGCGATATGGGTCATTGTGGACCGTCTCACCAAGTCAGCACATTTCCTTGCTATGAAGACTGGGAAGAAGATGCACATGCTACCTTTGGCAGAGTTGTTTGTCAACGAGATCGTCAGCCGACATGGGCAGCCAGTTTCTATCACTTCTGACAGAGACAACAGATTTGTCTCGAGGTTCTGGAAGACATTGCATGAGTCTATGGGTACGAGACTACAGTTTAGCACAGCTTATCACCCTCAGACAGATGGCCAGTCAGAGAGAGCAATTCAGACTCTTGAGGATATGCTCCGTGCTTGTGTGTTAGACTTCAAGACTCAATGGGATGAGACCCTACCGTTGTGTGAGTTCGCCTACAACAACAGTTACCACTCGAGCATTGGGATGGCTCATTTTGAGGCTTTGTATGGCAGGAGGTGTAGGACACCTGTTTGTTGGGAAGAAGTCGGCACTCGCAGTTTCCATGGACCGACTATTGTTAGTGAGACCAGCGACTAGATCAAGTTGATTCAAGAATGTTTGAAAGTGTCCCGGAGTAGACAGAAGAGCTATGCAGACTCCCACCGCAGAGATCTACAGTTCAAGGAAGGAGATAAAGTCTTCTTGAAAGTGTCACCTACAAGGGGAACATTGAGATTTGGACAGAAGGGCAAGCTATCACGGAGATACATTGGACCATATGACATTGTGAGCAAGATCGGTGATGTGGCTTATAGATTAGCCTTACCACCTGAACTATCCGGCGTTCACAACGTCTTCCATGTGTCTATGTTGAAGAAGTATGTCCCCGATCTATCCCATGTGCTCCAGCATGAGCCATTAGAGATCAGAGAGGATGCTACCTATGTTGAGAAACCCGTTGAGATCATCGATACGAAGGAACAAGAGTTGAGGACTAGGACTATTCAGTGGGTGAAGGTATTGTGGGAGAACCATGGATTGGAAGAGGCCACATGGGAATTACGAGACCAAGTTCAGAAGAAGTATCCGCATCTTCTACCTGAGGTGAGTTTTATATTCCATTTGGAGGACCAAATGCCCTAAGGGGTGGAGGATGTAAGACCTCGACCCGAGTGAACCCGATTAGTACTAATTAAGTTGTGTGTTAGTTCTAAGCTTGATTAGTGATTTTGGCTAAGTTGGGTTTGGAATAGCTTTTGATATAGTTTTGGGGATTTTTGATCACTTGTGCTTAGTGGGGCCCTTTGGGGGTTCCTTTTTATTGACTTTGCATGCACTTGAGGATTTATCGGAGATTTTGCATTCATTATTTTAATCCCGTTTTATCGGTATTTTTATTCCATACCACTTTCATGTTGATCCCGTATCCATTTGAGATCCCGAAACCCGATTTCAAAGCCTTGAGGGGCAAAACAGTATTTTTACACCAAACCTATACCCAAAATTTGATATTCCCGAAACCCGTGAAACATATACTTTTTGGAAACTAGATATTTCGACGATCATTTCTTCCTTCTTCGTCGAATTCATCCGAGGTCCCGAAAGAGATGATTTCAGCCCAATTAGACTTGTTAGTGGTGGAGCCCACTCCCCATTTGGGTATAAGGAAGCCCTTTTTCCCTTCCACTTCCTTTTTCCAGCACAAGAGAGAAAACCTAGGGTTTGTGAGCAACTCTTTCTTCTTCTTGCTTCTTCATCCTCAATCCACTCCCAAGCTTGCACCAAGAAGAGATTAAAGGCCATCATCTTCACCTCATTGAGAGCTTTCTTTCAATAGTTTTGTGGAGAAATCCTTCCATTCCAAGACTTCCTTTGAGCTTACCATTTCCATTAGAGGACCTTGCAAGTAAGTAATCCCCTTCATCTTCTAGATTTGTATTCATTTGGCCATAGAGAAGCTCCACCTTCATTATTGGAAGGTTTCCTTGTTATTTCATTGTTTGATCATTTTAGGGTTTTATTTTGGGATCTTCCTTGTAGCTTGGACCTTTATTTTGAGAGACTTGTTAGAGCTTGAACTACTTGATTTGAAGACATAAGGCAAGTGAATGATTGGGTGTTTTAAGTTTTAAATGGTTTGGTGAAGCATTTATGGATTTTCATGCTTTCATTAATGTGTTTATTGTTGAAATAAATGTTCTTGTTGGAGTATTAAAGGACGCATTTATGGTCATAGAGAAGTGTTGGTTCATAGCAATTAATGTTTTCTTGTTGTGTCTTGAATATGTATAATGTGTGGAATGGTTTCCTCCCCTCTTTGCTTGCATGGAATGTGATATGGATGGAGGAGAATAGGATGGTTGTGGTTGGAGATTTGAGGTCATTTGAATGGAGATTTATACTCCTTATTGATGTATGAAAGTGGTTAAGAAGGGGTTGTGAAAAGGAAGAGTTATTGTGGAGCTGAACTGGTCCGAATTCAGGTTCTGGACAGTTCGCTCGAGCGACCTGTCCAGGAAAGGGTTCGGAGCATTCCAATAGCTTGGTCGATCGAGCGGACCCCTGGTCGCTCGAGCGGACATCCCAAAACTCATTCCAGAGAGTTGTTCGTTCGAACGCATTTAAATATTCGCTCGACCCAATGAGTTCGTTCGAGCGACCTCCACTTCACTCAAGCGAACCCACCCAGACCACCATTCTAGCGAGCGACTCGCTAGAGCGAACCCTCCAGTCCGCTCGAGCGATGCGGTTCGTCTGGCATAGGCTATGTTTGGGACAATGTTCAACTGTTTCAATGGTTGGGTCTATTCTCTAGGAACCCCTCTATGTCAAGGAGATTTATTAAGCATTGTATGAGGCCATTTGAGGAAGAAACCATGTCACAAAGATTTCATTCGAAGTTTTGAAACTTCAAGGTGCATAAGGAGCCCGGAATGTCTTCAAATTCGAAGAGTACCAAGTCTTTATTGTAATCGACATACGGGACCCCTATTCACTTAAATAGATCTTGAAACCAGTATTTTACCCGAGATTGTTATAATTCAGTGGTTCACTTCATTCCAAGATTATACTATATGATTTGTTTTCCCGAAAGCATGATAGTTACACTAGTAACAGTTAATTGTCCCGAAATGTATTGCCCGACATGAAATGACAGTGTGCCCTTGAGCACCCCCGTCTTGCTCGTTATTTATTGTACTTGATTTACTTGCATATGTCTCGATTTGTTATTTGACCTATGAGTCGGCATCACTAAGTGTCGCGACCCCGGAACGGATCCCGGGCCCGCGACGAGTGTTGCATTGAATTCGATGTTGTTAATTGCTTTCCCACAGGTTCCCGCGGTGAGGATTCCCAAAGACACGCGGAATCTGGCTCACACGTACAAGTATGCGGAAGCGTGTAGCAAAACACATCAAGATGAGCCCAACAAAACATTTGGGTGCCATAACAAATGATCACAAGGCATGGTATCATAGAAAGAAGCTAACAAGCATTCCCATTAATATTCAAGTTATAGGACTAATACAAAAAAACAAGTTAAGTTTAGTACAACCCATAAGAGACCAATAAAGGTCAATACATTCTCAAAATAGTCAAAAGAAACCCCAAGGCTAAAGGTGACGACACTCGAGAACCAGACCGACATCTAAATGACATCGTCGGGCTGCCACTCTCTCACGAGAGTTGGCTCACAAGCCTCCTCCTGACGCTCCTCCTCAAAGGCAACGTCTCCTGCACCTGGGCACCAATAAACAAGGGTCAAACACGACGGTTTGGCAGGTAATCAATGTAGGCATGAACATGAACAATAACATTTAGAGAAAACATGTGAGCAAATCTTTGGTATGAAGTACTATCAAAGTTGAGATACATTTTCAAGAGTACGAACAAAGCTGAGATACAAAATAATCTAGCATGAGTACATAATATATCATGAATAGTTATCAACCACAAAGAGCCCATCCTTTCTCTATCATTTATATAATGAAAAGAGCAAGCACGCACGACAAGCACGATATACATAATATAAGCACGACACGATTTCCCACAAAGACGGGAATTCCGGCCGCGGAACCGGACACGCACGATGTGTAATAAATACACGACCAGTCTGCAGACAGTCCACATGTTTAAAGACCCCCAGACAGTGGATCAAACCGAAAGGGCAGTCTAAGCTCAGTGGTGTTTACTTAATTCATGAATGCACAAAACACGCGAAGCACGATCAAACACGTCGAGATAAAAAGGGGGAAATCACTTATCACAACACGACGAGCACGACTAGCACGAGGCATAATATTTATGCAAAACACGCTTAGGAAGTGATCCCCTTTTTCTTAACAAAACTTCAAAACAAGCTTGTACTAACACTTCAAAACAAGTTCACGATGATATTCATCATATCAAAAACCAAAGCACGAACACAAGGCCTATCAAGCACAAGCAAGGACCTTTGATTTATCTTTGTGCAATTGAGACCCAAATAGTGGAATTTTAGGAAAGGATTGGTGCCCCAGAAGTTCAAAGACATTTTGGGTTTCGAGTGCACAAAATCAGGCTAGAGGTCACTTAACATGTTCTAGTTTTTCCTTCTTGCAAAACTCTTCAAGAATAGGAAGCTTGTCAAATTCGGTCACCTCGCGGTCAGGTGTCGGCTAGCCGAACTGGGGTCTGGCGGCTAGCCGCAAGGTGACCGCCAGGCTGACCGCTGGAATGAAATTCTGTGTTTAGCTCTCGGGAAAAGGAACCGCATGCGCGGTTGGCCAGCGGTTAGCCGTGATGGGATGAGGCGGCTAGCCGCTAGCTAACCGTGGAGCTGACCGTGAAACATGGTCGAGATGTCAGCTTCTGGAAAAGGAACCGAAATCCTCGGTTGGCCTGCGGTTAACCGCAAGTGGGACTGGCGGTTAGCCGTGGGCTGACCGCAGAGCTGACCGTTGAACCCAGGCGAAAATGCTAGCTTCTGGAAAAGGAACCGCTGGGTTCGGTCATCCTGCGGTTAGCCGCAGTGGCACAGGCGGCTAGCCGCGAGCTGACCGCTGTGCTGACCGCCAGTGCACGGGAATGCGTTTCAGCACAGATTTTTCACATTTCTCTTCTTCCCTTCCATTCATTCTCATTCCACTTATATTCCCTGAGTCTACTTACTCTCCAAGGGACAAGACATATATTTTTCCAAACTTAAAACATCCAACACAAAGGAAATCATGAGTATGAAACTTGTAAACATATTCATGTACAAAACTTCTCAAACAACAATGTAGCTTAAAGTAAACATGCACAATGATCCTATAGAGATTACTTGCCTTGCCCAAATGCTAAACACTCTCCTCCAAGATCTTCACACAAGCTAATCTCACACTACAAGCAAAAACAAGAAAACACACAAAACTCACTCAAAATGGAAACAAGGAACCCATTTTCCAAATAGGGTTTGAAAACATGAAAAACATGATCTTAAGGAACTAAAATGACTCCATGAAAAATATGGGTTGAAGCTCTTACCTAGAGAAGGTCAAACAAGAGAGAGGGAAAGAAATGGAGTTCTTGCCCAACTTGAAAACTCAAGAAACTTATATCAATGGAGAGCTTGCAAGGAGATGAAGAAGATGGTAGTCTTAGAATTTCCTTTGGAGCTCTCTAGCTAGATCAAACCGAGTGAGGAAGATGAAGGAGAAAAGAGCTCTCCTTGCCCTAGGTTTAGAAATTGCAGAGATTTGGGGGAATGAGTGAAATGAGAGGAAGAAAGGGTTTTAAGTGATGACTCATGGGCCCCATTTGACTTGAACTTGAAATGGCTAAAACACGATCTTGTGGGCCTCGGATGACTTCGACGAAGAAGGATAAAACGATCGTCGAAATATCTAGTTTCCGAAAAGTATATTTTTGACATAGTTTTGAGATCTCGAAAATTGTGTCCAGATTTGTGCAAGAAAGACAATTTTACCCTCTTTGGGCCAGAACTTGGGTTTTTGGGCTTCAAACATGAATGGGCTTAAAACGAAAGTTGTAACACATAAAAAGATCATTCAAATGAAATCAAAACCACACTCACACGGAAAACGATACGATCTTCCCAAGCTCACACGTGCACTCAGGCCATCCTGAGTGTGTCTAGCTAATATTAAACGTTCTCAAAATTACCAAAGCTATATCCAAGACTAAAACTAATCACTTCTAACCCAACAATAACTAAACTCACTTAGGACTAAACGCATACTAATCACACACTAATCGGATTGGTCTGGGTCGGGGTCTAACACTAAGCTTGGATAACCTTGTCGGTTTGATCCACCGACTTGGAGATCCCTCTCCCGTCCCGCCAGCTGCAGTCTGGATCCCGATACCCGGTCTATTACCGTGGTCCCGTCCCGTTACCCGGTTCGCTACCGTGGTCCCGTCCCGTATATTTATATTGTATATATGATTTGCGTTGAATCTCCTCACCTTGTGTGACTGAGATCAACGTCCCGTTATACTGTTGTCACTTTAGTGACAAAGGACTTAGCTTTATGTGATTGTCATCTTGTTAGTCCCCGATTCCTTGGTTACCTTATATGTTTTATCTTATTTGCCCGTTTTCTAACAAATGATTCATCTACTTCATGAGAGTTCTTGTATAAACAGATTCTATGCTTTTCAAGGTATTTCCTTTATTATTACATGTTGTTGTATCTTTTCATTCTCTTGCCAGACCGTCGTGTCTGGCCCATTTGCTTTGGTACTCAGGTCCCGTTGCCGGCTACCTTGAGGAGGAGCCGGAGGAGGCGGTAGGTGAGCCGCAACCTCTCGTCGAGTGGCGTGCCGACGATGTCATGTAGACATCGGGTTGCTAGGAGAGGCGTTTCATTTTGGGGAAAACTATTTAACCATTCATTGGGTTATTGTTTTGTTTATATTGGCCTTTGTTGGCCTCTAATTTTGGGAAATGTAATTAAATGATCTTTTGTTAAAACTTGAACTACTTTTGGGAAACATTTTATTGGTCATTGCTCATTCTGATACAGTAATGATACTTGATGTTATTGTCTTCATGACTAAGGATAGTCTGACCGTTTGATTTGCTACATGCTTCCGCACTTAACAGAAATATTCATTGATGGTTGTGATATCCTCACCGCGGACACCTGTGGGAAATTAAATAAATTTATGTTGTTATCATTTAAACAGATGTGACGGTTAATCACCACAAATGTCCCGACTCCGGATCGGTTCTTTCGGGGGCGCGGTCCGGGGTCGCGACACACTAGCTCTAAGATCTAGCAAAGCATGATCAATGATGTGACTCCCAATTGTACAAGTTACAGTGGGGATGCCAGGATCTTTCAGCTTCGGAGGAGTGTCATGCTGAATTAAGGAACTCACTTGCTCGGTGAGCAGGACCTTTTTGGACACATTAGGTTTAGATTTACGCTTCTGAGTGCACAAGTCTTTTAGAAATTTTGCATACAAAGGCACTTGCTTGATAGCATCTAGCAGAGGTAGATTGATCTTTACTTGCTTGAACACATCTAACATTTCATCCATGGTTGCTCCCTTTTTCCCGAAGGGAGAGGGTGTGTCCAGACAAGTAGGGAAAGGGGCTTTAGGCACATAAGTGGGTGCCACAGCCGGGATAGATGAAGTAGTAGAAGGGCTGACCTCCTTTTCCTTGGGACTCATTTCCACCCTAGGGCTTTTGGGATCTAGGGCAGATTCTCTAGCGATTTTCGAAGGCTCCTCAGGCCTAGTCTCGACCTCACACCCATTCCTCAGCGTGACAACTACCTTAGCTTCCTCATGATAAGTGTCATGAGGTTGAGAGCTACTTCCCACCTCAAAAGTATTCTTGGGGTTGACAGTGGGTTGGCTAGGTAAACGGCCCTCTTCTCTTCTGTTAAGAGCGCTGGTTATTTGGCCCATCTGGGCCTCTAACTTGGCTATGGACTGAGAATGAGAGTTGACAGTTGATTACCTGCTTTGAGCTCCTTTAGCTCTTGCAGTACTGTCTCCTCGAATGATGGGTTTTTTTGAGGGGGTTGAGGGTTGGGTGGCTGATAGGATTGTTAGGAATGATAGGCCGTAGGATTGTATTGAAAGTTAGGCCTATTTCCCATTTGAGAGAAAGAAGTGCCTTGACCGGGCGACTTCCATGAAAAATTGGGGTGACTGCGCCATCCCGGGTTGTAGGCATTCGAATAAGGATCATTACCCGGTTTGGAGAACCCCTGAGCAGCATTCACCTGCTCTTGCACAAACTCAGGAAATTGGGGTGCTGCAGGACAGTCACCTACAAAATGAGCGGGACTGTTGCATAAAGCGCAAGCATCTTGATGAGCAGGGGGCTGGGGAGGTGCAGATTGGAGAGATTGTCCCCCAGAAATCAGCTGATCTATCTTTTGGGTCAAGGCAGCCACTTGGGTTGTGAGTTCATTAGAGGGCTGAATTTCAAATACCCCCTTAGGTTTCTGCAAAATAGAGGCTGTCGGCCTCTCCAATCTAGCAGTGGAGGCATGGTGCTAAAAGGTCTCACTCATATTCTCAAAAAGCTCCCATGCCTCATCCTCATTTTTCAGCATAATTGATCCCCCACTGGCGGTCACTACCATGTTTCGCCATTCAGGTGATAGACCATCATAAAAGAATTGCACCAATTGCCATTTGGCAATTTGGTGATGAGGACACTTTCGAATGAGATCCTTAAATCTATCCCATGCCTCATGAAATTGTTCACTGTCAGTTTGGGCGAAGGATGTGATGGACCTCCTATACTGATTTGTTTTGCCCACAGAGAAATATTTGTCCAAGAATTTTTGTTGTAGTTGGGCCCACGAATTGATAGAGTTTGCAGGTAAAGTACTCAGCCAATACTTGGCTTTGTCCTCTAATGAAAACGGAAAGAGAAACAATTGTAAGGCCTCACTACTAAAATTGTTTATTCGCACTGTGGAGCAAATAACCAAGAACTCATCAATGTGGTTGTACGGGTCCTCATTGTTCAAGCCATAGAAAGAAGGAATCAGATTGATTGTGCTGGGCTTGATTTCATATTGAGCTGCCTGTACTACAGGCAGCTGAATACACGATGGTGACGCGTATTCTGAAGGAGTATAGTGCTCCTTCAAGGGTCGAAGAGGTGGAGCCTCATCTTCTTTTCTTGCCTCGGCCATTAGTGAATTTGTGCGTGAGACAGCAGAATGGTGTTTAGATTGTCTAATTTTTCTAAGGGCTCGCTCTAAATTTTGGTCTAAAGAAACCAAATCTGGATGACAAGAGCGACGACCAAACATGCACACACAAAACTTACTATAATTAAATGAAAAGAATCGGAACGTCTAGGCTTACCGCGCTCCCTGTGTAAGCACCCTTTTAATTGAATAGGACTTCCGAGTTGTCAACAGTGCTCTAGGGTCCTGCATAAACCGTAGGACTCTCTGTGTTAGAATTAATATCTTGCAGTAAGAGTAGTAGAGGTGTGAGAAAAGATGGTAAAATAAAATAAAAAGAAAAAGGACAAGCTAAACTAATGAAAGAATTTAAAAGAAACAAACAACCGTGCTAATTGTCCCCAACAACGGCGCCAAAATTTTGATCAATCCTAAAACAGGGTTGCAAATATAATTTATTTTTCGCTACTACCTCTGCTTGCAAAAACAGAGATGATAACCGAGTATCATATCCACTGGGACAAAAAGTCTAAGTTGTGTTGTTTCCTAAGTTCCTAAACTAATCCTATTAGCAAACAAAGTTCTGATTATTTAAACTAATCCTATTAGAGAACGAAGTGTTGGGTTGATTGCTTGTAATTCCTAAATTAACAAATTGAAAGACGAGTTTGTGATCCAATTAGATAAAAGTATTAGGGTATGAATCCACCGTAGCCTCGTGCAATGGCGAATATAGATCTAGGGTTCACTGTCAATGCTTTCACGACTCGTTCTGGTTACCAACCTTCACAGAGTCAACAAATAAGGTGTGGGTTTAGATCTAGGCATAACCTATCTCTAAGGCATAGATAATCTTAGTTTTAACTCCACACACATTCAAGCATCACATTATATGACTTGGTATTCCAAACTACAAGAATAAAACACCAAAAGAGAGATCTTGCATTAATAACAGAATCCATCACTGGATAAAATCAATGTCATATAATCAAAGCATTAAAAGAAAGCCCTAGAACCTATACATCACCATAAACACAAAACTAGGGCTTCATCACAACCCGAAGATGGAGATTTAGTTACTCATGGAAGACGATTGACGAAGAATTCTTGACGAAATCCCCATTGATGCTCTTCCCCAAGCTCCAAGAAAGCCTCCAGAACTTCTCCCAAGATATGAATATCCCCAAAAATGAGTTTGGGCTCTTATTTATAAGTTTTGGGATGAAAAAGCTCTTCAAAACGTGCAGGGGACGGACTCCCAAACGGTCCGGGTGTCCGGACGCCAGGAAATATTCCTGCGCTGGACTCTCTGTGACCGGAAGCTGGCGTCCGGACGCCAGGTACCAGAGAGCACCGGTCTTTTTGGTTTTTTCGCTGGATTTCTGCCCATTTCTCCATCTTGCTCCAATTTCTCTCCAACGCTACTAGAATACCTGCAAACAAGAAACTAACATAATTAGACTATCTAGACTCATCAAAGCGTAAATCAAAGTCTAAATTAAGAGGCCTACAGGGTGTATTTTGGGCTCTTATCAATAGGCCTATTTGTTCCACATCTTTTCCTTTACCCCTCACCTCTTTAATAATCCTTAGTTGGAGTTGATTTGACCATGAGTTTCTTTGTATTCTATCAAAACAAACATGCCATAATGGGCAACGTGGTTGAATCTTGCATACTTATCTCATAAGAGTGATTTACTCTACTAAATATACTATGTTGATATGAGCAATGCACATTTTCATATCAATTGAAAACAAATAAATTCTATCACCTTTTCTACTTTCATACAAAAGGGAATTACATTTTGAATGAGAGATAACTGGCACTCCGATAACTTAAAGAGATTAATGTTTCCTCGAATGGTTTTAATTCAGAAAAAGATGAAGACCATTTTCAAGCATTGGGCGGGTGCCCACCATTAAAACAGGTGGCCATTTTGATATGGTTATGATCTTTCTTTCGGTAGTGGTTCGATCTTTCTTTTGGCAATGGTCCACTCCATTATACCCACTTCAAGTGTCTTTCTATTTTATATAGGTGACCTTTCAAATTTAACATCCTATTACCAAAACACGACAACAAATGGAGTCCAGGACACTGAGGTTCAGCTTGGTATCTCTTATATATTCTTGCCTCTTATTGTCTTAAAACTATTTGAAATAGTTTTTAGGCTATTTGGGAAATCATCTTGCAAAGTTTGTTTGAAATGGGTTTTAGATGATTTGCCTCCATTTCAAGAAGTCAAGAAAAGGGGCGCATTTTAATCAGACGTTTGTGTCTAAAGCGGAAAGACTCCAGGGGCTACAGTCTTTTGGACGTCCTCGTAGGACAGTCCATTTTTGCAATTTTTTAAATCTGTAACCCTACATCATGATCCAAACCGTTAGAAATATGCAGAAGGTCAAACACGCCCACGTGTCAAAATTTCAGCCATTGGTCTATCTCGGATCTCGAGATATTTGCAAAATACCATGAGCCATTAATCTAATATTGTGGATGTTAGACCCCGACCCAGACCAAGTCGATTAGTGTGCGAGTAGTATGTGTTTAGTCCTAAGTGAGCTTAGTTTTTGTTGGGTTAGAAGTAATTAGTTTTAGTCTTGGACATAGCTTTGGGAATTTTGAGAACGTTCAGTATTAATTAGACACACTCAGGAAGGCCTGAGTGCACGTGTAAGCTTGGGAAGATCGTATCGATTTCCGTGTGAGTGTGATGTTGATTTCATTTGAATAATGTTTCGACATGTTGCAACTTTCGTTTTAAGCACATTCATGTTTGAAGCCCAAAAACCTATGTTTTGGCCCAAAGAGGGTAAAATTGTCCTTTATGCACAAATCTGGACACAATTTTCGAGATCTCAAAACCATGTCAAAAATATACTTTTTGGAAAGTAGATATTTCGACGATCGTTTTATCCTTCTTCGTCGAAGTCATCCGAGGCCCACAAGATCATGTTTTAGCCATTTCAAGTTCAAGCCCAATGGGGCCCATGAGTCATCACTTAAGCCTCCCTTTCCCTCTTCTTCCACTCACTTTACCAAAATCCTGCAACTTCTTAACCTAGGGCAAGGAAGAGTCTCTTTTTCTCTCCATCTTCCCCATCTTGTTTGATCTAGCTAGAGAGCTCCAAAGAAGATTCTAAGACTACCATTTTCTTCATCTCCTTGCAAGCTCTCCATTGATACAATTTTCTTAAGGTTTCAAGTTGGGAAAGCTCTCCATTCTCTTCCATCTCTCTTGTTTGACTTTCTCTAGGTAAGAGCTTCAAGCCATGTTTTCCATAAAGTCTTTTTAGCTCCTTAAGATTGTGTTTTCTTGTTTACAAACCCTATTTGTAAAATGGGTTTCTTGTTTTCAAGCTTGAGTGAGTTTTGTGTGTTTTCTTGGTTTTTCTTATAGTGTGGGATTAGCTTGAGGAAGTGCTTGAAGAAGAGTATTGTTAGCTTTGGTCAAGGCAAGTGATCTATATAGGAATGATGCATGTGTATTTGGATTTCATTGTATTTTAGAAATTGTGCATTTATCTTGTTTATAAGCTTCATGTTTATGTTTTCTTTTTATTTGGATGTGAAATGGTGATAAATGAACCCTTGGTGAGCATGAAGGCTCAAGGGATGATATGTGGTTGATGGATGAGAAGAAGGAGAAGAATGTAGTGAAAGATGTGCAAAGGAAAGGAGATTTCTGCACTCAGCGAGCTCAGGCAGCAGCCTGTTCGCTCGAGCGACCCCTGGGTCCGCTCGAGCGAACAAGCCACTGTCTGCTATGGAACGAGGCAGAGAGTCGTTCGTTCGAACGCATTTTATTATCTGCTCGAGCCAACATTCGCTCGAGCGAACGGTCTACGCCTTGTAATGTTCGCTCGAACGAACGGTCTCGCTCGAGCGAAGTGTCATCAACGTGGCAGGTCCGCTCGAGCGAACCTGCCAGATTCAGGAAGATGAGTTTTTCCCATTTTGTGTATTTTCTTGAGGGTTGAAAACTAGACTATGTTAAGGGTTTTAACTTGACATTGTGTAAATGGAACTTCGAAATGAAACCCAACTTCGGGGACACCAATTCTTGTATTTTCTGACGTTTGGGGTTTCAATTACACAAAAGTCAATTTGTAGCCTTAGCACATGCTTGTCAGATTTTGTATTTGAACTTCCGTCTTGGTACGATAAGTATAAACGTGCACCTGTTTTGAGTTTCAAGTATAAGCTTGTTTTGAAGTTTTGTTTCAAGAAAAAGGGGATCACTTCCTAAGCGTGTTATGCATAATTATTATGCCTCTTGCTAGTCGTGCTCGTCGTGTTTTGATAAGTGATTTCCCCCTTTTTATCTCGACATGCTTTGATCGTGTTTCACGTGTTTTGTGCATTCATGAATTAAGTAAACACCACTGAGCTTAGACTGCCCTTTCGGTTTGATCCACTGTCTGGGGGTCTTTAAACATGTGGACTGTCTGCAGACTAGTCGTGTATTTATTACACATCGTGCGTGTCCGGTTCCGCGGCCGGAATTCCCGTCTTTGTGGGAAATCGTGTCGTGCTTATATTATGTATATCGTGCTTGTCGTGCGTGCTTGCTCTTTTCATTATATAAATGATAGAGAAAGGATGGGCTCTTTGTGGGTTGTAACTATTCATGATATATTATGTACCCATGCTAGTTTGTTTTGGTATCTCAGCTTCGATAGTACTTCATACCAAAGATTTGCTTACATGTTTTCTCTAAATGTTATTGTTCATGTTCATGCCTACATTGATTACCTGCCAAACCGTCGTGTTTGACCCTTGTTTGTTG
This sequence comes from Cinnamomum chago, assembly GCA_038049695.1. NCBI lineage: Eukaryota > Viridiplantae > Streptophyta > Magnoliopsida > Laurales > Lauraceae > Cinnamomum > Cinnamomum chago. The sequence goes on from CP142456.1 coordinate 38,389,220, forward strand.
GTGCCCAGGTGCAGGAGACGTTGCCTTTGAGGAGGAGCGTCAGGAGGAGGCTTGTGAGCCAACTCCCGTGAGAGAGTGGCAGCCCGACGATGTCATTTAGATGTCGGTCTAGTTCTCGAGTTTCGTCACCTTTAGTCTTGGGGTTTCTTTTGGTTATTTTGAGATTGTATTGACCTTTATTGGTCTCTTATGGGTTGTACTAAACTTAACTCACTTTCGTGTTAAACTTATAACTTGAACTATGTTTGGGAATGCCATGATAACTCTTTTCTTTGATGCTATGTCTTGTTATTAAATGTTATAGCACTTAAAGATTTGATTGTGCTTATCGTGATGTGTTTTGCTACACGCTTCCGCAATCGTGTACGTGTGAGTCAGATTCCGCGTGTCTTTGGGAATCCTCACCGCGGGAACCTGTGGGAAAACAAAATCTTCAATAGTAGTAATCATCACCAATCGCGTCGCGGGCCCGGGGATCCGTTCCGGGGTCGCGACAGTGGACATTGTGGGGGCCCATAACATGATTGTCGCGACCCCAGACCGGACCTGCAGACCTAATCCGGGATCGGGACTGCATTGGAAGGGATAAGATAATGAATGATGGATTGCCATTGTACATATAACATAAGTGTATTTATTTTGGCCAATACGTACACGGGTCATTGAAGAATGAGTTACTACCCATACACGCGATTTCCCACAGGTGTCCGCGGTGAGGATATCACATCAATTTAATATATTTTTGTTAAGTGCAGAAGCGTGTAGCAAATCTAATTCACACATTCGTATCCAAAATAGCAAGACTGATAACACATGTATAAACAAAGTATCAGAATGAGCAATGATCATTAGTGCTTCCCCAAAAGAAATGTTAAAGTTTATACAAAAGATCATTTAATTACATTCCCAAAAATCAAGACCAATAAAGGTCAGTAAAACCCAAAAGAATAGGTTATTCACAATCCCCAAAATGTTACGTAACTCGAAGCGATCGAATGTCTAAACAGCATCGTCTACATGTGTGAGAACCCGACCCCTAATCTCTTGGATTAGTGTTGTTTTATTTGTGGATTAGTTCTTTTAGTGGGATTAGTATTTGTTGGGTTGAGTTTGTGAGCTAGAATGATTTTTCTTCTAGTTTTGGGCTTTTGAGTGCTTTGGTAGCTTGTGGGGCCCTTTGGGGGTTCCCTTTTCGGCTTTGCTTTTACTTGTGAGATTTTCCCGATTTGTTTCGTATTGTGTTTTTGGCCCGTTGCATTCATCTTGAGGAATCCTACAACTTTCATGTTGATCCCATATCCATTTGAGAACCCGAAACCCGATTTCTTGGCCTTGAGGGCAAAACAGTCTTTTCACACCAAATCTGTACCCAAAACTCGATACTCTCGAAATCCGTGAAACATACACTTTTTGGAAACTAGATATTTCGACGATCATTTCTTCCTTCTTCGTCGAATTCATCCGAGGTCCCGAGTGAGATGATTTCAGCCACCCAAGTTCTTTAAGTTGTGGGACCCAACCTTCATTGTTAACAAAAGAGACCCTTCCCCTTCCTTCTCCATTTTCATGTTCCAGCACAACCATGGAGTCTAGGGTTTTCCTTGCTCCCTCTTCTTCTTCTTGCTTCCCATCACTCAATCCACTTCCAAGCTTGCACCAAGAAGAGATTGGAGGCCACCATCTTCTTCATCTCCTTGAGGACTTTCTTTCCATAGCTTTTGTGGAGCTCACCAACCATTACAAGACTTTCCTTGAGCTTACCTTGTCCATTAGAGGACCTTCCAAGTAAGTGATTCTTCCCATCTCCTAGATTAGTGTTCCTCTAGCTCTTGAGAAGCTCCATTTGTATTATTGAAAGCTCTTTCATTTTCATTCTTTGTGTAACCCATTTTAGGGCTTTTTTGGGGGTTTTTGTAGAGATTGTTGATCTTGAGCTTGAGAGGTGATTAGGAGCTTGTTTTGCTAGATTGGAACCCAAGGCAAGTGGATGAATGGATGTTTTTAATGTTATCAAAGTTTTATGAGAAAATCCCAAGTTTATTTCTTATTTTTGATCATTGGATACATGTTGCACATATGCTCCTTGTCACATATATATGGATTTCGAAATTTGCACATTAATGGTTATTTCTATCTTGTTAATCTCTTGGAGAGGTATGCATTTCATTTGATCAAGTTTACTCATATGGTTTTATAAGGAATAGGATTGGTTTGGCTATTCATGGTTATGTTTATGAGCTACATTGATTTGAAATTGATACTCATTTATAGAGTTGTGCTAAAACATCTTTGGTTATGGAAATGTGATCAATAGACCTTGTTTATCTATAAATGTTGACTCAAATGAACCCTTGTCTATGATGGGAACTCCTCTCCTTGTTTGGGGGATTGAATGTGAAGAAAGAGGTTGGATTTAATGATTCATTGAAGTCTTGATGGGAGTTTTTATTGTAATTAGGATGTTGTTGAAGTAAGGAAAAACTCATTTGTATAAGTGTTGGAAAGGAAAAAGGAAGAGAAAGAAGGGAACTGAACTGCCAGAATTCAGTTTCTGGACAGTTCGCTCGAGCGACCATGACAGTTCGCTCGAGCGACCTGTCCAGAAAGGGATACGGGTTTTCCAGTAACCTGGTCGCTCGAACGCATTTTAATAACCGCTCGACCGATGAGTTCGCTCGAGCGAACCCTTCGATTCGCTCGAGCGATGCGGCCTGTCTGAACTGTTTTAAGGCACTGGTACAGAAATTTCAGCCGATCGATCGGACCTTCGGTCCGACCGATCGGTGGGTTTTGAGGTTTATTTTTCCTTGTGGACCTTGGCTAACCTCCTCAGACTCACTCGACCATATGTGAGAGCGTCTGGAGCCGATGCTCGTCACGGTTGGTTCGGATGCATCGAAGTTCAACCCATTTCAATCTTGAACGGGATGGAACGACGCGATATCTTCTTTATATCTAAACGCAAGTCATTCCCTTGGTTATCGCGAATTCCATTCCTTTCGGTGACTGAATAGGTTGCTCGATGTTTCCGGATTAATGTCATGCCTAGGATGGACCGTTGATAATCTCGATTCTTGCTATTGTAACATCTAGAACTACCCATAAGCTCAAGTTAAGATTTTAAAATAGTAAAAGTGCATAAGGAGCCCGAAATGTCTTCAAACTCAAGGAGTACCAAGTAATGATTATAATCGACATACGGGACCCCTATTCACTTAAATAGATCTTGAAATTAATACTTTTCCTGAAATTGTTATAGTTCATTGTTTCACCTCTTTTCCCGAGATTTGCATTACATGACTTATTTTCCCGAAAGCATTGGAGTTACTCTAGTAACAGTCATTTGTCCCGAGGTGCATTGCATCACATGATATGACCGTGTGCCTTTGAGCACCCCCGTTTTACCCGTTTATTTATTGTACTTGATTTACTTGTTTCCCCGAAAGCATTGAAGTTACACTAGTAACAGTTATTTGTCCCGAATGTATTGCCCGATATGAAGTGACAGTGTGCCCTTGAGCACCCCCGTTTTACCCGTTTACTTACTGTACTTGATTTACTTGCATATGTCTCGATTGGTTTTGACCTATGAGTCGGCATCACTAAGCTTGGATACCTTGTCGGTTTGATCCACCGACTTGGAAATCCCTCTCTCGTCCCGCCAGCTGCAGTTTGGATCCCGATACCCGGTTATTGCCGTGGTCCCGTCCCGATACCCGGTTCGCTACCGTGGTCCCGTTCCCGTTCCCGTATATTTATTATTGTATATATGATTTACGTTGAGTCTCCTCACCTTGTGTGACTGAGACCAACGTCCCGCTCTTGTCACTTCGGTGATAGAGGACTTAGCTTCTTGTGATTGCCATCTTGCCAGTTCCCGATTCCTTGGACACCCGACATGGTTTATATTGCTTACTTGTTTTCAGATAAATGATTCATTGCTTTTATGAAAGTTGTTATTTAGATAAGTGTTAATGCTCTCTATTGTAAATTCAATCACTATTATATTGTTTTATGTCCTTTGCACCCGTACATGTTTTACATGAATGCCGGTTGGGTGAATACCCGTGCTTTTACATATGTTCCATACGATCAATGATTTTGCTAGATTTATATGATTACACGTGTTTTAAAGGAATACTCGAATTGTTAAATATCCGTGCCTTGTTTTAAAGGACATTTGGTTTGTCAGATATCTATGTTTATACTTGTTTTAAACGATACCCGATTTATTAAATATCCATACTTTGGAATAGGTTTAAATGAACATTAGCCTTGTCAGATTTCCTTGGTTACACCTGTTTTAAATGAACACCCGGTTTGTTAAATATCCGTATTTTTTACATATGTTTCAAATGGACATTGGTTTTGCTAGACTGCTATGAATACCTGGTTTGTTGTATACTTGTGTTTTTACTTAAGTTTCAAATGAACGTTGTTTTGCCATACCGCTATATTTATACATGTTTTAGACGAACACCCCATTGTCAAATATCTATGATTATAGATGATGTAAACGAACACATGTTTTATTAGATATTCATGTTTTACCCGTGCTTGAAATGAATACAGGTTTTTCCCCGAGATTCCCGACTTTGCACCCGTTTAATTATATGTAGCATTTGATCGAATAGCATGATGTATCTTATGTTTTATTCTTCAGTATATTTGTTATCTTTTCATCCACCTGCCAGGCCGTCGTGTCTGACCCACTACTTTTGGTACTCAGGTTCAGATTTCTTCGCCCCGAGTTGAGTGTTTTGTTGGCTGTGGAGCCATGCCTTGCAGGTTGTTTTGTCGGCTATGTCATGTAGACATTGAGCTTGACATCGGAGCTACGTCACATTTGGGTAGTAGTTTATAGCTTATTGTTGTATGGCTTTTATTAGCCTTTTTCTTGGGATTCTTAATTAATGTACATTGATAATTGTAACTTGAACATATTTGGGAATGTAATATCCTGTTACTGTCAGCTCTGTAATTTATTGTGATGTTTACTCCAGTCTGAGATGATACTTGATATACTAGCTATGTGCTAAAGGTTGAGTGCGACGCGGAATCCGATGGCCACGGACTTCGGGTCGCAACGCCACAAATGCTTTCGCAAAATATTCAGAATGTGTTGTCTTCACACACGCGGATCCTGGGAGAAGTAAAATACATTTATGCTTAATCCCATTTCCCGCCCCCGAGGTTTCGGTTCGGGGGCGTGACAACATGCCACTCGACTAAACGATGCGGTTCACTGACTGCCTCCTCAAGCTCCGTCTCGGGATAAACAATGTCTGGACCTGAGTACCAAAGAAATGGATCAGACACGACGGTCTGGCAAATGGGTGAAAGGATATAACAATATAACATTAATTGAATTTACCTTGGAAAATATTTAAACCTGTTTAGACAATAAATTTCATGGAAGAAATAATTCATTTATTCAAAAACATATATGCAGTGTAAAACAAGTAAAGGTAACCAAGGAGTCGAGAAACAAGCAAGATGGCAACCACACAAAGTTAAGTCATCTATCACCGAAGTGACAAGAGCATATTGGGGCATTGATCTCAGTCACACAAGGTGAGGAGATTCGATGAAATATACATATACATATAATAATACGGGACATGACCACGGTAGCGAGCCAGGCATCAGGAACCACGGTAGCAAGCCGGGGTATCGGGACAAGACCACGGTAATAAACTGGGTGGCAGAACCCAAACTGCAGCTGGCAGGACAAGAGGGGGATCTCCAGGTCGGTGGATCAAACCGACAAGGTTATCCAATCTTAGTAGTTCAAACTCATAGGTCAAGTAATAGAAATCGGGACATGTATAAAATCTGTTAAGTGCAAGTACATAAACGGGCTTGACGGGGGTGCTCAAAAGCACAATTATCATTACATTTCAAGAATGCACATCGGGGCTAGCAAAAATGCTACAATTGCAATTTCAATATTTTCGAGAGTGCATATAAAATTCGGGAACAATGAAATACTATTGAACTTTCGAAATCTCATGACAAGTATCGGGGTTCAAGACTAGTTCAAGGTGAATAGGGATCTCGTATGTCAATATCAATAAAGACTTGGTACTCCTCGAGTTTGGGGACATTCCGGGGTCCTTATACACCTTGGGGATTTTCAGAATTTCAATGGATCTATGTGATGTGGTTTCTTTCTCAAACGTCCTTCATGCATTATTTCTACATATCTCCATTTCATTGGAACTCCCAACAAACCTCTCCCAAATCTCTAAACATTTTATTTTTTCTCCCCAGATAGCCCCAGGTAAATAGTACTCATCACTCGAGCGGACCCAAGAGTTCGTTCGAGCGAAGTGGTCTCTAGAATGGCTTTCTGGGAGGGTTCGCTCGAGCAACTTGTCCAATTCAGGTTGGCTCGAGCGAAGTTTCAGTTCACTCAAGCTAACAACGTTCTGGATGAGTTTTGGGAGGGTTCCCTCGAGCGAGTCAAGGTTCACCCGAGCGAACTGTCCACTGGATGGAATGAAACCCTTTTCTGGACGGTTCGCTCGAACAACTTGTCAAGTTCGCTCGAGCGAACTATCCAGAAACTGGTTCCGGGACAGTTCTGCTACTCTCTTCTTCATCCTTTTACAGTACCTTTTGGGCCTCATTCTTACACCAAAAATGAGAGGCTCAACACCCATTCAAACACCATTTAAATCCCCATCAATACTTCCATAAACATCAAATCAAACACCTTCTTCTCAATCACATTCAACCACAAAAGAGGAGAGAAAATCCACAATCACAAGGATTCATTTATACCACAAACAAGTAATAAATGAAAGGCTATAAATGCAATGTTTCAAGAGTTGAACCATCCACAAGACTCATTCATGAGTATTTATTTCAAATTAATGCAATTCAAGGATAACAAGAGTAGAAATAACAAAATCAACATATTTTTCGTAAAAGCTATTTAATGCTCAAAATATCAAATCATCCACTTGCCTTAGGTCTCTAATCAAGCAAATCAAGTCTCTAGTAACTCTCCCAAGCCAAAACTCCAAGCTACACAAAAACCCCCAAAACAAAACCCTAAAACCTAAAAGGGTCAAAACAATAAATGAAGAAGAAGAAGCTTCAATAATGAGAATGAAGACTCCCAAAGGCTAGGAAAACACTTATCAAAGAGATTGAAAGGGATTGCTTACTTGTAAAATCTCCAAGCAGGCAAGAATAGCTCAATAGGGATCTTGGAATGGGAGGTTTCATCCAAGAATAGTATCAAGAGGTAGCTTTCAAGATGGTGAAGAGGATAATGACATCCATTTATCAAGTGATGCAAGGTTGGTGGTGATTTAGGGAAAGAAAGCAAGGAGAAGAAGAAAACCCTAGGTTAGAGTTCTTTGTGCTGGAAAAGGAAGAAAGAAGAGAAGGGTTCTCTTTAAATAGCAAGTGAAGATGGGCTCCACCCCTAGAATTCTTATAGGGCTGAAATCATGGCTTTTGGGACCTCGGATAAGTTCGACGAAGAAGGGAAAAACGATCTTCGAAATTTCTAGGTTCCAAAATGTATATATTTCAAAGGTTTCGGGAATATCAAATTTTGGGTACAGATTTAGTGTAAAAATACTGTTTTGCCCTCAATGCTAGGAAAGTCGGGTTTCGAGGTTCCGGACGAGAACGGGATCAACATAAAAGTTGTAGAGCTTAACGAGATGAGTAAAATGGGGTTAAAATACCAATCACAGGAATTTCAGAAAATCCCCCAAGCAAATGCAAAGTCACAAAAAGGAACCCCCAAAGGGTCCCACTAAGTATAAAGGCACTCAAAATTCTCCAGAGCTATAAAAGAGTTATTCTAATCTCAACTTAACCAACATTCACTAATCAAGCTTAGAACTAAAATACAACTTAATCAGTACTAATCGTGGTCACTCGGGTCAGGGTCTTACAATGATCTAATATGTTGGTTCTCTTTGGAGGGCCAAAAACGACTACATGCCCAAAAATGAGCCTCTAATTCCAAGTGAATCTTAAGATATTTACAAAAATATTTTTTTACCGTTGATGTACCATGCATTATTGATTGGGTTTTGAAATTGTATATAGGCAGTCCGATTTTTTTTCTATTTTTTGTAAATTTGGGCACCATAAATCAAGATCCAAACCATTAGATATATTTAGATTATCATGCACGACTATGGGTCCAAAATCTAGCCGTTGGATCATCATAGATTTTAGATATTTACAAAACAAGAAAAGACAGACATTTATATCTACTTTTTATAAATCCATGGCCCCCAAGTGCAAGATCCAAACCAGCAATTCTCTTTGTAAGGCTAAACACAACTATGACGTCAAATCTCAATAATTGAATCCACATGGATCTTGAGATATTTATGAAAAACTTTCAACCATTGTTCTCAAAATGTATATTTCAATCAATTTTTCTGTGTTACCAAACAAATTGTTTTTACACCATCTATTTCAAACAGGGCCATTTGAAGCAGATTTGTTTCAAGCCTTGTGAGTGTCTCCCACATGATTCATGTGAGTGTGAAGTGTGGAACTGCTGATGTTGGACCCACCTATTGATAATCTAAACCGTTCAAGATTAAATGTCATCTCCTCTCGTGACATATCCTTAATTTTACTTAAATAGTAATTGATCCCACTTTAAGATAAACCACGTGATTGATAACATGAATAATGAATACATTAATAATGCAAGAGATTGTGCTCATCATTTATCAATCATATGCTCAATCTTACATAGCAGCCAACTCTTATTTAAGTAAAATTTGAGGATATAACACCGGAGGGGATGACATTCATTTTAAACTATTAGAATTACCAATAAGTGGGCCCCATGGTGGAGTTCCACACATTTCACTCACGAGACGCATGTGGGAGACACAGGTAATCTAGACTTGTGCCTCTTGCTTACTAAGTGGAAGGAGAAGAACTCCAAAATGGGGGCCCACCATTGAAAATCCTAGCTTCTCAAAATAAGTGTAATGTTTCATGTTTGGGTAAAATTTAAGCAGATTAGCTTTCGTATAGCTGAGCCCCACTCCTTCCGCTCATAGGCAACATGAGGAATACACTTAGGTCATGTTTGGTTAAAGGAGTTTCTGACAAGGGATTGGGCTTGATGGGGATTTATGACATGATGTGACATCTTTCCCCTGGGCATTTCAAATGCTCTATTTGATGCAAGAAATCAAAATTTCAAACCACTTGAAAATGCACTTTTAGCCGTATTGTTAGACCCTCGACCCAGGTTTGTTGTGTTTAGTGTTGTTTAAGTCGTGTATTAGTCTTTAAGTGGGATTAGAGGTCGTTTAGCTTAGATCTTAGTTTGGTTAGATTTTTCTTAGCTTTGAAGAATTTTGAGAGCCATTGAGCTTGGTTTGACCCGGCCCGGGGTGGACCTTATGATGAGTGTCCATGTGGGAGTTTGTCTTTTATGTCGAAAAAATTCGGTTCTTACTCCTTTTGATTTGTTATATTGACCTCAATAATTTTTATATTTCCGTTCGAATTCGAAACCCAAAAATCACGTTTTTCGAGAAAAAGGGCAAAACTAACTTTTCACGCCAAATCTATGCATGAATTTCGATATTTGCAAATCATGAGGAAAATATACTTTTTGGAAACTAGATTTTTCGACGATCAATTTACTCTTCTTCGTCGATTTCATCCGGGACCCGCAAGATGGTGTTTTAGCCACTTGAAGTTTTGGGGCCATTGGGGCCCACAACCAACTCAACTCTATACTAAACTCACGTTTTCCCCTTCTTCCTCCTCATTTTTCTGTGACAACTGAGCCAAGGAGAACTCTTATCCTATTCTTCTCACCCTCTCTCCCCTTGCATGCCTATGCAATCCAGCCCAAAGGAAAGATCTGATTTTACCAATCCTTTCTCCTCATCCTTAGATTGCCATTGGTACTGCTTTTGACGGATTCCTCCTGGAACTACCTTCTTCTTCAAGCTTTTCTTCTTGGTTAGAGCTCCTAAAGGTAAGCAATGGCTTCCCTCTTTTAAACTTGGGTTTGTTTGGTCTCTTAGAGCTTCTTCTTCATGCATGCAAGGAGATTCTTGGAGAACTACTTTCTTTTACAAAATGTTGGGTTTCTTTTGAGATGTTTTTCATGGGCTTTTGTAGCTTGAAGGTTGTGTTGTGGGAGGAGATTTCTTGGAGTGTTTTAGGAACCATTTGGACTATAGGCAAGTGAATAAATTAATATTGGAATGCATGCAACTGAACTTGTGTTTCTTTTTCAAAGTTTGATGTGAAATTTCTATTTCATCGATTCATTTTCTTTGGCTATGCAAGGTGGATTTCCTAAGGGTTCTTGTGTTTCAGAATATGTTCAGATTTCTACAATGTTTTAATATTCAGTTGTTTTTAGATTTTTTCAAATTTTGTGTTCAGTCTATATTCAGATTTCTGTAGGGTTTTGGTTGCCCATGATGACCTGGAGAAGTTGGTCTTTGGGTTGTTTTACAAGGGTGGAAACTTATTTAGTTAAAATTTTGTGTTTAGTACTGATGTTAATATCTGGTTCTGTTCTTGCTCAATTCTTCCTTCTCTTGTTCAAATTGTTCAAGGGATGAGACATTTTGTTTGGTGTTGAATGGAATTTAGCTAGAGAGGTTCAGGGAAATTCTATTTTCATGAGGTAGAAACACTGGAAATGAAGGAAGAAGAGTAGAGTCAGAAGTTTGCAAGAAGAGCAGAGGAATCTGCAACTGATGAGCTCAGCCAGTGGGTTGTCCGCTCGACCGGACATGGCCCCGCTCAAGTGAACAAGCCACTGCCTGGTGAAGGGCAAGACAAAAGCTCACCCGCTCGATCGAGCTTTGGGCCCGCTCGAGTGGATGTTTCCCCGCTCGAACTGACTTGGGCTTTGTCCTGGGTCTACATTCTGCACACTATTTCTCTGTTTTGAGGTGCAAACCTCCCCTAAGGACTTAATTATATTTAGAAATGGAGAAGTTGAATCCAAAACAATTGTAATATGGAAATTGTGAAGAAATAAGGAAAATAAGGAGATCCTCTATAATTGAGTTACCCGGGAAATTCATTAGACTTTATCGAAGTCTTGCGGTGCACTCGAAGACATCAAATGCCGGATAACGTCAGAGGCATCAAATTTTTCTTATAAAACTACATTTGGACTTTGAGTGCGCATCGAAACGGCCCTGGGTAAACCATTCCAACCCAATTAATTATTTCATTCCAGATTTGGAAATTTTATATATTTTTGTATAAATTAATTTTACGAATAGCTTTGTGTTGTTCGTTTGTTACAAACCTTCGGTAAGGCTACTCGTCCGTTTCGATTCTGTGTGTTCATTTATGTTTTGCTCAGAGTAGTCCTTTATCAATTTGAAATTTGTTTATTTGGTTCGAATTATGTTTTGTCCAGATTTTCGTTTCGTCAGCACCACTAAGCTTGGGTAGCTTTGTCGAGCTAATCACCCGGCTTAGGATCCTCAAATATTTTGGCAACTGCATTTTCGATACTTTGTTTGTTTGTTATCCGTTCCACGGTGGACTTTGTTTGACACCCATCTATATTGGGTTATTTATGTATTATTCGTTTGCTCCAACCATTTTATTGCGACGGTTATTCTGATTGCTCTTATTACTTCGGTAATAGGATAACACAGCTCCATGTGGGTTGCCATTGTTTTCATTCGATTCTCAGCTTTCTTTAATAATGTTCTCAATTGCTAATCCTTGAAATTTATTATTTTTTCTTCTTAACTCATCATTATTTATGTTCAACTTTCAAATGCACTTTTATGGTTTTAAATGTGACTTGATAAATACTTGTGTATCTTATTTGCTTCATTCACCTGACAGGCCATCGTGCCTGATGTTTTATTGTTTGATGCCAGATTTTGACCCCGTTGCCCACGAGGCGAAGCGAGCAGAGGAGGTAGTAGAGCCTCCGGTTGGATGAGAGTGGCAGCCCGACGATGTCATCTAAACATCGGGTTGGATTATGAGACTCGCATAATATTTTGGGGTTGACCATCATCATCTTTTGCGAACATGATACTTTAGCCTTTGTTGGCTTTATTTTGGGAATTGTATAACTTTAACTTAATTTTGGTAATGTAAAACTTAAACCTTAACTTTGGGGTTTGCTTATGAATATTTATCACTTTGACATGAGTTTTGTATATGTTTAGCAACTTTTGGACTTAGATTTCTGTTTGCTACACGCTTCCGCATATCTATTCGTTCTTATGTGATTGATTGTTGTGGATCTTGTGAATCCTCACTGCGGAAATCTGTGGAAAACCAACGCGAGCGGGCAAAATTTTCTGGCTCACAACGTTGCAGCCCCAAATTAGGGACTTGGTTGGCTCAGTCTCGGTCCGTGGGCATGACACTTATGAATTCCCAGAATTCCAAATGCTAGATAAGGGTTGAGCATTTGGAATTCTACTTTCGATGGCAGCATTTGGAATTCTCAAAAGATCCAGACTCAACAAATATTACACCACCGTTAGACCCCGACCCAAACCAATGCGATTAGTGTGTGATTAGTACGTGTTTAGTCCTAAGTGGGTTTAGTTATCGTTGGGTTAAAAGTAATTAGTTTAGCCTTGGACATAGCTTTGGGAGTTTTGAGAACACTTAGTATTAGTTAGACACACTCGGAAAGGCCCGAGTGCACGTGTAAGTTTGGGAAGATCGTATCGGTTTCCATGTGATTGCGATTTTGATTTCATTCGAATGATTTTTCTATGAGTTACAACTTTCGTTTTAAGGTCATTCATGTTTGAAGCCCAAAAACCCAAGTTTTGGCCCAAAGAGGGTAAAAGTGTCTTTTATGCACAAATCTGGACATAATTTTCGAGATCTTAAAATCATGTCAAAAATATACTTTTTGGAAACTAGATATTTCGACGATCGTTTTATCCTTCTTCGTCGAAATCATTCGAGGCCCACAAGATCATGTTTTCGTCGTTTCAAAGTTCAAGTTAATCGGGCCCCACTTGCTAAGGTTTTAAGCTAAACCCTCATCTCTTTCATTCACTTTACCAAATCTCTGCAATTTCTTAACCTAGGGCAAGGAAACCCTTTTTCTCTTCCTCTTCATTTCCTCTTGCATGCTTTAGCTAGAGAGCTCCAAAAAGAATTCCAAAATCATCATCTTCTTCCTCTCCTTGCAAGCTCTCTATCAATACAAGTTTCTTGGAGCTTCTTGTGGAACAAGCTCTACATTTTCTTCATTCCTTCTTGTGTGGCCATTTCTAGGTAAGAGCTCCAACCCATGTTTTTCATGAAGTATTTTGGTTCCTTAAAGATCATGTTTTTCATGCTTACAAACCCTTTTGTTAAAATGGGTTCTTTGTTTCCATTTTGTTTGAGTTTTGAGTGGATTTTTCTTGGGTTTCCTTGTAGTGTGGGAATAGCTTGAGTGAAGTGCTTGAGAAGGAGTAATTTAGCATTGGTCAAGGAAAGTAATCTCTCTAGGAAATGATGCATGTGTATTTTGATTTCGTTGTATTTTAGAAATTGTGCATATAAACTTGTCTATGAACTTCATGATCTTGTTTTCTTGTGGATTGGATGTTTGAAATGGTGAGAAATGAACCCTTGGCGAGCATGAAGGCTCAAGGGATTGTATGTGATTGATGGATGAGAAGAAGGAGAAAAATGTAGTGGAAGATGTGCAAGAGAAAGGAAATTTCTGCACTCAGCGAGCACAAGCAGCAGCTTGTCCGCTCGTGCGACCCTTGGGTCCGCTAGAGCGACCAAGCCTCTGTTTGGCCCGAGCACAGACACAGAGCCGTCCGGTCGAGCGCACCTTATATCCGCTCGAGCGAACTGTCTCACTCGAGCGAAGTGTCATCACCTTATAAAGTTCGCTCGAGCGAAGCTGCCAGATTCAGGAAGAAGAATTTATTTCATTTCTGTATTTTCTTGAAGGTTGAGAAACTAGACTATGTTAAGGGTATTGACTTGACATTGTGTAAATGGTACTTCGAAATGCAACCCAACTTCGGGGACACCAATTCTTGTATAGTCCGACATTTGGGGTCCCAATTACACAAAGGTCAATTAGCAGCCTTAACACATGCTTGTCAGATTTCGTGTTTGAATTCCGTTTTGGTACGATAAGTATCATCGTGTACTAGTTTTGGATTTCAAGTATAAGCTTGTTTTGAAGGATTGTTTCAAGAAAAAGGGGATCACTTCCTAAGCGTGTTATGCATATTAATTATGCCTTTGCTAGTCGTGTTCATCGTGTTTTGATAAGTGATTTCCCCCTTTTTACCTCGACATGTTTTGATAGTGTTTCGCGTGTTTTGTGCATTCATGAATTAAGTAAACACCACTGAGCTTGGACTGCCCTTTCAGTTTGATCCACTGTCTGGGGGTCCTTAAACATGTGGACTGTCTGCAGACTGGTCGTGTATTTATTACACATCGTGCGTGTCCGGTTCCGCAGCAGGAATTCCCGTCTTTGTGGGAAATCGTGTCGTGCCTATATTATGTATATCGTGCTTGTCGCGACCCCGGACCGGAAATCCCCACGAAGGAACCGATCTGGAGTCGGGACATTTGTGGTGATTAACCACTGCATCTGTTTAAATGATAACAACATACATTTTTTTCAATTTCCCACAGGTGTCCGCGGTGAGGATATCACAACCATCAATGAATATTTCTTTTAAATGCGGAAGCGTGTAGCAAATCAAATAGTCAAACCATCCTTGGTCATCAAGACAATAACACAAGTCTAAATACTGTATCAGAATGAGCAATGATCTATAGCATGTTACCCAAGTAAGTTAAAGTTATACAATTAACATTTAATTACATTTTCCCAAAAATAGAGACCAACAAAGGCCAATATAACAAAATACCAATCAAAAGAATGGTTAAACAGTTCCCCAAAATGTAAAGTCTCTCAGAACCATCAAACGTCTACATGACGTCATCGGCTCGCCACTCAACCAACTGCTGCGGTTCTACGACCGCCTCCTCAAGCTCCTCCTCGGGATAACCGACAACGGGACCTGAGTACCAAAGAGTAGGTCAAACACGACGGTTTGGCAAATGGAGGAAATACAATGACAATAAGAAAATACATGAATTTACCTTCAAAACATGTAAACCTGTTCAAATAACAATTGCTATGAACGAGATAAAACATTTATTCATTTATAAGAATGAGATGTAAAACATGTAAGGTGACCAAGGAAACGGGAAACAAGCAAGATGGCAACCACACGAAGCTAAGTCCTATATCACTAAAGTGATAGAGCAATAACTAGGCACTGATCTCAGTCACTCGAGGTGAGGAGAAACAGTGGATCTCAAATGACTACATATACATATACAATACTATACATGACCACGGTAGCGAGCCGGGCATCGGGGACCACAGTAGCAATCTGCGGCATCGGGACAAGACCACGGTAATGACCGGGTAGCGGGATCCAAACTGCAGCTGGCGGGACAAGAGGGGGATCTCCAAGTCGGTGGATCAGACCAACATGGTTATCCAAGCTTAGTGGTGCCGACTCATAGGTCAAATACAATCGAGACAAATGCAAGTAAATCAAGTACAAATACATAATTAAACGGGAAAGACAGGGGTGCGCAAGGGCACACTATCAAATCAAGTGGTGCAATGCACTTCAAGACAAGTAACCATTTCAAGTGTATAACAATGCTTTCGGGAAAACAAGACATGTAGTGTAAATCTCGGGATTAGTAAAGTATAGTAAACAATTGACATTTCGGGAAAATATCTATCTGAAGCGAATAGGGACCCCGTCTGTCGATCTAATAACAATTTGGTACTCTTTGAGTTTGGGGACATTCCGGGCTCCTTTACACTTCAGATTTTCAAAACTTCGGATGAAATCTTTGTGATATGGTTTCTTCCTCAAATGGCCTCATACAATGCCTAATTAAACCTCCTTGATATAGAGGGGTTCCCAAAGAATAGTCCCAATGCGTTGAAACAGTTGAACATCGTCCCAAACATAGCCTATGCCAGACGAACCGCATCGCTCGTGCGGACTGGAGGGTTCGCTCGAGCGAGTCGCTCTCTGGGATGATTGTCTGGGTGGGTTCGCTCGAGCGAATTTAGATCGCTTGAGCGAACTCATTGGGTCGAGCGATTATTTAAATGCGTTCGAGCGATCAACTCACTGGAATGAGTTCTGGGATGACCGCTCGAGCGAAAAAGGGTGCGCTCGAGCGACCAAGCTACTGGAATGCTCCAACCCCTTTCTGGACAGGTCGCTCGAGCGAAGTGTCATAGTCGCTCGAGCGAACTGTCCAGAAACAGATTCCGGACCAGTTCAGCTCCTCTCTATTTCTTCCTTTTTTACAACCTCCTTTTTTCCCTTCTTACACATCAAATGAGGAGTCTAAAACCCCATTCCAACTACCTCAAATCTCTAACAATATCCATCCCATTCTCCTCCATCAACAATACCTTCAATACAGGGAAAAAGGGAGAAGGAAACCATTTCACAACATATACATTTGAAACAAAACAGAAGACATTCAATGCTATGAACTACCACTTCTCTATGATCATAAATGTGCCATTAATACTCTATCATGCGCATTCATCTCAAAACAAAACATTAAATGTGCATTAATGGAAAATATCCAAAATCAATGAAAGCTTTGGAAAATCATTCATCCACTTGCCTTAGGTCTTCTAACAATGCAATCAAGCTCTACAAGTCCTTCCAAGACAATGGTTCAAGCTACAAGGAAGATCCCAAAATAAACCCTAAAAGAGTCAAACATTGAAATAGCAAGGAAACCTTCCAATAATAAAGGTGAAGCTTCCCTAGAGCTAGAGGAACACAAATCTAGAAGATGAAGGGGGTTACTTACTTGCAAGATCCTCTAATGGCAATGGTAAGCTCAAGAAATTCTTGTAATGGTTGGTTTGCTCCACAAAAGCTATTGAAAGAAAGCTCTCAAGGAGATGAAGAAGATGATGGCCTCTAATCTCCTCTTGGTGCAAGTTTGGGAGTGGATTGAGTGATGGAAAGCAAGAAGAAGAAAGAGTTGCTCACAAAACCCTAGTTTTCTCTCTTGTGCTGGAAAATGAAAATGGGAGGGGAGGGTCTCCTCTTGTAGTAAGTGAGGAGTGGGCTCCACCACTAACAATCCAATTAGGCTGAAATCATCTCTCTCGGGACCTCAGATTAATTCGACGAAGAAGGAAGAAATGATCGTCGAAATATCTAGTTTCCAAAAAGTATAGGTTTCGCGGGTTTCGGGAATATCAAATTTTGGGTACAGATTTTGTGTGCAATGATTGTTTTGCCCTCAAGGCCAAGAATTCGGGTTTCGGGATCTCAAACGGGGACAGGATCAACATGAAAGTTGAAGGAATTAACAATACCAATAAAACGGGATTAAAACCATGAATGCAAAATCTCCGATAAATCCTCAATCAAATGAAATGTCATGAAAAGGAACCCCCAAAGGGTCCTACGAATACAAAGCAATCAAAATACCCCAAAACTAATATCAAAAGCTATTCCAAACCCAACTTCGCCAAAACCACTAATCAAGCTTAGCACTAACACCCAACTTAATTAGCACTGATCGGGTTCACTCGGGTCGGGGTCTTACATCCTCCACCCCTTAGGGCATTTGGTCCTCCAAATGAAATATAAGACTCACCTCTGGTAGAAGATGTGGGTATTTCTTCTGAACTTGATTTCGTAATTCCCATGTTGCCTCTTCGGGTCCTTGGTTCTCCCATAGCACCTTTACCCACTGAATAGTCCGTGTCCTCAACTCTTGTTCCTTTATATCGATGATCTCAACGGGCTTCTCCACAGGTAGCATCTTCTCTGATCTCCAATGGCTCGTGCCGGAGTACATGTGAAGGATCGGGGACATACTTCTTCAACATAAACACATGGAAAACGTTGTGTACGCCAGATAGCTCAGGTGGTAAGGCTAGTCTATAAGCCACGTCACCAATCTTGCTCACAATGTCATATGATCCAATGTATCTCCGCGACAACTTGCCCTTCTGTCCAAATCTCAAGGTTCCCCTTGTAGGTGACACTTTCAGGAAAACCGTATCTCCTTCCTTGAACTGTAGATCTCTGCGGTGGGAGTCTGCATAGCTCTTCTGTCTACTCCGGGACACTTTCAGCCGTTCTTGAATCAACTTGATCTTGTCACTGGTCTCACTAACAATAGTCGGTCCATGGAAACTGCGAGTGCCAACTTCTTCCCAACATACAGGTGTCCTACACCTTCTGCCATACAAAGCCTCAAAAGGTGTCATCCCAATGCTCGAATGGTAGCTGTTGTTGTAAGCGAACTCACACAACGGTAGAGTCTCATCCCACTGAGTCTTGAAATCTAACACACAAGCACAGAGCATATCCTCAAGAGTCTGAATCGTTCTCTTTGATTGACCATCTGTCTGAGGGTGATAAGCTGTGTTGAACTGTAATCTCGTACCCATAGACTCATGCAATGTCTTCCAGAACCTCGAGATGAATCTGTTGTCTCTGTCGGAAATGATAGAAACTGGCTGCCCATGTCGACTGACGATCTCGCTGACAAACAACTCTGCTAAAGGTAGCATGTGCATTTTCTTCCCTGTCTTCATAGCAAGGAAATGCGCTGACTTGGTGAGACGGTCTACAGTGACCCATATCGCATCGTTGCCTCTACTAGTCCTCGGTAATCCCGAAATAAAGTCCATGGTAATGTTCTCCCACTTCCATTCCGGGATCTCTAATGGCTGTAACAATCCTGGAGGCCTCTGATGCTCTGCTTTAATCAACTGACAGGTCATGCAACGGGAGACAAATGCTGCAATCTCTCTCTTCATATTGTTCCACCAAAATCTGCCCTTCAAGTTCTGATACATCTTCGTGCTGCCTGGATGCATACAGTACTTTGTGCTATGAGCCTCAGCCATGATGTCATTCCTCAAGTCTTCAAGGTTAGGCACACACAGACGGTCACGGTAGTACAAAACTCCATCAACAACATGAAAATCAGGACGTTCTGCTACATGCTCTGAAATCTTGGCCAACTCTGGATCTTGCAACTGACTATCCTTGATCTTCTGAATGAAAGAAGGTTCTGACACTGTCATGTTAGCCAACAAAACACCCTTCCTTAGTGGCTGAAGATCTAAACTCAATTCTTCAAATTGCTCAAAGATACAAGTGCCACTTAGATTTACCAAGCCTACACATTTCCTGCTCAAGGCATCGGCAACTACATTGGCCTTCCCCGGGTGGTACTTGATTGGAAAATCATAGTCCTTGATATATTCCATCCATCTTCTCTGCCTCATGTTCAATTCCTTCTGAGAAAACAAGTACTGTAAGCTGCGGTGATCGGAGTGAACTTCGAACTGCTCTCCATAGAGGTAATGTCTCCACATTTTCAACGAGAAAACAACCGCTGCTAACTCCAGGTCATGGGTGGCATAGTTCTTCTCATGATCTTTCAACTGTCGAGATCCATATGCTATCACTTTTCCCTCTTGCATCAACACACAACCAAGTCCAACATTCGAAGCATCGGTAAAAATGGTAAAACCGCCGCTCCCGGATGGCAAAGTAAGGACTGGTGTTGTAGTCAATCTCTTCTTTAGCTCTTGGAAACTCTCTTCACACTGATCTGTCCATACATATGGTGCATTCTTCCTTGTCAACCTTGTCAAAGGTGACGCAATCGACGAAAAACCTTGCACAAACCTCCGGTAATAACCTGCCAATCCCAGAAAACTTCTGATCTCTGTTGCATTCTTCGGTCTCTCCCAACTCATAACTGCTTCAATCTTGGACGGATCCACTGACAAACCTTCCTTGGAGATAATGTGCCCCAAAAATGCTACTTGCTCCAACCAAAATTCACACTTGTTGAGCTTCGCATACAGCTGGTTCTTTCTTAAGAGTTGCAATGCTATTCTCAAGTGCTCTTCATGCTCTTCTCTGGTCTTGGAGTACACCAAAATGTCATCTATGAACACCACTACAAACTGATCTAGATACTCTGCAAATATCTTGTTCATCAACGCCATGAACACTGCCGGTGCATTAGTCAACCCAAATGGCATCACTAGGAACTCATAGTGGCCATATCTTGTCCGGAAAGCTATTTTCAACACATCTGCTTCTCTAACTCTCAACTGATGGTAATCGGATCTTAAATCAATCTTCGAGAAGTATGATGCACCTTGCAATTGATCAAACAATTCATCTATTCTTGGCAATGGGTATTTGTTCTTGATGGTCATTTGATTCAATCTCCTGTAATCTATACACATTCTCATCGAACCATCCTTCTTCTTGACAAACAAGACTGGAGCTCCCCATGGTGAAACACTCGGTCTCACAAAACCTTTGTCCAACAACTCTTGTAACTGAGTCTTCAACTCTCCCAACTCTGCTGGAGCCATTCTATATGGTGCAATAGATATCGGAGCGGTCCCTGGTAATAACTCAATGGTGAAATCAATCTCTCTGATAGGTGGTAAACCTGGAATCTCCTCCGGAAAAACATTCGGGAATTCCCAAACAATTGGGATCTCCTCCACCCCTTGGGACTGTTTATCCTCAGCGATAAACGCCAAATAAGCTTCACAACCACTACTCAAAAGTCTATCAGCCTTCAATGCTGAGACAAACCCTGCACGAGGACTCCTCCTCTCTCCCTGAAACAACACCCCTGCTGGTGTCTCATCTAACTTGAAAGTCAGGGTCTTATGGAAACAATCCATTGTGGCATGGTATCCTGCCAGCCAATCCATCCCTAGGATGACATCAAAATCGAACATCTCTAATAGAATGAGATCTGCGGTTAAAACCACTTCTCCTATCTAGACTGTGCAACTAGGATAATATGCACTACAAATAATTTGTTTGCCTACTGGGGTTGCCACAGTCAAAATAAACTCAAGTTCTCTAGCATGCATATCAATCAACTTAGCAAATTCATGGGATAAGAATGAATGGGTAGAACCAGGGTCAAATAAAATCTTAGCTTTTATCCCACAAACAAGAAGTGTACCTTCCACTACATTTCCCGCTGCTTCTACATCTACTCTATTGACCCCGTAGAATTGGCCTCGGTGCTGTGGCCTATTCTGTGCCTGTTGTGGCCTGCCTGGTGGTTCATTTCTATGTTGTTACGGTGCACGCTGCTGTCCTTGCTGATGACGGGCCTGCTGCTGTGGTGGTGCTTGTTGCTGTAGTGGCCTTGCCTGATTCTGAACAACAATTGCATTCTGCGGTGCTGGTGGTTGTTGTGCCCCTTGCTGCTGCTGCTGGTTCTGCCTATTCTGCCTTGGACAGTCTCTCATCTGATGGGCCATGGAGCCACATCTGAAACATGCTCCTGTGAGTGTACGACACTGTGCATTCTCATGGTTCTTCCCACAATGGGTACAAACCAATGGACCCTGTACATTCGGTTATGTCCTCTGTCTCTTGTTCTGGTGGTTCCTTTGCTGGTGGTTCTGCTGCTGAGCTTGTCCCTTGCCTTGGACTCTGAGGATCTTGTTATGAGAGTTCTCAAACTTGTAGGCCCTCTTGACTGCCTCATCAAAGGTAGCAGGTGGTACCACTCCGGTGGCATCCCTCTCAATGAAAAGGTTGAGTCCCTCAAAGAATTTAGCAATTTTCTTCTCCACCGTATCTACCAATTCCGGGGCATATCTGGACAGTCTCTCAAACTTGGTGAGATATTCCAAGACTGTCATACTCCCTTGCACCAGCTGTTGAAATTCTATGGCCTTTTGCTTCTTGATATGAGTAGGTACATATTTTTCATGAAATTGCCTCTTGAAGTTTGCCCACACTTCTGCATCAGTCATGGTTCTGTATTCTTCCCTCGCCGTCTTCCACCATCTGTCTGCTGTGCCAACGAAAAGGGATGATGCTAGCTTAACCCTATCTCCTCCTGTACACTGAAAAATCTCAAAGATGTTCTCTGTGTGTTCCAACCAGTCATCTGCAGCCAAAGGATCTTCTTCCCCAAGAAATTCTTTCGGAGCTCTCTTCCGAAATCGTTCAAACAAGGCATTAGGATCATGTTGCCTCTAGTTTATGACTATAGCTGGTTGGGGTTGAACCGATTCCGGTCTCCTCCGTAGGACCTCATGCCTTTGCATTTCTGCCATCTCCTGAGCATGATCCTCTTCCCTCTTGAGCATCTGTTCTTGCAATCTAGCTTGGTTCTCATTGGCTTGACGTTGCTGGTCAAGCATTGCTTGCATCATTTCCTGAAACTGGTTTGGTGGGTTGTTCTCAACCATATCCTCTTCTACTAGCCCTGTGTGATCACTGTTACTGCCAGAAGGAATGCCATTCACTGTTCTCTTACGGGGAGGCATGATGCTGCAAAACAATTTGTTAGCACATAATAATATAAAGGGTCACACATTGCTCACACGATACTAACTAACGAAAGATCTAACGAATCCTCGCCACGTCCTTAGGATTTCTAGTTTCTTTTAATTGCTTGAAACACGTCTCGCTCTGATACCAGTCTGTCGTGACCCCGGACCGAAAATCCCCACGAAGGAACCGATCCGAAGTCGGGACATTTCTGGTGATTAACCACCACATCTGTTTAAATGATAACAACATACATTTTTTTTCAATTTCCCACAGGTGTCCACGGTGAGGATATCACAACCATCAATGAATATTTCTTTTAAATGCAGAAGCCTGTAGCAAATCAAATAGTCAAACCATCCTTGGTCATCAAGACAATAACACAAGTCTAAATACTGTATCAGAATGAGCAATGATCTATAGCATGTTACCCAAGTAAGTTAAAGTTATACAATTAACATTTAATTACATTTTCCCAAAAATAAAGGCCAACAAAGGCCAATATAACAAAATACCAATCATAAGAATGGTTAAACAGTTCCCCAAAATGTAAAGTCTCTCAGAACCATCAAACGTCTACATGACGTCATCGGCTCGCCACTCAACCAACTGCTGCGGTTCTACGACCGCCTCCTCAAGCTCCTCCTCGGGATAACCGACAACGGGACCTGAGTACCAAAGAGTAGGTCAAACACGACGGTTTGGCAAATGGAGGAAATACAATGACAATAAGAAAATACATGAATTTACCTTCAAAACATGTAAACCTGTTCAAATAACAATTGCTATGAACGAGATAAAACATTTATTCATTTATAAGAATGAGATGTAAAACATGTAAGGTGACCAAGGAAACGGGAAACAAGCAAGATGGCAACCACACGAAGCTAAGTCCTATATCACTAAAGTGATAGAGCAATAACTAGGCACTGATCTCAGTCACTCGAGGTGAGGAGAAACAGTGGATCTCAAATGACTACATATACATATACAATACTATACATGACCACGGTAGCGAGCCGGGCATCGGGGACCACAGTAGCAATCTGCGGCATCGGGACAAGACCACGGTAATGACCGGGTAGCGGGATCCAAACTGCAGCTGGCGGGACAAGAGGGGGATCTCCAAGTCGGTGGATCAGACCAACATGGTTATCCAAGCTTAGTGGTGCCGACTCATAGGTCAAATACAATCGAGACAAATGCAAGTAAATCAAGTACAAATACATAATTAAACGGGAAAGACAGGGGTGCGCAAGGGCACACTATCAAATCAAGTGGTGCAATGCACTTCAAGACAAGTAACCATTTCAAGTGTATAACAATGCTTTCGGGAAAACAAGACATGTAGTGTAAATCTCGGGATTAGTAAAGTATAGTAAACAATTGACATTTCGGGAAAATATCTATCTGAAGCGAATAGGGACCCCGTCTGTCGATCTAATAACAATTTGGTACTCTTTGAGTTTGGGGACATTCCGGGCTCCTTTACACTTCAGATTTTCAAAACTTCGGATGAAATCTTTGTGATATGGTTTCTTCCTCAAATGGCCTCATACAATGCCTAATTAAACCTCCTTGATATAGAGGGGTTCCCAAAGAATAGTCCCAATGCGTTGAAACAGTTGAACATCGTCCCAAACATAGCCTATGCCAGACGAACCGCATCGCTCGTGCGGACTGGAGGGTTCGCTCGAGCGAGTCGCTCTCTGGGATGATTGTCTGGGTGGGTTCGCTCGAGCGAATTTAGATCGCTTGAGCGAACTCATTGGGTCGAGCGATTATTTAAATGCGTTCGAGCGATCAACTCACTGGAATGAGTTCTGGGATGACCGCTCGAGCGAAAAAGGGTGCGCTCGAGCGACCAAGCTACTGGAATGCTCCAACCCCTTTCTGGACAGGTCGCTCGAGCGAAGTGTCATAGTCGCTCGAGCGAACTGTCCAGAAACAGATTCCGGACCAGTTCAGCTCCTCTCTATTTCTTCCTTTTTTACAACCTCCTTTTTTCCCTTCTTACACATCAAATGAGGAGTCTAAAACCCCATTCCAACTACCTCAAATCTCTAACAATATCCATCCCATTCTCCTCCATCAACAATACCTTCAATACAGGGAAAAAGGGAGAAGGAAACCATTTCACAACATATACATTTGAAACAAAACAGAAGACATTCAATGCTATGAACTACCACTTCTCTATGATCATAAATGTGCCATTAATACTCTATCATGCGCATTCATCTCAAAACAAAACATTAAATGTGCATTAATGGAAAATATCCAAAATCAATGAAAGCTTTGGAAAATCATTCATCCACTTGCCTTAGGTCTTCTAACAATGCAATCAAGCTCTACAAGTCCTTCCAAGACAATGGTTCAAGCTACAAGGAAGATCCCAAAATAAACCCTAAAAGAGTCAAACATTGAAATAGCAAGGAAACCTTCCAATAATAAAGGTGAAGCTTCCCTAGAGCTAGAGGAACACAAATCTAGAAGATGAAGGGGGTTACTTACTTGCAAGATCCTCTAATGGCAATGGTAAGCTCAAGAAATTCTTGTAATGGTTGGTTTGCTCCACAAAAGCTATTGAAAGAAAGCTCTCAAGGAGATGAAGAAGATGATGGCCTCTAATCTCCTCTTGGTGCAAGTTTGGGAGTGGATTGAGTGATGGAAAGCAAGAAGAAGAAAGAGTTGCTCACAAAACCCTAGTTTTCTCTCTTGTGCTGGAAAATGAAAATGGGAGGGGAGGGTCTCCTCTTGTAGTAAGTGAGGAGTGGGCTCCACCACTAACAATCCAATTAGGCTGAAATCATCTCTCTCGGGACCTCAGATTAATTCGACGAAGAAGGAAGAAATGATCGTCGAAATATCTAGTTTCCAAAAAGTATAGGTTTCGCGGGTTTCGGGAATATCAAATTTTGGGTACAGATTTTGTGTGCAATGATTGTTTTGCCCTCAAGGCCAAGAATTCGGGTTTCGGGATCTCAAACGGGGACAGGATCAACATGAAAGTTGAAGGAATTAACAATACCAATAAAACGGGATTAAAACCATGAATGCAAAATCTCCGATAAATCCTCAATCAAATGAAATGTCATGAAAAGGAACCCCCAAAGGGTCCTACGAATACAAAGCAATCAAAATACCCCAAAACTAATATCAAAAGCTATTCCAAACCCAACTTCGCCAAAACCACTAATCAAGCTTAGCACTAACACCCAACTTAATTAGCACTGATCGGGTTCACTCGGGTCGGGGTCTTACATCCTCCACCCCTTAGGGCATTTGGTCCTCCAAATGAAATATAAGACTCACCTCTGGTAGAAGATGTGGGTATTTCTTCTGAACTTGATTTCGTAATTCCCATGTTGCCTCTTCGGGTCCTTGGTTCTCCCATAGCACCTTTACCCACTGAATAGTCCGTGTCCTCAACTCTTGTTCCTTTATATCGATGATCTCAACGGGCTTCTCCACAGGTAGCATCTTCTCTGATCTCCAATGGCTCGTGCCGGAGTACATGTGAAGGATCGGGGACATACTTCTTCAACATAAACACATGGAAAACGTTGTGTACGCCAGATAGCTCAGGTGGTAAGGCTAGTCTATAAGCCACGTCACCAATCTTGCTCACAATGTCATATGATCCAATGTATCTCCGCGACAACTTGCCCTTCTGTCCAAATCTCAAGGTTCCCCTTGTAGGTGACACTTTCAGGAAAACCGTATCTCCTTCCTTGAACTGTAGATCTCTGCGGTGGGAGTCTGCATAGCTCTTCTGTCTACTCCGGGACACTTTCAGCCGTTCTTGAATCAACTTGATCTTGTCACTGGTCTCACTAACAATAGTCGGTCCATGGAAACTGCGAGTGCCAACTTCTTCCCAACATACAGGTGTCCTACACCTTCTGCCATACAAAGCCTCAAAAGGTGTCATCCCAATGCTCGAATGGTAGCTGTTGTTGTAAGCGAACTCACACAACGGTAGAGTCTCATCCCACTGAGTCTTGAAATCTAACACACAAGCACAGAGCATATCCTCAAGAGTCTGAATCGTTCTCTTTGATTGACCATCTGTCTGAGGGTGATAAGCTGTGTTGAACTGTAATCTCGTACCCATAGACTCATGCAATGTCTTCCAGAACCTCGAGATGAATCTGTTGTCTCTGTCGGAAATGATAGAAACTGGCTGCCCATGTCGACTGACGATCTCGCTGACAAACAACTCTGCTAAAGGTAGCATGTGCATTTTCTTCCCTGTCTTCATAGCAAGGAAATGCGCTGACTTGGTGAGACGGTCTACAGTGACCCATATCGCATCGTTGCCTCTACTAGTCCTCGGTAATCCCGAAATAAAGTCCATGGTAATGTTCTCCCACTTCCATTCCGGGATCTCTAATGGCTGTAACAATCCTGGAGGCCTCTGATGCTCTGCTTTAATCAACTGACAGGTCATGCAACGGGAGACAAATGCTGCAATCTCTCTCTTCATATTGTTCCACCAAAATCTGCCCTTCAAGTTCTGATACATCTTCGTGCTGCCTGGATGCATACAGTACTTTGTGCTATGAGCCTCAGCCATGATGTCATTCCTCAAGTCTTCAAGGTTAGGCACACACAGACGGTCACGGTAGTACAAAACTCCATCAACAACACGAAAATCAGGACGTTCTGCTACATGCTCTGAAATCTTGGCCAACTCTGGATCTTGCAACTGACTATCCTTGATCTTCTGAATGAAAGAAGGTTCTGACACTGTCATGTTAGCCAACAAAACACCCTTCCTTAGTGGCTGAAGATCTAAACTCAATTCTTCAAATTGCTCAAAGATACAAGTGCCACTTAGATTTACCAAGCCTACACATTTCCTGCTCAAGGCATCGGCAACTACATTGGCCTTCCCCGGGTGGTACTTGATTGGAAAATCATAGTCCTTGATATATTCCATCCATCTTCTCTGCCTCATGTTCAATTCCTTCTGAGAAAACAAGTACTGTAAGCTGCGGTGATCGGAGTGAACTTCGAACTGCTCTCCATAGAGGTAATGTCTCCACATTTTCAACGAGAAAACAACCGCTGCTAACTCCAGGTCATGGGTGGCATAGTTCTTCTCATGATCTTTCAACTGTCGAGATCCATATGCTATCACTTTTCCCTCTTGCATCAACACACAACCAAGTCCAACATTCGAAGCATCGGTAAAAATGGTAAAACCGCCGCTCCCGGATGGCAAAGTAAGGACTGGTGTTGTAGTCAATCTCTTCTTTAGCTCTTGGAAACTCTCTTCACACTGATCTGTCCATACATATGGTGCATTCTTCCTTGTCAACCTTGTCAAAGGTGACGCAATCGACGAAAAACCTTGCACAAACCTCCGGTAATAACCTGCCAATCCCAGAAAACTTCTGATCTCTGTTGCATTCTTCGGTCTCTCCCAACTCATAACTGCTTCAATCTTGGACGGATCCACTGACAAACCTTCCTTGGAGATAATGTGCCCCAAAAATGCTACTTGCTCCAACCAAAATTCACACTTGTTGAGCTTCGCATACAGCTGGTTCTTTCTTAAGAGTTGCAATGCTATTCTCAAGTGCTCTTCATGCTCTTCTCTGGTCTTGGAGTACACCAAAATGTCATCTATGAACACCACTACAAACTGATCTAGATACTCTGCAAATATCTTGTTCATCAACGCCATGAACACTGCCGGTGCATTAGTCAACCCAAATGGCATCACTAGGAACTCATAGTGGCCATATCTTGTCCGGAAAGCTATTTTCAACACATCTGCTTCTCTAACTCTCAACTGATGGTAATCGGATCTTAAATCAATCTTCGAGAAGTATGATGCACCTTGCAATTGATCAAACAATTCATCTATTCTTGGCAATGGGTATTTGTTCTTGATGGTCATTTGATTCAATCTCCTGTAATCTATACACATTCTCATCGAACCATCCTTCTTCTTGACAAACAAGACTGGAGCTCCCCATGGTGAAACACTCGGTCTCACAAAACCTTTGTCCAACAACTCTTGTAACTGAGTCTTCAACTCTCCCAACTCTGCTGGAGCCATTCTATATGGTGCAATAGATATCGGAGCGGTCCCTGGTAATAACTCAATGGTGAAATCAATCTCTCTGATAGGTGGTAAACCTGGAATCTCCTCCGGAAAAACATTCGGGAATTCCCAAACAATTGGGATCTCCTCCACCCCTTGGGACTGTTTATCCTCAGCGATAAACGCCAAATAAGCTTCACAACCACTACTCAAAAGTCTATCAGCCTTCAATGCTGAGACAAACCCTGCACGAGGACTCCTCCTCTCTCCCTGAAACAACACCCCTGCTGGTGTCTCATCTAACTTGAAAGTCAGGGTCTTATGGAAACAATCCATTGTGGCATGGTATCCTGCCAGCCAATCCATCCCTAGGATGACATCAAAATCGAACATCTCTAATAGAATGAGATCTGCGGTTAAAACCACTTCTCCTATCTAGACTGTGCAACTAGGATAATATGCACTACAAATAATTTGTTTGCCTACTGGGGTTGCCACAGTCAAAATAAACTCAAGTTCTCTAGCATGCATATCAATCAACTTAGCAAATTCATGGGATAAGAATGAATGGGTAGAACCAGGGTCAAATAAAATCTTAGCTTTTATCCCACAAACAAGAAGTGTACCTTCCACTACATTTCCCGCTGCTTCTACATCTACTCTATTGACCCCGTAGAATTGGCCTCGGTGCTGTGGCCTATTCTGTGCCTGTTGTGGCCTGCCTGGTGGTTCATTTCTATGTTGTTACGGTGCACGCTGCTGTCCTTGCTGATGACGGGCCTGCTGCTGTGGTGGTGCTTGTTGCTGTAGTGGCCTTGCCTGATTCTGAACAACAATTGCATTCTGCGGTGCTGGTGGTTGTTGTGCCCCTTGCTGCTGCTGCTGGTTCTGCCTATTCTGCCTTGGACAGTCTCTCATCTGATGGGCCATGGAGCCACATCTGAAACATGCTCCTGTGAGTGTACGACACTGTGCATTCTCATGGTTCTTCCCACAATGGGTACAAACCAATGGACCCTGTACATTCGGTTATGTCCTCTGTCTCTTGTTCTGGTGGTTCCTTTGCTGGTGGTTCTGCTGCTGAGCTTGTCCCTTGCCTTGGACTCTGAGGATCTTGTTATGAGAGTTCTCAAACTTGTAGGCCCTCTTGACTGCCTCATCAAAGGTAGCAGGTGGTACCACTCCGGTGGCATCCCTCTCAATGAAAAGGTTGAGTCCCTCAAAGAATTTAGCAATTTTCTTCTCCACCGTATCTACCAATTCCGGGGCATATCTGGACAGTCTCTCAAACTTGGTGAGATATTCCAAGACTGTCATACTCCCTTGCACCAGCTGTTGAAATTCTATGGCCTTTTGCTTCTTGATATGAGTAGGTACATATTTTTCATGAAATTGCCTCTTGAAGTTTGCCCACACTTCTGCATCAGTCATGGTTCTGTATTCTTCCCTCGCCGTCTTCCACCATCTGTCTGCTGTGCCAACGAAAAGGGATGATGCTAGCTTAACCCTATCTCCTCCTGTACACTGAAAAATCTCAAAGATGTTCTCTGTGTGTTCCAACCAGTCATCTGCAGCCAAAGGATCTTCTTCCCCAAGAAATTCTTTCGGAGCTCTCTTCCGAAATCGTTCAAACAAGGCATTAGGATCATGTTGCCTCTAGTTTATGACTATAGCTGGTTGGGGTTGAACCGATTCCGGTCTCCTCCGTAGGACCTCATGCCTTTGCATTTCTGCCATCTCCTGAGCATGATCCTCTTCCCTCTTGAGCATCTGTTCTTGCAATCTAGCTTGGTTCTCATTGGCTTGACGTTGCTGGTCAAGCATTGCTTGCATCATTTCCTGAAACTGGTTTGGTGGGTTGTTCTCAACCATATCCTCTTCTACTAGCCCTGTGTGATCACTGTTACTGCCAGAAGGAATGCCATTCACTGTTCTCTTACGGGGAGGCATGATGCTGCAAAACAATTTGTTAGCACATAATAATATAAAGGGTCACACATTGCTCACACGATACTAACTAACGAAAGATCTAACGAATCCTCGCCACGTCCTTAGGATTTCTAGTTTCTTTTAATTGCTTGAAACACGTCTCGCTCTGATACCAGTCTGTCGTGACCCCGGACCGAAAATCCCCACGAAGGAACCGATCCGAAGTCGGGACATTTCTGGTGATTAACCACCACATCTGTTTAAATGATAACAACATACATTTTTTTTCAATTTCCCACAGGTGTCCACGGTGAGGATATCACAACCATCAATGAATATTTCTTTTAAATGCAGAAGCCTGTAGCAAATCAAATAGTCAAACCATCCTTGGTCATCAAGACAATAACACAAGTCTAAATACTGTATCAGAATGAGCAATGATCTATAGCATGTTACCCAAGTAAGTTAAAGTTATACAATTAACATTTAATTACATTTTCCCAAAAATAAAGGCCAACAAAGGCCAATATAACAAAATACCAATCATAAGAATGGTTAAACAGTTCCCCAAAATGTAAAGTCTCTCAGAAC
This sequence comes from Cinnamomum chago, assembly GCA_038049695.1. Taxonomy (NCBI): domain Eukaryota; kingdom Viridiplantae; phylum Streptophyta; class Magnoliopsida; order Laurales; family Lauraceae; genus Cinnamomum; species Cinnamomum chago. The sequence goes on from CP142456.1 coordinate 38,420,162, forward strand.
CATCAAACGTCTACATGACGTCATCGGCTCGCCACTCAACCAACTGCTGCGGTTCTACGACCGCCTCCTCAAGCTCCTCCTCGGGATAACCGACAACGGGACCTGAGTACCAAAGAGTAGGTCAAACACGACGGTTTGGCAAATGGAGGAAATACAATGACAATAAGAAAATACATGAATTTACCTTCAAAACATGTAAACCTGTTCAAATAACAATTGCTATGAACGAGATAAAACATTTATTCATTTATAAGAATGAGATGTAAAACATGTAAGGTGACCAAGGAAACGGGAAACAAGCAAGATGGCAACCACACGAAGCTAAGTCCTATATCACTAAAGTGATAGAGCAATAACTAGGCACTGATCTCAGTCACTCGAGGTGAGGAGAAACAGTGGATCTCAAATGACTACATATACATATACAATACTATACATGACCACGGTAGCGAGCCGGGCATCGGGGACCACAGTAGCAATCTGCGGCATCGGGACAAGACCACGGTAATGACCGGGTAGCGGGATCCAAACTGCAGCTGGCGGGACAAGAGGGGGATCTCCAAGTCGGTGGATCAGACCAACATGGTTATCCAAGCTTAGTGGTGCCGACTCATAGGTCAAATACAATCGAGACAAATGCAAGTAAATCAAGTACAAATACATAATTAAACGGGAAAGACAGGGGTGCGCAAGGGCACACTATCAAATCAAGTGGTGCAATGCACTTCAAGACAAGTAACCATTTCAAGTGTATAACAATGCTTTCGGGAAAACAAGACATGTAGTGTAAATCTCGGGATTAGTAAAGTATAGTAAACAATTGACATTTCGGGAAAATATCTATCTGAAGCGAATAGGGACCCCGTCTGTCGATCTAATAACAATTTGGTACTCTTTGAGTTTGGGGACATTCCGGGCTCCTTTACACTTCAGATTTTCAAAACTTCGGATGAAATCTTTGTGATATGGTTTCTTCCTCAAATGGCCTCATACAATGCCTAATTAAACCTCCTTGATATAGAGGGGTTCCCAAAGAATAGTCCCAATGCGTTGAAACAGTTGAACATCGTCCCAAACATAGCCTATGCCAGACGAACCGCATCGCTCGTGCGGACTGGAGGGTTCGCTCGAGCGAGTCGCTCTCTGGGATGATTGTCTGGGTGGGTTCGCTCGAGCGAATTTAGATCGCTTGAGCGAACTCATTGGGTCGAGCGATTATTTAAATGCGTTCGAGCGATCAACTCACTGGAATGAGTTCTGGGATGACCGCTCGAGCGAAAAAGGGTGCGCTCGAGCGACCAAGCTACTGGAATGCTCCAACCCCTTTCTGGACAGGTCGCTCGAGCGAAGTGTCATAGTCGCTCGAGCGAACTGTCCAGAAACAGATTCCGGACCAGTTCAGCTCCTCTCTATTTCTTCCTTTTTTACAACCTCCTTTTTTCCCTTCTTACACATCAAATGAGGAGTCTAAAACCCCATTCCAACTACCTCAAATCTCTAACAATATCCATCCCATTCTCCTCCATCAACAATACCTTCAATACAGGGAAAAAGGGAGAAGGAAACCATTTCACAACATATACATTTGAAACAAAACAGAAGACATTCAATGCTATGAACTACCACTTCTCTATGATCATAAATGTGCCATTAATACTCTATCATGCGCATTCATCTCAAAACAAAACATTAAATGTGCATTAATGGAAAATATCCAAAATCAATGAAAGCTTTGGAAAATCATTCATCCACTTGCCTTAGGTCTTCTAACAATGCAATCAAGCTCTACAAGTCCTTCCAAGACAATGGTTCAAGCTACAAGGAAGATCCCAAAATAAACCCTAAAAGAGTCAAACATTGAAATAGCAAGGAAACCTTCCAATAATAAAGGTGAAGCTTCCCTAGAGCTAGAGGAACACAAATCTAGAAGATGAAGGGGGTTACTTACTTGCAAGATCCTCTAATGGCAATGGTAAGCTCAAGAAATTCTTGTAATGGTTGGTTTGCTCCACAAAAGCTATTGAAAGAAAGCTCTCAAGGAGATGAAGAAGATGATGGCCTCTAATCTCCTCTTGGTGCAAGTTTGGGAGTGGATTGAGTGATGGAAAGCAAGAAGAAGAAAGAGTTGCTCACAAAACCCTAGTTTTCTCTCTTGTGCTGGAAAATGAAAATGGGAGGGGAGGGTCTCCTCTTGTAGTAAGTGAGGAGTGGGCTCCACCACTAACAATCCAATTAGGCTGAAATCATCTCTCTTGGGACCTCGGATTAATTCGACTAAGAAGGAAGAAATGATCGTCGAAATATCTAGTTTCCAAAAAGTATAGGTTTCGCGGGTTTCGGGAATATCAAATTTTGGGTACAGATTTTGTGTGCAATGACTGTTTTGCCCTCAAGGCCAAGAATTCGGGTTTCGGGATCTCAAACGGGGACGGGATCAACATGAAAGTTGAAGGAATTAACAATACCAATAAAACGGGATTAAAACCATAAATGCAAAATCTCTGATAAATCCTCAATCAAATGAAATGTCATGAAAAGGAACCCCCAAAGGGTCCTACTAATACAAAGCAATCAAAATACCCCAAAACTAATATCAAAAGCTATTCCAAACCCAACTTCGCCAAAACCACTAATCAAGCTTAGCACTAACACCTAACTTAATTAGCACTGATCGGGTTCACTCGGGTCGGGGTCTTACAGTGCTTGTCGTGCGTGCTTGTTCTTTTCATTATATAAATGATAGAGAAAGGATGGGCTCTTTGTGGATGATGACTATTCATGATATATTATGTACTCATGCTAGTTTGTTTTAGTATCTCAGTTTCGTATGTATTTTCGAAAATGTATATCAGTCATTGTAGTATTTCAAATCAAGGATTTATTTACAGGTTTTCTTAAAACCTTATTGGTTCATGCTTGCACCTAAATTGATTACCTGCCAAACCGTTGTGTTTGACCCTTGTTTGTTGGTGCCCAGGTGTAGGAGACGTTACCTTTGAGGAGGAGCATCTGGAGGAGGCTTGTGAGCCAACCCCTATGAGAGAGTGGCAGCCCGACGATGTCATCTAGACGTCGGGCAGGTTCTTGAGTCTCGTCACCTTTTTGCCTTGGGGTTCCTTTATTTTTGAGAAGTGTATTGGCCTCTGTTGGCCTCTTATTGGGATGTAACTAACCTTAAATTACTTTTGAGTTAGTCTCATAACTTGAACTAAATTGGGAATGCCATGTTAGCTTCTTTCCTTGATACTATGTCTTGTTATAAATTGTGATAGCACTTAAAGATTTATTGGTGCTTAGCATGATGTGTTTTGCTACATGCTTCCGCAAACTTGATCGTGTGAGTCAGATTCCGCGTGTCTTTAGGAATCCTCACCGCGGGAACCTGTGGGAAAGCAAAATCTTCAATAGTAATTGTAACACAACGCGTCGCGGGCCCGGGGCTCCGTTCCGGGGTCGCGACAACCACCCTACACTTTGTCATTTGCAATAGATTCTGTCAGTTCATCCAACTCATATTCATGGCAATTGCCAAGCTATCACATATATGGATCTTTGAAAACTATATTTGGAAAAAATTAAGGGAATATTCTCAAATTTGAGGCTTGAAATACTATAAAAGAATGTCAAAAGAGATATTACCATTTAACTCTTGTTCACATTTTTTATTCAGTATGCCATTTATTTTGATAACGTCACATCTTTTTTTCCTGTAATGATTAAATTTTATCAATATTTTAAAAATATTAAAGTACATTCCTGACACTGGATGTTTCTAACATAGTTAAGTAATAAATCTTTTTTCCTTTTGCCTTAATTTGTTACTGAGATTTTAAGACAATCAATAAATCTTATTTATTTTATTATTGTTTATGGTAAAGGAACATCACAACAACAAATTCTGGTTTACCATTCAACCGTTGCTTGCCTCTAATCAGTGGTAGATCAAGACAAAAGGAGATTTCTATATGAGTTTTTTGGAGAAATCTATATGAGTTCCCGTTCCCATGCGAATAATCCTATACTCTATCCGTGAGAATGATTATAACTCGTGATTTTGATGCCATGCACCCAAAACGAATGATAAAAATCTACCCATCACATACCATTTCCGTAAATCATTTTAAAAAATGTTTGGTTTTGACTTGCCCGGGTTTGTTAGATCTTGTCTATGGACATGCTTGAATAATCCAATACATTGATCTAATAATTTGATGGCACCCAAATCATATTTTTGCAATTAATAGCTCAGATATATTTCGTCCCGTTTTCCCCCTTTTATGAATAGGAGTCCATTTGTTGAGCGTTTTGCTCTCATTGCCCTCCAAAACACCTAAGGGGCCCACTATACGGTCGATCAGAGTGGACCAGCAAACAAGGACTCCCTAATAGTCATGGGTCACGCACGAGGTTTGGTACACATCCTAATGCATTGGATTGTTGGATCAACTATGCAGTCATTTGCATGCTGAAGATTTACGGGCGCAAAATAATTGGTTAGGATGATGATCCGTTCCTCCATCATGACACAAAGGGTTGTAGTGGAGAGATCGCCATCCCCAACTGGGACCCAAGGTGGGCCCCATAAAGGTTGGCTTGCTCTCACCACCACTGCTCAACTGAGGGGCTCTTTCTATATAGATTATTTTTCATATAACTCCAAAGGTTTATAGGATTTGTAAATAAGCCCCTGAGGTTTGAGTATTTGTAAATAAGCCCCTGACATTTCATTTTAATACCTTCAATGTTCCCAAAATCAATTGTCCTAACGAGAATGACCAACCACCATAAAGTTTGTGTTGAATTTTTATTAAAATGACACCTTTACCCTTACATCCATTAAATAAAAATTACTATATTATATTACAGAAGTAATATTATTTTATCTCGATTCTCATAGAGGTCTCTCTCACTCAATAACTCTCTCATACACATGAAGCCTAATCATTATTTTAAAACTTTCATCAATCTAATGGTGGACCGTGGATGGATTAGATAAATTATAATAAATTATAAGTATGTCATTTTACAAGAATAACTTTATTTTATGTCAATTCTCAACGGTCTCTCACTTAATAATTCTTTAATGCACATGAAGCCTATTCATTATTTTAAAACTTTCATCAATCCAATGGTGGCTTATGGATGGATTAGATCAAAGTACAAGTGTTAATTGTCTCGATGACCAATTTAGATTTAATGAATTAATGAGCTTTGTATTAATAAAAATGAAATTTATGTAAGGTTATTCTCCCCCACTAAATATACTATAGTAACTATTAATGCTACAAGATTTAGAGAAAAACAAGTCCAAGCTTTTGAAAATATACATTTAAGGATAATAGAGAGAAGGGCAACGGTCTCAATTCACTCTAAAAACTTATGACGGTTGGAAGGCTACTGATTTTGGAGACATAGAAGGTATTATAATGAAAGAGTAAGGGCCTATTTACAAATAATAAAACCACAAGGCCTATTTGCAAATCATAGAAACCTTAGGGGGTATATACAAAAAAACTCTTCTATATATTAAAGCAAACCAAAAGAGGATCATATGGAGCACCATGTCATTCCATATATCTAATATTCCTGACCTAAATTCCCGTAATTTATCTCAATCTAATTTTTAACTTTCCTTAACAAACCAATATCTATCCCTCATCCTAAAATCTTTGTATACTAAATAAAGGAATAATGAATCAATCCTAAAATCAAGCATCCTCTATAAATATACTCATTCCTAAAATAAAAAAATCTCTCATTTCTTATTAGAGCTTTTTGTATACTCCCCTAAGGTTTGTAGGATTTGTAAATAGGCCCATGAGGTTTTAGTATTTGTAAACAAGCCCTGGCCTTTTCTTTTTAATGCCTTTTATGTTCCCAAAATCAATATTCCTAATAAGGATGGGCAACTACCATGAGATTTGTGTTGGATTTTTATATAAATGAAGGCTTTGCCCTTACATCCATTTAACAAAAATGGGTATATTATTATTTACAAAAATACCATTATTTTATCTCAACTTCCAATGGTTTCTCCCAATAACTCTCTCATGCCCATTTCCAGGGGTGAAGCCAAGTACAAGGGCCTTGGGACTAAAGCCCCTATCTATATCTGAGAAAAGTTTAAATTCCCCCCTCCCCCTTGCAAATTCTAAAAACTAATATTATATATATATATATTTTTCCCCTTCCCCCAATACTTCTTTTACATATAGCAAAACACCACCCCTTCGCAAATTATAAAATTAATTTTTTTTTACATTCACCCTTTCCCCCAATATTTCTTTTACACCGCCTACATTTACCCTTTTTCCCGAATGTTTCTTTAACATATAGTTAGCCAAATGCCACCCCCTCGCAAATTCTAAAATTAATATTTTTTTTACAATTGCCCGTTCCCCTAGTGTTTCTTTTATGAAGCATAATCATGTATTTTAAAATTTTGATCAATCCAACGGTGGGTCATGTATGGTTTGGATAAATCATAGCCGATCATACATACAGGTGTTGATTGTCGTCATGATCAATTTGGATTTAATGAAATAAGCGATGTATTGATAAAAAAATTATATAGGGTTGTTCTCTCCCACTAAATGCAATTGTTAATGTTACATGATTTATAAAAGAAAAACTTTGAGTCCAAGATTTTGAAATCATGCATATAAGGATAAAAGAGATGGACAAAAGTGTCATTTCGCACTCAAAACGAATGGTGGTTGGAAGACTATTGATTTTGGGGACACGAAAGGTATTGAAATGAAAATGCAGGAACTAATTAAAACCTCGGGAGCCTATTTACAAATCCTACAAACCTTGGGGGATATATATAAAAAGCTCTTCTTATTAAGATACTCATTCATGTTACTTTTGTTGGAAGTAGGTGGGCCTCCTGGAAAGATTTTCAAAACTTTTGACCCACTTGACTCAATGATCAAGTACCCATAAGGCCATAAACCATATACAGGATGCAATCCCTCATTCTCATCAATCATATACAGCAGTAAACTCTATCTAAAAGATAGAAATCAGCAACACCATGCAACCAAAATAACCCACAACAAATAGAGAAGCAGATTATACCTTTGGAGCCCGGTAGTGCTCTAATAGAGAAGAAGACAATTAGCTTGAACAAGCACTCTTCTTGAAGCAAATTAAGATCTCCAAAACCTTGTTGTCTTCCATGCTATGACCCACTATCAGATCTCTTTTCTCAAGAAGATTGGTGGAAACTTCAAGAGAAAACCCAACTAGAAACTCCAAGGAACTAGAAGAGAAAGAGAGGAGAGAGAATTGTGCAACTCTTGCACAAAAGGGATCTTGGGCGTGGAATCCTTGTATGGGATGTCACGCCCCAAGATCCAGTAACATGGATCTGACGTGATGCCAGATGACCCAGTCATCTAAGGCCACTCAATTGTTCAAATAGTGGGCCAATTTTATTTTTTTTAACTAATAATTATGCGTAAACCACATTGCCCAGCCTATATCAGGTAAGTCAAGATCATAACCATAAATAACAATCCAACAATTATTACACCAAATAAACCAAGTATGAAAATTAAATAAATACATAAATCCCAAAATAAACTAATAAAGTCTTAGGCATAATTAAACTTAATGTCATAAATTCTCATAATTTAAATATCTTCATTTTGACCATCCAGAATGGCATCGTCATAGTCATACTGTGGCACAGGCTTGTATTCCTCTTCACCCTCAATCCCTGGGTCATGTACATCCTCACTCTCCTGCACATCATCTGTGGTGGTGGAATGTAATGAGCACAACGGTACTCCGTAAGATAACAATTACAAACCAAAACACATATTATAAGAGGTATAAGATAATGAGGATGTACATATGATAAGCAATAAATGACATGACATTACCATAATGACAATATTTCATAAAATAAATATTAGGGCACCAACATTTCTTGAAATGTCATACAATATAAGTCACTTCCTGATATGGAATTTAGGGTCCCAACACTACATTTGAACCATTCATTAGAACCCATGTGACAATACACTACACTTAGCACTATTCACTTGTCACTTGGCCATTATAATACTTTGAGACCTTCCCTTCCATATTGGTAAATCACTCACTTAAAAATCATTACAAAATATCAATCCCTACACTAGGTTGGGTCTTTGTGTCACTGAGCAGTCCAACAGTGCCCCCATCTACGAAGAGTCTCAGAATTTAACCCCTCCAAGACAAAGGTCATTTTCGGATTACCCATTATAGGTAACCGATCACTAATCACTACACTGCACTGGACCACCACACAGTAAGACGTCTTCCCGTGGGGGTTATACAACGTAGTGGGGCTGTGGAACTGGGGTCCCTACTTTCGTTTATTTTCTAACATTTCATTTATTTTAATTAGTTTAGACCTAATTAGAATAAAGCATATTATATGCATACTTATCCTCAAGCGTCCCATGCCACTTGGCTTCCATATGCACTCTTATGGTTCATCCCTTTCGATCAATATAATTAATTAATATTTTATGGAGTGGGTGTTACAATCATTTATCATCAACACATGAGGATATTATCATACATTTTTCAATATTAAAAAAAATGTCATACAAACTTTCCATAAATAGCACATTATGCAAAACTTGCCATAAACGACAACATATAGAAATTTTCATAATTTGAATGCTAGGCAACATACCATAATGTCCATAACACTATTACCATATCACCAATTACGTATATACATTTTTAGAAAGTAATTGAAACTTGCCTTATATGGAGCTTTACTAACCACTTGAGAAAAAGGGTGTTACAATGTGAATTATGCTGCAAAAATAAATTATAATTATTAAACACTAATTATTTAAATCTTAGTCATTAACCATATTTTAGAATCAACAAAATCCAATTTTTTAACCAATTAATCATCTAAGTGAAAACTAACCCACCAAGGTCCATTAGGGAACCTAGTCTAGCCCTTTAACATTCTAAATTTATTAATTATTAAATCTAATGATTTAAGGTGGGGGTCCACATGATTTATAAAGTGTCCTAAGGTCCATAACAACAACTAACAGTAGCATAAGGAGGAATTAAGCATGACACATCAGTCACTAAACCACACCCACACTAACTAACCAACTAGCCAATTACCCCTAGTCTAGGTTTGATGGCTAAGGCCCCTTTAAATATTTATTCGGGCCTATTAATCTTCACTAATAAAGGGATTTAACCTACTGACCAACGACTTAATTAAAGTATATAGCTACTGGTTATGGCCCCATTTAATTCATAAAAACCTATTTTAGCCACCATAACACATAGACCTAGCATAACTAGACTAGTCAATTAGTCTAGCCAAAATGGCTTCCAACTTAGCCAAGGGTGTGACCACACTTCCTAATTCATTTAAACAAGTATTAAAATTTAATTTGGTCCTTTAATTAAATTTAGCATATAAATAACAGAAAATTATAACGTTACAATTTGTCCATATGTGATCAATTGATGCACTAGGGTCAGGTTTTGGGCTTAGTCCATTAAACCAAGACTCATTTAGATTTAAATCCAGCATTCCAGCACCTTAAAATCATTAAAACAAAACCTTATGGTTGTTGGAATTTATTTATATTTATACCAAAATTAATGTCTAACCCAAGATCTACATTTGGTGCACCAATGGGTCATATAGAGTCAAACCGGTTAACCCAAAAAGGGTCTCAATGATCCAACACCTAAAATCATGACTAAAATAGAAACTAAAAGTTTAATTAAACCCTCGATTTCTAGTTATTTCAAAGATCCAAACTATTATAAACTTTGCATAGATAGATGAGAATATCCCTAGAACTTTTGGGTCCGATCCGACCGTTGATTTGTCAAATCCAAGGGTTCAAAAATATCTTTCCTTTATCATGAATATTTAGGATATCCAAAATCCCCTTTTTTTATCCCTCCTTTTCCAATGATATGGATCTTTAAAAGAAACTAGATTACAATAAAATGGCTAAAAGCATAACAATTTCTTTCATAAAAAAAATAGATTTTAGAAAAAGATGAAATACGATAATTATTAAACTATATGATCATTAAAACCAATAAATCTAACTCTAATGACTTATTAAAATATAGCACAAAATAAATCTAATCTTTAAAAATCTAGTCCCCAAAATACATCTAAACCATAAATTAAGATTTCACCATTTTCCTATCCAAACATTGGTGATGACCCAAGCCTAATCAATAATCGAAACATGAATTTGGATCCCCTCTTCCTTTGGCCAATCTCAGTAAAGAAAATGACATGGGTTGCTTCATCATGGTGCTAAAATACCATTAATGGCCATCAATAATTATGGAAAAGGGAAGACATTAGAGAAGAAAATGGTGAAAGAAAAAAAAAATAAAATATGTAAGAAAATGAAAAGAAACCTACCTCAAAGAAGTCCACCTCCAAGCAACCTTCTTCCTTCTCTCTTCTCTCTCTTTCTTCCTTTTTCTTTCTTCCCTTAAGCCACACGTCCACTTCCTCTCTCTCTCTCTCTCTATCTCTCTCTTTAATTCTAAAATACCACACGATGGAGATGGGGGATAGTCCTAACTAAAAAGAATCTAACCACTCCCTCCCTTTAAGGAACTAAATCTAATTACATTCCCTTGATTAGATATGTAGTCTATCATACCCCTCCATTTAAATTTTCTAAAGATCCTAGCCCTACATTATTCTCCATAGATCCCCAATCATCTCCATTTGCAACTAATCAAGGGGTGTCCAATTTGGAGAGAAATCTCCATTCTCTCAATCATAGTTAGGTCAAACCAATTAGGGATAATTTAGTGCCCCAATTCCACAATTAGATTAATGATTAACAATCAATTATAGGGTTTCCAATTAAGTTTGAAATTTGAAATAAAATGGAAAGTAAAGAGGAGGGAAACAAAGTGCCACGTCATCCTCCACTTGGCACAAGTCAAAGTGGGGCCCTAAACACACCATCTATAAGAATTTTCCGAAATTAGCATTAATTGTTATTATTATTTTATTATTTTAATAATGTGTGAGGGTCCGCTAAATTGGATTTAAGCATTAATCATAAAAATCAAATCTAATTAAAATGACACTTTAATTAGCAACATAAGAATGAATAATAATTGATGAAAATGAAGAAAATGAAGTGCATGGACAATTAAATAAAATGCATGAAGTCATAATTAAATACACGAAAATAATGGATTAAATACATGTAATAATCATAATAATAATTAAGTTTCTATTAAAATAATTACCATGAAATAAATTGAAAAACACCCTAGTCATGGGTCTCTAGTGGGTATAGGGTTGGGCCCAAAGGTGAATCCGAGTTTGCGTCATTACATGGGATGTCCAAGGGGTTGCTTCCCATATTTATATCCCTTTTGCAACTCCTCTTCTTACTAATTAATTAGAAGTCCTACTTCCATTAGCAACTTTCTCCTTTCTAATTATTATAGAAGTCCCACTTCTACAACAATTAGTAACTTACTATTACTACTATTAAAAGTCTCACTTCAAATAGAAATAGTAACTTTCTAATTCTTTCCTTTTAGAGTTCAAGTAAGATTAGTATCTTACTAATAACTTGGGCTAGCGTGGGGACCACTAGGGATTTCATAGAAAGCTAGCTCCAACTGGGACACCACGACCCCACATCGCATGTGCAATCCGGGCCCACAGTTAATTGTAAATAACACCACTATATAAATGCAATTGCACTCCAGTCTTAAGAATATATTACAATGAAGACCATAAACTTCCCAAGTACCACAAGTAGGCTCCTTTATCAATATCCATGGATCAATTGGATTAAATCTGTCTCTTCCAATCTTAGATCCATATCTTATTATCCTTGAGCCCCAATTAATCACAGTGATCATTGGTATCATCCAATTAACTCTTTAATAAGATGGGTGCGCACTTACTAATGACAAATTCATTAATTGGCACAAGATGATAATATAGATAGATTTCATCTTGACCATTGGATGTTCCCACAATCCTACTACCACGTACCCAAGACACCGAGGTGTTGACCTACAGTTGGCCTCACTCATTGGTGACTCAAAGAAAATGAATAGATAAAAACTTGAGTTCATCAATGTCTCCGAATTGAGAGTCTATTGCTAAGGAATTATGAGAGCAGACCTTAAAATCGAGACAGTATTCCATAAGGTGTTTCTCATGGTCCTTTAATACATCCAATGTACCAGCACTATGATTCAGAATCTTACATTCTAATGATCGAGACAAATCACACTATCTCATAGTGACCAAAGTGCTGCAACCTTATCAGATGAGATGCCCAATCTCATCACTGGTTGTGAAGATATTTAAGTATAAGATTTGTGACACATGTCTCCCGTATGTGGATCTCATCCATACACATATGTCACATCTAATATACTAATGGGACCCGGTTCAACTCATGAACAATCATGTCATATGTATTAGTCATGCGCATTAAGTAATAAAACATCATTCATCTCATGAAAGGAAAGCATGATTTTATTGATAAATAAAGAAATTAATCAATTTGTTACATCATCTGATGGATTGAGTCCATACAATCTAACAACTTATGCTTCAAAGATAAAAAAAAACAAATTTTGAGATTTTTGAACTTGAAATGTGAGAGGCTTCATTTTGAACTTGTAGATCTCATAGAAAATGTGATATGGACCATTGAATTGATGAAGTGCTCTTTGGATGGGGTCTAAAGAAATTAAAACATGGACCCATCTTTAGAAGTCATGGTAGGAATTAGTAGCTAGGGCCCACCTTTAGAAATTATAACATGCGAACCCACATTTAGGAATTAATAAAAGGCCCATCTTTAGAAAGCTTGTTGCATGTGGAGCCCATATGTAGAAATTACGTGGGATCTGCCCTAGAAATTATAGCATTGGACCCACCTTGAAAATTGTGATACTCAGGACCAAACTTTTCTAAAAGTCACAGAGTGGGACTTACCATCTAGGAATTAAAGCAATGAGCCTACTCTTAGAAATAATGGTATGTGAGTCTACTTTTAAAAAATATAAATCTTTAACTTTTTTTTTGTTATGACTTGTATGTGGACCCTGTTAATCACTCTAAATCCTCATGCAATTTCTATTTCATTTTAAGATAAAACATCAACTATAATCAAGACATCAATGAAGGACTACCACACGTATGCAATGGCCATGGCATGATCATTGGCGCACAATCTTAAATCTGGAATGACTATCACTATAGGAAAAACATCATTGTTTTATGTTTTTAATTTTTTGCATTTTATGTACGGAAAAAATGGTTTTTGCGTTTGTTATCTAGTTTGATTTGATTAACAAAAATTCAACAATGTAGTAATGTACTGCAATGTTTTTTTATTAATGATTATTTTCTTTCTTCTTGATCGTACTTGTAGGTGAAACTTCAATGGAGAATTGTTTGGTAACTGTAAAAGAGAATGCTATTCAAAGGACATCTTAATTATCCATGAAGAAATTTTTTAGAATGACTATTTGTGAATGCAGGTTTCTTTCTTTTAGATATTTGGAAAGTTTTTATTGAGACTTTATCAATCTTTTGAACTGATGGAGTTCTTATATTTTCTTTTTTTATTGATAGTTCCTAAGATTTGAGCTTGATCAATTGCTTCGGGCCGAGGAGAGTATGTACAAGCAGCGAGCCAGAGAACTGGCAGTAAACTTAGGGGATGGTAACACCAAGTATTTTTATCGTCTTATGAAGGAACGGTAGTCACAAGTTTATATTTCTCAGATTAATGATGCAGATGATAATATTTACACTGATCCTTCAGGTATTGCTACAGTGTTTGTTTCTCACTTTCAAAATATTATTGGACCGGAGATGCTTTGTCAATCTCCTGATTTATCTCAGGTTACTCCTCATGGGGTTGTCAATGAAGAGGATGCTTTATCTCTCATGAATCCAGTTACCATTTCTGAAATGGAGAATGTGATCAAGGTAGCTAATCCTAATAAAGTCCCTGGTCCTGATGGCTTTAATGCTCACTTTTTAAAAATGTGCTTGCCAATGATAGGCAAGGATGTTTGTGCTAGCATTACATATTTCTTTAAACATGGTTCTATGTTAAAGCAACTCAAGAACACTTTCATTGTGTTGGTGCCTAAAATTGAAAATGCAAGCTCTCTGGGTAAATTTAGGCCTATTACTTTAACAAATGAGTTGTATAAAATCATAAGTTGTATTCTAGTGAATTGACTTAAGCCAATTATTACTAAGCTTGTGAGTCCAATGCAATCAGCTTTTGTGCCTGGTAGAAGCTGTTGGAAACGAGTAGAAACCAGGATCTCTAGATATTGCGTACATATCACTGCGGAAATAATCTTGAACTAATATGATTAAATCATACCTGCTAGATCTCTCTGATTTGATCTTGATCTTACAGCAACCAAAAACCTCAAGATCTTCTACTGTATTCATGTATGCTCAAACTCGCACCAGGGAGTGGACCTCTTCTGCGAATTCTCCTCTGCTCTCCAAAACCGAGATTTCTCTCTTCTTGTTCTTGTATTTTAACCTAGAGAGCAGTAACACATATTTATAGGCTACAATAGAGACCTTAAGAATGAAACAAGGATGGCTCCTTATGGAAATAGGAAACCCTAATTCAACCCAAATTAGAATCCTAGTTCCATAAATTACAATTCAGTCCACTAAAGAATTATAATTGCACTCATGTCCTTGTTCTCAAAATAATATTTCGAACTTCTTGTTATTAAATACTTATTAATATCTCCACATTAAGATTTCAGATATCCATCGATTAAATAATTATTGATATCTATATTTAATCGATATCTTTATAATTCCTTGAGACCTTACACTTAACTTATTTGATATGTCGGACACAAAGTCCACCTACAGGGTTTGACATAATCAAAACTTAAAAGCTTCATCAAGGGGATATCATCAATCCCTATTATAGGACATAGATTCCGTCAATAAACTAATATCCACCATACACGTAGTGTAGTCATCCAATTCACTGAGATTGTTGACCCATAAAAGATCTCACTCCTTCGTAAATCAAAATGTCAAACACTATATGTATGTCTCTATTATTTATGTTGGGATTAAGAGTATAAGCACTCATAATAACCATTTGGATGTTCATCATCTTATATAGTCAGTATAAAGACAATAAACCCAAAAACACAGTCTTGTTCAATACACATAAAGATTACTAGCATAATGAGTCGAAACTATACCGTTTCCCGGAGCCAAGACAAGCCTACTGAAACATCATGCTACAATCATACTGATGGTGTGTCCAAGTCCATCTAGATTGTGAACAACAACTTATATTATATAAGAACTGACAAATAAGTCTTTCGTGTGTAAGCAAAACTCTACACACCAACTTGTCTACTTTATAGAATAAAAGACACTCACATGCATAATAATTAATAATGCAACCATTTGTCCATTAAAAATCTAACTTAGATGAGAAGGCAAAATATACTAAAAATGAACCAGTCAATACAAATACATAAAGTATGTTTTTAGTATAAATATCCAACGGAAGCATCACAGATAATATCCTTCTTGTTTAGGATTTGATTCATAACCCTCATATGAAAAAGGGAATTCCAAGAATGTTCATTAAGCTTGATCTTGCCAAAGCCTATGATAGTGTTAGATGGGATTTTTTGGAGGCTGCTCTTAGATGTCTCAAATTCCCAGAAAGAGTTATCAAGATTCTCATGGAGTGTGTTTTCGGTGCAAAATTTTCAGTGTTGGTAAATGGTGCTGCGGAGGGCTTTTTCAAGGGTACTCGGGGACTGAGACAGGGTTGCCCTTTATCTCCCTACCTATTTGCTATTGTCATGGAGTTCTTTGTAGGATCTTACACCCCATTGAGTTACCACTTATCATAAAACCAATTGGTGATAGGAAACGGCACAACAATAGTTTTATGGTGAGGGCGAGGGCTCGACCACAATTATAACCGCTCAGGAGCGAGGGTGGACGTTGACCTCAACAATCCCTCCCTCAACGGTACACCCGCCGCGACTCCTGCTGCGAACTCGCAAAACGCGTGTCCCGTGACTCGAACACCCGACCTACCAGGCTCTGATACCACTTGTAGGATCTTACACCCCCATTGAGTTACCAGTTATCCTAAAACCAATTGGTGATAGGAAATGGCACAACAATAGTTTTATGGTGAGGGCGAGGGCTCGACCACAATTATGACCGCTCAGGAGTGAGGGTGGACGTTGACCTCAACATTCTTCTCTATTATGATGATTCAATATGCTTCTACTAATATGATTCCATCTTCTTTTCTGAAAATGGATGTGATCATATCTCATTTGATGTTTGCTGATGATCTGATTGTGTTTAGCAAAGCTTCCATAGGTGTATCAGCTAACCTTAAACACTTTCTTCACCACTTTAAAGAGTTTACAGGGGTTGGAGTCAATTGGCTGAAAAGTGCTATCTTTTATGCAAACTGCAATGAGGAAGATCAAACTGCTATCTCTTCGATCTTAAATGTTCAAAGAACGAATCTTCCAATCAGATATTTGGGGATACCTTTTTCATCAAAAAGGCTAAATCTCAATGACTATCAACCTCTTTTGGCCAAAGTGCAGCGGCGATTATCCGATTGGAAAGCTAAGGTGATATCTTATGCAGGAAGATTAGAGTTGATTAAGTCCACACTATCTTCGTTTCATTTATTCTGGACGACTATCTTCCTCCTCCCTCAATCAACTTTGCATGCTTTCGACCAAAAAACTAGAGATTTCTTCTAGAATTGCTGGTCCTCATCTTATCTTCATCCTATAGCTTGGAGCTCCATTTGTCAGCCAGTTGCTATGGGAGGGCTAGGTGTTCGCTTTATTTCTGGTCTTGCAAAGGCAACACTGTTACGACAAGTATGGAATGTTGTTATTCATAAAAACACTTGTTGGAATATCTGGGTCAATGCAAGGTATTTGAAGGGAAAATTCTTCTGGGATGTTCCAATTCCAAAGTCTACTTCTTGGGGTTGGAAAGGTATTTTAGCACTTCGACCTTTGGCATTACCTCACATAAGATTCTTAATTGGAAATGGGTAAACAACAAACTTTTGGATTGGTCCATGGCTTCAGGGGGGTCATCTATGGGACTGTTATGGCTCTCAAGCTATGTATGGTATGGGCATGGGAGCTAATATAAGGGTTAGTAGATTCATTCTAAATGGTGATTAACTTTTTCCAACCCCTACATCAAGTGCCCTAATGGAAAATCTTCAAATCATCCCTAATGAGACTGGTCCATGGCCTAACTTTGATGATGAAATTGTTAGGGCACTTGAAGAAAAAGGGTTCTTTTCTTTAAGTCTGCCTACAAATTTATTTGCAACATTCCAAACCAGCAGATTAGTTGGACATCAGCTATATGGTTCAAAGGGTGTATTAAAAAGCACTGTTTGTGCTTGGATGTTCTTTAAAGGAAGGCTCAAAACAGCAAGGGATTTCCTCTTACAAAGAAATGTTGAGTGTGATACTTGTTGTGTTCTTTGTGATTGTACATGGTAGACGGCTACACACCTCATGCTTCATTGTCCATATTTGCAAGAGATTTGGACAGTGCTTCTTTCTAAACTAAATTTGATTCCAATCGGTTGTTCTGATGCTCATGAGCTTTTAGATTCTATTATCTCTCATATTGATCAGAATAGTGCAGATACCATTACTCTTGGAAAGCATCTTTTTAATGCTTATGTGTGGCATGTGTGGGTTGAACATGTGTGGGTTGAACGTAATGCAAGGATCTTTAGGGTCAAAGTAATGCCAAGTGGGTCTGTAGTGCAACACATTGTTCAAGTGGCGACGACTAAAATCTTGTATCTTGGGATCATATTACTAGATGACATTCAGTGTCATTGGAATGTTCCTACATATGCTCCAATTATACTTAAAAATCTAGTTAGTGACATAATTCATGGATGGCGACTTTCCATAGTTATATTGAAGCATATTTTGGTTGGAATTCTATGGAGAGACATTCACCACCCTTGGAAGGGACGAAGAGTACGCTGATGAATCTTTATGATGGTATCTACTAGCTTATGCAACTTGTTTTAATGGATGTTTCATTCATTACTATTGAGACTGATACTTCTTTGCAAAAACTACTTCTCAATCCAGATTATTCTGAATGGCTTCTGTGTTTCCAAGCGAGATGCCTACATGCTGTGGTTACTAGCTATGCTCACGTCCACTTTGCGCCACTAAATCCTCATACTGTGCTCTTCAGCAAAATCATAAGCAGATCTTTTGGTCCTCCACTGCTGAATGTCGATAATATTGATCTTTTGTATAATTCTATTAATGATGGACTCTAGATATTATTTAGTAGTTTGATCCATTTATTTAATTAGTTTTGAGTTGTTTTGGAAGGGTTATGTCCCTTCAGAAGTTTCTATAATCATCTTCATAATAGACTTCCATTTCTGCATATTTTATTTGAGCAATTGAAGAATCAACCTTCTCCTAAAAAAAAAAGTTTTTGATTTTCAATGCCTTCTAGCTTTTACACACACACACACACACTAATAGAATCAAAATGTTTGACTCTTGCATTAGATTTATTTTAGGTTCCTTGTAAATTTAGTTTTTAATAATATTTCAAAAACTATCTTTAATTTTAAATTTTTATTTTAATTTCTGGCCAGGGTTTAGCTTGGACTTTTGTTGCTAGTTATGAATTACGAGTTGTCGCGACCCCGGACCGGGAATCCCAATCCGGGATCGGGACATTAGTGTGTAATGATGATTAAAGGGGATTATCTACATCCACAATATACAACTTATTTAATTTCCCACAGGTGTCCGCGGTGAGGATATCACAACCTGGCATGAATATTTCTTTTGAGTGCGGAAGCGTGTAGCAAATCAAATAATAGACTATCTCTAGTCATGCAAGCATTAACATCAAATATCAGAACTGTATCAGAATGAGCAATGATCTATAGCATGTTTCCCAAAAGTTGTTAAAGTTAGACAAAATATCATTTAGTTACATTCCCAAAATTAGAGGCCAACAAAGGCCAATATTACAAAATAATAACCCAAAAGAATGGTTAATAAGTTCTCCCCAAAATGTTACGCCTCTTGTAGCAACCCGATGTCTACATGACATCGTCAGCACGCCACTCAACTAGAGGTTGCGGCTCACCTACCGCCTCCTCCGGCTCCTCCTCAAGGAAACCGGCAACGGGACCTGAGTACCAAAGCAAAGGATCAGACACGACGGTCTGGCAAGAGAGTGAGAAGATACAACAACATATAATAGATGAAATATCTCGAAAAGCAAGGAAATCTGTTTGAGCAAGAACTCTCACAAAATAGATAAATCATTTGCTAGAAAACATGTAAACAAGATAAAACATATGAGGTAACCAAGGGATCGGGAACTCACAAGGTGGCAATCACATAAAGCTAAGTCCTCTGTCACTAGAGTGACAACAGTATCACGGGACGTTGATCTCAGTCACACAAGGTGAGGAGATTCAACGCAAATCATATATACAATATAAATATACGGGACGGGACCACGGTAGCGAACCGGGTATCGGGACGGGACCACGGTAATGACCGGGTATCGGGATCCAAACTGCAGCTGGCGGGACGGGAGAGGGATTTCCAAGTCGGTGGATCAAACCGACAAGGTATCCAAGCTTAGTGATGCCGACACATAGGTTAAATAACACATCGATACATATGCAAGTAAATCAAGTACAAGTAAATCAATGAACGGGCAAGAATATTCAATGTATAACTTTCATTTCATATCGGGCAATACTCTTCGGGACAAGTCAATGTTACTAGTGTAACCATCAAGCTTTCGGGAAAACAGATCATGTACAGTAAATCTTGGAAAAGAAGAAATAAAATGAACTATTACAATTCCGGGAAAATATTGATTTCAAGATCTATTTAAGTGAATAGGGGTCCCGTACGTCGATTATTGAAATGATTTGGTACTCCTTGAGTTGAAGACATTCCGGGCTCCTTATGCACTTTTACGATTTTTAAAACTTAATATGAGCTTATGGATAGTACTAGATGCTATGATAGAAAAATCAAGACTATAAGCGGTCCATCCTAAGTATGATGTCAACCCGGAACCATCGAGCAACCTACTCAGTCACCGAAAGGAATTGAATTCGCGATACCCAAGGAAATAGACTTTGCATTTAGGTATGAAGAAGGTATCGTGTCGTTCCATCCCGTTCAAGATTGAAATAGATTGGACTTCGATGCCTCTGAACCAACCGTGAAGAGCATCGGCTCAAGATGTCCTCACATATGGTCAAATGAGTCCAAGGAGGGTAGCCAAGGTCCACAAAAAAATAAATATCAAAACCCACTGGACTCAAACTGAGTCCTCCGATCGATCGGCCGAAATTTCTGTCCCGGTTATGAACAGAGTCCGATCGATCGGCCTGCACGTCCGATCGATCGGACCTGGGCGTGTAGCAGGTCCGGGACACTTGATTTTCTTCCCTTTTTCCTTTCCTTCCAACACATCAACAACCATAAATAACTATAAACAAGGTGACTTAAACACATGATTCCAAGACATTGAATGAGGCCATCAAGATGCATTAAGATCATTTATTTCAACTATGAAAAATCAATAAAAGCAATCAATGAAAGCATAAAAATGCATAAATGCTTCACCAAACCATTTGAAACTTAAAAACATCCAATCATTCACTTGCCTCAAGTCCAAGCTAGCTGAAAACAAGCCTCTATTCACCTCTATTGCTCAAAGCCAAGCTACAATCAAAACCCCCAAAAACAACCCTAAAATGGGTTACACAAAGAATGAAAATGAAAGAACCAACAATAATGCAAATGTAACTTCTCAAGGGCTAGAGGAACACTAATCTAGGAGATGGGGATGATTACTTACCTTTAAGGTCCTCTAATGGCAAGAGTAAGCTCAATGGAGGTCTTGGAATGGAGGGTTTTCTCCACAAATGGTATCAATAGGGAGCCATGGTGAAGAGGAAGAAGAAGATGATCTCCATTTCTTGGTTGATGCAAGTTTGGTGTGGATTGGAGATGGAGAAGCAAGAAGGAGAAGAGAAAAGCAAGGAAACCCTAGGCTCTCCTCTTGTGCTGGAATATGAAGAATGAAATGAATGGGAAATGGCTTCTCTTGTTAACAAGTGAGTTGGGTTGGGTTGGGTCCCACAACTAAAGGAGCTACATTGGCTGAAATCATCTCTCTCGGGTCCTCGGATGAATTCAACGAAGAAGGAAGAAATATTCGTCGAAATATCTAGTTTCCAAAAAGTGTATGTTTCGCGGGTTTAGAGAATATTAAGTTTTGGGTACAGATTTGGTGTGCAATGACTGTTTTACCCTCAAGGCTATGAAATCGAGTTTCGGGATCTCAAACGAGGACGGGATCAACATGAAAGTTGTAGGATTCCTCAAGATGAATGCAACGGGCCAAAAACACAATTCACAACAAATCGAAAAAATTTCTCAAGAAAACGCAAAGCCGAAAAGGGAACCCCCAAAGGGCCCCACTAGCCATCAAAACACTCAAAGTAGCCCAAAACTAGAATCAAGGTTATTCTAAACCCAACTTAACCAAAAACACTAATCAAGCTTAGCACTAACACGCAACTTAATTAGCACTAATCGGGTTCACTCGGGTCGGGGTCTTACACGAGTCAATGAATATCCTTGACTCTGGTCAGTGCCCACTAGGGATGGCATTTTTAACCCGCCCCGCCCCAACCCGGAGTGCCCGCCCTGCCCCGTACGGGTTTTCCCCGCCCCGACTCTTAGACGGGGCGGGGACGGGGCAAAAAAAACATACCCCGAATCCGGGGCGGGGCGGGGATGGGTTTGTTTCTTACCCCGCCCCATGCCCCGCCCCGTAACCCGCCCCGAAAATTAATAATCCTCTAATATAAATATATTTTAGATTTCTTCTATAATAAATAAACATATTTATATGTAAATGTATATATTGATTTTATGTTGTTATTAAGGGTTAAGTAGATTGATTGAAGACTTTTTTAAAGTTAAACATGTAATTGAATGAACCCTAGACATTATAAAAGCATATAATATGATCCCATTCCCTCTAATTCAAATTTAATTAAATTGAAGTTGTTAAAAAATCTATCTAAGCTTATTTGACTTTAATCATATATAATATTAAATTGCGACATGATAAATCATATTAAATAAAACGAATATAATAAAATGATAGATCATACTTTAAGCTTATAATAACATATATGATTAGAGATAGCAAGGTAAATTATAATTGGTATGATTCTAATCATACTAATAACAGTATAAATTATACTAATTTGATATAACATTACAAGATATATCATGCTATACGTTTATAATAACTTATATGATTAGAATTAGCAAGGTAAATTATAGTTAGTAACTTAATATGATTCTAACCATATTAACAACACTATAAATTATACTAATTTTAATTATATGTAGTCAACCTCTTTATTAGTGAGTGAAGTTCCATACCAAAAATAAATTGAAATCATGTATTGATGGAGTTCATGATATTTTAGAGAGATATTATCTTTTTTTATAAAGAATGTCTCAAAGCATATATGATATTTTCAAATATATGTTAGTGGCCTTCAAGGACTTAGAGAAAATCTTATAAGAATAAATCTCACTTTAAACAGGTAAAGTTTCAGGAAAAGGAAAATTTATAATATTAATATTAGATAATTTTAAAAAATTTAAACAATCTAACAGTGCCCCATACTTATAAAATATTTATGCGGGGAGATCTTTTATTCTATTTTGGGAAAAATGTCATGGTACCTAGGAAGACTGATGTTTTGAGAGAGGCCTGAGTTTCAGGCAAATAAGTCAGCATGGTTGAGGGTTTTTTTTTTTTTAAATATTATTAAAGGCATGAAGACAACATAGATGAATTATTCATGTGCTTTTTACCATGTAAAATAAATGAATTTACCTTTTTTCTTTATAGTCAATTCAAAATTTAATTTATTATGTTTGTAGTTGCGCCACATCGGAGCGGGGCCCCGTGGGGGGCGGGGACGGGGCAGGGACAGGGAGGTGCGGGGCGAGGATGGGGCAACCCAATTCCGCCCCCGACCCGCCCCATTGCCATCCCTAGCGCCCACCAAGTCAATTCAAATTGGTAGGTCAATTAAATCAAGCGAGTCAAATTGAGTCAGATCGAGAGGCAATCCAACAATCCAGTTATAACCAACCTAATCCTGGCCCTACTTAAAGTATGCTCGAGAGTTGAGATCATACAAATGGGACCCACGTTTGGTGGGCATTAACCTGATTGTCCCCACCATGAAAAAAGGCCTTGGCTGAGAGATCCTGGGCCCTCAATATTTCAAAAGAAAAAAACAAAGATCCTGGCCCCCAACCTTGAAATCTTCTTTCAAATTTAGTTTTGACCACCGTTTTGTTCTCTTAAACTGATAGAGATTATCATATGGAAATTTCAGTTGATCTGTGGCCCACTTAAATTACAAAAATGAGGGCCCCACGTCAACAAAATCAAGACTCGAGGATATTCTGGGATTCCTCGTGTCAAAGATCGCACGAGTAGTCTCAGCAAACTTGCTGGGGAAGTAGCTGTTGGGAGAAGATTCATGTGCCCGCTTTAACAGTATTGCCTGGCAGGTGCCATCTGGATCATTCATCACATCACATGATCACAATAAATTAAAAAATAATAAAGATTCTAAGCCAAATGCCTTATCAGTGAGAATTTTTATGGCGCAAGAAATTCTCCGCATTGCAAACTGCAGTAAACGAGGTTAGTCGTCCAAATTGAAGTTATAAATAAATATGTTCACTTCAAATATATGGAATATCATTTCACAACCAGTGGAGTTTGCTCACCGCTTGATTGACCATTTGATTAAAAACATGATGATAAATATTGATGATGCCAAAAAGTGTTTTAGGGCACCACCGGTCAAGTGATGGATAATTAATGTGGAAATTAATGGAAAGAGAGAGAGTTTATAGTGGTTCGGTCAATGTGACCTACGTCCACTCCAGAGCCGATGATTTTACTTCTCAATGTGTAGAGATTACAGGCTAAGAGAATACAATGATTATGCAAAAAATGGATAAGAGTTGCTTGCCCCCCAGTGCTAGTGGGGCTCTGTGATTTATAGTCTTCCCCTAACAGATGGAGACGACTCTTCAGCAACGGACGCTCCATTCTGGCGGAATCTTCGAACTGCCCTCAACAGACGAGGCAGGTAGGATCTCTTCCGCAGGTCCAGGTAAAAGCAGGTTAAGGGAACGACGCGCTGACTTCGTCACTTTGTGGATCTGGACCCGGCCTTTATAAGATTGGGCTTTCCACATGGATTGGGCCATTTGGGCTTGGCCCATCATTTTCCCCCCAATGCCCCTTGTCTAAGAAAACTTGGAGAATGGGCATTAGCTTGAATTTTTGAGCACTGGGTAGTGGAGACTCCCCTGCTAGATGACTATTTCCCTTCATGATATATTTTTTCCTCGCTAAACACCTCAAGTCTTTTCTCTTTTTTGAATGATAGGCCGTTGTTGGGCGTGCAGCTGGAGCCCCGGGCGCCTGTGGGGGCGACGCGGGAGATGAGACCCAGGCGGGAAGAGTGGCAATCCAGGCTAAGCGCGCAATTCAGCTGGGCGAGCTGGTTGTTTACGCGAAGAGAGCCCAGGGGCTGCCCATGGTCTACGTAGAGGAGGACATTCACCACTTGTTGCGGGCGACGGAGGTGCTGGACGGGGCAGGGGCGCCAGCCAGGGCGCCCCCGCGGCTGCTGCAGGCGACGAACAAGGCGGGCGCCCCTGCTGCTGCTGGCGACAAACAAGGTGGGCGCCCTTGCTGCTGCTGCTCGTGATGGAGTGGACCGCGTGCTGCTGGCGACGAACAAGGCAGGGGCGCCCAGGCTGCTGGGCGTGCTGCTGCTCGTGATGGAGTGGGCCACGCCCCTGGCACAGGCACAGCTGCAGCGTTGGGCGATGGATGGGGCGCCAAAGTTTAACTGTGTTGTCTTGAAATATCTCCTGGGAAATGTGGCAGGAGAGAAAGAGCTTGTTGTTCATGTTTTATGCTGAGCAGGTGTGTGGCAGGCTTCTGGTGGCGACGCCTACCGATAAAGTGTGAGACAAAAGATTTGCTCAACTCTCCAAAGGTGGCTATGGATGCTTGGGGGAGATTGGCAAACCACTGCCAGGCGGAACCCTTCAATGTAGTTGGGAACGCCCTGCACATTATTTCGTCATGGATATTATGCAGCTGCATTTTGGTTTTGTACGTCTCCAAATGATCCAGTGGATCCTTCGTTCCATCAAAAGTCTCCACAAATGGCATTTTGAACTTTCGGGGGAGTGGGTAGTTCACCACGTCAGGCTTAAACAGTGTATCCGTTCGCCCGACCAGATAATCTACCGTCTCCGGTGCCTGCGCCTTTATGGCGTTGAAGACATCGCCCAGTTGATTCTGCATTTCTTTGATCTTTTCCTCCCAACGATTGCCGGGTTCCCTGGACGGACCAGGGAAATAACTCCCATCTTCTATGCTGTGATTTTCACTTCCCCTCTCCTGGAAATGAGGATCCTCATTGTTGGAAGCAGAGGGAGGAGGTGGAAGTCCACCACGATTCGACCCTCCAGGTGGGGCTCCCGCCGGGGGTGGGGGCACATCGAGATGGGCGTGGCCTTGAGGGTCGACCAGGAGTCTTCCGTGTGGGGCGACATGGGGAACTCCACCAGAGGCGCCCTAGGCGCCATGGGAATGGGTGCCCAGGCGTACTCCTCGACCCTGGGCACCATGGGAATGGGCGCCCAGGTGAGGATGAGGACGAGAGGCTCCTCGGCCCCGGGCAACATGGGGATGGGCGCCCGGGTGAGGTGCTCCTCTGCGTGGAGCAGTCGGATGCTCCGGGCACGGTACTTCCTGCGGTCCTGTACCAAATTGTGCTCCTCCTTGTCCTGCGAGCATGAGTTGCAGTATCTGCTGGTTTTGGGTTACCAGCTGCTGCATGGTTTTCAACATTTGTTGAGGAGAGGGAGCAAGGGTATTCGATGCAGGATTAGTCAGTGAGGGATTACCATCTTGTCGTCTCGTTGATCTTGTGGAGATCACCATAATTTCGAAACAGGAAATTTTCTTCGATTCCCACAGACGGCGTCAAACTGATGATGCCAAAAAGTGTTTTAGGGCACCACCGGTCAAGTGATGGATAATTAATGTGGAAATTAATGGAAAGAGAGAGAGTTTATAGTGGTTCGGTCAATGTGACCTACGTCCACTCCAGAGCCGATGATTTTACTTTTCAATGTGTAGAGATTACAGGCTAAGAGAATACAATGATTATGCAAAAAATGGATAAGAGTTGCTTGCCCCCCAGTGCTTGTGGGGCTATGTGATTTATAGTCCTCCCCTAACAGATGGGGACGACTCTTCAGCAACGGACGCTCCATTCTGGCGGAGTCTTCGAACCGCCCTCAACAGACGAAGCAGGTAGGATCTCCTCCGCAGGACCGGGTAAAAGCAGGTTAAGGGAACGACGTGCTGACTTCGTCACTTTGTGGATCTGGACCCGGCCTTTATAAGATTGGGCTTTCCACATGGATTGGGCCATTTGGGCTTGGCCCATCAAATATGATTGTATTAACCTGTTCTTCATCAAATGGTGAATCCAACTGTGGGACATACTTCAAATTGATGCAAAACTTGAGGACTACCATATACAATAAGGTATTTATTTCAAATGGTTCATATTTCAATAGGTGGGTTCCAACAATGTCGAGTTCCACCCTTTAAAACTCGATGTGAATTATTTAAATGGGTTTGGAAGAGTCATTTAATCTGAATTAGAAATGAAGGCTTTTAAGAATATTTAGAGGTGCTAGGTAAGAAAAAGTGTTGGTGCGGGTGTGTGTCAAAGAGTATGGGATGGAGGTTGTAAAAATAAATTTGAACGAATTGTAGGTTAGATAGGAATGAAGAAATAAAAGGGGCATTCGGCAACAAATCCCTAAACATTTCACTTTTTGGCCTTAGATTCACAATCTTTTTTTCACAGATAGGTCATTTTTCTAAATTTGAAGACCTAAAATGTCCAAGTTACTCTTTTTTTAAAAGTTTTTATTTATTTAAAGATAAACCATATCCCATGATTAGTGAGATATGTCATTAATTATAGTCAACGACCATTTAATTGGCTACGATTAATAAAAATCCCATTTATGAGATTTTCAAATGAATTTTAAAAAATATAAATAAATTTTAAAAAATACAAATAAATTTCAAAAAATGCAAATAAGTTTAAAAAAACGCAAATAAATTTGAAAAGACGCACTTAAATTTCAAAAGATGCAAATAAATTTCAAAAACACAAATAGATTTCAAAAAACACAAATAAAGTTGTAAAAAAAAATAGATTTTTCAAAAACTAAGATAAAATTTTTTAAAAAAATTTAGATAAATTTGACAAAAAACTCCGATAAACTTGACAAAAACTCAGATAAATTTCATAAAAACCTCAGATAGATCATCAAGATATCGCAAAAATAGTTTTGAGCCTTTGATTTGGTGAAAACTTTGTTGACCTGGGACTGGCCCAAGATGGGTCGTCTTCTTCTTCAATTAGTTTTTGGTTCTGCAACCAGAATCTATGCAACACACCCAGTAGGATCCTTTGGCCTCTTCTTCCACGTGCGGTGATTGCGGCGAAAGGCAGTGGGTGGCAAGTGCTTCGAGGATCTCTCTGGTCTTCTTCATCGGTCACAACGGCAAGTGGACAACAACGATCATAGAGCCTAGATGCTCTGTGATTTCTCCGAGATTCTAGATTTTTTGACCGATTGAATCAGAGAACCCAACTGGCAGTCCAATCATTTTCTCCAAGCCCGGTGTGCAGAACTCCTCTTATCTATGTTCGAGATCAGCGATCGGAACCCTTTTTCAATCAGAACCCAAAAAGTGACAATTCCCATCTCTCTCCGACAAGTTCAATCCAATGCGAGGCCCACCTTGATCAATGCCTTTGATATTCCTCTCTTCAATTGAAGCAAATACAATCATCAGATTCGATCCCCCTTCTTCCTGTTGTTTCTACATGATAGAAGTTGAGTTTGCCTTCTGCAACGGACGATCATGGCAAAAACAAGAGATCCAGAAGATCTCTTCTCCGGGATTCAACCAAATCTCTATTCTAATATTGATTACGTACCATAACTTGCCAAGAGAAACAGAGAGAAGAAGACCCAAGGGGATTCTTCGGGATAATAAATCATGAGAGAGAACCTTGCTCTAGGAATGAGGACGAATTTTAATTTTGAAAATTTGAAATTCAAAATTAAAATTTCATACCTAAACACTTGAAAGACTAAATTAGTCCTAAAAATGTTCGTCACTAATTATCCCAAAATAAAATTCATACATATGACCTTTGAGAACAATTTAGAGCATGTTTGATAACGGGAGAGGAATCCTCTCTTCGGATGAATCTTTGGTTCCGCGGAATTAGAATTTCTTCTTTGAAGATTTATGAGGGAGAGGATTCATCGCATTCCATGTTTGGCGAGCACAGAGGAATCAGTGATGATTCCTTCAGATCCACATTTGGTAACGGGAGAGGAATCTATAAAAGAAAAAAAAATCCAAATTTCTCCATCTCAAATCCATTTAAATAACCCAAAAATAATCCCATATCCTCTAATTCATCCTTCAAAAAACCATTTTGTAAATATAAAAAAATTTATGAAAATTTTAACATTGTGTTCCCTTAACGGGAGAGCATTTTTTTGACCTATTTAGGTATCTGCAAAATAAAACATTATATAATATCATCATATAGCAACAATCCTTTTTTTCCATGATCTTTAATAAACCAACTCCCACAATGCCAATGGACACTATAAACGACGGCCCTAAACCTTAGTGGTCGTCTTAAAAAATACGTCGTCGTATATGTCAAGCAAAAGGCATCATTTATCTGAAAAATAGCCATCACTTTTTTTAATCCAAAGGAAACTTAAAAACAAAAGATGCAAAGCTTTCGGCCAAAGAACCTCAAACACACACAATAGCACAAAACATTGGGTTGTTTACCCAAAAAGAGATACAAAAAACACGAGACAGTCGAATGATGGAGCATTGCACTTGACTCATATGACTCATATTACTCAATAAAACTCAACTTTTATTCAAAACAAATGCCTCAATCCAATCAATAGTAAAAAGATTGGGCTAACAATCAATTAGGAACAAATACATTTTTATTTGGAATTATTTATAATAGCTCCAAATTTTAGAAATATTTAAAGAAGATGGTTAAAAAAGATGCTATTAATCATCCATACACCTTCATATTACATCCTTATCAATAATAGGTTTTATTTATCACAATCATCAATTTACATCAATAATCCCAAATTAATGTTTTGGCTTAAGGGTAACTTTTATTAAATAGAAGAGCATTCATTACAAAATGAACCCAACACTATAAAATACTTGGTACAAATTGAACATGACCCTACAAAAAATACAAATATAAAACATCACTCCATTCATGGAGAAATCCAAAGTGTGGCTGCAGTTGCATATAGTCTGCTCAGGTCCATGCTCCAAATGTAGCTCTAGCACTCCTATCTTGAAAATAAAAGGTATAATGTCAATAAATACACCATTTGATTTCCTTGAAAATTTTCTATAAAAAAATCAATCAAATTAAAGAGTTTTAAGAAGCATTGATTAGGACTGGATTCATTACAAACCTGAAGAGTCTTGATTACATTGCTGGCCCTAAACACCTTGTGCATGCGGATGAAGTTGTCAGTCTCTTCAGTTGGAAAATATGGCAAAAGAAGGCAATTGTCATGTGTTTCAATTACTTTGTAGAGTTCTTGGTTCTCCCTTCTTCTGAATCTGAGTTGATTTCGATTACTTTTGCAGGTTGTTCAGGTTTGATCATAGTAGTTTTTTGTCTAGCTGTTGCCTTTGGTTTAGCACCATTATCAACAACAGCTGCATCAGGTTTCTGAACATAACAAAAACGAATTAGAGAATATCAACAACAGAGACACATTACTTCGTTACAGTGGACTTTGAACAAAACACAAGAAGCTACTACAGCACTACAACACTTCCATCACTGTCAATGAGTTGAGGGCTATCCTCATCTGCTACAAGTTATCCACCACTATTGGAGCTAAGGCCGTCCTTGGCCTTCATGCTGGTGTGGACCCCTCCATCGACGTGTTCCAGTGGAGGGTGAGTTTGTTGGTCCATCACCTCCTGAGCCTATAACTTTTCAATCAGAGAGACCACCTGCAAAATCCCACCATGCCATGCGAAGAACGTTACCTCCAAACTACTAAATGCACCTCGTTTTCAAGAATTAATGTGGTCTCCAAAATGAAGTTCTGAATAGTGAGACATGTGTTGAGTGAGAATGCCATTCTATTTTTCAAGAAGTTAAGAACCCATATAGAGAATATTACAAGCTTGCACCATAATTATATATACAGAGTGTGAATTGAATATATACAGAGCTGATCTCTCATATATATCTTCAAATAGAATAACTTATTTCCTGTTGCTCCTAGCTATTCTAAAGATTCAACAAAACGCTCATGAAGGTCTTGAGTCCATTTGATCCATGTTTTATTCCGCATAGGTTCCACTCACCAAATTTCACAGAGCAGTCACAAGTCATAACCAATTATTTGAATAGAACAATCACAAAAAGCAATCTAATTAGAAAAAGCAGTACAGTTAATGAAATATCAACCAAACAGGTAAAACAAGAATAATTTAAAGAACAGAGGTCACACTAGACATATGAATTCCCTCTACTGAACTTAAGCCCGTAGCATCCAAGATCACATCCTCAGCCATCACGGGACACAATCTTGTTAGTATTCATTCACAAATGATTTATAATTGTATTAAAATGCCAAAAAAGACCAACAAAGAGAAGAAACTAAACAACCTCCTGTAGAATGGAAGAGGTTAAAGAACAATGGAAGCAATTATTTATAACTGGCTAGTGGCATTCCTTCAAGGTGCATGCCACGTTAAACACACATAGAAATAAACAGAAGAATCAACACACTGATGTGGAAATTCAAAAGGTGTATTCCCAGAGATGTGGTGCCATTCCCCAAGCCTCCACCACAAGATAGGGATTTTATACAAAATCCAATGGAAACTTTTAGTTATTCCAAGATGGATAAGCATGAGCATCCAAATATCTTATTCTGTATTGAAAGGAAGGAACCAAAAGGTGGGAAATCCAATTTTGTAACCAGGCCAAAGTCCATCTTTCATGAAAGTCAAACAACATGAAGGAAATCCAATTTTAATGTAATACCAAATGACATCAAGATTTTAATGGATAAACACATGAATAAGAGCTTCCCTACAAAACTTCAATGAGACCATTCATTCAAAGAAAACAAAGAAACAAAGAACAAGACTTTGACATGGGTGTAAGATTTCAGCTGCAACTAACATTTAATTTATTAGATGACCGGGTTGTTATGTAGCTAGAAAGACACAACTTATTAAAAATCCATTGTGAAAAGGCCACGAACTCAAATGCCTAAATGCAGAGTCAAATAATCTTCATTTATGATATAATACAAGTGGAAAATAACAACATAATCATATGATACGAAAGCATGAAAAAGAATTAAAAGCACAGACTCCTCCATCAAACTACTTCACTTATCACTTGACATTAAGAAACAGAGAATGGTAATATATATAGAAACAGAGAAACATTCACAACAAGTCAACCATAAAAATCCCAAATATTTGAAAATTCATTTGGACAACCTGAAAAACCTATAAGTAATAGTTTCTCTTATTATTTGACATAACCAATTACTAGAAAGCAGAGTTTCAAATTATTGGATTTACAGGTGAATCGATTACAGGGCAAGTGTGTTCCAAGGACCCAAACTAAGACTTAGTAAAATCATTGGAAAAACAGTAATAAATTCAAATTCCAGACCAGAATAAAAAATTAATGTATTACCTTGGGGAAGCCTTCTATGATTGTGACATCGAACCCGCTTGCCGGGGAGGACACAGTGGCTTTCAAACATCTGAAAAATAGCAATATGCATCCAAACTGATTCTTCGGAACTAGATTTTCATCTGTTGATTCCTGTAAATGCTCCTCAGACATCTCTCAAACCTCAGATTCTCACAACTCCTATCAAATCTCTTCAAATCCATGAACACAATTCAACCCCTCTTATCATAAATAATTAGAGAGCCCAATAAAAATCATTAGAGAATCCATTAAAGATCACATCTATTATCTTCTAATGAAAGATTTAGCACTAAATAGAATTTAGTTCAGCTCTCAATATCTTGCCAAAATTGTCATAGAAAAGTTAGTACAGTATCTTATAGATTTCCATTTTTTGGATATTTCACTGCCTAATTAAGGCAATAGATTTCCATAAATTCAAATCAATTATCTAGGGCTGCAAACTCCAATATCACAAGACTACAGGATGTTCTCACTTCTTGGAGCTTTCATGCAACAACCCCAGAAGATAAAAGGAATGACAGTGAATCTTCCATACTCCCAATGCCTCAATCTAATAAGAGATCTCCATTAAATGGACATTGGAGAAATGGCCTAACAGGAGATGTTGGCTTCTTCTACAAACCCAAGAGAATGGAAGAACAAGGGAATTAAGGAATACCCAGTTCCCTAAAACACCTACTGTGCAATAAGTCATGAATCTTAGTTAAATACACATATAAGCACTAAAATGTAGAACTACAAGAACTTGTCTAAGATAACTAGAAATTCTCTAAAGTGATCATGACCCAAATTGGCCAGATGAGTAGTCACTGTAAAGATAGAAACATTACAGAGACATACAAAAGGATCTATAGACATACAAAAGGAAGTACAAGGGGATCACCCACTGCCACTTTACCTCCTAAGGAAGTACAAGGGGATCACCCACTGCCAATTTCCATTCATTTGTGTTGCCCTGGTTTGGTTCAATAAGATGATGAAAGGCAATTTATGATTTGTATAAGAATTAATGTTGAATGGAAAATTGACTCACAGCAAGAAGTAGACTACGTTCATAGAGATACAACAAACACAACACCTGTTAGACCCCGACCCAGACCAATTCGATTAATGTACGATTAGCGTGTGTTTAGTCCTAAGTGGGTTTAGTTGTCGTTGGGTTAGAAATGATTAGTTTTAGTCTTGGACATAGCTTTGAGAATTTTGAGAACGTTTAGTATTAGTCAGACACACTCAGGAAGGCCTGAGTGCACGCGTAAGCTTGGAAGGACCGCATCGGGTTCCGTGTAATTGTGGTTTTGATTTCATTTGAATGGCTTTACTATGTGTTACGACTTTCATTTTCAGCCCATTCGTGTTTGAAGCCCAAAAACCCAAGTTCTGGCCCAAGAAGGGTAAAATTATCTTTTATGCACAAATCTGGACACAATTTTTGAGATCTCAAAACCATGTCAAAAGTATACTTTTGGAAACTAGATATTTCAAGGATCGTTTTATCCTTCTTCGTCGAAGTCATCCGAGGCCCACAAGATCATGTTTTTGTCATTTCAAAGTTCAAGTCATTGGGCCCCATTTGCTAGGGTTTAAGTCAATCCTCTTCCTCCTTTACTCTTTTCATTCTAAAGCCAAACCCTAGAGCAGCCAAAGGAGAGAAAACCCTCTTTTCTTCCACTTCATTCCTCTTGCATGCCAAGCTAGAGTTCTCCAAATAAAATTCTAAAGCTATCATCTTCTTCCTCTCATCCTAAGCTTTCCATTGATGCAAATTTCTTGAAGTTCCAAGTTGGGCAAGAGCTCCATTTCCTTCCTTCTCTCTTGTTTGACCATTTCTAGGTAAGAGCTTCAACCCATGTTTTTCATGAAGTCTTTTTAGTTCTTAAAGATCTTGTTTTCCATGTTTACAAACCCTTTTGTGGAAATGGGTTCTTTGTCTTCATTTTTGTTGAGTTTGAGTGGATTGTTCCTTAGGATTCTTATAGTGTTGGAATAGCTTGAGTGAAGTGCTTGAGGAGGATTGTTTAGCATTTGGACAAGGCAAGTAATCTCTTTAGGATCATTGTTGCATGTGTATTTTGATTACATTGTTGTTCTAGAAATTTTGCATATGAACATGTTTATAAGCTTCATGATCATGTTTTCCTTGGTTTGGATGTTTGGAATTGTGAGAAATGTGTATTTTATCCCTTGGAGAGCATTGAGACTCAGGGAATGCAGGTGGAATGAAAAACAAGTAGAAGGGAAGAAGGAAATTTGGAAAAATCTGCACTGAACTGCATTTCCCGTGCAGTTTCGGTCAGCTGGCGGCTAGCCGCAATCCCCATTTCGGCTAACCGCGAGCCAACCGAAATCAGCGGTTCCTTTTTCAGTAGCTGACTTCTGCATTAGGGTCCTACGGTCAGCCCTGCGGTCAGCTCACGGCTAGCCGCCAGTTCCCTTGCGGCTAACCGTAAGCCAACCGAAAGCTTTTCGGCTCCTTTTCCAGAGAGCCAAGTTTCCTGACCTGAGTTCCAGCGGTCAGCTTGCGGCTAGCCGCGAGGTCCCATTTCGGCTGACCGCCAGCTGACCGAAATTGACTAAATTCCTAGTTTTGAAGAAGTTTTGCAAGAGTGAAAACTAGAACATGTTAAGTGACCTTTAGCCCGATATTGTGTACTCGAAACCCGAGATGTCTTTGAACTTTCGGGGCACCAATTCTATCTTTAATTCCAACATTTGGGCTTCGAATACACAAAGATCAATCAAGGGTTTTTACATGTGCTTGATAGGCTTTGTGTTCGTACTTTGGTTTTGATACAATGAATATCTTTGTGTACTCGTTTTGAAGTTTAAGTACAAGCTTGTTTTGCAGATTTGTTTCAAGAAAAAGGGGTCACTTCCTAAGTGTGTTATGCATATTTATTATGCCTTTTGCTAGTCGTGCTTGTCGTGTTTTGTTAAGTGACTTTCCCCTTTTTACCTCGACATGTTTTGATAGTGTTTCGCGTGTTTTTTGCATTCATGAACTAAGTGAACACCACTGAGCTTGGATTGCCCTTTTAGTTTGATCCACTGTCTGGGGGTCCTTAAACATGTGGACTGTCTGCAGACTAGTCGTGTATTTTATTACACATCGTGCGTGTCCGGTTCCGCGGCCGGAAATCCCCGTATATGTGGGAATCGTGTCGTGATTATATTATGTATATCGTGCTTGTCGTGCGTGCTTGCTCTTTTCATTATAAATGATAGAGAAAGGATGAGCGCTTTGTGGATTGTAACTATTCATGATATAATAAGTAATCATGCTAGCTTTGCTCGTATTTTGTTGTATAACTGTTTACACTTCAGCAAAACGTCTTTACATGTTTCTTAAGCACTTACTATTTTATGCTCATGCCTAAATTGATTACCTGCCAAACCGTTGTGTTTGGCCCTTGTTGTTGGTGCCCAGGTGCAGGTGACGTTGCCTTTGAGGAGGAGCGTCCGGATGAGGCTTTTGAGCCAACCCCTGTTAGAGAGTGGCAGCCCGACGATGTCAACTAGACGTCGGGCGGGTTCTTGAGCTTCGCCATTTTTGTCATGGGGTTTCTTTTATTATTTTGGAGGAGTGTATTGGCCTCTGTTGGCCTCTTATGGGATGTAACTAAACTTAACTTACTTTGTGTAGTCTCATAACTTAAATTCTGATGGGAATGCCATGTTAACTCTTGTCTCTTGATACTATGTCTTGTTATTATTTATCATAGCACTTAAAGATTTATTGGTGCTTATCTTGATGTGATTTGCTACACGCTTCCGCATACTTGATCGTGTGAGACAGATTCCGCGTGTTTCGGGAATCCTCACCGCGGGAACCTGTGGGGAAAACAACGAAATCGACACCGTCGCGGGCTCGGGATCCGTTCCGGGGTCGCGACAACACCCAAAGGTGAGATCTTTTTTTTTTTTTAGAGCTTTTAATGAAAAACAAGTATATATTCCCAAAGTTAAGGGCCGAGTATACAAAATAATGAGGAGCAGCTTCACCCCACTTGCACCAATAGCATAGAGAACAACCAAGGTGGAGCTGGACCACCCAAAAATAATGCCCATAGGTTGGGCCAGCAAAAAAAAAACCCAAAACATGTACACAAAATAGCTTCCCAAAAGAAAAAGACTCATAGAAGTAACTTATGTACCCACAAAAAAACATTGATGAAGGTAATGGACGGGATCAAACTCTCCTTGGCCCCCTAACTTCCCACATATCTTTAGATAGTTGTTCTTTAAAGCCCGTCATAAACTGCTTGTCCGCATCGGTAGGGCCACCAACATTATCCCCTTCGATATCTTGATATCGCTCATCATTGAGATCACCCTCTTTCATCATCTCATTCAATGCTTCTTGGAATAATTCATCTTCAACATTCCATTGACGAATGAAGTTATGTAAAACACAACACGCCACAACGATCTTCACTTATGTCTTGATAGGATATCGTGGAGCGATTTGGAGAAGGGCGAACTGTTGCTTGAGCACAGCAAACGTTCTCTCCACTACATTGCGTAGTTTTGAATGACGCAAGTTGAACAGTTCGTGTTCGGTTCTAGGAGCTTGAGTTGTGGACCATTCTTTTAGGTGATAGCGAACGCCACGAAATGGAGCTAAAAACCCTCGCGCATTCGCATAACCAGCATCTACAAGGTAAAATCTTCCTACAAAAACATTTTTGGATATTCTTTTTAGGCTTCAAACATACTAAGTTGATTCCATTCAATTAGAAAATGAATAAAACTATCATACCAGTTGGAACATGTAGCCAGTTTTGGGGTCGTCTCCAAACCGTGTGTTGAAGAATCTTTGAATCTAAGGCTGAACCTTCCCATCCAGCGGAGACATAGTGAAAACGCATATCAAATGAAACAACGGTCATCACGTTCTATGATAATCCTCCCTTTCTATTGCGATAACGAACTTGATCTTCAAGTCTAACCCATGCAGGAATATGTGTACCGTCTATTGCTCCGATACAATCCTATTAAAAAAAACATGTATTAAAAATACAATATATGATTATTTTTAATGCCTCTTTAAAATGTTACCTTGAAGAACAGGTAGAATAATGGATTATTAGCAATATGAGGTGGACACTCTCCTTCAGATTGCTTCACATAATATGGAGCAAGTTTCAAAATAGCATTTAGTGTTGAATTAAAGTATCGACTGATTGTCTCCCCTGAATGCTGAAATAGATTCTACATTACTCGATTTCTTTGACTGTGGCCAACAATGTATAAAAATATTGCCAATTGTTCTTCCACGCACACCCTGCGAGAGTCTTTCAAAAGGTCCCTACGCTTGAGCTCATTGGCCAATAGTAGAAAACAACCACTGCTCATTCTAAAAATGTCAAGACATTTGCAAGGGTGTCCAGTCAATATCTCATTGAGATAAGTCATTCCACTTTGTGCGGATTCATGAACTTTATCTTTGATAAGATACTGATAACGGTACCATAAGATACATATTGTTGTTATGTAAGACCCCGTCTCGAGTGACCTCGATTAGTACTAATTAAGTTGTGTGCTAGTCTTAAGCTTGATTAGTGATTTTGGCTAAGTTGGGTTTGGAATAGCTTTTGAAATAGTTTTGGGGAATTTTGATTTGCTTCGTGATAGTGGGGCCCTTTGGGGTTCCTTTTTATGACTTTGCATGTGCTAAGGGATTTATCAGAGATTTTTACATTCATTGTTTTAATCCCGTTTTATTTGTATTGTTAACTCCTACAACTTTCATGTTGATCTCGTTCCCGTTCGAGATCCCGAAACTTGATTTCATAGCCTTGACAGCAAAACAGTCATTGTGCACAAAATCTGTACCCAAAACTTGATATTCCCGAAACCCACGAAACATATATTTTTTGGAAACTAGATATTTCGACGATCACTTTTCTCTTCTTCGTCGAATTCATTAGAAGCCCCGAAAGCCATGAATTCAGCCCAATTAGATTACTAGTGGTGGAGCCCACTCCCCACTTGCTTTATAAGGAGATCATCTTCCTCATTTCCTTTTTTTTTTTTAGCAAACTACAACTTCTCAAAGCTAGGGTTTCCCTTTCTTCTTCTTCTTCTTGTTGCTCTTCCATCCTCAACCCACTCCCAAACTTGCACCAATAGGAGATTTGAGGCCATCATCTTCTTTACCTCCTTGAAAGCTTTCTCTTAATAGCTTTTGTGGAGAAAACCTCTCATTCCAAGATCTTCATTGAGCTTACTCTTTCCATTAGAGGACCTTACAAGTAAGTAATCATTCCCTTCTTCTATATTTGTGTTCTCCTAGCCTAAGGGAATCTCCATCCCTATTATTGAAGCTTCTTTCTCCCCATGTTATGTTTTGACTCTTTTACGGTTTTATTTTGGGGGTTTTGCTTGTAGCTTGGACCATTGACTTGGAGGGCTTGTTAGAGCTTGATTTGCTTATTAGAGACCAAGTCAAGTGGATGATTTGATTTTTTTATAAGCTTTCAATGATTTTGGTATTTTTCACTCATGCCTATTTATTGCTTTGTTTTGAAATAAATGTTCATGATAGAGTATTAATGGTGCATTTATATCATAGAGATGTGTTGGTTCATAGCATTTAATTTCCTCTTGTTTTGTCTCAAATGCACTCTTATGTGAAATGGTTTCCTTCTTTTTTTCCTTGTATTGAATGTGATGTTGATGGAGGAGAATGGGATGGATGTTGTGAGAGATTTGATGTTGTTTGAATGAAGTTTTAAACCCCTCATTGGATGTATAAAAATGGCTAGAAAGAAGTTGTAGAAGGAAGAGATAGAGAGGAGCTGAACTGGTCCGGAATCAGTTTCTGGACAGTTCGCTCGAGCGAACATGACACTTCGCTCGAGCAAAGTGTCCAGAAAAGGGTTCGGCGCATTCCAGTAGGTTGGTCGCTCGAGCGGACATCCCAGAACTTGTTCCAGAGAGTCGTTAGTTTGAGCGCACTAAAACTTCGCTCGAGCGACCTCAACTGCGCTCGAGCAAACCCACCTAGACAACCATTCCAGAGAGCTCCTCGCTCGAGCGAACTCTCCGGTTCGCTCGAGCGATGAGCTTTGTCGGTCAAAGGTTATGTTAGGGACAATGATGAACTATTTAAACGTTTTGGGACTATTCATTGGGAACCCCTCTATGTCAGGGAGATTTACTAAGCAATGCACGAGATTATTTGAGAAAGAAACCACATCACGAAGATGTCATTTGAAGTTTTGAAAATTCAAAGTGTATAAGGAGCCCGGAATGTCCCCAAACTCAAAGAGTACCAAATTGTTATTAGATTGACATACGGGATCCCTATTCACTTCAAATAAATCTTGAACCCGATACTTTACCCGAAATTCCAATTGTTTATTGTACTTTATCAATCCCGAGATTTATACTACATGCCTTGTTTTCCCAAAAGCATTGAGTTACACTTGAAATAGTTACTTGTCTTGAAGTGCATTGCACCACATGAAATGACAGTGTACCCTTGAGCTCCCCCGTCCTACCCGTCTATTTATTTGTACTTGATTTACTTGCACATGTCTCGATTTGTTTTTTGACCTATGAGTCGGCACCACTAAGCTTGGATAACCCTGTTGGTCTGATCCACCGACTTGGAAATCCCCCTCTTGTCTCACCAACTGAAGTTTGGATCCCGCTACCCGGTTATTACCGTGGTCTTGTCCCGATGCCGCAGATTGCTACTGTGGTTCCCGATGCCCGGCTCGCTATCGTGGTCATGTATAGTATATGTATATGTATTTATAAGATCCACTGTTTCTCCTCACCTCGAGTGACTGAGATCAGTGCCTAGTTATTGCTCTGTCGCTTTAGTGATAGAGGACTTAGCTTCGTGTGGTTGTCATCTTGCTTGTTTCCCGTTTCCTTGGTTACCTTTACATGTTTTATGATGCATACTTGTATTTGAATAAATGTTTTATCTCGTCTATAGAAATTGTTATTTAAACAGGTTTACATGCTTTTGAAGGTAAATTCATTTATTATCATATTATCACCGTATTTTACCCATTTGCCAAACCGTCGTGTTTGACCTACTCTTTGGTACTCAGGTTCCGTTGTTGGTTATCCCGAGGAGGAGCACGAGGAGGCGGTCGGAGAACCGCAGCAGTTAGTTGAGTGGCGTGCTGATGACGTCATTTAGACGTTTGGTTACTATGAGAGACTTAACATTTTGGGAAACTGTTTAACCATTCTTTGGATTGGTATTTTGTTTATATTGGCCTTTGTTGGCCTCTATTTTGGGAAATGTAATTAAATGATATTTGTATAAACTTTAACTTACTTTTGGGTAACATGCTAATGATCATTGCTCATTCTGATAGGGTACTATACTTGTGTTATTATCTTTATGATTTGAGATGGATTGAATATTTGATTTGCTACACGCTTCCGCACTTAATAGAAATGTTCATATATGGTTGTGATATCCTCACCGCGGACACCTGTGGGAAATTAAATAAGTGTGTGCACCTTGTTGACACACTCTACATATTAACCATTCACTCACCACACCATCACTCTTATCATCATCGATGCGTCCCGATCCCGGATTAGGACCTCGGGGGCCCGGTCCGGGGTCGCGACATGTTACAAGTTGTGTTAATAGTAACAAAGGTTCTTGTCTATCCATGCTGCAGGTGAAGATAACAAGACAATCGATTAATAAAAGTATCAATGGCATTCCAAGAAAATAAATTAGATTCAATATTTGTCCAAACTGAACAAAAATTAGTAAAAGATATCATCAACACTCCAAGCTAATGAATAAAAGTCATTGACATCCCAAACATCAGACAAATTAATAAAAAAAGACGTTAATATTCCACAGAAATTAAATGTCATTCCTTGTCCAAACATCCCACAAAGCAATAACAATATCCATAACATTTCAAAAGATGACATTTCAAAATAAGAAAGAAAAGTGTAAAAGAGTCCATTATAACTACCATAATCAAAAGCACAAAAATATAATTATGAGATAACAACCCATAGCAACAAATTACATAAGGTCAAGGCTGCCAAGAACATAGATCCTGCGGGTATCGTTAACTAAGGCCAGAAACTGTGAGGCATTCACTTCATCTCCAAGTTGTTCAAACGCTTTCATCTTGATCCTCATTTCTAGATCAATTGGTAGCAGTGCTTCCCATACCTCCTTCTGAAGGTTTTTAGTCGAAATTGTATTCCTTGAAATTGCATCTACAGCATCTGCCATACGCCCTACAATTGCCACCATCGCATCCCCTGTGCTTTGGCGCCTTGTTATTTGACGGGATGATCCTCCAGATGCCGCGCTACGCCCTCTAATTGAAGAGATGTGCTCATCTCTAGCCTCGTCATTTTGGGGGGGTGCCATCATCATCAGCATCCATGTCATTATCACCCAAGGCATCGGCATGTACAGATGGTAGTGATTGAGGAACGTCATTAGTGACAAATTCCTTTCGACCATCAGCAATTGAGTCGCCGAATATTTCACACATGAGAATGTAGTCGGGCATACGCCTAGTCCTATACATACTATGTCCAGGATGTGCCTGCATTCCATGCATGTTAACTCACAATCCATTCTTGTATATAATAAAAACAAAATCCATACAAAAAATAAATAAAAATCTCACCGCAATATAATCATCCCAAACCCCTTCTTTAGCCGTGACTTTTTTCATGTCTTCATCCCATCCAAACCCACTGAGATTTAACATGGATTTCATAGCGCTATACCATTTTTTGTAGCTCTTGAACCTATTCTTCAACTTGTCTTTAGAAAATTCAGGCCCATGTACTGTAAGCATTTGTCTTGTAATAAGACCCCATCCCTCCGATGTAAAGCTTCCGGGTATAAATTTCCCTTCTTTTCGCATGTCAAGCATGATAAGGAGAAGCACTTCATCATGTGCATCAGTCCACTTCATGTTTTTTGATGTTGACCTGTTTGTAGCTTGAGAGCTACTTGGTTCAGACATTCTACATTTCACATAGTGTTAACAACCAAGGAAGCACATAAGAAAAAATATCAACCAGACAACAATAACATTACACATATCTCCATTGAACCGATTTCATGAATGACCCCTAAACATTGAAGCAAGCAATCCAAATCTATAGTGGAAGGATACTTGATTATTTTACATAAATACTACATGAAGCAGCACAGGAAAAACACAAGATAGGGGGCTACTATGGAGGACTTATAGCATTTGCAACAGATGAATTAAGCACAAACAGACTCTTCACAGCACAAAGGTATATTATTAACAAAGCAGACACATAGCTAAAGGAATTTAGTAAGTGTAAAACCCAAACTACAAATAAAAATTGTGTAGTTCAATGTTTTAAGGCCCCAGGATGAATTTAGACTGAGTGCAAAAAAAATTCATGTTTAAATGTATGTGAGGAGCTCCTAGTTTCACTTGATCAAGAGTTCAAGTGCTTGGGTCCCCTTTGGATCCTACAACCTGGGTTTTCCCTGTTCTAAGTTTACTTATAACTCTAATAACCTGTAGTTTTAGGTGAGGGAAAAGTACAAGACAAGTATTATCCACATTGGTAATTCAAGTTATCCATAATAGATTATGGCAGCAGAGCTGCTCAAGCACATTTTGTAACCAAAAATCATTCTAATAAATAATCTCTACAATCTTCACTCTGTTGGCACAATCCACTTTTCAAGGAGAGCACCTTATTATTATACAATGAATTGTAGCAAGGACATTTATCTCAAAATCTATTATGAAACTATCATTTACATGTAAACCGAGTTACCTACACTCAGTTTATGAGGATCCAAACATAGCTTTGAAATGGGGCCTCATCCATGGTTTATGCAGATCTAGACCCACCTTTGGATATATATGTTTAAGAACCTATTTACAAAAACACACTTAATATGAACATATAAACATAATTAAAACATTCAAATAGCATATGAATCCAAGGACGGCCGCACCTGATCCCAAATCGAATAAATTGGCTTCAAAATTGGACCCATAGCCCAGATTTTCCCAGTCTGATCCATTTGGTATTTGGTATTCCGAGACCCAATCTCAACCCTAACCAAGGCCCAGGAACTCAAATACCTTATCAAAGTCAAGAACTCTCCAAATAACAATATGTACATCTAAGGAATCTAAAGAACACTTTGTTTCACCTGTAACTCTTGTTGAATATAACTAAGTTCCAGGAAATCAGATTTACTGTGTCTTCCAAACCCCATTTTCCAATCGCCCCAAATCAGATCTCTGAACTTCTCTTGAATTGGAGAAAACCCAACTGAGTTCCTCAATCAAAACCATCAAGGATGACCCAAAGCAAGCAAATAAACACACCCATATATTAATTCTTTTTCTGTTAGGTGGATCCAAGTACTTGAAATAGAAGAGCTTTTGGGAGCTGCTGCCTTTTTCTTTTATTTTCTGCAGTTCGCTGGACTTGGCTGCTTAGTTTTCTTCATCCATTTTGTGCTGTGAAGAGTCTGTTTGAACTTTGAAGATGGAGAGGGATTTTCGAGAGTCTGTTTGTGCCATCTCAGAAAGAAAAGTGTAAAAGATCCCTCTCTCAGTCTCTAATCGAGAATGAGGATGAAGAAATTGCTGTAGATAACCCAATGACAAGATGATTTGGGTTTGGCAGTCAAATAAGAAGAGAGAGAGAGAGAGAGAGGGAGAGGGAGACGGATCTGTTTGGAGAAAATAGCCAGCCTGCATCAGACTTTTCTGATGCTTCAAAGATGCAGTTGCAGGAGATGAACGTCTAGGGCACCAAATCAAGAAGAGAGGAGACAACGTTTCTCTTGGCAAAAATCCCATGTGAGAAAGAACATTTATACCTCCTCGTTTTTTACCGATGATTCATTCGTTCCTATGGAAGGAGGTTAGACCGGGGGAATCCATGTTATAAAAGATCTAAAAATCATCAGGGCTGAAAATCCTCTATAAAGAAAATTACCCAAACATGGATTTTCCTCTATTCCAAGGAAAAATGGAGAGGATTCCCTAAGTGGATGCTTACCAAACATGACCTTATTGTGGTCGATAATTATGGATGGAAAGATGGGTGACACGTGGGCATTTGCGGGTTCAGTTCTTGCCATCTGGGGTCGAGGACATTAATTGTTTTGTGTTTACTCAGGAACACAATCGTCTTAAGCTAATAAGAAAGAAATACGAATGCGAAAAAGGAAAAGGAAATCACCACCACCTTTTCCTCATCTCTCTCTCTCTCTCTATATATATATGTCTTCTTTCTGTCTTTCCTTTTTATAGCTTTTGATGAACATGCGCTCCTTGAAAC
This sequence comes from Cinnamomum chago, assembly GCA_038049695.1. Classification (NCBI taxonomy): domain Eukaryota; kingdom Viridiplantae; phylum Streptophyta; class Magnoliopsida; order Laurales; family Lauraceae; genus Cinnamomum; species Cinnamomum chago. Next base: position 38,464,594 of record CP142456.1, read on the forward strand.
GCATGAGAATTCCCTAAATTCGAGACGAGAAAACCGTTTCACTTCAAGATCTGATGAAGGCAGGGAGATCAAAAGATGAAAATTCTCTCCTTTTGTTTTTGAAACATTGATTCGTATTCACGGTAAAAGTCGAACTTTTTTTTGTTCAAGATCGACGGGGGTTTTGACTCAACATCGGGTTTCTTCAATATCATCTGTCTCTCTGTTTCTTCTTCTTCTTTTCGTGGATGCCGTTCGATTTTTGAAAAGTAGAGCGCGCAGTCCGCTTTCGGTCGGTGTAGCTTTGAGGTTCGATCCGTCGGAAGGGACTTTCGAGCATTAATTGATTGAGATGGAGATTTTGGTTCCGGGATAACGAGGAATCGGTTTTGTTGGATTTGATGTTGTTTTGACATTTGCGGGGAGATTTATGGTTTTGAGGGGTTCTTTTGGTTGATTATTGAAGAAAGTTGCAGTTTTAATAGATTTGAATGGTTGAATTTGATAGATCTGAAAGATATCTTTGATTTTTGCCCGCGTTTAGGTAATTGGAATATAGGGATTCGTTTGAATAGGGATCGGAGAAGGTATTTATTCTGTTTCTTGTATTGGATTTGATTGGGTTGAGGTTCTACTTGGCACGAATAGATCATGGAGCATACGATTGGTGGAAAGTTTAAGCTTGGAAGGAAGATCGGAAGCGGATCTTTTGGCGAGCTTTATCTAGGTACATTGATATGTTTGCTCAAATTTTTTCTTGTGCACTTCGATTTCGTGCGTTTACAATTACATTATAAGCTGTTGTTATGTTTTTTGCGGTTTTGTTTGATCCAGGTGTGAATATACAAAGTGGTGAGGAAGTGGCTATTAAGCTGGTATGTACAAGAGTTCACTTTGAATTTAATTTTTTTGATTTGTTTTTTTGGGTGATTTGACTGATAGTTTTCTCTGTTTTTTTTTTCCTTCATGTTTTTCCTATTTGGGAAAAAAGTGTTGAACGAAAACAGAATTTAGTAAAAAGGAATAATAGTTTATTTTTGTTATTGTACATTTTGTTAATAAAATAAATCATGCGTGATCATTCATGGATGAACTCTATAGCCACTTCTTTTCTTTCTTCTTGTTAAAAATACCTACTTTCAAATGTGGCTCAAAGGTTTAGGTTTTTTTTTTCGTTTTTTTTTTTTTTTTTTTGATGTATTAATTGTCCATTTCGCATTTAATCTTCCTCACTGTATCTGGTTTCACCTATTTAGGGTTGTGGCATATCCTCCATGTGCAATGATTGTGGTCCTTATAGTGCATTGTGATTTTGTGGAGTTAACTAGCAAGATCTCGATCTTGGTTGCTAAAGAATTAGCCATTTGTCTTGTTATCCCATGTTTCTGTTCAGACTCTAGTTAAAAATATAAGAAGGTCAGGTCTCGTTTTTGTCTCAAAAGGAATTCCCAGGTTATGACAGTATTATTGCCACAAAATATTCACATTCCCATTATGTGGATAAGATGGAACACTCGTTAGACACAAACTTGTTGTTTTGTTTTGATTGGCTCACAGTTGTGCAAATTTTTGTATCGAGCAACATACTTCCATATCTCTTCTGAAAGTACAGGTGTTATTCCCTTGTAATTCTGGCCAAGAATCTTATTGTTGTAACAACATACAGGAATCTGTGAAGACTAAGCATCCTCAGCTTCATTATGAATCAAAATTGTATATGCTTCTACAAGGAGGGAGTAAGTTATTATCCCTAAATAAAGTTCTTATATTTTGCCATCAGTATGGTTCTTTTATTTGGTTATAAGAATATTATTGATATGATCCTTTAATGCAGCGGGAGTTCCCCATTTGAAGTGGTTTGGAGTAGAGGGTGAGTATAATGCCATGGTCATTGATCTTCTTGGGCCAAGCCTAGAAGATTTGTTTAACTACTGCAATCGAAAATTTACGCTGAAAACAGTACTTATGCTAGCAGATCAGTTGGTAATTACACCATTCAGCCGTTACTCTTTCTCTTTTTCATACTTAGATCATCATTCATAGACAAATGCTCTTGCTACAGAGTAATGTCTACTTATGGACATTTAATTGGCCTGCTGATCCTGCTAATCTTTTGATTTGTTTAGATTAATCGAGTTGAATATATGCACTCAAGGGGTTTTCTTCACCGTGATATAAAGCCAGACAACTTTCTAATGGGTTTAGGCCGTAGGGCCAATCAGGTATTTTATTATGGTGCTCTTTCTATGTTGGCACCATGCTTCCTTAACCTGAAATAGTTTTCTGTCTGTTTGATTTGTGTAACCTTCTATAATTTCCAACTTACTATTTGTATTTTCAATTTGTTAGGTGTTTTTTAAAACATTTTGAGATATGGTATTATTGGAATATTGGAAAGGTTTTTAATGGGGAAACAGTTGGAAGTTACTAACTTGCAACTTGCCATTATTATATCTGTACATGTCAATGACCCCACTATATGTCTTGGTATGCTCAATATTCCTTTATACGCTTAATGCTTAGATGTTAGGGAATTTGAGACCTGGTGGATTTAATATAAGATATGCCTATTTGGAAAGTATCAACACAGAGAAGTTGCAATAGAGTACATGGAGGTTATGGGTTGGGACAACACAGTGATATGGAGGAAGCTCTTCTAGATTCTTGACCATGCTAATGGCATTTCATCCTACTAAAAAAAAAAAAAAAACCTTACGTTGGGAAGAGGGAAAACATGGTGATATATACATATGTTTTTTATTTGTTGTTAGTACATGATGATATTAAGGAGTGCCTCAAAAAAGTTGCGGTAGATTAGTTAGGCATGGTCAACAATAGTTTTGCAGATAGATTCTTTTCCTTTGTTCCTCTCTCTCGAAGGACAGTGGTTTGAGAGGATTTTATTGGGTCTCTAGTGGTAACTTTGATTTCATTCGTGCTCGTTTTACCTTAAATCGTTTGTATTATGATCTCAATTCTTCTGTTTTAATTTGCTCTTCCTGTAGGTGTATATTATTGATTATGGTCTTGCAAAAAAGTATAGGGACCTTCAAACTCATAAGCACATTCCATACAGGTATGTACTTGTTTTATGTTAACTTACCATATGCAAGATTTATTTCATCCTTTGTATCACTTCTTTATAGTGTTTATGTTTTATATATTTATTTGATCTAGCCTGGTAGTTTTAATTTTTAAATTATGTTAATGTGCTCCAAATGTAACACATGGGCTTCAACTATTTGTCACCATATGTCAACAAGTTGGGAAAGTGTCAGATGTAACACATGGGCTTCAACTATTTGTCACCATATGTCAACAAGTTGGGAAAGTGTCAGTAGAATAGGGAGTAAAATATCATAAAGATCCTCGGGAATCAATGGTCACTTGTGACAATTAATAAGCTCACGAGAGCCTTAGATCCAATCAACAAAATATTGAATGAGTTGATGAAATGTAGGGATGTAGAGATTGTAGCGAAGATGATGCTTCAGTACTTAATAAAAAGCCTCTCTACCAAGTTTCGATGCTATAAGTTCGAGGAGCTAGGGGAAAGTGGAGATGAGAATACCTTGGATGTAGTAGTGAGGACAGACATGATAGAATTTTTTTTTTTAATTATTTTAAGATCAGAATAAAGGAAACTCATCCTTAAATAGGGTTGACTAGAAAGTATAGCTCTCAAACCTAACGGCAACCAGATAGGATGAGGCATCGACGATGATTAAAATAAACTAGCGTTGAAAAAAAAAAAAAGGATTAGAAAATGTGTTATTGAGACTAGGCAACGGTTTCCTCTACTTTGGAACAATTTTAAGATTGTAAAGGCCTTTTCTTGAGGTGGGTAGTTCCAGAAAAGACATGATAGAATTTTTTTTTATTTTATTAAGTTTAGATCAGAATAAAGAAACACAACCTTACTTAGGGTTGACTACAAAGTAGAGCTCTCAAACCTAACCCCACGTAGATAGGTTGAGGCTTCAATGATGTATTTTTTTTTTAATAGCCAATGATGATGATGATTAAAATAGACTAGCCTTAACAAAAAACTAGGATTAGAAACAATCTGTTGTTAAGACTGGGCAATGGTTTCCTCTACTTCAGTGTAATTATAAGATTGCGAAGGCCATTTCTTGGGGTGGGCAGTTCAGACTTCAGAGACATATGATTGTGTTATTTAGTCTCCCCCTTATTCTCTCCTCATTGAAGGTACAATCTTATTTCCATTTCTAACCATTCCTTTCCTCAAGTCTCGAAGTATTCTCTTCTCTGTTTCTATTATCTACTCTCTCTTTTAGTATGTAAGACAATTCCATTTTATTTTTCATGGTAACAGTCTGAGGTTGTATTAAGAATAAAAGTTGATAATGCAATAATGCTGCTTAAAGGCATGGAGCCGAAGGATTAAGGTGTCTCTAGCCAATGCTTGGCTGGACTGGAACCTTTCCTGCAGTAGCCATAGGATGACATCTCTAGAACACATCGATTGATGCGGAACTCTTGTCGCTACGATGTAGAATAGATGACCCAAGTGTGCAGCCCAGCAAAGTAGTTTAGAAATTATTTTAAATTACTTGTTATTAGACTTTACAATTTTATTTAAGGAGTATGATTAGAATAGTTTCTAATTTAGTCTGCTTTCCCAGTTGATTAGGTTTCTTAGCCATTTAGTTTGTTTCCCTATTTATATTATATTGTAGAGATGAAAATCGGAGATTTGATTATGGAATAAAATTATCATGGGTTTTTTCCCCTCTGAGTGGTGCATACTCGTGGTGAAGTCTTTGTGGAGACATGTTTGAAGTGTCTGCAGCCACTTGCCTCGGCACCCACGCAAGCCCTATCCCTAGGGCCTGCATCACTGAAGTGTGAAATACTCTGTTCACACCCAAACAATTGATATTGGAGAAGGAAACATTGAAAGGATAAGAAGGATCATAAAGCTCATTTAGATGTTCTGGATTTGCCATGGAGTTCACGAGAGCCTCAGAACTGATCAGTCAGGATCAGAATGAATTGATAAAATTGATATGACTTAAGATTTCAGTCTGATGATTGGTTTTTCAGCTTTGATAAAGATGGTCTCCTAGCCACCTGTTAAGAAGTAGCTTGGGTTAATGACTAGCAGGACTCAAACAGATTCGGGGACCAACGAGAGTCTTTTATAAAGTTTAAAAGTTCCCCTTCTGTCCTTTCTTTTTCTCATCGCTTTTACTTGTGATTGTATGGAAATTATCCCCACACATCCCGTGCCTTGACATTTGTGGGACAGCTTGTAAAAACTAGATTTGAAAACTTGTGATGCTGAACCGTGGTTCTCTTTCCTATAACCTAGGGTTAGCATTTCAATCATGCTTTCCTATGGCTTCTTGGACCCTTTTTTCTGTGCAGATCACCTGTGCTGCTTTGTCTCACAGTCTGCAACCCCCCCTCCTTTGAGCCTGCTGTAAATCTACCAGACTTCCCTTTGGTCGCATGTAATTCACCCCTTTAATGGTGCCTTCGAGTATTTTTCTTCCCCCCAAGTCCAGAGAAGCTCCCCGTGAAGAACCTCTAGATTTATACTACCAGTGACGCCATAGATTTCTACTATGTTGCCCGTTGCTGCAATCACTTTACCTTTTTTGATCCCTTCATAAGAGGATTGCCACGGATCCTTTATCCAGTCTGGTTTTTCTGAACTTTGGACTGGCACAACATCCCAGCCAAAAACCAATTTGAGAGACCTGTCTTATCATAGACAACTTCTGTTGGGTTTTCTGTATAATATGGTTAAGGGTGTTCATAAAATTTCATTTGCGCTTAGCATTATTGCTTCTTTTGATTAAATATTTGGAAAATTTGACCTTTTTTTATTTTTATTTTTTTGCTAAGATTGCTTTTGTATATCTTTCCTATCATTTTGAAGGCCTTTTCTTTTTTAGTACATATTATGGATCAAAATATCTACGTAGCGGCCGATATATCGGGAGTAGCGGTAGTGGTCGAGGTGTATCGGCCGCTACACACCGATACAGTTATGTATCGGCCATGTATCGGCCGCTACAAAGTTAAAAAAGAAAAAAAAAAAACCCTACCCACTGCCCCCATTTAGAAATTTGTAAAAAAGGAAGAAGAAAGGGGGACAACTGCCGGGAAGAAGACATACCTGATGGCAGATGGCAGTGGGCATCGAACCAGAAACAGGCAGCCGACATCAAAGGAACAACAAGCAACAGGCATCAAACACCAAATCGAATAAGCAATAGGCAGCAAACGACGAACGTTGAAGCAGCAGCATCAAACCCACAGCATATTCCCTTTTTTTTCTTCTTCCTTCTCCGTCTCCATAGTTCTTCTTCTTCTTCTTCTTTTCTTCCCTCCCTCTTTTCCTTCCACTCCTTTCTCCTTTTCCCTCTTTTTGTTTTCCTCCTTTCTTCTCGATCCTTCTATTTTGTCCGTATGAAGAAAAGGGCCAGCAAATGCCCCTCTTCGAAATGGCCCCTCCCTTTTATTATTGAGGGCTTAATGTGAGATTCATGGCCCCAACAGTGGGGCCCACCTAGATTAAAAAAAGGGACCATTAATCAAATGTCCCAGGGACCTTTTATTATTAGCGGGCTAAATTGAGATTCATGACCCACCTAAATTAAATATACACACAATTGGTCAAATGTCCTTTGCCAAATTTCACTCAAGTAGATATAGGGCCTATCCAAACTTCACTCTAATAGAAATAAAGCCATAGCCAAATTTAACTTAAAAAAAGGATATGGGCCTATCCAGATTTTGCTCTAACAGGAATAGGGCTCTAGCCAAATTCCACACTAATTTGAAAGAGGACATTTGCTAAATTTCACTCTAATAGGAATTATGGCCCAAACCAAATTGCTTTCTAATAGGAAATATGATCCTAGTCAAATTTCAATCAAATGGGTAATAGGACTCCAGCCAATTTCTTAGTATGCTAACAAACATGAATTCATGTGGACAGATAGATCAATACTATTATTTCATAGTCATACAGCAATACATGACCTTTATGCAAAGAGGTGACCGCTACACCTCCCTATATTAGTTACTTTTGAAAACAGACATTAAATTCTAACATTATCCAATATTATGGATTTTCTGGAATTTTTTCAGGACTTTTTCAAAATGCACCGCTACGCCGCTACGTAGCGTTTTGGTGTCGGGCTGCTGCTACTGCTATTTTCATCCTTGGTACATATAGTGAAGTTATTGTTCCTTTTTCTTGCAGAGAAAACAAGAATCTCACAGGCACAGCTCGATATGCTAGTGTTAATACTCATCTTGGAGTCGGTGAGTGAAGTGATTGCTTAAGCATTAACATCTAAGAAAGATTCTTTGATTTCTCTATTCAACATATTTGGTTTCTTCCCCACATTTTGATTGCTCTGATCAGTGTACCTATTCTTTGTTCAGAACAAAGTAGAAGAGATGATCTGGAGTCTCTTGGTTATGTTCTCATGTATTTCTTAAGGGGAAGGTCAAATTTTTATTGCAGAATTGTTTTTTTGGTTCTTTATTTTTTGGTGATTTTCTATTTTCTGAATAAGGCTGGATCTCTCTAGTTGCGGGCATCCATTTAACTCAACTTTTATGGTATATTTCAGCCTTCCTTGGCAGGGTCTAAAAGCAGGCACTAAAAAGCAGAAGTATGATAAGATCAGTGAAAAGAAGATGTTAACTCCTGTAGAGGTATTTGTGTATACCTTCTCAAAAGTAGCTTTATTTTCAGAGGAGACAATAAAAATGGATGGATGATCCTTTTCTTGTTTAAGCATTAAAATTTAATAATTTTATATCATAAATATTAATATTGCTCAACAGGTGCTGTGCAAATCTTACCCATCAGAGTTTATATCTTACTTCCATTATTGCCGATCATTGCGGTTTGAGGACAAGCCGGATTACTCATATTTGAAGAGGCTTTTCCGTGACCTCTTTATTCGTGAAGGTATGTATTCTATTTTGTTTTTATTGATAGTTGAGCAATGGTAAGTTGGGATTGAAACCATAATCTCAAGCTTCTGATTCTTATGTCCCTACATATATGTACTTAATGCCCAGATTTCCTTTAAAACTGATCGCGAAGCACTTTTTGAGAATGATATAAATGGCTGTTTAATTATTTAGAGCTCTTAGCTACATCTGACTCTGTTCATACAAAATTGCAGGTTATCAATTTGATTATGTATTTGACTGGACTATATTGAAGTACCCTCAGATTGGAAGCAATCCAAGAGCAAGAGTAAGTGTCTTAAGGAACTCTGTTTTGTTAGGGCCCTCCATTTATTAATATTTATGCTGTATCATTTTACACAATCATGTTTCCCCCTTTCCTAGAAATAGAGAGTTTCAGACTGGTCATCCACCTTTGCAAAAATGTGCAATTATATAACAAGGTGTGAATATTATTTCACAACTATTTGTTCATGAAAGAAGTTAGGAAATGCACCTAGATAAATGGAGAAAGATGAATGTGATATGAGTATCTCATTACGAATTCCAACAAATAAGAAATTGACAACTGTTCATAATATATATGTAATTGTGCCTCTGACATAGAAGCAATCATGTTTTGAATAGATTGTGATGCAGTTATGATTGCAATCAAGATTGCCTAGATGCTCTGGGGATTAGAGTAATGTAGACATTTCAGAACCCCAAAGGTATTTGTTAAGTTCTTGAGTAATATGGAGACCTACAGTGGAGATTGAGGCCTAAAAGTGAATGTGAGGGCTTCCCACAAATCAAATGAAGGAAAGCTTCCAAGAAAAGAAATGACTTCTTCCCTAACCTTTTATTTTCAGTCTATTCCCTCCAATGTGTCACCACTGCAGCACCAAAGAAATAGAAAATGAGGATGGAAGATAGAAGTGCTTAATAGATCTCACACCAATGCTTGTACGGACTCAAATGGAGGAGAGGCTGCGCCCCGTTTCATAAAAACATGCAAAAATAGATGTTTCACAAAAAAAGAGAACCAAAGGCTTTCTCAAAGTAAGGGCTTTATTGATGTTTTTTTCTCAGATTTCCAAAAATCCAAAACACCAAATGTCACGTCCCAAAACTAGATTTCCTTAATGGTTCCAATTCCATGATGTAGGGATTCGAAGTCATTTTGATTTAAATGGAAAATTTAATCCCCGCACTATACCCACAGGATGTCACAGGTGAGATTAACCTGTATATTCCCAAATTTTCCTGCTGAAGCATAAATGAACAATAATAATATGAAAAATAAACTGAGCACATGTAGTCTCAAAATATTTACAACCCAAAAGTCTTTTGAGTTTACAACATAAAGAAAAGTGATTTATACCTCCACCATAAACTTTTCCAAATACATCCACTATGAAACACTCTCCCTGTGCCCAACTCTCGCATCCAAATGACTAAAAAACATCATTAGTAGTCTACTCACTCAGTCCCGATGCAGTCTCTTCAACCGCCAAAGGTTACATTAGAAACTAAGCAAGTAAACTGGTATAGTAAACATAAACATGATATAATATTCTAATTAAGAATTGAAAATCATAAAATAAGCAGATGTGTAAATAAAAATGCATGAAATGTATGAACATGTGAGTCATGATAACAAATCTAACAGGAATCCTAACAATCCATATGGCATATCCACATCAGCTATATTCTCTCAAACAGTTGTAACTGTATGAGAGCATGAACATAATAAGCATAAACATATCAGGGGCACCATCTGATATCATAGTGTGACCAACTTTACTTAAACAGGGCTACCTGGAGTATAATTACTCTCATAGGGGACTAAGCTGCAGTCAGTGTAACAAGTATAGTCCAACTTTCACCGCGTCGAAGCTAAGTGGTGCCGAATTAGGAAACACATTTCGATGAAAAATGGACTTATTTCCTGAAAATAGATTTAACCTATCATAACACATCGTAACATATCATGACAGAATCATATTGCATAATCAATTAATCTTAACAGATCATATAACATAAACAGGGTACAAAATTCATATAAACAAGACATAAGAGTACAGGAGTTGATCATAGGATTTTTTGTAACATGATATTGCATGACCACTAAATAGCTAATAGGTCCTTTATAAAGTCTGGAATCTGGATTGCCCAAGAACACCATTAAACAATAATGTGTATCTTTTAGGGTTGGCGTTATTGAATTTAATTTGATAACATGACCCTCAAATAACACATTGTTGTTTAAACGATGTTAACTTTAACTTTAACTTTAACTTAAAGCTACCTGTAGATCAATGTCTGCTTTAGACATCACCTACTATGATCTCCTTGAGTATCAGAATCATTGAGGGTATCATACGGTATCTTTCCAAGCTAGAAAACTAGGTCTGGAAATTAATGGGGTAAAACAGGATGCCACGGTTAGCCGTGAATGAATCTTGGTTAGCCTTGAACATACAAGTCTGAGTTTTTCCTGAATTTTCCTATTTTATTTTGCATATCGGTTAACCTCACGGTTAACCCACAGTTCGCCGTAGAACAAAATTAGCTAAAAATTCAATTCTGTCTTTATAACCGTGGTGTATCCATGGTAGGCCTCACAGTTGACCATGTGAGGTTTCACAGTTAATCGTGAAGAACCTCACGGTTAGCCGTGGAGCTTCAGAACCTGCCACTCGATTTCTGAAACTCTGTTTTCTAACTGTTCTAGCTATCTTTGATCACTAGCCACTACAAAAACACTAATTAATCATGAAAATCTGTTATACATGATAAAGACCATAAAATTAAAATTTTAACTTGAAAACTTGTATCTAGCATGATTGATCTGATATTCAGTGGAATTATCATACGTGAAACGTTACCATATGAGTTACTTGCCTTAAACTGAGTTCTACTGACTACACTCAAAGTTATACAACCCAAGCTCACTCCAACAAGCCAAGTCCTACAATAGAGAGCGAAGATGACGAAAATGAACTTGTGAAGAAGATTAACGTAATCTCTGAAACTATAAATAAAAATAGAAAAAGGAAGAGGATACTGGAACTGGAGGAGCTGATTTTCAGCTGAAATATTGAAGAGGAAACGAGAATGAAGAAAAGAATTTGAGAATTCTCTCGATTCGTAAATTGGTGGAAAATTTTAAAAAATTGCAAATAAGTCCACTTATATGAAAATGCATCATTTCTGATTGAATGGTCCACCGAATCAACAGGTTCCAAGAGAAAAAGATGCTCAAAATAATGTCCCCGAACCAACAAAGCGAAGAAAACGAAAATCTAATATTTCCAAATAACCCCTAGCCTTCTCTCAAATTACAAATTGGTTCTTTTTAGGGTCAAAAGTCCAGGAAAAATAATCTAGTATTAATCTAATATACATAACTAGTTCATTAAGTAATAAACAAGATTATTTAGATAATAAGCACAATAAAAATCAGACTTCACACGAAACTGCTTCGTCAAGTGGCCATACATTGTATTTATGTGAAAAGTAAAGAAACAAAACCCTAGTGCTAATTTCAACGAGTAAATCAACATAATGACGTTCTAATCTCGACCCTTCAAATTCAATAAAAAAAGAGACTAAAATACCCTTGAGATTGTCACTGACTAAATCCCATCAAAAGTGGGCTATAATTTTGTCAGATCTTGACAGAATCATGGTGCTATTCAGATATGATGAAAATTAAAATAAGAACCCATCAGGATCGTAAAAAAATTGCGCCTATTGGGAAGGTAATAGAATAACCCATTCAATAGATCCAGTTCCATGTAAGTCGGACATCGTTGAGAACATACAATATGGGACTTATTAGAAATTAAAAGACAACCTATTAAGATGTAATATAGATAAATAAAATTGCCTGGATGATAGGGCCCTGCTTCCCAGGTTTGAGTCTTCATTGCAAACTTTCTTTTCATCTGCATCAGGTCCTTTGCTTCCACATCAGATTGGCTCTTCCAAGTTATATTTTGGATAATTTTGGCTGGAGTTCTTTTATGTTTTGTATGCTATTTTATTATGTTTCTTTTGTCAACTTTCAGCAATCCACTGGAAGAACAGGAGCAACTGCTGGCCCATCTGCAGAAAGGGCAGAAAGAACCTCAGGTTTGTTCTTTTTGCAAAATCTGCAGGTTATGTTATTTTTCTGTTGTTTTTAATACATTCTTCTTGTTGAACCGATTTATCTGTTTTGTTTAGTGGGACAAGAGATTCGTGATAGGTTCTCTGGTGCAGTTGAAGCTTTTACTAGAAGAAACAGTTCAACTTCCGGTCTGCATGCTGATCACTCCAAACACAAGACTTCAGAGGATGTAGCTGCTTTCTCCAAGGAAGGGGTATTAAGTTTCAGTAACTTTTTTTCTTTTTGGTAGATGTGATCCTAATCTTTGAGTATAGACTATGAAAGTGTTTCGAGATATTATTTCATTTTATTTTAGGTAATACTGGAAGACTTACTTGTAATATATAATTAATAAAAGAGTAACTTATATGAATATGGTATTGCGGAAGCCATTCAAAGAATTTGGTATTGTGGCATGGTCAACACAGCACAGAAGGTACTGTGGAAGAAATCTGGGTAAACTCCTTTATTAACAATGTGGAATAAGGTAGATTGATAATACTAGACTTCCAGTAGAGTTATAACAGCGGATGATTGGGTTTATGCCTGACGCACAAAGCCAAGTACAGTGATCATCATCTTCTGGAATATCGGCCTGTGACATGGAACCATTGTAGTTCAGACCCATTCTAAATTATTTTTTGTCGTCCTTTCCACTTAGAGCATTAAGCTGTTCACTTTTGTACGCACTGCAATAATGAATGTGACTGAGGTTCATACACAGTTGGGTTAATATTTCATCGTTGCCTTCAGTTTATCCTTAGTCACTAACTTTAGCTTTTATAGGTCAGTTCACAGGTTGGGACTGGCAAGGTGCCCAACAGGTCTGATTACCTATATTTTCTTTATTACCAATCCTTTTATTTTATGGCATCCATTCATAAGCTTGTATACAATTCATTTCACGTCCTATGCTAAATTATAATTTTAGCTTTTATATTAACTCGTGAATTTAAGTCATGCTATCAACTTAATAGTAAAGATGGCAAATTTAATATTTAGGAGCTTTGAACACTGAACCTACATATGTGGTCTTTATTCTTTGGCATGAATACGAGTTCGGAAAAGTTGATATAATTCTATTATTATATAAGTTTTTTTTTAATGAATGAACTAAAATAGAAAACTGTAGCTAATTGAATAAAAATACATTAAAACTATATAATTATTGCTAGACTCTAAGACCTATAGTAAAAGTCATGTCAATTTTGGTACGGCTTGGCCGAGCTAGCCGAAGATCTTTGGTTTGGCACCACTGAACCACCCTCCTATAAGGTTTCAGTCCAGATTTGTCCGAAATGGTTTGAAATCCTGGATTTTGGCCCTTAATTTTATCTATTATACCCAAACCTCCTCTCAGTCTCAGGTGAAGAAGAAGCAGAAGTGCGGTTGTTGCTTGCGCCTGATTGTGTCATCGACCATCATTCTAATCGTGCGCCGGTGCTTGTCGGTGACAAGTCATCTCACCCTTCTTCATCCTTTTTTTTTTTTTATCCTCTCTTTTTCCACTCAATTTTCCTTCTTCAACTTGCTTCTTTTCCTTCTTCCTTTTCTTCCTCTTTCCTCTTCCTCTTCCTCTTCCTCTTCCTCTTCCATCTACTTCTTTCTTTCTCCCTGTTGGTCCTTTTTTCTTACCATTTTAAGGGTTCTTGTTTTTTCTTTTTCTTTTTTCCTTTTCCAATACAGCTTTGTGATACCTGGGCTCGACAATTTGGCACACAAATTGAGAATCTAAACCACTCAGTAAATGTCCCCTTCATTTATGGGCCCTGGCCAGTTTTCACTCTAATAAGAAATGATAGCATTATCAAATTGATCATGTACTGATCATAAGTATGTCTGATCAATATGAGAGTGGGCTTGTCTCTCATTAGAATGAAATTTGGCCAGCGTGTTCATACATGGGGGCATTTATTTTGAGTTGTTTAGATTTTTATTTAGTGGGCCCACTATGAACGTTTAAAATTCTTGTGAGTTCAGCCTTATTTCTTTTAACTCTTTTTTTTTTTACTTGTACAGTTGTACCCTTTAATAGTCCCACCCTTTAACAGTCCCACCACTTAAAAAAATTATCCGAGACTGAAAATTCTAAATACTAAAAAATTATTCATTTTCTATGCCTATTATTTTAATAGAATAAATTAAATCAGTATAATTTATATGTTATTTTACGATTTTAACAAAATTTTTATATTTATATTCATTTATACAATATTAATTTTTTTTTTATATTTTCCGAAATAGATCTCTGAAATGTTTCACCAAAATTCGCAAGTCGCCCGAAACATTTCAGATTGGAACCAATTCAAAAAAGTTTTAGAAATGAACTTGAGAAGTAGGAGGGATGCAATCCAGCCGTATTTTGGGGAAGAACCATGGCGATTGAACCCGGATCAGTCTTTATAGATTTAGTTCTTGATCTAGATCTGGCATCAACTTTAAAAAAAAAAAAAAGAACAAAAAAAGAAAAAAGTGGATCTAATTCCGATTCATGTATAGTGCATTAATATAATTGGATAAAAGAGCTTTGAAAAAATTTAAAATATACGAGTGGTAATAGCAAATGGTATATAATTAAAGTTATGTAGACTATAAGCTATTTAAACTGTTAACATCTATATATTTTTTTAATATGTGAATGCAAACATCTTGTATTCTGATCCTCAGATCGGAACATGCAAGGATCTGATTGTGGATTTGATTGTGCTCTTCCTTTTTGTCCAATTGGGCTTGGAACCATTATTTTTGAAACTCTTGGATTCGTATCCTGAACCCTATGATTCATATCAGATTCTAAACAAAAAGATTCATACCTATGAAATGAATCTCATTTACATTTGAATTTTACGATCTGACACTAGTTTTATCAAAACGGTTCGGGCGATTCCTTTGGGCTGCCAAATGTCTAATGTTAATAAGTTTCTTACTTTCTTTGTAATGTTTTCATTTTTAATTTGTTTATTGATTAACAAAACCTCTTAAAGAATTTGTGGGATCTTGAGGAGGTTTTGAAGATAATAAGATAATTTATGGTTTTGTCCTACATTTCCTTTTTTTTATGTTTTTTTCATGAACACTTTAATTTTAATAAATGTGCTAAACATGTATGTTGATGATTTGGATTTTTAATTTTCCTAATAATATTGATATATTAAACATATTTAACTAGTCACTCATATACCATTTATCATATAGTAATAGGTGTTGATCTTATTTTTTTTGTCAGAATTCATGTTTGCGTTGTGACGAAATTTTATGCTGGCTATCAACCTACCTAAGGCAACCCTCTTTTATCCGAGCTCGGCACTGGCAATAAAAATTGTTGTACTTATACAGAATTTATGTAGCTGACCCCAACATAGTTGAGACACGTCTTTGAGGATGATGATGATGATCTTCTTATTTGTCACTATATTGAGGCTTGCTATCGATGGATAGTAAATGAGTTATGAATAACTACTTTTTCTATTTTGATATTTTTTTAGTTTTTACTATGAAAAGAAACTCCCTACAACTTTCAGTATGTTTCAACTCAGTCCCTTGAACGATTTGCAATACTATATCAATTTTTAAAACAAAACCTGGAACATATGTTAGAATGGCAATTTTATAGAAGATGGAGCATCCTAGTTGAGTTTGTTGATAATATTGTGGAATTGAGAAACATATATAATTAAATAGTGATATGAACTAATGTTTAGAGGAAAATCTTCACCTACAAGCAGACCGCATACTGTGCTTATGTGGTCCAGCTCATGGGGTCACTTAGATGCTTTACTATTTGTGGAGGTAAGATAGATGGAAATATGGGTCATGCAAAAAGTCACCCCTATCAGATTTTTCTAGCCCTTGATTTAGCAGCCTTATTAGTTTATTGTCTTTTAATCATAGATTTCTTTGAGATTAATTCAACAGCTGAGTCAAAACAGGGCATGGTGCCAGATCATGGGAGGATAGGAGTGTCAAAGGAGCTGTAGATCAAAGGTGGGCCAATTGTGCCCAATATAGCTGGACTGTACATGAAGTCTGCCCATAGGAGAAAGTTCTCCATGTTTATCTTGTCGAAATCTAAGAACTAACAATAAGCAGTGCTTTTCCTTGATGTCCGAAACATATGTTGGGTAGCATTGTTGAAGGAAATTGGTTGTTTCATATAGGGATAGTCTTTGTGGACTTGATTCACTCTATTCATAGCACTTTGGAGTCAATTCATAGCCAGTTTAGATGGAATGTTCACTGTTTGATCATGTGGACATTTCAAAACCTTTTGAAGATTCAGAAACCTTCTATTTATATTTTTTTTCTTTTTTTATTTATAAGAGAAAAAAAATCTGTGTGCTTGTGTGTGAATGCTGGTGTTTTCTGATACTAGAATCAAATATTATTTATAACAATAAATGCTTGGCTGTTGCATTTAATTCTCACATCATCAATCAGGACTATCCATTTGCTAGTTTGCCTCATTTAATTCATCAATGCTCAATTTATTTCCTTACATTTACAAAAAGGCATTGGTCATTTTTCTATATTTACATAGGAAAGTGGTATTGATCAAATATGGAGATTCAAGATGAGCATCAAGTTTCCCTCATTTCTAGTGGATGTAGCTCTCCACCCTTAATGAAAAATAATCCCTGGACATCCGGGGAATTTGGATGTTCTCTGGTCCTTCATTGTTCACGTGCCTTACATTTCATAAAGCCTAGAGAGTAAGGCCATGATACCCATTTCACTCAGCTTGGAAATTAGATGTTTATGTAATGAGGTAATGGTTAGAATCAGCCCGGCAGTGTAAATTCCACCACAAGTCATGGAACGGGAACTAGAGCAAATGGATGGTCTAGCATAATGGTAGTGTTTGTCCTAGTGTCAAAAAGCTATCACCACCAGTCTGTATCTTTACCATTATTTTATGCTTTTCCCCAAACTTTTCCTGTTCACTAACTGTGCTCTTTGCATTAGAGGTATGTTGGCCTGCTAAATGCATCATGTGATTACCAATTGAAGTTAGAACTGCTTATCGATATTGCTTCCTCTATATCTTTGCAGGGATCTGAATCCAACCGAGGCCATGGTTCCTCGCGAAATGGTAGCGTGTCAAAGAGGGCTGTCGTCTCAAGCAGCCGGCCAAGCTCCTCTGTCGAGCCCAGCGAGGTGCTTAGTCGTACTACCCGGTTTTCAGGAAGTGGCCGTCCATCGACTGCACAAAAGACCCAACCTGGCTGCGATAAATCCTACATACCTCGAACTGCAGCTGCAAGAAGCTCCCGTGATGACCCTCTTCGGAGTTTTGAGCTTCTGTCTATTGGGACAGAGAAGAGGAAGTGAAGAGAGAGATAAAGAGGCAAAGAGCCAGATGGTTCCTGGTAAAAGATTTTCTGTCAAGGTTTAATGGAAAGGCATTTGCTGTTTACTCATCTGACTTCATTATCTGGCCGTTGATTATTGTCTGCCCTTTTTCTCCCCTTCTGCTCGTGGCAATTGCTGTATCTAGAGAAAATATCCTTCTCCCCCTCTGCTGGTGGCAATTGCTGTATCTAGAGAAAATATCCTTCTCCAGCATTCTCTTCGCAGTTGAAGTTTATGTGGTGAATTATTCATGGTAGGAAGTATATCAGCTGTTGAAACAACATTTGTCAGTCTCTTGCCTCTCTGAGGCTTTATAACTACTAGGCGTTTTTGGACTGATTCTAAGAATATTTCACTTGAGGGAATTGTTTATATGTGAGACTTTTTAAAAAAAAATTAATAAATACTATATCTCGCATCTTGCACGCTCCACCTGTGGGTGATGTGGTTTGGATTGCTTTGAATATTGATGGTCTGCAGCGTATTGGTGAAACTTCTGGAAAATAAAGTATTCCTAGTTCAGTTTTGAGTAGTTATTAGAATTCTTGGTACTTTGGTTTTCAAGCATATCTAAATTGGATCGATCCAGTATGTATCCAACCTTTTGGAAGGAAAGGGTTGTGTTGGGCCAAATTTTCACTTGAATGGTTTTTGAGTGCAAAAAGATTGTAATGATTTAGTTATTATTATTTCCAATACCTAGAGCCAAAGTATATCTGGGGGGCCGTTTGTTTAAGTGCAAAAAAAATCGCCTCGAAGTACACGATTAAATGGAGAAGTAAAGGGAAACATAAAACCAATAGGCAAAGGGTGCCGTACAATTTTTCTGAACCACGTTCAAAATCTAGGTGTGTGAGGTGTGAGGTGTGAGGTGTGAGGTGTGAGTTGTCTTCCAAGAAGCTCCAAAGCACCAAAGAATGGTTGAATAGTGTGTAGTGTGGTTTGAATGGTTTAATGTATTTGTAATTGTGTAAATGGTTGGATGTATTTGTCCAGGTGAGAATGGTTGAATGCATTTGTATTTGTAATTGTATGAACGGTTTAATGTAGGGAAAATGGATGTATTGTGCTGGTGATGAATGCAAGAATTTGATATATATACAGCTATATTAAGTAAAAAACATTGAAAGGGGGAAAAAACCACTTGCAAAAACATAGAACATTGGTGGTGATAGCGCAACTAAATTGTATGTATTAGAACCTCAAGAGTTCTACAAAAGGTGGAACTGACTGACTAGGTTCTAGGTACTTATAACCCAAATATCTTTATTAATTTGAATAATTGAAAGGCATTTCCTTACTAATTTTGGTCTTAGTAGACATTAACTAAAGGTGTTACGGGCAATATTCCCAGCCGTATTTGTTAGTCTCATATATAGTTAAATTTGTCACCTCCGGGGGCAATATTCCCACCCGTATTTGTTAGTCTCATAGTTAAGTTTGTCACCTCCCAGTTATCAATTTTGTGACTAGTTCATGTAGTCATGTCAGTTTTGTGACAAGTTTGTGACATTTCATCTAGAAAGCCACGACAGTCGCATCAAGTTCAAAAGACCATAAGCTTAGATCTTGGAAGGCCTTGCTACATGTTCATATCCTCAATATTGAAAGTCTGGGATCCTTAACCCTAGAGGGGGGTGAATAGGGTGATCTTCAAATTAGTGACCAATTATGACCAATTTTAACTTATTTAAATTAAATTAGCCACTAGTGATGATTATCAAATTAAATGCGGAAGCTAACAAAAACAATCACCACAAAGTATGCACCATCACACAATGATTTATAGTGGTTCGGCCTCAAATCCTACATCTACTACCGGCTTGTGATCCAACACCCCACCGGATTTCCACTATTTATGCTTTTCAATTGGCTAAGCAATAACTTTTACAATGATGTTTTTCTAGGCTAAGCAACAACCTATCAATGTGCTTTTCTAGGTTAATCAATAACCTTAACAAGATGCTTTTCAAAGGCTAAGTAATAACCTCTACACTATGCTTTTCTTAGGCTAAGCAATAACCTTTACAAGAAAAATATTTTCTCTTAAAGTAGTGTCTACACAAACACTAAAAGAGATACAATTTAAGCTCAATTACAATGCCTCTAAAATAGGCGGATATGAAATTGAAAATCTAACTCACACAAACACTATATGAATGCAAAGGTGTATGCTCATGATGTGTGTGTGGTAACTTCAATCAAGTTAAAAAGTAAGCTCAATCAATATATGCTCAAAGCATTTAAAAGTTTAAGGCACATAAAAAATTTTGATTGAAGTGAAATGCAAATCACATGTATGAATACTAACTTGTTGATGAAGTGAAAATCAAAGGCTCACAAGTTGTATGAAACTAATTAACTCTAAACATGTGATGCACGTGCAATGTTGTTTATAAAACCAAACTAATTTAACTATGATTCAAATGAATGAAAACAACAAATAAAGATTCAACCAAGTAAATGAATCATGCTATAAAAGAAATCAAAGATTTTGGCTAAGCATGATTAAAGAAGATTTTAAAACAAACTTGGTTTGAAATCAAGGTGAAAAATCCAATCCAATTTAGATTAAAGATTAAATGAAGAATGGATTCAACACATCATAGTTATCATGCTAAAATTCATTTACCAATAATTTAAACAAAACATATAACATATGATAAGGAAAACTAAGCTTACATAGATGATTTACTTATGATTCCAAGCTTTAGCTTCCCTTTATGACAAACTAGCCTCCCTTAGCTCATTTCCCTTTGTTTGGACTCAAAATACCTCAAGGAGTATCCCTTGGATCCTTACATTTGTCCTAGGAATGATCTTTTTATATAGAGAAAACTGTCCAACGGCTCTATTGTCGGTCAACCGAACTCCCAACGATCATAAAATGGTTAGTTTTAACCATTCTGGAACGCGAACCGCAGTGGGTTCGGTCAAGTGTCGGTCGACCGACATCTTGAGTTCGGTCGACCGAAAATACTGTAGCAAAATCACTATAGCAAGTACTGTAGCACCAAAAAAAAGTTTTGCCTTCTTAAACGATTAAGTAAAAAGCTACTCCAAAGTATTTTGCTAGAGGGAGTTCTGGGCTATAGAATCAAGCCTGGAAATATGTTTTAAATCAATCTAAGAGTTTTAAGAATATGAAACCTAAAATGCCTAAATTTATTTGAAAGGTTTAAACTCATAGACATGCTTGATTCAAAAGTCTTTTTTTCAAAAATAAATGCATCCAAGTTTAAAATTGAAAGACACATGAACCATAAGTTTTAGAAGTCTTAAAAACAATACATGAGTAAATCAAGATTTCAAGTATTTCGAAAAAACAATGCATGTGTGAAAATTCGAACGATGCTAAAATGATAATGCATCCATCAAATTGCAAAACACAAAATCCCTAACAAATATGTGCCAACCAATAGGTAAAATTGACCCTTAGTAACTACCAAGACACATGCACTAAGACACTTGTTGAACTTAGTTAAATTTTTTCTAGTCTTAATGGCCCAGAGAATGTCTTTTTATTAGGGCTCGTTTGGTAAACACCTCCTATTTAGTAAATACCTATGTTTGTTTAGAGGATTCTCTCCATCTCCAAAGAACCAACATCTCATCATGTAGGATTCCCCATAAGAGTTCCAGGTTTGGATGGTGGGAGGATTCCTACAATTTGTAGAATGTATGATACAGTGGTTATAAACGTTTTTTTTAATTTCTCATTATCCATGAAAAATCAATACCTCAACATTCACATCAAAGTTTTATGTGGTCATCTAGAGACTTTTTGAATGGTTCCGATCATTCAAAGGGGACCCACATAAATAAAAAAAAATTCTAGTGTATGGACGTTTTTACAAATATCTCAAGATAAGTAAGGATCAATGATTGAAACTTGGTCACCTTGCCATGTTTGACCTGTTAGATTGTATGGTCTCAATACCAGTATATGATGAATAGATTGATTAATTTCTTTATTTATCAATATAATCATGCTTTCCTTTCATGAGATGAATGGTGATTTATTACTTAATGCACATGACTAATACATATGACATAATGGTTCATGAGATGAACCGGGTCCCATTAGTATATTAGATGTGATATATGTATATGGATGAGATCCACATACGGGAGATATGTGTCACAAATCTTATACTTAAAATATCTTCACAACCAGTGATGAGATTGGGCATCTCATCTGACAAGGTTGCAGCACTTTGATCACTATGAGATAGTGTGATTTGTCTCGATCATCAGAATGTAAGATTCTGGTTCACGGTGCTGGTACATTGGATGTATTGAAGGACCATGAGAAGCACCTTATGAAATACTGTCTCGATTTAATGAATGCTCTCATAATTCCCTAGCAATAGGCTCTCAATCCTGAGATATTGATGAACTCAAGTTTCTATCTATTCATTTGCTTTGAGTCACCAATGAGTGAGGCCAACTGTAGGTCAACACCTCGGTGTCTTGGGTACGTGGTAGTAGGACTGTGGGAACATGCGATGATCAAGATGGAATCTATCTACATTATCCCCTTGTGCCAATTAATGGATTTATCATTGGTAAGTGCGCACTCATTCCAATTAAGAGTTAATTGGAACGGTACCAAATGATCACTATAATTAATTGGGGCTCAAGGATAATAAGATATGGATCTAATTTGGTGGACAGGTCCAATTGATCCATGGATATAGATAGAGGGGCCTACTTGTGGTAATGTGGAAGTTTAGGGTCTTCATTGTAATTTATTCCTAAGACTGGAGTGCAATTGCATTTATATAGTGGAGTTATTGAAAGTCCGGGGATCCGAACCCTAGAGGGGGGGGGGGTGAATAGGGTGTGCTACAACTATGACCAATTTAGACCAATTTTAAATTCTTTAAAACAAACTAGTCACAAGTGATGATTATCAAACAAAATGCGGAAGCTTAATAAAAACAATCACCACAAAGCAAGCACCATCACACAAGGATTTATAGTGGTTCGGCCTCAATGCCTACATCTACTACCGGCTTGTGAACCAACACCCCACCGGATTTCCACTATTTATGCTTTTCAATAGGCTAAGCAATAACCTTTACAATATGCTTTTCAAGGCTTAGCAATAACCTTTACAATGATGTTTTTCAAGGCTCAACATCAACCTATACACTATGCTTTTATAGGCTAAGCAATAACCTCTTCAACCACAAGGTTGGTTATCTCACTAAGTTAGTGTCTATAATACACTTGATGGAGATTCAATTAAGCTCATTACATTTGCCTCTAAAGTAGGCGGATATGAAAATGAAAATCTAATACACATACACACTATGAATGCAAAGATGAAAGTACATGATGTGTGTGTGTGATGTCCTCAATCATTTTGAAAATGAAAGCTCATAAATGTATGCCTAAGGCTTTTGAAAATTTTAGCTCAAAAACATTTATGATTGAGGAAAGAATGCAAATCACATGTTAAAAGTAACAACTTGTTAATGATGTCAAAGATTCACAAGTTGTATGAAATTAATTAGCTCTAAACATGTGATGCATAGGGATGTCAATCAAATCAACAATGTAGCTCATAAAACATAAAAATAGATTTGATTGAAATAAGGGGACAAATCATATGTGATTATAAATACAACTTGAATAAGATATACCTATCAAAGTAAGGCAAGTTGTGAAACTTTAAAACAATAATACACATATGATTTGTAAAGATGTTGAATCCACAACATAAGATATATTTTGAAAGAGATTTTCTTATGATGAAAAACAACACCCAAAGATTCAACCTAGTATATGAATCATGTTACATATAATTTCAAAGATTATTTCATTAACATGATCTACTTAGATTTCCCAAATAAAGTACTACTTGGATTGAATCAATGGTGATGCATCCAAAACAATAGATCAATTCAAAATATAAAACATGCTAAGGATACAACACATCATAGGTTAACATGCTACTAAAGATTTATCAAAGATAAAACAAAACATGAAAACATATGATTTGTAAAAAAGTTGAATCCAAAACATAAGATAGTTTTGAAAGTGATTTTCTTATGATGGAAAACAACAACCAAAGATTCAACCAAGTATATGGATCATGTTACATCTAATTTCAAAGATGTTTCCATTAACATGATCTACTTAGATTTACCAAAGATGAAGTACTACTTGGATTGAATCAATGGTGATGTATCCAAAACAATAAATCAATTCAAAACATAAAACATGTTAAGGATACAACACAACATAGTTTATCATGCTACAAATGATTTACCAAAAATAAAACAAAGCATGAAAACATATGATTAAGGAAAGTAGAGCCTACTTGGTGATTTAACTTCATTAATCCAAGCTTTAGCTTTCCTAATGATCCCCTTCATCCCTTAGTTCATTTCCCTTCTATTTGCCTCAAAACCCCTCAAGGAGGGCCTTAAAAATCCCAACTTTTGGCAAAGGAAAGAACTCATATTTATAGCAAAAAGTGCCCAACGGCTAGTCCCCGGTCGACCTGGAAACAGGTCTCGGTCGACCGGGAACACACAACGGTCAGAAATATGACCGTTGGTGCCCCAGGGCATTTTCTGCCTGCAGTGTTCCCGGTCGACCGGGACCCCTGAGCCGGTCGACCGGCCACACTGCTGGGACCGAAAATTCCAACTTTTGCATATTTCAAAGTTTATCTTGGTGGAACTATTTGGGCCATTAAATCAAGCTTGAATACATGTTTTAAATCATTCTAAAGGGTTTAAAAACATGAAACACAAAAAACCTAAAATGATTCAAAACTTTAAAACCAAAGGCTAGCTTGATTTCTAAAACTCTTTTCAAAACCAAATGCATCCAAGTTTTAAAAGCAAATCATGCATAAATTGATACTTTTACAAATCTTAAAAGCAATGCATGAATAAAACAAGATTTCAAGTTTATCTAAAACAATGCAAGTGTGTTAATCAAATGATGCTTGAATGATTATGCATCCATCAAATTGCAATCTACAAAAAACCTAACAATCTCCCCCTTTGCAATTTGATGGCAACACACTCACCACTGAAAAACACACTTAGTCTTCAGCTCCTCCTCAGCTGGACAAGTCTTGAAATCTTCTTGGATGCTCCTCCTCTTAGCTTGGGCTCTTGGACTATTTCTTCAATCTTCTTGATGCTTGGTGCTTGATCAATCTTCAATCTTTCTTTCTTCTTTCTTTCTATGGCCAAGCATCTTCTTTAGCTCCAAGCTTTCTTTCTTCTATTTGCTCTCCCCCTTAGACCATGCCTCTCTCTCCCTTTGGCTAGATATGCATTCTCTCCCATTGTAGAAGATCATACACAACTCTCCTTAGGAAACTTGGATATTCTCTTCACCCTTTTGAGAACTTGAATGCTCTCTCCCCCTTTGAAGAGTAGGAGATCTTTGAGTACTTGAATGCTCTCTCCCCCTTTGCCATTAAATTGCAAAGGTACCTACACACATGAAATAAGGAAAAAACCTTTTAGTAGCACCTGTTAACAAAAGAAATCGAAAATGAAATACATAACAGGTTATCATGTATGGAAGTAGTCTCTAAGGGTCCAAAGGCAATCCAAGGGTCAATTTGATCAAAACTAATACTTCCTATGAAGGTTTACACACCCCCTTAATCCATTCTCTTCTTTTGTCAAACTTTTGACAAGGCATAACTATTTGGTTCAAGAAGTAGATGGTTTAACCAAATGAGGGTCAACTTCAAGGAAAGGATTAGATTCATTTAACTATAAAGCTCAATATGATCAAATTACCAAAAGAAAGCAAGGTCAATGAGAAAAGCAATCATGGATACCAATTGGAAAAACAAAGAATACCAATTGAGATTTAAAGATAAGTCTATTAAACACAATCACTCTAAAATGGATTTAAAAATATAACTATTAGGAAAAATCCAAATTAGAGCTATCCATGAAGAAATGGGGTTTATTAATCATAGCATCAATTAATCTAACTAAGGAAAGCATATGCTATGAAGGTTTTGAAAATCATTTCATTCAATCAATAAATATGACTAATAAAGTGCAAGATGAGTGAAATGAAATTCAAACATGAAGCCAACCTCAACTAATAACCAACCAATATTATGAACACATAAACATGGTGGTCATGAGATATACCTATATGAGCAAGAGAGGTGGCAAACATGAACATTATGATGCTAATGGTGTGTGACATGGAACAAATATATAACTACCAAGTTCAAACCAATGTACACAAGGTCTATCACATTCACAAGAAATCAAATCAACCGAAAATTTTACCAATTAAAACCAATTGAATTTGAGAACATGATAAAGAGCAAGGATGTGACAAACACAAAATTTGCATCTTTGCTCATTTAGTTACATGATAAGTGGGTATTAGAGGCCAATTGTGGTGTTTTTTGTGTCTCTTCTTCTAGTTTGACTCTTTTTAGAACCTGTCTGTGATTTTGTGTGAAACTGGGACATTATCCTTAAATTCTGATAAAATTCTATCTTAGTTTTATTTGATCGAGATAATCATTCCAGACAACCTTTGTATTCAACTTGAATCAATTTGAGACCCTAAACCCATTCGATTGACCAATTCCATTAGAAATTGATAAACTTTATCCGAACAGTTGAACTTTTCCTTGGAACCCTGAATCGAGTGAATCTTGAGCTCAAAAATTATATCTCGACCTACTTAACATCTTTCATGTTCAGCCCAAACTCATCCGAGGCCCAGGAAGTCCAATTTGACCCCTGTCACTCTTTTCGAGATAAATACCGCAGTTTGGAAAATATTAGATTCTGTTCCTGATCTCAGAAAATTATGATTATTGGCTTGTTGGAAAGCCCTTCTCTAGACCTACAATTCTTCTTCTTTGGCTTGATCCGTCCGAGGTCCCGAAGACCTGCATTAACTTGCTCCAAGTTCGGTTAAGTGGTAGCAACCTCACACCATAGGCCCTTGTGCAAATATCTCACCTACCATTAGCTACTGCATTGAATGCCATCTACTACCACTATTTACTTTTGCAATTTCTCATTCGCAGCTCATTTGCAACCGCTAGCAAACATGAGAGAACTCTCTCTTTTCTTCTATTTCCTCTTCTTCGGCTTGTTGGAGAACATCTTCTTGGAGGCTTTTCTTCCCCGATCCAGCACGGCCAATCAACGCTATGGCATCTCCTTTGCATCATACTTTATTTTGGTTCGAATCCGACGGTGGCAGCCCCCTCATGCAGCCATTTCTTCTTCCTTGATCTTTAAAGAGGTAGTGTCGTGACCCCAGAACGAACCCCGGGCCCGCGACGGTGTTTTCCCACAAGTTCCCGCGGTGAGGATTCCCGAGACACGCGGAATGTAGCTCACACGTTCAAGTATGCGGAAGCGTGTAACAAATCATATCATAATAAGTAAGAATAAAAATTTCAAGTGCAACATTAAATAGCATCAAGACCAAGATATCAGAAAAGGAATTATAACATAACATTCCCATCATAATTTAAGTTCTGAAAATTAAGCAAAAGTAATATGTTTGTTACATCCCAAAATAAGAGGCCAACAAAGGCCAATACAATTCCAAAAGTTAATAGTGACCCAAGACATGTGAAAACGAATCTCAAGACACCGCCCGACGTCTAGTTGGCGTCGTCGGGCTACCACTCACGAATTGGGGGTGGCTCAACAGCCTCCTCCTGACACTCCTCCTCAAAGGCAGCGTCGCCTGCAACTGGGCACCAAAATAAACAAGTATCAAACACGACGGTTTGGTAGGTAACAATTTAGGCATGAGTATGGCGCAATAATTATTTTAAAGAGAACACATAAAAACAATTCACTGAACTTGAAGTAATTTCATGACTGAAACACTTTTTAAGAATATGCAAAACAAACTAACATGAGTACTTATAATATATCATGAATAGTAAATCCACAAAGAGCTCATCCTTTCTTTATTATATAAAATGAAAAGAGCAAGCACGCACGATAAGCACGATAAACGAAACATGATTACCATATATACGGGGATTTTCGGCCGCAGAACCGGACACACCCACACAATGTGTAATAGAATACACGACTAATCTGCAGATAGTCCACATGTTTAAGGACCCCCAGACAGTTGATCAAACTAAAAGGGCAGTCCAAGCTTAGTGGTGTTCACTTGAATTCATGAATGCACAAAACACGCGAAACACTGTCTAAACATGTCAAGATAAAGGGGGAAAATCATTTATCAAAACACGACAAACACGACTAGCAAAAGGCATAATTAATATGCATAACACGCTTAGGAAGTGACCCCCTTTTTAATTTTTTGGAACAAATCTTCAAACGAGCTTGCTTATACTTGAAATTCAAATCGAATACACGAGAACGCTTATTGTATCAAAACTGGAGTACAAAAACACGGTCTATCAAGCACACTTAAGGACCTTTGGTTGATCCTTGAGTAATTGAAACCCAAATGTTGGACTTTAAATGAGAATCGGTGCCCCCGAAGTTAAAAGACATTTCAGGTTTTCAAGTGCACAATATCAGGCTAAAGGTCCCTTAACAATATCTAGTTTTCATTCTCACGAAAATTCTTCAAAACAGGCATTTTGTCAAAATTTCGATCAACATTTCGGTCACCTGTCGGCTAGCCGAAATGGGGAGTAGCGGCTAGCTGCCAGCTGACCGGCAAGCTGACCGCTGGAAACCCTGGTCCAGTCACAGCTTCTTGAAAACGAACTGCCAAAACTCGGTTGGCTAGCGGTTAGCCGAAATGGGAATTTCGGTTAGCCGCCAGCTGACCTAAAAGGTGACCGAAATCCCTAGCTGAAATGCAGGCTTCTAGAAAAGAAACTGCCGATTTCGGTTGGCTCGCGGTTAGCTGAAATGGGGATTTTGGCTAGCCGCCAGCTGACTGATAAGAATGAAAAATGTTATATTTCTCTCCATTAATATTTAGTCCTTTGTACCTATTTGATGCCTAAATGTACTCATTATTCTTATATTTTGATTTAGGATGCAATTGGAGGGCTAAACGCAAAACGAAGCTAATTGGGTGATTTTAGATGAATTTTCACATCGCTTCGCAAGTTGGGCATAACTCTCTCATCTGAGCTCCAATTGAGATGATTCAAGATGCTATGGAACGCTAAGAAAAAGATCTACAACTTTCATGTTTTGAGTTTTGAGAGATATCGGCTGCCTCAAGATCTGAGTTGCAAGAGAGGTGCTCGTATTTGATGCTAAATGGGTGAAAAATCAAGCAGAAGGGCATTATGGTAAATTTGAAGAAATCAGAAGTTCGTCGAAACATATCCAATATTGGGCTCATATTGTGCAGAACGAAAAATGATGCAACTTTAATTCTTGGGTCGAGTCCAGCATAAGCCCGAATAGGAAGATATCGTCTAAGAGAAGATTGTAATAAGTTTTAGTATTTTATTTAATCTTTCTCTCTCCTATTCCACATTAAACAAGGCTACAGTTGTATTTCTTTTACAACTGAGGTCTCTCACGTCACTCTCCTTCTCTGTTTGAGAGTCTCTCCTAATCCATCTCAAATTCTCAAAGCCATCTTCAACGTTTACAATCCATCAGGTGGGCCCACTTACAAATTTTTCTCTCCTATTCCAACTCCAACCCACCTCTCTATAAATACAAGCAAACAAGCCATTCACAGAATCTTCTACACCAACGATTTCTCTCTTCTTTCTCCATTCTTTTTCCATTTAGATTAATTTATTTTGCAAGTTAGCATGGCCCTGCGTGGCTAATTTTCTGTAATTGGTTGAAGGAGACTGAAGCCTCGGAATAATTACTGTGAGATCTAATTTATTTTTATTGCTCAATTTATGCTTTGAATATGAGTTGTTCTTCTGTGCTTAATTTGTTATTATGATTGTTTCGTTTAATTGCTAGGATGCATACTAGTATATTTTTCGTTGCAATCTAATGCTAAATTAGAAATCAAATCCGTAATTGTTTGATCCCTCTAATTTGTGAAGCAACTGATATTTAATAATTTACTGCGTTAATAATTATTAGATATTAGGAAGAACACTTGGCTAAATTAAATGCAACCGCTTGTGCTTGTGTTATTTGGGTTCATCGATCTCTCTGATTTTAATGCTTTTACTAAATTAAATCTATAGCGCTTGTCTTAGGTTGTTTAGTAAATAGGGTTAATTAGAGCGCGTGTTTTCTAATTAACTAATTAAGGAGGTAGTAATTTAATTCCAACGATGAATATTCAAAGTATTAATTGATTTATTTTTGCATCAATGATCAGTTCTGAATTTCCGATGGTGGATGTTAACTTTGACCAATGCTTTCTCATTTGATTAAACTCGTTACCTTGTTGCTATTTATTTGCTTTTATTTATTTATTTATTTATTTTTTCCAGTATAATCAAAACCCCCATCTTGATCACATAGCATAAAATTTGACTAAACACTCTCCGTGGGAACGATCCTTACTCGCGATACTACATATATTTTTTTGAGTAAAGGTTTTATTATATTTGGGTGCCGGCGACAGCACGACCACTGACCGACGGTTGACCGAAACTGCACGGGCAGTGCATTTCAAGTCCAAATTTTTACTTTTCTTCTCCCCTTCTTCTTACTTCTCACATAACCTGCACTTCCCTGAGCCTACATGCTCTCCAAGGGATTAAACACACATATCATAGCACGAATTAAGACATCACATTTTCATTCTTCAATCTAAAACAAAATCCCCAAAATTTCCAATCGAGACATGAATTTCTTAAGAAATGAAGAGAATGAAAGAACACAAATCAAATACACACAATGCCAACATTCATTCTAGATTGTTTACTTGCCTTGCCCAAGATGCCAAACCAAACCTCTCTTCAAGCACTCCTATTCAAGAGCTAAGCCAAACACTACAAAACCCCATGAAAACCATTCAAAACTCACTCAAACTTGAAAACAAGAAATCCATTACGAAATGGGTGTTACAACTTAGAAAAAACAAGATCTTTAGGAGTTGAAAAGACTCCATTGAAGAGATGGGTTGGAGCTCTTACCTAGAGAAGGCCAAACAAGAAGAGATGAAGAAAATGGAGAGCTTGCCCCACTAGAAACTCCAAGAAATTTGTATCAATAGAAAGCTTGCAATGAGAGGAAGAAGATGATGGTCTTGGAATTCTATTTGGAGATCTCTAGCTTGAGCATGCAAGAGGGGAAAGGTGAAGAGAAAAGAAAAGGCTTCTCAACCCTAGGTCTTGACAAGTTGCAGGATTTGGGAAAGTGAATGAGAAAGGAGAAGGAGAAGACTTAAGTGGTTGGGTTGTGGGCCCCATACGTCTGGAACTAGAGATTGCTAAAAATGATCTTACGGGCCCCGAATGAAGTCGACGAAGAAGGATAAAATGATCCTCAAAAAATTTAGTTTCCAAAAAATATAATTTTAATATGGTTTTGAGATTTCGAAATTTGTGTCCAAATTTGGGTATAAAAGATAATTTTTACCCTTTTGGTTCAAAACTAGGATTTCTGGGCTTCAAACACGAATGGGCCGAAAACGAAAGTTGTAACAAATAATAAAACTATTCAAATGAAATAAAAATCATAATTAAAACGAAAATCAAAACGATCCTCCCAAGCTTACACGTACACTCAGGCCTTCCTGAGCATGTTTGACTAACACTAAATGTTCTCAAAATTTCCAAAGCTATGTCCAGGACTAAAACTAACTATTTCTAACCCAATGGCAACTAAACCCACTTAAGGCTAAACACACACTAATCACACACTAATCGAGTTAGTCTGGGTCGGGGTCTAACAGGTAGGCCCTCTTTCTCTTTAGCTAGAACCCATATTCTTCTTCCTCCTCTGTATTTTCTGTTTTGGGTGTGGTTTTGACAATGAGTGGGTTTTTCTTGATATGTTGGATTTTTGGGTTTTTGATTGGTAGAGAAAGCTCTCGGATGGAGCTTGGCTTGACCGTGGTTTGAGATTTGGATTAGCTTTCGATTAAGGCAAGTATTTAATTTAAATTGCATATTTAAACGGTTAATCTTGATTTGACTTGATCTTGAAATGTTAATCCTGTTTAAGGAAATAAATCTGTTTTTGTTTGCCTCTACCATGATTAGATTTGTTTGGGAAACATCTGAGTCCTAATGGTTTAGATTAAATCTATTTTATGGGTTCTTTAATGGAAAAATGGATTTTTCCTTAGCTTTGTGAAGCCATACTGTGAGACCTCATTGGAAGAGGTTACCCCCATCTGTGGGGCCCACCTTGGGGCCCCTACCCCCTTTGATTTAGACCAGCATAGGGCCCGCACCCCAGCCCCAGTGGCCACTAGGCCCAGCGGCCACTACTTTTTCTCCTCCTTTCCACTTGTCTCAATCATTGCACTTGTTTCAGCTATTGCACACAGCGGTTCCTTCCCCACCACCCTGCTGCTGCCAGCTACAACTTGTATAACATTGTTGACACCAAAAATGTTACTTTACCTCTTCAACATAAAAAAGCCACATGAAGCCGCATCCTACTACAAACGGGCAATGCTACTTCAAGCATCAAATCTTGTCAAAATCACTTGAAAACTGATAGATCATTCAGATAGCCAAAAGAGGAGTTCACATGAAGTTTCGGACCATTTCGACGTCATTTGACCTAACTCCACTCCTCCGGCAGCCAAACAGGCGCTCCTAGCGGCGACGGCGTCAAAGACATAAAAACTTCGATCAGAGCCTACGGATGATCTCAAAATACCTCCAAAAGGCTCCACGTTAAATTTCAGGTCATTTCGGCGACGTTTGACCCGACTTTGACGCTCCAAAAGAAAATCAAGCCTCTTGGCGGCGAGAACCACCGGGATCATTACTCATCAAACAGAGCACATGGGCGGGTTCAACATGCTTCAAAAGGGTTGCACGTCAAATTTCAGGTCATTCCGACAACGTTTGACCCGACTTTGACGCTCCTAAAGAAAATCAAAGCTATCGGCGGCAGAGTACTCCGGGGCCATGACATCCAAATCGGAGCTAATGGATCATCTCAAAAAGACTCCAATAGGCTCCCTGTCAAATTTTAGGTCAATTGGACATCAGTTGACCGCACATCAAAGCGCGTCATCTTCCTTGCAATGAGATCAAGCCTAGCAGTGACGGGACCCCAGACGGCTTCAAAGCTCAAACAAAAGCCCATGATTGGTCCTATTTACTGCTCAGGAGGCTTCACCTCAAATCTCAGGTCATTCCGACATCGTTTGACCTAGTTTCGGCTCTTAATGGAAAATCGGCTACAAAGTCTTCGACTTTTCCAAAAAATAGGAAACTTTGTGCTCTGATTTGCGCGGCTTCTTGTCAGGTTTTCTTCAGGAGAATCAAGCCAAAAAAATGAGGGAAAAATTCAAGAAAAATACAGGAGAAAAAAAGAAACAAAAAGCTAAAAAAACGGCCGACGAAATAGCGACCAAAGGGGAAAAATTCCCCCATGGTCGCCGGTGTCGCGACCCCGGACCGGGCCCGAAGGACTAATCCGGGATCAAGATTAATGATGTACCACATCGGTTTAATGCCATACATTTATTTAATTTCCCACAGGTGTCCGCGGTGAGGATATCACAACCATATAAGAACATTTTTATTAAGTGCGGAAGCGTATAGCAAATCAAATTGATAATTCAAGTCATGCTACAAGATAATAATGCATGTATAACCAAGTATCAGAATAAGCAATGATCATTAGCGTTTCCCGAAAGTAAGGTTAGAGTTTAAACAAAAGATCATTTAATTACATTCCCCAAAAATAGAGGCCAACAAAGGCCAATACATCTCAAAGTATAATCCCAAAATGAATCGCATCTCGAAACAATCGAATGTCTAAATGACATCATCGGCGTGCCACTCGACTAAGTGTTGCGGTACTCCGACCGCCTCTTCAGGCTCCACCTCGGGAAACACGACGTCTGGACCTGAGTACCAAAGAGTGGGACAAACACGACGGTTTGGCAAATGGGTAAAATACAATGATAATATGATAATAAATGAATTTACCTTCAAAAGTGTTTAAACCTGTTTAAATAACAATTTTTATGAATGAGATAAAACATTTATTCAAATACCAGTATGCATTATAAAACATGTAAAGGTAACCAAGGAAAACGGGGAAACAAGCAAGATGGCAACCACACGAAGCTAAGTCCTCTATCACTAAAGTGACAGAGCAATAACTAGGCACTGATCTCAGTCACTTGAGGTGAGGAGAAACAGTGGATCTTATAAATACATATACATATACTATAAATGATCACGGTAGCGAGCTGGGCATCGGAAACCACAGTAGCAATCTACGGTATCGGGACAAGACCACGGTAATAACCGGGTAGCGGGATCCAAACTGCAGCTGGCGGGACAAGAGGGGGATCTCCAAGTCAGTGGATCAAACTGACAAGGTTATCCAAGCTTAGTGGTGCCGACTCATAGGTCAAATGACAAGATTAAAAACATGTATGAAATACATCAAGTGCAAGTACATAAATAAACGGGACGGGGTGCTCAAAGGCACAACTGTCATATCAATTCGGGCATGCTTATCGGGCTAGCAAGATGCTACAATTGCAATTTCAATATTTTCGAGAATACATGGGAAGTTTGAGAACTAGAAAACTACAAATGAATCTTTCAAAATCTCAAGACAAGTACCGGGGTTCAAGATCTGTTTAAAGTGAATAGGGATCCCGTATGTCGATCTAATAACAACTTGGTACTCTTTGAGTTTGGGGACATCTCGGGCTCCTTATACACTTTGAATTTTCAAAACTTCAAATGAAATCTTCGTGATGTGGTTTCTTTCTCGAATGGCCTCATACGTTGCCTAGTAAGTCTCCCTGATATAAAGGGGTTCTCAATGAATAACCCCAAAACATTTAAACAATTCGTCATTGTCCCAAACATAGCCTTCGACCGACAAAGCTCATCGCTCTCTGGAATGGTTGTCTGGGTGATTTCGGTTACCTAGCGGTCAGATGGCGGTTAGCCGCCGTTGGGTTAGGCGGTTAGCTACTGGCTGACCGCGGTTGGCCTGACAGAAAAACAGGTTACTGGAAATGTAACCGAAATGGTTTGGTTGGCTGGCGGTTAGCCACCGATGGGTTAGGCGGTTAGCCACCGATGGGTTAGGCGGTTAGCCGCTTGCTAACCGTGAGGCTGATCGTGCCTTCAGGAGGAAAATGTTGCTCTCTGGAAAAGTAACCGCGACTGTTCGGCTAGCTGGCGGTTAGCCGCCAGTCACCAGACGGCTATCTACACTTCTCCAAAACTCCAATATGTGTTCATTCCATCACCTCCTTCTTAACCACAACAACCACAAGAGGAAAGAGAAACCAAATCACAAACATTCATTTAAGATATATCCAAAAGACAATAAGTACCATAACCAACATGTTTCCAAAACATTAAATGATTTAGCAAGGTTCATTCAAAGCATTTATTTCAAAAATCAATGCAAGCCAATAAATATGAATGGAAATGACAAATCAACCACATTCCTCATGAAAACCATTGAAAGCTCATAATATTAACTCATCCACTTGGCTTGGGTCTTCTAATCAAGGAAATCAAGCTATTAAACAAAGCTCTCTCAAGAATCCTACAAGCACAAACAAAACCCCCAAAACAAACCCTAAAATGGGTCAAACAATGAATGAAGAAGATAGAACTCACAATAATGGAGATGAAGCTTCTCTAGGACTAGAAGAATACAAATCTAGAAGATGGAGAAGATTGCTTACTTGGATGACCTTTAAATGGCAAGAGCTAGCTCAAAGAAGATCTTGGAATGAGAGGTTTCCCTCACAAATGGTATCAAAAGGTAGCCTTCAATATGAGGAAGAGAATGGTGAAGTCCATTTTGATGTTGGTGCAAGTTTGGTGGGAGGTTGAGATGGAGAGAGCAAGAAGAAGAAGGTGCAAGAAATCCTAGGTTAAAGCTTGTGCTGGAAAAAAAAAGGGAAATGAGGAAGAAGGGTTCTCCTTATATAAGCAAATGGGAATGGGTCCCACTACTTAAGACACCCTTTGGGCTGAAATCATGTCTTTCGGGATCTCGGATGAATTCGACGAAGAAGGAAGAAATGATCACCGAAATATCTAGTTTCCAAAAAGTATATGTTTCGCAGGTTTCGGGGATATCAAGTTTTGGGTACAGATTTAGTGTACAATGACTGTTTTACCCTTAATGCTAGGAAATCGAGTTTCGAGATCTTGAACGGGGACGAGATCAACATGAAAGTCGTAGGGGTTAACAATACAAATAAAACAAGATTAAACAATAAATGCAAGAATCTCCGATAAGTCCTCAAGCGCATGCAAGGTCATAAAGAAGGAACCCCCAAAGGGCCCCACTAATCACAATGCAAATCAAAATTCCCAAAGCTATATCAAAATCTATTATATTCCCAACTTAATAAAAATCCACTAAACAGGCGTAAAACTAAAACACAACTTAACTAATGCTAGTCGAGATCACTCGGGACGGGGTCTTACAGCCGGCGACCATGCAACCCTGGAAATTCGGGTCTTCGGATTTCCGCTGGAAGACACTATTTCTGATCCTTTTCGCGTTTCGGGAGTTCCAGCCCCTGTGATTTCCTGAAAATCTGATTTTTGATGCTCGAAAACGACTGATCTTCATCAACATCACGGATCCCTCGTTAAAAGCATGAAATCATC
This sequence comes from Cinnamomum chago, assembly GCA_038049695.1. Taxonomy (NCBI): domain Eukaryota; kingdom Viridiplantae; phylum Streptophyta; class Magnoliopsida; order Laurales; family Lauraceae; genus Cinnamomum; species Cinnamomum chago. The sequence continues at coordinate 38,500,728 of CP142456.1, forward strand.
ATTGATCGCTTCAAGATCGCCAACCGGCCGACCAAGAAAGTACACTTTTTGTTCGACCGATCGAGAAATCGATAAGACAGATGGTACCGGCCCGCTGTTAGCAATCTATGTCTGAAGTTGCATGGTCATCCGATATTGATCAACATGAAGATCCATCGTTGATCATCGCAAGAAGAATTCCAAAAGATGTGGCACGGCCCGCGACTCTTCAAATCCCCGACGACCACTTAATGTTGTTAATTGACCTAATTAAATGCGGTCATTTACTCATTATTTTGGGCGGCCCAATCAGATTCAAGAGAATGGGAGTTACAAGTCAAAGCCATCCTGGCATTAAAGTTACGAAACTCCTCTCATCGTGGAGATTAAAGGCGATTAAAAGCCCATCATTCTCCATCAGCCAATCAGATTCAAGGAAAATGGAGTTACAAAATCAAAGATATAAAAACTTGTAACTCCTCCCATCATGGAGCTTTAAAGCCATCAAAGCTCATAAACACTCCTAAATGGCTACCAAATGCCTATAAATAGGAGATCATTCCAAGAAGAACGGATCCAGAAAAAATCAAAGAAAAATCAGCCAGAAAGGTCGTTCAGAATTCCTCGAAGCTCTGAAGAGACTCTGCTGCATTAAACACCACAAGGTGATTGAAGTCCCTTGGGGGGCACTCCCCCCCAAGGCAAAACCCTTTCTTCTCCTATTCAACATGGCCAAGACGCGGCTTTTCAGCCCGTCTCTTCATTTTTTTATTGGGTATAGGACCTTCCCTTGGTCCTTATCCTCTAAAAAACTGAAGTCCAAGCCAAGCCAAAGAATCAAAGCATCAAGCGTTCTCATCTGAAGGACGATGGCGAAGTCCATACATGACTTGCGACCGTCGATTTGAACGGGTCCCCGCAATCCCCTGAGAAGTCAGATTCTCTTTCTTACTTTTCTGTTGTATTTTGAATTTTCTTTAAGAGACAAAAAATCTCACAATTCTTGTCTTTCATTTTGATAAGATTTGTAATTCGCCTTTCACGACAAAATCGCCTTTCACGACAAACAAAATTGCCTCTAACGGCATTCAAGAAAAACTGTTTCTTTTCTTAAATATATGTGCAATGAAAAGTTAGAAAAAAGGTTGATTTCCTTTCTACTTGCGAAGGTGGATCTCCGGATCACCATTTCTAAATTCCAAGTAGAATAGAAAATCTGGCATACTCGTACAAAAGTGTTGATACCCGCCTTTCTTCCCCTCTTTTTCCCTCCATTCGTCCCTCTCCGTGACCCTGGGGACGGATGGGGGAGGAATGGAAGGAAATCGGGTCCATCAAGCTGGCACACCCGGTGGGACTCCATTCATTTGAGAACGCGATGCTTGATTTCTTAGGCTCTTTTCTAGTTGGTGGCCTATGTTGGATCTTGGATAAAAAAAAAAAAACATGAGATGGGATTTTTGGAAAATTTCTACATTTGAATTTATTTCCATTCTTTCTCATTTCAAAAAAGAAAAAAGAAAAAAAAGAAATCTGATTTCTCTTTTTTGGATTCAATTTTGAGAAACTTTGATCTTCTCCTCTTTAAACTTGATAGCTCACAGAAATGTTCACAGCTATTGCTCTTATCGGGGAATGGGGCATCTTTTCTCTTTGATGAGTCCGATAGGGATTTCCAAAACAAAACTCTTAAAAAAAGAACTCCTTAAAAAAAAATTTCTTTTTTTTTGGAATCAAATGTGAGAAAGTTTAGTCCCCTCCTTTTCGGATTTAGTGCTTGCAGAAATGTTTGAGCCCTTATTTGGATTGGGACACCGTTCGTTCTCTTTGATGAATACATTAAAAAAAATTCAATACCTACTAAGGTTACACCAATTGCGTTCTTTGACCAAAGTGGATCTAAGAATAGCATGCTAGACTGTTCGAGGCAAGGGTCTTCCAAACGGGTTAATTAAGTAATCCTACCCTTACCTGGGGGATAAGACCGAATTGAAAACCTATGTGTTCCTTTAAAAAAAAAACAAAAAAAATCTAAAAAAAAAACCTTAAAAAAAAAACAAAATCGTCATATTTGGGTTTACATATGAGAAATCTTGGTTCCTTCCATTTTGGATAAAAGCTCGCGGAAATCGCTTGTAGCTTGCGTTCGGATTGGAACACTGTTTGTTCCTTTTTATGAATTCGATCTTGACCTTTCAAAATCCCATCTCGTGCCCATTCCAAGGATGCGATTTGAAACATTTGTGCCTAGCAATGCTAGTACGCCCTTCCGGGTCTACTGTATTCGCAACTGACACATTTGTATCTCTAACCTTATATCATCTTACCTCGAGTGAGCCTCGCTTCTCGGTAATTTGAATTAAGGTCTACAATTGCTTTTAGCAGTCACTGGAATGCTCGCTCTGAGCCTCATGTACTTGCGTTCAGAACAATTGTATCCTCTATGGCTTTTTGCCTTCTTCACCTCACTGGGACTGAGCCATGTTCCCTTGTGCGATGTGAAAAGACAAAACCATAGTTCTTTCCCATTTATGATCACTATATTCTTTTGATTACTAATGGACGTGGTCTTGTTTCAGAAGTTTTCCAAAACTAAGATTGGCAGCTTCATTCACCATCACTTTCGATGAGAACAAGTACCAGCTCATGCTCCAGGAGAAGCAGAACAAGCGCACTCATAAGCGCCTTGCTAGCTGCCGAAGCGTCACCTCCCTCGACAAATCTCAAAATACCGGGTCGACCTCTACTCCCCGGACTATCATCTTCGGGTCGCTGGGACTGTTCCCACTTCCCGTAGAGGAAATCACACCTGCTAAGAAGCAAAAGACTGCCCCGCAACGCGTCATTGCCATGACATCAAGGGCGAACACAAAGAAGCCTGAAGCCCGTGGCACTCCCATGAAGCTTCAAACTACAAAGAACCAGGTCTACCCTAAGACTTGGTCCCCGAGACCTTCACCAAAACAAAGGAGGTCTCGAACATCTGCAAAGCCAGCATACCTGGCTCCTCTTAAAGAAAACCGATTCTATCCTCTTACATACATGAAGGAGGAGAAACTAGCCTCTTGCTTGACAAAGAAGTCAACCCATCATGAGCCGGCTTGTTCCTACAAGCCAAAAATCAAATCATACATCACCAGTCCTCTGCAAGAACCTGCCAAGGCCTGCACTCCTGCAGCTCAACCCTTTATCTCAATGGGGGCCGAACTCGCAAGATTCAAAGCTTCGCTACGACAGTCGAAGGACCGAGTCCAAATCCTGTCTATGCCCAGCTTCAAAGAAGACAGGCTCGGCTGTTGCGCTCGAGGGAGTACATCCTTCATTACTAAAGCCCAGCCAGAGCTAATAGAAGCTCAAATTGCCCGTCGCATACGTCGCCGCATGTCGTATCGACAAAAGAGACTAGAGAAGAAAAGGACCCAGCATCCCATCCATCAAGTCTCCTAAAAATAGGTCGAAAAAGAAAGTCCCGATCAAATTGCTGTTGTCCATATGGTTGACAAAACCAGAAGACGCCAGAAGTCAGCAACTAAACTTCATGTCCGACGACCGGTGACTCGCAGCGTCTCCCGGACACGATGACATCTGGAAGAATCTTCTACTCCTTCAAGCCAAGGAAAATGGAGTAATCCTTCCTCAAGCTCTTCAAGAATGAGCCCCAGCTCAGTCACTAGAACGATCTTTTCGTTCAAATTGTTAGAAGTAGGTGGGCCTCGTGGATAGGTTTTCAAAACTTTTTGACCCACTTGACTCAGGGATCAACTATCCAGATGCTATAACCCAATCCAGGATGCAATCCCTCATGCTCATCAATCATGTACATCAATATAACCTATCTAGAAGATAGAAATCAGTAACTACATGCAACAAAATAATCTACAACAAGTAGAGAAGTAGATTATACCTTTGGAGCCCGGTAGTGCTCTAATCGAGGAGAAGACAACCAACTAGAACAAGAACTCTTCTTGAAGCAATTAGAGATCTCCAAGACCTTGTTGTCTTCCACGCTATGACCCTTTATCAGATCTCTTTTCTCAAGAAGATGGGTGGGATCTCCAAGAGAAAACCCTACTAGAAACTCTATGGAACTAGAAGGCAACTAGAAGAGCGAGAAGAGAAGAAAATTGTGCAACACTTGCACAAATAAAGAGGATTGGGCATGCACTCTTATGGCTGGACGTCCAAGGGGTGTATTCCCCTTTTAAATAGCCCTTAAGTCTCTTCTCTCATCTCTCTTACTAATTTGTATTAGAAGTCACACTTCTACACAAATTAGTAGCTTACTATTACCACTATTAGAAGTCCCACTTCAAATAGAAATAATAACTTTCTAATTCCTTCCTTTTAGAGTTTAAGTAAGAATAAAATCTTTCTAATACTTGGGCTAGCGTGGGGACCACTAGGAATTCGTTAGAAAGGTGGCTCCAACTGGGACACGCGACCCCAAATCTCATGTGTAATCCGGGCCCACAATTAATTTCAAATAACACTACTATATAAATGAAATTGCACTCCATTCTTAGGAATAAATTATAATGAAGACCCTGAACTTCCCAATTACCACAAGTAGGCTCCTCTATCATTATCCATGGATCAATTGGAATAAATCTGTCCCATCCAATCTTAGATCCACATCTTATTATCCTTGAGCCCCAATTAATTACAGTGATCATTAGTACCATCCAATTAACTCTTAATCGAGATGGGTGCGCACTTACTAATGATAAATCCATTAATTGGTACAAGGGGATAATATAGATAGATTCCATCTTGACTATTGGATGTTCCCACAGTTCTACTACCAGTACCCAAGACACCGAGGTGTTGACCTACAGTTGGTCTCACTCATTGGTGACTCAAAGCAAATGAATAGACAGAGACTTGAGTTCATCAATGTCTCAGGATTGAGAGCCTATTGCTAGGAAATTATGAGAGCAGTATTTAAATCGAGATAATATTTCAGAAGGTGCTTCTCATGGTCCTTCAATACATTCAATGTACCAGCACTATGATCCAGAATCTTACATTCTGATGATAGAGACAGATCACATTATCTTATAGTGATCAAAGTGCTGCAACCTTGTCAGATGAGATGCCCGGTCTCATCACTGGTTGTGAAGATATTTTAATTATAAGATTTGTGACACATATCTCCCGTATGTGGATCTCATCCATATACATATATCACATCTAATATACTAAGGGGACCCGGTTCATCTCATGAACCATTATGTCATATGTATTGGTCATGTGCATTAAGTAATAAATCACCATTCATCTCATGCAAGGAAAGCATGATTATATTGATAAATAAAGAAATTAATAAATTTACTACATCAACTGATGGATTGAGACCAGACAATCTAACACGAATCACGGGGGATGAACGTCTTGGCTACAAATTCTGAGCCACCTCGCAATCCACCTCCTGATGAAATGACCGCACGCATCCAGCAATTGGAGCAAGGTCAGCAGAGGATTGTGGCTCTGATGGAAAATCTTCTTCTCGCTTTTCAGTGTCAAGAAAACAACCAACCTCCTCCAGATAATGAGGAAAATGCAGAAAACAATGAGTCACGCGCCCTTACCAAAAAGGACGTTGACGATATCCTCGCCAAAGCAAAAGAAGAAGATACACTGAAGGAGCATGGGATCAAGCCACCATATCCCTTATGGATGGACTCAGTCCCATTCCCTGCAAAATTCAAGCTGAAAGTCCCGGGATCCTAACCCTAGAGGGGGGGGGGGGGGTGAATAGGGTGTGCTACAAATATGACCAATTAAAGCCAATTTTAAATTCTTAACATAAACTAGTCACATGTGATGATTAAACAATCTAAATGCGGAAGCTAAAATAAACAATCACCACAAAAGCAAGCACCACAACACAAAGGTTTATAGTGGTTCGGCCTCAATGCCTACGTCCACTACCGGCTTGTGATCCAATCACCCCACCGGATTTCCACTATTTATGCTTTTCAATAGGCTAAGCAATAACCCTTACAATGTTGTTTTTCTAGGCTAAACAACAACCTTAACAAGATGCTTTTCTTAGGCTAAGCAATAACCTTTATAAGATGCTTTTCTTAGGCTAAGCAATAACCTTTACACAATGCTTTTCTTAGGCTAAGCAATAACCTTTACAAATAAAGATTTCTCTAAGACGGTGTCTTCACAAAAGATCACTCTAAGAGATACAATTTAAGCACAATTGAATTGCCTCTAAGTAGGCTAATATGAAAGTGAAATTCAAATTACAAACATACACTAAAGTAAGCTAAAGTGTGTGCACAAGTGTATGAATGCTTTACTTCAATCAATTTCTACAATGAAGCTCCTAAATGAATGCTTGATGCATTTTAAAATCAAAGCTTAGAAAATGATGATTGAAGATTAAACTAATCACATAAAAGATTCAAACAACTTTGAAGAAATGAACTAAACAAGTTGTATGAATTTTAAAGTCTAAGAGTAGTCAAGAGAGTTTGCAAACCATTCTTAATATTCCAAAGATGATAATGAGTTTGCAAAACAACTCTTTAAAAACTAGAAATCATGCATAAAAGAAAATACAAAGATTTAAACATGCATTGATTCTAATTTTAATGGAAATCAAAATGACAAGTAAGATGTACCTTTTTAAAACTCAAGCATTTGATTTCCAAAAAGCCCTCTAGCCTTTCCAACTTCTTCCCCTTTCTTTGGCTCCAAAATGGTCTCAAAAGTTCATGAATCAAGCCTCTTGAAAGATGGGAAATGAATGGACTTTATACAAGAAAACAGTCCAATGGCTAGTCCCCGGTCGACCTGGAAACAGGTCTCGGTCGACCGGGTTCACACAACGGTCAGAAATATGACCATTGGTGCTCCAGGGCCCTGTTTGCCTGATGTGTTCCCGGTCGACCGGGTCCCTTGGCCCGGTCGACCGGCCACACAGGCAGGCCGGCCCCCTGGGACCAAAAAATCCCAAATTTTGCATATTTGAAGGTTTTTCTTGGAGGGGATTTTTGGGCCACTAAACCAAGCTTGAATAACATGTTTTAAATCAAACTAAGATGTTTAAAAACATGAAACACAAAAAGCCTAAAATGATTCGAAACTTTAAAACCAAAGGCTTGCTTGATTTGATAAAACTCTTTTCACATTAAAATGCATACAAAAATGATTCTGAAAATGATGAATGTATGCAAGGCACAAACCTAAATCCTCAATTTGATTTCTCAAAAGTAATGCACAAAGAATTAGGTTTTCAAAAGAGTTTGGATTCTAAAACAAATGCATCCAAGTTTAAAAATAAAACATGCATAAATCATTAATTCTACAAGTCTAAAATCCAATACATGTATAAAACCAGATTTCAAGATTTTCTAAAACAATGCATGTGTGAAAATTCAAATGATGCTAAAGTGAAAATGCATCCATCAAATTGCAAATACAAAATCTCTAACACAAGCGACCTACCCTCCAAACATATACGGGGAAAGGTTCAGCCAAACAACACGTCATCCACTTCAAAATACTGACGGGAGCTATCGCGGATCAAGATGCCCTTAAGATCCGTCTCTTTGCAAGTACCCTAAAAGGTACGGCCTTCGATTGGTACTCCACTTTGCCAGAGGACTCCATTCAAAATTGGGCCATGCTAGAGACACACTTTCTGACTCACTTCAAAGGTGAGGATCATCCTGTCATTATGGCACAGTTCTGTAGCCTAAAACAGGGAGAGAATGAGTCAACATATGACTTCATTCACAAGTGGAAGGCGATGGCGTAAAAATGTTCAGATGTATTGCCACAAGTATCGCTCGTCGACATCTGCCTCAATAACATGAGAGCAAGGATCTGCTCCATGATTATCAACAACAAATAAAAAAACCTGGGAGAACTCCTAGAAGCAGCTATGGAGGCTGAAACGGTGATCAAAGACCTTAACAGTCAGTAGTCATCAAAGAAAGAGCCGGCTACCATTACGACCTAAAAGCCAAAGAAAATGGAGGTTCTTAATGTGCAAACCAAGTCGGCTCTTCAGTAGCCAAAGAAAGCTGAAAATAAAGCTGCAGGTAAGAAACCTGAACTCTCTGATGACTTCAAAGAACGAGTAGAGAAAAAAATACCCGTTCGATGAAGATGTTGAAGAAATCTTCGAGGCTCTATTAGCAAATGGTAAACTCACCTTGCCTGAGCCCAAAAGACAGAAAGATGTTGGTAAAACCAATGATTCTCGGTATTGTCCATACCATCAGATGATCTCCCATCCTCTCAATCAATGCTTTGTTGTGAGAGAGAAGATCAATGGGATATGGAAAAACGGAGTCATCACCTTTGACAAAAACTATGGGTCTGCCTTCGTCAACATGGTGTCGTATGGACAAACTTCAAAGACACCAAAGGAGAAGACCACTACTTCCTTTAAGGTGATAAAGATGACTCATATGTCCCATGTGAGAACCCGACCCCTAATCTCTTGGATTAGTGTTGTTTTATTTGTGGATTAGTTTCTTTTAGAGGGATTAGTATTTGTTGGGTTGAGTTTGTGAGCTAGAATGGTTTTTCTTCTAGTTTTGGGCTTTTGAGTGCTTTGGTAGCTTGTGGGGCCCTTTGGGGGTTCCCTTTTCGGCTTTGCATTTACTTGTGAGATTTTCCCGATTTGTTCGTATTGTGTTTTTGGCCCGTTGCATTCATCTTGAGGAATCCTACAACTTTCATGTTGATCCCGTATCCATTTGAGAACCCGAAACCCGATTTCTTGGCCTTGAGGGCAAAACAGTCTTTTCACACCAAATCTGTACCCAAAACTCGATATTCTCGAAATCCGTGAAACATATACTTTTTGGAAACTAGATATTTTGACGATCATTTCTTCCTTCTTCGTCGAATCCATCCGAGGTCCCGAATTAGATGATTTCAGCCAAACTAGTTCTTTAAGTTGTGGGACCCAAACCTCACTTGCTTATAAGAGGAACCCATCTCCCTTTCATTCCATTCTTCATTTTCCAGCACAAACCAGCAACCTAGGGTTTCTCTTGTGTTTCTCTTCTTCTTCTTGCTTCTTCATCTCCAAGTCACACCAAGAGTTCATCAATCAAGAAATGGAGATCACCAACCTCTTCCTCATCTTGCAAGCTTTCCATTGATACCATTTGTGAAGAGAACCCTCCATCACAAGACTTCCTTTGAGCTTACCTTGTCCATTAGAGGACCTTGCAAGTAAGTGTTCTTCTTCATCTTCTAGATTTGTAATCTTCTAGCCTTAGAGAAGCTCCACCTTGATTATTGAAAGGTTTCCTTGTCATTTCATTGTTTAACCCATTTTAGGGTTTGTTTTGGGGGTTTTTGTAGAGATTGTGGATCTTGAGCTTGAGAAGTGATTAGGAGCTTGATGTGCTTGATTAGAGTCAAAGGCAAGTGGATGATTGGATCGTTTTGATTATTAACATGTTTTGTGAGAAAAATCTTGTTTCATTAAGGGTTTTGGGTGATTTTAGTAGTTGTCTTTACTATGATTAATGTTGATTTCGAAATGTGCTTATTGATGAGTTTATTCCCTCTTGTTCATGCTTGGAAAATATATGCATCATATTGGCAAGGTTTCAAATGGTTTCACATGAATGAGTTTTCTCCACCTTGAGATTTGTTGTGAATGGAAAGAATGGAAAGGGAGAAACTTGAAATGAGGAGCTCTTTAGCTCATATTATTGTCTTGGAAACATGTATTTTAGTCTTTTTGTTTATAGTTCTATGTGATTGTTTAAGTGTTGGAAAGGAAAGGAAAAAGAGGAGAAAAATTCAGTTTCCCGGACCTGCTACACGCCCAGGTCCGATCGATCGGTCTGTCTTTAACTGTAAGGCTTTTTGAGCCGATCGATCGGACTCTGTACATAACTGGGACAGAAATTTCGGCCGATCGGAGGACTCAGTTTGAGTCCAGTGAAATTTGATATTGTTTTTTTTTGGAAACCTTTGGACTTTCTATGAGTCCTAGGGGTATATACCTTAGTGTTAAGACCAATTATACCCTAATCTAAGGTCTCTAAGACTAGGGAACTAAAAGGAAAGAATGGTGATGATCTAGGCACTAATTCTTGGTTTTAGGTGGGACCTTGGCTACCCTTTTTGGACTGTGTGGACCATGTGTGAGGATGTCTTGAGCCGACACGCCTCACGGTTGGTTTGGTGGCATCGAAGTTCAATCCACTTCAATCTTGAACGGGATGGAACGACGCGATATCTTCTTTATATCTAAACACAAGTCTTTCCCTTGGTTATCGCGGATTCTATTCCTTTCGGTGACTGAATAGGTTGCTCGATGTTTCCGGATTAATGTCATGCCTAGGATGGACCGTTTATAATCTCGATTCTTGCCATTGTAACATCTAGTACTACCCATAAACTCATTTTAAGTTTTGAAAGTAGTAAAAGTGCATAAGGAGCTTGGAACGTCTTCAAACTCAAGGAGTACTAAGTAATTATTATAATCGACATACGGGACCCCTATTCACTTAAATAGATCTTGAAACCGATATTTTTTCCCGAAATGGTTATAGTTCATTGTTTCACCTCATTTCCCGAGATTTGCATCACATGACTTGTTTCCCGAAAGCATTGAAGTTACTCTAGTAACAGTTACTTGTCCCGAAGTGCATTGCACCACATGATATGTTAGTGTGCCCTTGAGCACCCCCGTCTTGCCCGTTTGATTATGTATTTGTACTTGATTTACTTGCATTGTCTCGATTGTATTTGACCTATGAGTCGGCACCACTAAGCTTGGATAACCCTGTTGGTCTGATCCACCGACTTGGAGATCCCCCTCTTGTCCCGCCAGCTGCAGCTTGGATCCCACTACCCGGTTATTACCGTGGTCTTGTCCCGATGCCGCAGATTGCTACTGTGGTTCCCGATGCCCGGCTCGCTACCGTGGTCATGTATAGTATATGTATATGCATTCATGAGATCCACTGTTTCTCCTCACCTCGAGTGACTGAGATCAGTGCCTAGTATATGTATATGTATTTATATGAGATCCCCTGTTTCTCCTCACCTCGAGTGACTGAGATCAGGGCCTAGTTATTGCTCTATCGCTTTAGTGGTAGAGGACTTAGCTTCGTGTGGTTGCCATCTTGCCAGTTCCCGATTCCTTGGATACCCGACATGTTTTATATTGCTTACTTGCTTTCCGATAAATGATTCGTTTCCTTTATGAAAGTTGTTATTTAAACAAGTGTTAATATTCTCCAATGTAAATTCAGTTATTATTATATTGTTTTCTGTTCTTTGTACACGCACATGTTTTAAAGGAATACCCGAATTGTTAAATATCCGTGTTTTGTTTTAAATGACACGTGTTTTGTCAGATTCCTATGTTTATACCTGTTTTAAATGATTACCCGAGTTATTTAATATCCATGCCTTGAAATATGTTTAAATGAACGTTTGTTTTGTCAGATCCTTATGTTTATACATGTTCTAACTGAATGCCCGAATTGTTGGATATCCGTGCTTTTAAATATGTTTTAAATGATACTTGTTTTGTCAGATCCCTAAGTTTACACACGGTTTAAATGAATGTCCGGTTTGTTAAATTCTTATGTTTTTACCTAAGTCTCAAATGAACGTTTGTTTTGCCCGGCCACTATATTTATAAATGTTTTAGACGAACACCCGATTGATAAATATCTATGCTTTTACGGATGATGTAAATGAATATCTGTTTTATTAGGTTTTCATGTTTTACCCATGCTTGAAATGAATACAGGTTTTCCCCGAGATTCCCGACTTTGCACCCGTTTAATTATATGCAGCATTTGATCGAATAGCATGATTTATTTTATGTTTTATTCTTCAGTATATTTGTTATCTTTTCATCCACCTGCCAGACCGTCGTGTTTGACCCACTACTTTTGGTACTCAGGTTCAGATTTCTTCGCCCCGAGTTGAGTGTTTTGTTGGCTGTGGAGCCATGCCTTGCAGGTTGGTTTGTCGGCTATGTCATGTAGACATTGAGCTTGACATCGGAGCTACGTCACATTTGGGTAGTAGTTTATAGCTTATTGTTGTATGGCTTTTATTAGCCTTTTTCTTGGGATTCTTAATTAATGTACATTGATAATTGTAACTTGAACATACTTGGGAATGAAATATCCTGTTACTGTCAGCTCTGTAATTTATTGTGATGGTTACTCCAGTCTGATATGATTCTTGATATAATAGCTATGTGCTAAAGGTTGAGTGCGACGCGGAATCCGATGGCCACGGACTTCGGGTCGCAACGCCACAAATGCTTCCGCAAAATATTCAGAATGTGTTGGGATGTGTTGTCTTCACACACGCGGATCTCGGGAGAAAAATATATTGATGCTTAATCCCATTCCCGCCCCCGAGGTTCTGGTTCGGGGGCGTGACATCCCAAGAGTTGGTTCCTTATCCAACATCAGACGGACAACCTATATGGGTACATCCCGATCTCCTAGAAGATGAAAATTGGGAGATCGTCAAAACAAAGCCTATCGCTCAACAGCAAAGGCAAGCCAAGAGACAACTCCGCAAGCTCAAGCAGCAGGAGAAAGCTCAACGAAAACAAGAAGTCCCTGAAAAGGCAGAGACCTCTTCCACTGCTTCGCTGGGGGCAATGGAAGAATCCAAGGCTTCAAAGGTGGAAAGTAATAAACCCTCGGTGATTTCATGCCACCTCAATTTAGAAATGAAACTATGCAGGGGGCATTATACTCTTGCAATTCGGTAATTGGATTCTCCATGGATGGATACGAGTCCAGTGACACCACCAGTGACACCGACGAGTGGGAGGGTCTCCGACGAAGAATGGGTTCTCGAATCTCACCTTATGCCGGTAATTTGGTATAACCCATATCAGCAACAAGGATCCTGGTCCGATGATGAAAAAGACCAAGAGGCTGTTCAATCAGCACCCTTCAACGCTCCAGTGGAACCTAATCGTGTTGAACCACAAGGGGCAGACGAAGAAGAAGATTTGGCTCCCATGCCTGATCTTGAAGAGCATGCGAGGATCTTGCAGCGCCTTGCCTTAGAACAAGAGCAAGATCTTTGCGATCAAAATCTGGAACTGGAAGTCCCTAAAAATCAACATGTACCTCCTCTTTCAACTCCTGAAAATGGAGAAAACTGCTGGATAGAAGATCCTCTCTCATCTGATGATGAGTCTGACTCCCAACAGTCCACTCTGGGGGAACCTCCCATCAGGGCAACTTGCAATGTGATAGTTCAGGATGATAGTGACTCTGAAGCATCATCTACCGAAGACACATACTCTCCGGTTACACCTGATAGTATATCTTCCGGAGCTACGATTTCTCAGGTGACTTCCACTTAAATAACATCTTCTTAGCCTTCGTCCCCTGAAACCATGACGTCGCAACTCACAGCTCTTTCGACCGATCATCCTGAAGAAACTTCAGTCGATGGAGACCTGGTTAGTTGGTCTAGATACCTGACCTCGTAGGAGATGTCTGGACCGACAAATTACTCAATGAAGGAGAAAAGTTGCTGGACGCTGTTCAGGACTTGTTCTCGAAAAATGCTCCATGTAACGCAATCACAGAGGATGGTGACTCAGCTGCAGACACATCTTCAGCAAATGAGAAGGATCAACCCTTAGATCCCAAGGACGATCTTCCAAATGAAGACCCTTTTCAAGAAGCTCTTGAAGTTGGTAGAGGTACCCGTTCTGGCCGGGATTACCACAAAAATTACAACTAGTCTTCTTCTTCTTCTTATGTAATCCTTCGGGAAAAGATGTTGTAAACGCCCCAATTGGCAACAATAATGAACATGCATGCCCGAAGGAGGCTTTCAAGTATGACTTGATTGAGCACTTCAAACACATACCTGCACGACTGCACATCCTAAACTTATTACGAATGTCTCCACAAACTCGTGATAGTCTCATTTCAGAACTACATAGGCTGAATGCAGATGTCGATAAACATGCCCCACAAGTCCTACAAATTGAAATGGACTATAGGGTCAAAAAATCAAATACTCCCTCAAAGGAAGAAAAGAAGAAAACCGAGGGATCATGCATTGCATGCCTCTCGGTACAGAAAGCAGCAGGTGCACCCATCGCCTTCGGTAAGGATGACCTCCTGCTAGGCAAGACAAAGCACAAACGACCCTTGTACTTCATAGGGTACATCAAAGAAATACACAAAGTCCAGATTGACCCAGGTTCTGCACTCAACCTCATCTCCACTTCGGCGCTTCAAGAGCTGGGCGTCCCACCTAGTAAGCTGAGTCACACGTCTGTATCCATTTTTGGGTACGACGAGAGCGCTCGAAGGCCTATCGGCAAAATCAGGTTCAAGTTGCAAATCGGTGATCTTAACTCTGAAGTCACTGTGTATGCAATAAGAACCCCCTCATGCTGCAACATCCTTCTTGGACGCCCCTGGATACACGAGAATGGTGTCGTCCCTTCAACTCTACATCAATGCATCAAGTTCGTCGGCATCGACGACTCGATACATTGAGTGTTTGTAGACAAAAAGCCCTTTAAAGGCAAAGAAATCCATTTTGCAGATGCTCAAATGTACAAAGATGAAAAAGAAGAAAAGGAGGAAGAAACAACGCCCTTCGCAAAAAATCTCCAGAAAGATAAAGGCAAGGCTCCTCAGCAATCATCCGAAGAAAACAAACCTTCCGGTAAATCCGAAGAGAACAATCCATCTCCCTTCGTTGTCTCTCTCAAATCTTCAAAGCCTTTGGTCATAACAACCAAAACAAAGAAGACAAAGCAAAAGTCTGGGGGCAAGTTTGTTGTCTCCTTCGTGTCTATCATGCAAGACACGGATTCAGAGTCAGAGCCAGAAGATGACACACCCTCAAGCCACGCTAACACTCAACAAGTTCAGCCTGCTCTACCCCCAATAGAGACACCTGCTGACGTAGAAGATCCTACGTCTGCTTCCTTTGTTGTTCTGGCAACTTCAGCAGAAGAGAAACCAATTTTCTTCCATAAATCAGAAGTTTCCTCATCAAATTCCATGCTTGAACCTTTCCAAAATGAAGGTATGCCTCAACTATTTCTATATAGTCCTGTGGCACAAGCTATTATGAAGAAAATGAGTTATGACACTCAAAACCCAGTCGGTCTGGGGCAAGGCCGTGGTATCCTCACACCATTGGAGACCGCCTTAACCAAAGGTCAATTGGAAGATTGGAGACTCTACGGTCATGTAGAGAAATCTTCACATGGATTGGGGTATGATCTGGACACTCCCATGAGACAATTGACACAAATGCTGAGGAGTCGATTTACCGACCAAGCCTCAACATCTCATGTCCTTGAAGACATCAATCTCCCTGGATATCTCTTTGAAGAGTCACCCGTCAAGGATCTAGGAAGCTCTACCAGTTCGTACAATTTCTCTGATGATGAAGAGGAATTGTTCGGTGATAAAGACATGTGGTGTTCTGACCCAGAAGAACCTCGTCTCTAAAAGAAGTGCCCTACTTCGATCCAGTTTCAATAGGCGATTGGGATCACCTCATAGCAAGCCTTGAGAAGATCACTGATCCTGAAGACCCATGGCCAGAAACGAAGCCTTGGCTTGAAAATGCCCTTGAAACTCCAGAAGGTTTCGTTGAGTTGGAAGCCTCCGAAAATATTGTGGAGGAACCACCTTCGAACCTTCCAACAAAAGATCCTGTTCAAAAGATAGACTTGGGAACACCAGATAACCCACGTCCTGTATTCATAAGCAAGAATATAAAGGATGATGAGTTACCCGAGTATATCTCTTTTCTTCTTGAGTTCGTTGATTGTTTTGCATGGTCTTATGTTGAAATGCCTGGTTTAGACCCCAAAATAGCAGTCCACAAACTCAATCTGCAAAAAAGATATCAAGCCTGTCAAACAAGGCCAAAGAAGATTCCGTCCAGACGTGATGGTCAAAATTGAACAAGAAGTTCAAAAACTTAGAAGCGTTGGCTTCATCCGCGAGGAACAACATCTTGACTGGTTGGCCAACATTGTCCCCATGACAAAGAAAAATGGGCAGATCAGGGTTTGTATTGATTATAGAGACCTAAATGGCACTTGCCCCAAATATGAGTTCCCGCTCCCCATACCAGAGGTGATGATTGACAACACCTGTGGGTTTGAGCGAATGACATTCATGGATGGATCCTCTGGCTACAATCAGATAAAGATGCATCCTGAAGATGAAAAGCACACATCATTTCGGACCCCATTTGGCGTGTACTGCTACACTGTCATGCCATTTGGTCTGAAAAATGCTGGTGCCACATATTAGAGGGCTATGATGAAGATATTCCAAGATATGCAGCACAAGACGATTGAATGTTACGTTGATGACCTCGCCGTCAAAAGCAGAAGAAAAGAAGATCCTCTGAAAGAACTTCGGGAAGTCTTCCTCCGACTTTGCAAACACAAACTGTGAATGAATCCCCTACAATGCTTCTTCGGTGTCTCATCGGGTAAGTTTCTCAGATTCATAGTCCGGAAAGCTGGAATAGAACTTGACCCCATCAAAGTCAAAGCTATTCTAGAAATGCCTTCTCCAAGAACCTTAAGAGAACTGAAAGGACTTTAAGGAAGATTGGCATACATCAGACAGTTCATCTCCAATCTCTCGGGGAAATGTCGTCCCTTTTCCCGCCTAATGAAGAAAGGTGTGAACTTTGTTTGGGATGCTGAATGTCAAGCAGCATTTCAAGACATCAAGATGTACCTAACTAAACCTCCAGTGTTGGCTGCCCCTACCACTGGAAAACCATTTATCTTGTACACAAGAGCTCTCGATCATTCTCTGGGCGCTTTGCTTGCACAGGAGAATGACGAAGGAAAAGAAGCTGCTTTATACTACCTCAGCCGTATGTTGGTAGGTGCGGAGCATTGCTACTCTCCAGTTGAGAAAGAATGCCTTGCAGTGATGTTCGCCGTACAAAAGCTGCGTCACTATTTGTTGTCCAACACAGTCTACCTGATTTCGAGGATCAACCTCTTAAAAGTCTTGGTCACAAAAGCAGGTTCTCTCAATGCCCGACTGACAAAATGGTCCATCCTCCAATCACAATTTGATATCAGGTATGTACCACAAAAGGCAATCAAAGGCCAAGCCCTAGCGGATCTCCTCGTAGAGCATCCGTTGCCTAAAGATTCCCCACTCAGAGATGATCTCCCAGACGAACCTGTCTACAACGTGGAGACTTTCTCACCAAATGCCTCCTGGGACATGTACTTTGACGGTGCAACCAGGACAAATGAAAAAAGAAAGCTGATCTTGGGAGTTGGCATCCTCTTTGTCAGTCCTGACAAATACATGATTCCATATGCTTTCTCGCTACTGGAACCATGCTCAAACAATGCAGCTGAGTACCAAGCTCTCATCGTAGGACTGGAACTAACCCTCAATCCGGCATCTCCATGCTGGAAGTCTTTGGAGACTCTCAACTGATCGTCAACCAGATGAATCAGAAATTTGAAGTCAGGAAGCCTGATCTGTTGCCTTACTACAACAAGGCACAATCACTTCGTCAAAGGTTTGACATCTTTCATATCACTCATATCCTCAGAGGTGAGAACATCCGTGCAGATGCCCTGGCCGGACTAGTCGCATCCATGGCGATCCAGGAAGGGGAAACCATGCAAATTACAGTGTGTCAAAGAAGGATTTTTCCTCCTCTTAACACACACACCAAGCAGTTGTTGAATGCTACCAATTGCCCGGAAGTCGGATCTCTATCCTTAAACCTCCGATCGACGACTGGAGAGATCCGTTCATTGATTACACCATCTTCGGAATCCTCCCTGAAGATCCAAAAGAACGGGTAAGCATTCAAAGACGAGCCCCAAACTTTCATTTGGATATACCTTCAAAAATGCTTTATAGAAAATCCTTCGGCGGAGTACTTCTGTGCTGCTTGTCACAACAAGAGGCTGATAAAACTTTCAAAGAAGTTCATACTGGTCTTTGTGGAGCTCATCAGGCTGGTCCCAAACTCTACGATCAGATAAAAAGGTTGGGATATTATTGGCCTACCATGGTAGTTGACGCCATGCAATTTGCTAAACGCTGCCGCCAATGCCAAGTTCATGGAGACTATGTTCATATGCCTCCAGAATGGCTACACCCCACAACAATCTCATGGCCATTCGAAGCTTGGGGTATGGACATCATAGGTCCTATATCTCCCCCGTCAAGCAAAGGTCATCGCTTCATCTTCGCCGCTACGGATTATTTCTCCAAGTGGTCAGAAGCGTTTGCACTCAGCGAAATGAAGACCTCATCAGTCCTTCAATTCTTGCGCACCAACATCATTTTTCGCTTCGGCATACCTAAAAGATTCGTTCATGATAACGGACCACAATTCCGGGATCACCGATTCTACAGGTTTTGTGACAAATACAAAATCCAGAGTTGTCCTTCGACTCCATACAATCCGGCAGCGAATGGACTAGCAGAAGCCTTCAACAAGACACTCTGCAAAATTCTCAAGAAAATGGTCTTTAGTCACAAAAGAGACTGGGGAGACAAACTACCTGAAGCTTTGTGGGCTTATCGAACCACCATTCGAGGACCAACCCATAGCACACCATTCTCTTTGGTCTATGGATGCGAAACTGTTGTCCCTTTGGAAGTACAAATTCCTTCCTTAAGGGTATCTTTACAAAATGACATGACGCAAGAAAGCAATGTCAAATTGAGACTCCAAGAACTGAACAATCTCGACGAAAGACGGCTCGAAGCCTTACAAAGCATTGAGCTGTACCAAGCATGCATGGCAGGATCTTTCGACAAGAAGGTCAGGCAACGCACCTATAAAAGGGGTGACTTGGTTCTTGCAGTAAAAAGGCCAATGGTTTTTGCCCCCAAATCCAAAGGCAAACTCGAACTAAAATGGGAGGGACCCTTCATCATCAACAAAGTCTTCTCCAACGGCGCGTACGCTCTCCTAAACATGGAGGGCGACAGATGTATGCTGCCCATCAACGGCAAGTTCTTGAAGCGGTACTACCCTTGAAGACTTACGCCATTGGGTCAGAGCAATACTTGTATGGCCAAAAGCCTATTCTCAGGTACTCTCTCATCAAACCCGCCTCTTTTAGATTTCTCGTCCTTCTGTTGAGATTTCTAAAAATTCAAAACAATGCTTACTTTCATAGTTTCATTGTTCCAAAAAAAAAAAAATCCAAAAATCCAAGTTTAGGAGCCTCTTCCCGGACTTGACCTAATTTTCGAGCCTTGAAGCCAAAATTCATAGTTTGAAACAAAATCAGGACTCAGGAACTTCCACCCTAGTCCACCCTAACTTTTACAACCAAAAATGGTTTTAAGTCAAAATTTACGACCCTCGTGTCTTTAAACAAAAAAAAAAAGCCGGTTCTTTTTAGAAACCACGGGGAAGCGACGCTCATCAATACTCTCAAAAACCAAAAATCCGAAGGATGCGAACCCCATTCGATACTTCCAAAATTTCAAAATCGCAGGAAAGCGACACTTTGTCGATACTTACAAAATTTCAGAAATCGTGGAGATGCAGCATTTCAGTTGATATCTACAAACCCAAAATTCAAACAAAAATCGAGGTCCAAAAAAAAAAAGACCTCAAATTTCAAAAAACGTGGGAAAGCGATATTCAATCGATACCCACAAAACCAAAATTTTTGAAAAAAGCAAGGAAGCGGCAATTAGTCGATACTTGCACCCAAATTCGCGAGGAGGCGACATTCCATCGATACTCGCAACCGAATGAGCAATGAGGCAACATTCCATCCGTACTTGCAAGACCATTCAGCAGGGAGGCGACTTTTAGTCGATACTTGTATTTTTTGAAAACCAAAACCCGGCTCTCATGCCAAAATCGGCTATAAATGCCAAAAACCCGGCTCTCATGCCAAAAATAGGCTTTCATGCCATCACAAAATCGGCTATAAATGCCACAAAACCTAGCTCTCATGCCAATTCAAAATTTGGCTTTCATGCTAACAAAACAAAACTCAGTTTTCAAAAAAAAAGAGAGGCTATCAACGCCACAAAATTGGCTATAAACGCCACAAAAAAAATCGGCTATAAACGCCACAAAATCGGCTATCAATGCCAAAAACAAATTTCGGCTTCCAAGCCAAAAACAAATTTTGGCTTCCATGTCAAAAACAAATCCCGGCTATCAATGCCATCTCAAAATTTTTGGCTCCCATGCCACGAACAAATTTTGGCTTTCATGCCATCCCAAATTTTGGCTTTCATGCCATTTCAAAGAAAAAACTTCGGCTCTCATGCCATTTCAAAAATTGGTTTTCATGCCATCTCAAAATTTTTGGCTCCATGCCACAAACAAAACCGGCTTCCATGCCATCTCAAAATTTGGCTTTTACGCCACAAAATTCCGGCTTCCATGCCGACCCAAAATTTTGGCTTCCATGCCATCTCAAAATTCCGGCTTCCATGCCGACCCAAATTTTGGCTTTCATGCCATCTCAAAATTCGGCTTCCATGGCATCTCAAAATTCGGATTTCACGCTAAAACAACCATTTGATAAAAGGTTTTTCACAAAATGACAGACTTTTGATCAAATTTCCAAACAAACATTCCCATTTAACTATGGCTTGAATTTATCACAAAAAGAATGTGAGTGAAAAGAGGGAATACAAAAAAAGAAGTGCAAAACAAAAAAAAAGCCCACAAGCACTACAAGAGAAAGAGTACAAAAAATATGTGTATACATGGGTACAATAAAGAAAAAAGAAGAAGAAAAAAGTTTGTTACAGGAATCAGGAGCTTAGTCTCACATGGTCTTCAACCAAAGACTCAACTCCTCAAGCAGACTCTTGGCCTTAGCCTCTAAAGTTTCCAGGCCACGCTTTGTGAGAACCCGACCCCTAATCTCTTGGATTAGTGTTGTTTTATTTGTGGATTAGTTCTTTTAGTGGGATTAGTATTTGTTGGGTTGAGTTTGTGAGCTAGAATGAGTTTTCTTCTAGTTTTGGGCTTTTGAGTGCTTTGGTAGCTTGTGGGGCCCTTTGGGGGTTCCCTTTTCGGCTTTACTTTACTTGTGAGATTTTCCCGATTTATTTCGTATTGTGTTTTTGGCCCGTTGCATTCATCTTGTCGATTCTTACAACTTTCATGTTGATCCCGTGTTCATTTGAGGCCCCGAAACCCGATTTTCATAGCCCGGAGGGCAAAACAGTCTTTGCACACCAAATCTGTACCCAAAACTTGATATTCCCGAAACCCGCGAAACATATACTTTTTGGAAACTAGATATTTCGACGATCATTTCTTCCTTCTTCGTCGAATCCATCCGAGACCCACAAATAGATGATTTCAGTTACCCAAGTTCCTTAAGTCGTGGGACCCCTTCTCACTTGCTATAAGAGAACCCACCTCCCTTCTTCCCCATCTTCATTTCCAGCACAAATCAGCAACTATTGAGCCTAGGGTTCCTTGTGCTCTCTTCTTCTTCTTGCTTCTTCATCTCCAAGCCACACCAATAGTCCATCAATCAAGAAATGGAGACCACCAATCTCTTCCTCTCCTTGCAAGCTTCACCTTAATACCATTTGTGAAGAGAACCCTCCATCACAAGGCTTCCATTGAGCTTACTCTTGCCATTAGAGGACCTTCCAAGTAAGTGATTCTTCCCATCTCCTAGAGTAGTGTCCCTCTAGCTCTTGAGAAGCTCCATTTGTATTATTGAAAGCTCTTTCATTTTCATTCTTTGTGTAACCCATTTTAGGGTTGTTTTTGGGGGTTTTTGTAGAGATTGTTCATCTTGAGCTTAAGAAGTGATTAGGAGCTTGATTTGCTAGATTGGAACCCAAGGCAAGTGGATGAATGGATGGTTTTAATGTTATCAAAGTTTTATGAGAATTCCTAAATTTATTACTTGTTCTTGATAATTTGATATAAGCTTCACATATGCTTCTTGCTATAGTTCTATTGATTTCGAAAATTGCATATTATGGGTCTTGCTCTCTTGATTAAATCTCTTGGAAATTATGCATTTCATTTGATCAAGTTTACTCATATGGTTTTATAAGGAATAGGATTGGTTTGGCTATTCATGGTTATGTTTATGAGCTACATTGATTTGAAAATGATACTCATTTATAGAGTTGTGCTAAAACATCTTTGGTTATGGAAATGTGATCAATAGACCTTGTTTATCTATAAATGTTGACTCAAATGAACCCTTGTCTATGATGGGAACTCCTCTCCTTGTTTGGGGATTGAATGTGAAGAAAGAGGTTGGATTTAATGATTCATTGAAGTCTTGATGGGAGTTTTATTGTAATTAGAATGTTGTTGAAGTAAGGAAAAACTCATTTGTATAAGTGTTGGAAAGGAAAAAGGGAGAGAAAGAAGGGATCTGAACTGCCCAGAATTCAGTTTCTGGACAGTTCGCTCGAGCGACCATGACAGTTCGCTCGAGCGACCTGTCCAGAAAGGGATACGGGCGTTCCAGCAGCCTGGTCGCTCGAACGCATTTAAATAACCGCTCGAACGATGAGTTCGCTCGAGCGAACTCCCAGATTCGCTCGAGCGATGCGGTCTGCCTGGCCTGATGCGCGGGTACAGAAATTCCAGTGGGTTTTGAGGTTTATTTTCTTCGTGGACCTTGGCTAACCTCCTCGAACTCACTCGACCATATGTGAGAGCGTCTTGAGCCGATGCTCTTCACGGTTGGTTCGGTAGCATCGAAGTTCAATCCATTTCAATCTTGAACGGGATGGAACGACGCGATATCTTCGTTATATCCAAACGCAAGTCTTTCCCTTGGTTATCGCGAATTCCATTCATTTCGGTGACTGAATAGGTTGCTCGATGTTTCCAGATTAATGACATGCCTAGGATGGACCGATTATAATCTTGATTCTTTTCTATTGTGACATCTAGCATTACCCATAAGCTCATTTAAGTTTTGAAAGTAGTAAAAGTGCATAAGGAGCCCGGAATGTCTTCAAACTCAAGGAGTACCAAGTAATTGTTATAATCGACATACGGGACCCCTATTCACTTAAATAGATCTTGAAATTAATACTTTTCCCGAAATTGTTATAGTTCATTGTTTCACCTCTTTTCCCGAGATTTGCATTACATGACTTGTTTTCCCGAAAGCATTGAAGTTACACTAGTAACAGTTATTTGTCCCGACATGTATTGCCCGATATGAAATGTTAGTGTGCCCTTGAGCACCCCCGTCTTGCCCGTATATCTATTGTACTTGATTTAATTGCATATGTCTCGATTGTATTTGACCTATGAGTCGGCACCACTAAGCTTGGATAACCTTGTTGGTCTGATCCACCGACTTGGAGATCCCCCTCTTGTCCCGCCAGCTGCAGCTTGGAACCCGCTACCCGGTTATTACCGTGGTCCCGTCCCGATACCCGGTTATTACCGTGGTCCCGTCCCGATACCGCAGATTGCTACTGTGGTCCCGATGCCCGGCTCGCTACCGTGGTCCCGTATAGTATATGTATATGCATTCATGAGATCCCCTGTTTCTCCTCACCTCGAGTGACTGAGATCAGGGCCTAGTATATGTATATGTATTGATATGAGATCCCCTGTTTCTCCTCACCTCGAGTGACTGAGGTCAGGGCCTAGTTATTGCTCTATCGCTTTAGTGATAGAGGACTTAGCTTCGTGTGGTTGCCATCTTGCCAGTTCCCGATTCCTTGGACACCCGACATGGTTTATATTGCTTACTTGTTTTCAGTTAAATGATTCATTGCTTTTATGAAAGTTGTTATTTAGATAAGTGTTAATGCTCTCTATTGTAAATTCAGTCACTATTATATTGTTTTATGTCCTTTGCACACGTACATGTTTTACAGGAATGCCGGTTGGGCGAATACCCGTGCTTTTACATATGTTTCAAACGATAAATGATTTCGCTAGATTTATATGATTTCACATGTCTTAAACGAAAACCCGAATTGTTAAATATCCGTGCTTTGTTTTAAATGACATTTGACTTGTGAGATTCCCATGTTTATACTTGTTTCAAATGATTACCCGAGCTATTTAACATCCATGATTAAGAATATGTTTTAAATGACACGTGTTTTGCCAGATCCCTATGTTTATACCTGTTTTAAAGGAATGCCCGATCTGTTGAAGATCCATGCTTTGAAATATGTTTAAATGAACGTGGTTTTGCCAAACTTCCATATTCATACATGTTTTCCACGAACACCCGATTGTCAAATATCTATGCTTTTATAGATGATGTAGATGAACATATGCTTTATTAGATCTTCCTGTTTTAACCATGTTTGAAAAGAATACATGTTTTATCCGAGATTCCTGAGTTTTCACCCGTTTAATTATATGCAGCATGTTGAGCAAATAGCATGATTTATCATTTGTATTATTATTCGCTATATTGTGTTCTTTTCATCCACCTGCCAGACCGTCGTGTCTGACCCACTACTTTTGGTACTCAGGTTCAGATTTCTTCGCCCTGAGTTGAGTGCTTTTGTTGGCTGTAGAGCCATGCTTTGCAGGTTGTTTTGTCGGCTATGTCATGTAGACATTGAGCTTGACATCGGAGCTACGTCACATTTGGGTAGTGGTTTATAGCTTCTTGTTGTATGGCTTTTGTTAGCCTTTTTCTTGGGATTCTTAATTAATGTACATTGATAATTGTAACTTGAATATAATTGGGAATGTAATATCCTGTTACTGTCAGCTCTGTAAATTATTGTGATGGTTACTCCAGTCTGATATGATTCTTGATATAATAGCTATGGGCTAAAGGTTGAGTGCGACGCGGAATCCGATGGCCACGGACTTCGGGTCGCAACGCCACAAATGCTTCCGCAAAATATTCAAAATGTGTTGTCTTCACACACGCGGATCCTGGGAGAAGTAAAATACATTTATGCTTAATCCCATCTCCCGCCCCCGAGGTTTCGGTTCGGGGGCGTGACACGCTTCTTCAAAATCTTCGCATAGAATGCGGCAGAACGCAACAATCCGTCTACAGCATGGGGAAGCTCTTCCCAAAGAATCTGCCATTGCTCGTACTCTTGAGTCTTTTTTCGGAGATTGCTCTCGGCCTCCTCGACTTGACGAATCAGAGTCCCTTCTCTAGCATGAGCTTCCACAATGGCAACCCATTTTGCAGCAACTTGTTCCTCCAATAGCTCAAGACGCTGCCTGGTCTCAACGACCTCTCTATCAACACGGCATAGATCTTCCGTCAGCTCCATGATAGCTAACTCGGTAACATTCCTCTCCCGAACGAATTGCTTCCGAGTGCGTGAGATCTCGTTCAGCTCAGACTTGACCTCGCCAGAAGGCTTCAAAAACATCTCATTGAAGAAGTCACCACTTGGGAAGCTCTTCGTTTCATTCCACTTGCTCCCTAAAGCTATGACTTCATCAACGAAAGCCTTCGCATCTGGAATGTCCAGGTCGACCTCTTCGCTATTAGCAAGGATGTCCTGTACATGCTTGACCATGCCAAAGCCGGCTTCTAAATGGCCAGAAGAAAGAGTTTTGGCCCATGAGCTCAAAACACTCTTCAACACTTTCTTCGCATACTCAAGAGATGGCCCAGATGAAGGCTCGCCCCTTTCCATTGGTCGACTACCCATGTCATGTCCTGCTGGAGGAGTGATCATTAAGCTCTTACTAATCGGAGACACTGGCGAAGGAATCTGCTCAGAAGATTTCGTCTCTGCTGCATTAAAACTAGAAGAAGAAGTCTTTACTTCTGGTTCAACTGTAGGCATCCCCTGCTCTGACACTGAGAAAGACGGAGGAACTTCTTATGCTACCTCATAACCTGCTAGCAATACAAAACAAAAGAGATATGAATATGATCCTGTTGAAAAAAAAATCATTATCATCAGAGTTATTGCTACAAATACCTTCTTCGACGATCGGTGGAATACTTTCTGCCTCCATGAGTTCATCTGAAGCGTCGTCAAAGGCCGCATCCATGGATGGCTCAAAATCGTCGGAATCCTATGGCAAGTCAGCTGACAAGAAAACAAGCAACATGTTAGCATATGACAGAACAAACAAAAAAAGAAAAAGAAAATACAAAGAAGTCATACCAACTGAAGATTCTGGAATCACTCCAGAGTCCCTCGGTTCTTCTCCAGATGCCGCAATCAGATCTGTCACAGCTTCATCAGCCGGAACCTCAGGCATCACCAAATCATCATCTCCCACTAAAAAGGGAGAGAAAGAAAATAAAAAACAAGAAAAATCTCAGCGAAAAGAAATGGAAAGAGAAAGAGGAAGAATCATACCTTCACTGACGGTCTCTTCCTCTCATCTCATCACGGTTGAGGGAGTCACACTCTTCCAAGTGTCTCTCCACAAACTGGACCTTCTCCCAAGCCTGTTGTACGGCCACATTAGGAGACCTGGTAGACCGACGAGGTGCATAAGTAACAAGCTCTTTGCCCTTGTTCGTTCTGGAGGAACTACCTGCAAAGGATAGAAAAGGAAAAATCAATCATATGAGTGACAAAATTTTTCTAAAAAAAAAAGAAAAATTCTAGCGAAATTTTGGCATGATTCCGGGACAATTCCGAAGAAAATGGAAACATCCCGAAGAAGATAGGAAGCTTGAAGATGAGCTCAACACCGCTACAAGCTCTATGAAGCATCCTCAAAGAAGTTTTGAACTCAAACATTGTTGCGAGATCAAACCAATCTCATCAAATCTCCGCAAGCCTGAAGAAGGGCTCAACATCGCTGCGAGCTCCAAACTTCGAAACTTGCAAAGCTCCTCAAAATCCAGTAAGATCAGGAAAAGGGCTCAGCATTGCCACGAGCTCCAAATTCCAAAACTTGCAAAAGATTTCCAAGTGTGCATCATTATGCTTCTAATCAATTTACTAAAAAGCATGCATCCAAAAATCATCATGCATTAGATGCTAGGAAAATTTTAACCAAAGTTTGATCAATTCCAACCCAACTTGGTCAAAACCAATCAAATTTTGTCAAAGTCAAAATTCATGTTGACTTGACCTAGAGATTCTAGCCTTTTATCTTGATGCATCAAAAAAAAAAAAAAGAAATATGCATGAACTTCTTGGAATGCATAAGCCTCATTATCATGGTGCATAAACCTCATTATCTTGGTGAGCAAAAAAAAAAAAAAAAGAGAAAAGAAAAAAAGAAGAAGAGAGAAATTTCTTCCAAAAAAAAAAGAAAAAAAATTGGCCAGCAGGCCGTGGCCCACTGCCACGTGGTTGTACTGACAAGTTCGTAAGAAAATCCAAAAAAAAAAAGTGCAAAAAAAAGGCAGCACGTGAAAAAAAAAAGAGCAAACACGTGGAGAAAAGGAAAAAGAAAAAGAAAAAAAAGGGGAGAAAGAAAAGAAAAGAAAATAAAAAGAAAGTAATTTCTACTTTTACATGGAATTTCTTGTGGAGGAAGAAAACTTACTTGAAGCCATTGATGGAGAAGAAGAAGAAAAGCTTGAAGATTCTTGAAGAAGAAGAAGAATTCTTGATCTTGGAGCACTCTTGGAGACTCTTGCAAAGAAAGAAAGCAATGAAGCAAAGATCCAATCTCCTCTTGCTTTTATAGAAGAGAGCAAACCAAAAGAGGAAACAAGCAGAAAAGAAAGGAGGTAAGTGCTAAAAATTAGCAACCTTCCCAAAAGAAAGGAGATTTGAGATATTCTCTCCCAAAGAGAAAATTCTTTGAGAAATTTTCTCCAAAAAGAAAGGAATGAGAAATATTCTCTCCCAAAGAGAGATACTTTGAGAAAATCTCTCCCAAAAGAAAAGAAACTTGAGAGATTCTCTCCAAGTAAGAATATTTTTAGATATTCTCTATCCAAAAGAGATATTTTTAGATATTCTTTACAAAATGACACCATGTGAGATCTAAGCTATCTTTAAAAGCTTAAGGTCCCATGGGCTAGCCCACATGAGCCAAGTTTGACCACCTAGGCACTAAAAAGGGCTTCCTTTCAAAAAATTCATCTTACCAAGAGCATACAAAATGGTTCCATGCCTCTTTTGAGTTGATTGGACCACACAAAAGAAAACCAAGCTTCATGAGCTTCCAAAATTCCAAACCATCCCACCTCATATACGAAATTGAGCCAAAATCTTGAAATTGACATTTCACAAAATCCAAACCTGACCCCCTAGCTTGCCACATACAGCTTGTTAGGTCATAAGGCCAAAACCAAATCTGACCCCCCAATTTGCCACATACAGCTTGTTGGGTCATAAGGTCAAAATCCAAAAATCAAACCCCGACCCCCTAACCTGCCACATACAGCTTGTTAGGTCATAAGGTCAAAAACCAAAAACCCTCTTGACCGCCTAATGGGCCACATAAAGCCCTTAGGTTCACAAGGTCAAAAGGAAAACCTAAAATCCAAAACCCAAATCCAACTCCCTCATGTCATTTTCAAAACTTTGCCTTGAGATGGTACGTGATCCCTCTGACTACCATGAAATCCCCTTGGAAACTCAAAAGGCTATTAAAAAAAAAAGAAAAAGGAAATGCTCAAAGACTCTTGGTCAAGTCAGAAACTCTCCTTCAATATTCTCTTCGAGGCACATCGACTCCAAAAGCTACTTGTCGCTGTACCTCGAGGGGGCATTTGTTGACACCAAAAATGTCACTTTGCCTCTTCAACATCAAAAAGCCACATGAAGCTGCATCCTACTACAAACGGGCAATGCTACTTCAAGCATCAAATCTTGTCAGAATCACTTAGAAACTGATAGATCCTTCAAGACAGCCAAAAGAGGAGTTCACATGAAGTTTCAGGACATTTCGACATCATTTAACCCAACTCCACTCATCCGGTAGCTAAACAGGCACTCCTGCTGGCGACGGCGTCGAAGACATCAAAACTTCGATCAGAGCCTATGGATGATCTCAAAATACCTCCAAAAGGCTCCACGTCAAATTTCAGGTCATTTCGGCGATGTTTGACCCGACTTCGATGCTCTGAAAGAAAATCAAGCCTCTCGGCGGCGAGAACCACCGGGACCATTACTCATCAAACAGAGCACATGGGCGGCTTCAACGTGCTTCAAAAGGGTTGCACGTCAAATTTCAGGTCATTCCGACAACGTTTGACGTGACTTTGACGCTCCAAAAGAAAATCAAAGCTACCGGCGACGGAGCACCCCGAGACCATGACATCCAAATCGGAGCTAATGGATCATCTCAAGAAGACTCCAATAGGCTCCCTGTCAAATTTTAGGTCAATCGGACATCGGTTGACCGCACATCAAAGCGTAACATCTTCTTCGTAGCGAGATCAAGCCTAGCAGCGACGGGACCCCAAATGGCTTCAAAACTCAAACAAAAGCCTATGGTTGGTCCTATTTACTGCTCAGGAGGCTTCACCTCAAATTTCAGGTCATTTCGACATCGTTTGACCTAGTTTCGACTCTTGACGGAAAATCGACCCCAAAGTCTTTGGCTTTTCCAAAAATAGAAAACTTTGTGCTCCGATTTGCGCGGCTTCTTGTCAGGTTTTCTTCAGGAGAATCAAGCCAAAAAAATGAGGGAAGATGTCAAGAAAAATACAGGAGAAAAAAAGAAACAAAAAGCTCGAAAAACGGCCGACGAAACGGCGACCAAAGGGGAAAAATTCCCCCATGGTCACCGGCGACCATGGGTGCATGGTTGTCGGCGACCCTGGAAATTTGGGTCGCCGGACTTCCGCTGGAAGATCCGTTTTCCGATCCTCTTCGCGTTTCGGGAGTTCCATCCCCTGTGATTTTCTGAAAATCTAATTTTTGATGCACGAAAATGACTGATCTTCATCAACATCACGGATCCGCCGTTAAAAGCATGGAATCATCATTGATTGCTCTGAGATTGCCGACCGACCGACCAAGAAAGTACACTTTCTGTCTGACCGATCGAGAACTCGACAAGACAGATGGTACCGGCCCACTTTAGCAATCTATGTCTGAAGTTGCATGGTCATCCGATATTGATCAACATGAAGATCATCGTTGGTCATCATAAGAAGAATTCCAAAAGACGCGGCACGGCCCGCGACTCTTCAAATCCCCGGCGACCACTTAATGTTGTTAATTGACCCAACTAAATGCGGGCATTAACTCATTATTTTGGACGGCCCAATCAGATTCAAGAGAATGAGAGTTACAAGTCAAAGCCATTATGGCATTAAAGCTACGAAACTCCTCTCATCATGGAGATTAAAGGCGATTAAAAGCCCATCATTCTCCATCAGCCAATCAGATTCAAGGAAAAAGGAGTTACAAAATCAAAGAAATAAAATCTTGTACAACTCCTCCTATCATGGAGCTTTAAAGCCATCAAAGCTCATAAACACTCCTAAATGGTTACCAAAGGCCTATAAATAGGAGATCATTCCAAGAAGAACGGATCCAAAAAAAATCAAAGAAAAATCAGCCAGAAAGGTCGTTCAGAATTCCCCGAAGCTCTGAAGAGACTCTGCTGCAACAAACACCACAAGGTGACTGAAGTCCCTTGGTGGGCACTCCCCCCCCAAGGCAAAGTCCTCTCTTCTCTTATTCAACATGGTCAAGACGCGGCTGTCTCTTCATTTTTTTATTGGGTATAGGAACTTCCCTTGGTCCTTGTCCTCTAAAAAACTGAAGTCCAAGCCAAGCCAAAGAATGAAAGCATCAAGCGTTCTCTTCTGAAGGACGATGGCGAAGTCCATACATGACTTGCGACCGTCGATCTGAACGGGTCCCCGCAATCCCCTGAGAAGTCAGATTCCCTTTCTTACTTTTCTGTTGTATTTTGTATTTTCTTTAAGAGACAAAAAAATGACAATTCTTGTCTTTCATTTTGATAAGATTTGTAATTCACCTTTCACGGTAAAATCGCCTTTCATGGCAAACAAAATGGCCCCTAACGGCATTAAAAAAACTATCTCTTTTCTTAAATATATGTGCCATGGAAAGTTAGAAAATAGGTTGATTTCCTTTCTACTTGCGAAGGTGGATCTCCGGATCACCATTTCAAAATTCTATGTAGAATAGAAAATCTGGCATACCTGTACAAAAATGTTGATACCCGCCTTTCTCCCCCTTTTTTTCCCTCCATTCGGCCCTCTTGGTGACCTCAGGGATGGATGGGGGAGGAAAGGAAGGAAATCAGGTCCATCAAACATGTCCCAGCAGCCATCCTCCCTCGTCTCTGTCAGCAGCTAACCTGCTGTAACTTTTACCCAGCGGCCACTTCAGCAGTAAGACAGCTGTCGGCCACCTCAATTCCTCATTCGCCAACGGCCATTTCAGCAGCAAGACAGCTGCCGGCCATCCATATATCCCTTGCAACCGACCACCTCAGCAGTAAACAGCTACCGGCCATACATCTTCCTATGCCCACCGGCCATTGCACCTGCAATAGCAGTCGGCTCATTTGTTAAATTGTGTGGTCTCAATCCATCAGTTGATATAATAAATTGATTAATTTCTTTATTTATCAATAAAATCATGCTTTCCTCTCATGAGATGAATGGTGTTTTATTACTTAATGCACATGACCAATACATAAGACATAATGGTTCATGAGATGAACCGGGTCCCATTAGTATATTAGATGTGATATATGTATATGGATGAGATCCGCATACGGGAGACATTTGTCACAAATCTTATACTTAAAATATCTTCACAATCAAAGATGAGACTGGGCATCTCATCTGATAAGGTTACAGTACTTTGATCACTATGAGATAGTGTGATTTGTCTCTATCATTGAATGGAAGATTCTGGATCACGGTGCTGGTACATTGGATGTATTGAAGGACCATGAGAAACACCTTATGAAATACTGTCTCGATTTAAGGACTGCTCTCATAATTCCCTAGCAACAGGCTCACAATCCTGAGCCATTGATGAACTCAAGTTTCTATCTATTCATTTGCTTTGAGTCACCAATGAGTGAGGCCAACTGTAGGTCAACACCTTGGTGTCTTGGGTACGTGGTAGTAGGACTGTGGGAACATACAATGATCAAGATGGAATCTATCTACATTATCCCCTTGTGCCAATTAATGGATTTATCATTAGTAAGTGCACACCCATCTCGATTAAGAGTTAATTGGATGGTACTGATGATCACTGTGATTAATTGGGGCTCAAGGATAATAAGATGTGGATCTAAGATTGGATGGGACAGATTTATTCCAATTGATCCATGGATATTGATAGAGGGGCTTCGTTGTAATTTATTCCTAAGACGAGTGCAATTGCATTTATATAGTGGTGTTATTTGTAATTAACTGTGGGCCTAGATTGCACATGAGATGTGGGGTCGCGTGTCCCAGTTGGAGTCAGCTTTCTAAGGAATCCCTAGTAGTCCCCACGCTAGCCCAAGATATTAGAAAGTTACTAATCTTACTTGAACTATAAAAGGAAGGAATTAGAAAGTTACTATTTCTATTTGAAGTGGGACTTCTAATAGTGGTAATAGTAAGCTACTAATTTGTGTGGAAGTGTGACTTCTAATACAATTAGTAAAAGAGAAAGAAAATGAGTTTTGAGGGCTATTGAAAGGGGAAGAATCCCCCTTGGACGTCCATCCTTGGTATTCAAGCCCAAAACATCTCTTGTGCAAGAGTTGCACATCTCTCCTCTGTTTCTCTCCCTTGTAGTTCTCTTCTAGTTTCCTTAGAGTTTCTAGTAGGATTTTCTCTTGGAGATTCTACCCATCTTCTTGAGAAGAGAGATCTGATAGAGGGTCATAGCGTGGAAGACAACAAGGTCTTGGAGATCTCTAATTGCTTCAAGAAGAGTTCTTGTTCTAGTTGATTGTCTTTTGCTCGATTAGAGCACTACCGGGCTCCAAAGGTATAATCTGCTTCTCCTCTTGTGGTAGATTATTTTGTTGCATGTAGTTGCTGATTTCTATCCTATAGATAGTATTTTTGCTGTACTTGATAGATAAGATTGAGGGATTGCATCCTAGATTGGGTTATAGCCTTCTGGATAGTTGATCCCTGAGTCAAGTCGGTCAAAAAGTTTTGAAAACCTATCCACGAGGACAACCTACTTCCAACACCATTTACTTCAACTTTCCAGACCAGCGGCCACGGCTGCTTCACACAGCAGCCGGTTACACTTTCCCCTTGCCACCGGCCAGTTTGCACTTTGCACTCTACACTTCCCCTTCCTCTTCTTCTTATTCTTCTTCTTCCTTGTTCAGCCAACCAGCCAAGAGCTACTACAGCTCTCTCCTTCCAGCGACCTGCACCTGCACATAGCCAACTGCACCTCACTCCCCAGCGGCCGCCTGCTGCATACTTCATTCTCCCTGCACCCAGCGGCCAGCACCCCTTGCACAGCTCTTGGCCACTCCTTCCTCTCCCCTGCACTCAGCTGCCAGACATCTACCCTGCATTCAGCCCGACCATTCTCTCCTTGCAAAGCCAACGGCCAGCTCCCCTGCAACAGGCTGCTGTTTCTTCCTTCTCTTCTTCCTGGTTCAGTCTGCCAGCTCTAGCTGCACCTCCGGCCACCTGCAGCAGCCCCTTCCCAACTGCCATTAGACCTGTAATAGCCTTTCTCTGGTTACAATCAACCCTGCTACCCCCTGCACAGTCGGCCACCTCCTCTTCTCCTACTTGTTTCAGCTTGCCTGCACTACTCCTCCACTTGAATTCAGCCTGATCTCGCACCTTATTTCAGCCGAAATTCACACCTAATTTCAGCTTGAACCCCCACTTATTTCAGCCTGAACTCCCACCTGTTTCGGCCTGAAATTTCCACCTGAAACTTCACCTGCATTGCAGCTCCTCCTCTGCTGCACTACAATTGAAATTCCAACTTGCAGTTGTTAGATTGTATGGTCTCAATCCATCAGTTGATGTAATAAATTGATTAATTTCTTTATTTATCAATAAAATCATGCTTTCCTTTCATGAGATGAATGGGGTTTTATTACTTAATGCACATGACCAATAAATATGACATAATGGTTCATGAGATGTATCGGGTCCCATTAGTATATTAGATGTGATATATATATGGATGAGATCCACATACGGGAGACATGTGTAACAAATCTTATACTTTAAAATATCTTCACAAACCAGTGATGAGACTGGGCATCTCATCTATTAAGGTTGCAGCACTTTGATCACTATGAGATAGTGTGATTTGTCTCGATCATCGGAATGAAAGATTCTGGATCATGATGCTGGTACATTGGATGCTTTAAAGGACCATGAGAAGCACCTAATGAATACTGTCTCGATTTTAAGGTCTGCTCTCATAAGTCCCTAGCAATAGGCTCTCAATCCTGAGACATTGATGAACTCAAGTTTCTGTCTACTCATTTTCTTTGAGTCACCAATGAGTGAGGCCAACTGTAGGTCAACACCTCGGTGTCTTGGATTCGTGGTAGTAGGACTGTGGGAACATACAATGATCAAGATGGAATCTATCTACATTATCCCCTTGTGCCAATTAATGGATTTATCATTAGTAAGTGCGCACCCATCTCGATTAAGAGTTAATTGGATGGTACTGATGATCACTGTGATTAATTGGGGCTCAAGGATAATAAGATGTGGATCTAAGATTGGATGAGACATATTTATTCCAATTGATTCAGGGATAATGAAAGAGGGGCCTACTTGTGGTAATTAGAAAGTTTAGGGTCTTCATTGTAATTTATTCCTAAGACGAGTGCAATTGCATTTATATAGTGGTGTTGTTTGTAATTAACTGTGGGCCCGGATTGCACATGAGATGTGGGGTCGCGGTGTCGCAGTTGGAGCCAGCTTTCTAAGGAATCCCTAGTGGTCCCCACGCTAGCCCAAGATATTAGAAAGATACTAATTCTACTTTAACTCTAAAAGGAAGGAATTAGAAAGTTACTATTTCTATTTGAAGTGGGACTTCTAATAGTGGTAATAGTAAGTTACTAATTAGTGTGGAAGTGAGACTTCTAATATAGTAAGAAAGGAACAAGAGGAGACTTGAGGACTTTAAATAGAGGACTAACACCCATCCTGGACGTCCAATAATATTGTTGCACGCCCAAGGTTCTTTTATGCAAGTGTTGCACATCTCTTCATTCTCCTCTTTCTCTTCTAGCTCTCTTATAGTTCCTTGGAGTTTCTAATAGGGTTTTCTCTTGGAGATCCCACCCATCTTGAGAAAAGAGATCTAATTAACGGGTCATAGTGTGGAAGATCAATAGGTCTTGGAGATTCTAATAGGGTTTTCTCTTGGAGATCCCACCCATCTTGAGAAAAGAGATCTAATTAACGGGTCATAGTGTGGAAGATCAATAGGTCTTGGAGATTCTTATTAGATACGTGAAAGAGTTTCATCATCAAAGAAAGACGCAACTCCTCCATTAGAGCACAACCGAGCTCCTAAGGTATAATTTACTTCCGTGCATGTTGTAGATTTTTATGGATACTTGTTGGGTGCTGTTCTATCTATTTGATAGGTTTATTTACTGATCATGATGACTGAGATTCAGGATATGAATCCTAGATTGGGTTTTATAGCGTTATGGATAGTTGATCCCTGAGTCAAGTGGGTCAAAAGTTTTGAAAATCTATCCACGAGGCCCACCTACTTTCAACAGCAGCAACACCTCCTCCATCCACCCGCACTGCCCCAGTTCAGCCACCTGTACTTCCCCAGCCTGCCCCCTGCACTGTTCCCACTTGTAACCTGTTTAGTGTACATGCAAATTGTCCAGTCCACTACAACATGTCCAGCCCACCTGCACATCTGACCCAGCTACACCTGCACATTTGACCCAGCTACTTCTTCTCCTTCCTGTTACCATCAACCATCTGATGTGTACAACTTGGACCAATGGGTCCCACCTCGGGACCCAGAACCCGGCCTTGCTTTACGGCTTTGAAAACTGAATTTTTAATCGGATCTTAGCCTGATTTGAACCTGTTTTCAAACCTGATTAACCCTTAGGGACTTTTGAATTTTTGAACCAAAAAATTCGATGATTTAACCAATGTTTAAGAAAATTAATGAATTGCCCTTCGACTGGAAAATATGGGCTTTTGACTTAAACCCAGGACAATTCAAAGAGACTGCATTTTCTTGGAAAAAGAAAGACCAAGACCTAGACTATGATGAACCCTGTCCCCCCGACTTGCCCGAGGCTAATTTCAATTCTGTACTTAGACCCAAACAATTATTGATACATGTGGAGCACTGTGATGCCCCGGTGATGAGAGCCAAAAAGATACATTTTAGGCCCCTTAATGAGGACTTGGTTATACCGTCGGAAGAGATTAATTAGCTTAATTATGTTATTTTATTGTTTGTAGGTACTACAGATGCAAGGAGCGAAATTCAGAGCTAAAATGGAAGAAATCTCATAAAGCATGACAAACCGGAGTTGCAAGTAAGAAAGCGTGCCAAATATGGGAAGAGACTCAAATAAGAAAGCAAAGCAAGAGTCCAAACATGGGTCCCACTCACCCCATAGCATGCCAACAAGGAAGTTCCTTTAATTGCACCATTATTCTCGAAATTTTCAGGGGCAGCAAATTGAAATGATCATAACTTTCAACTCGAGTGTCGGATTAGTGTAATCTATGTACCGTTGGAAAGCAGTTTTTGAGTAGATATCCGTAGAGTCCAAGATTGTATAAATCGAAGCTATATCAAGGGAGATATAACCTCGGGAAGTGGGCGTCCGGACGCTAGCCACCGGGCGTCCGGACGCTCAGTATGGCCCGGAACGGATGGGGGCACCGCCCTAGCGCGTTTTGAGGTGTATTTTGATGCAAAAAACCTATAAATAAGAGCCCAAACTCGTTTTTGAAGATATACACATCTTGGGAGAAGGTCTGGAGCAAAGTTTTGGAGCTTTTGGAGGCGCGTCAATGGGGATTTCATAAGAGATTCTTCACCAATCGTCTTCCATGCGTAACTAAATCCTTATCTTTGGGTTGCGATGAAGCCCTAATCTCTTATTTATGGTGATGTATAGGTTTAGGGTTTTATTTTAAACGCTTTTGGTTATATGACAAGATGTTAATCCATTGATTGGATTTTATTAATGCAATATCTCTTTCTTTGGTATTCTAATCTTGTAGATTTTAATACTAAGTCATATAACGATGCTTGAATGAATGTGTTTGTTAGATCTAGGATAATCTACGCCATAGAGATAGGTTATGCCCCGATCCACATCCACATCCTTTATTTGTTGACCCTGAAGGTTTGTAACCAGGCTGAGTCTCTATAGCGTTGATAGTGAAACCCTAGGTCTATACTTGCAATGGTGCGAGGTTAGAGTGTATTCATACCCTTAGATCTTTTCTCTGATTGAATCAACCCTGTCTTTTAATTTGTTAATTTAGGAATTACAACCAATCAACCCAACACTTCGCTTTCTAATAGGATTAGTTTAATAATCAACACTTTGTTTTCTAATAGGATTAGTTTAGGAATTTAGGAAACAACACAACTTAGCCTTTTTGTCCTAGTGGATACGATACTCGGTTAACATCTTTACTTTTTCAAGCAGAGGTAATAGCGGAGAATAAATTATATTTGCAACCCTATTTTAGGACTGGTCAAAATTTTGGCGCCGTTGCTGGGGACAATTAGCACGGTTGTTTGTTTCTTTTAATTCTAATATTAGTTTCGCTTTTTCTAGCTTCTATTTTATTTTATTTTTTTTCATATTTATTCACATTGTTTACTATCCTTACTGCAGGGCATTGATTTTAACACAGAATTCTAGAATTTGTGCAGGGATCTATGAGAGTTCACAAAGTTTTACTCAAAGAAATCTCTCCTCTCTTCCCAAGGGCGTGGTAAGCCTAGACTTTCTGATTCTTTTCATATAATTGCAGTAAATTTTTGTGTGTGCATGTTTGGTCGTCGCTCTTGTCATCCATATTTGGTTTCTATAGACCAAAATTTAGAGCGAGTCCTTAGGAAGGTTAGATCATCTAAACACTCTGCTAATTCCTCACACACAACTTTACTAATGGCAGAGGAAAAAGAGGAGACCCCACCCGGTACACCCCCTCCTCCACCTCTTCGACCCTTGAAGGAGCACTATACTCCTTCGGAATACGCGTCACCATCGTGTATTCAGCTGCCTACTGTACAGGCAGCTCAAAATGAAATCAAGCCTAGCACAATCAATCTTATTCCTTCTTTCTATGGCTTGAACAATAAGGACCCGTACAATCACATTGATGAGTTCCTGGTCATTTGCTCCACGGTGCGAATAAACAATTTCAGTAGTGAGGCCTTAAAAATGTTTCTCTTTCCGTTTTCATTGAAGGACAAAGCCAAGTATTGGCTGAGTACCTTACCTGCAAACTCCATCACTTCTTGGGCCCAATTGCAACAAAAATTATTGGAAAAATATTTCTCTGTGGGTAAGACAAATCAGTACAGGAGATCTATCACATCTTATGCCCAAACTGATAATGAACAATTTCATGAGGCGTGGGATAGATTCAAGGATCTCATTAGAAAATGTCCTCATCACCAAATTGCCAAGTGGCAATTGGTTCAGTTCTTTTATGATGGACTGTCTCCTGAATGGCAGAATATGGTAATCACCGCCAGTGGGGGATCAATTATGCTGAAAAATGAGGATGAGGCATGGGAGCTTTTCGAGAATATGAGTGAGACCTTTCAGCACCATGCTTCCACTGCTAGATTAGAGAGGCCGACAACCTCTAATTTGCAAAGACCTAGAGGTGTGTTTGAAATTCAACCGTCTAATGAACTCACCACTCAAGTGGCTGCCTTGACCCAAAAATTGGATCAGCTATTATCTGTGGGTCAAACTCTCCAAACCCCACCCTATTAAGGTGGTTGTGCTTTATGCAACTGTCCCGCTCATTTTGTAAGTGACTGTCCTGCAGCACCCCAATTTCCTGAGTTTGTGCAAGAGCAGGTGAATGTTGCACAGGGGTTCTCCAAACCGGGTAATGATCCATTTTTGAATACTTTTAACCCGGGATGACACAATCACCCCAACTTTTCATGGAAGTTGCCCGGTCAAGGCACTTCATTCTCTCAACCGGGAAATGGGCCTAATTCTCAATACAATCCTGCGGCCTATCGTTCCCAACAATCCTACCAGCAACCAAACCCTCAACCACCTAAAAGAACTCCATCATTTGAGGAGACAGTGTTGCAAGAGCTCAAAGAGCTCAAAGCAACCACTCAGCTGGTCCATTCCCATTCTCAGTCCATAGCTAAGCTAGAGGTCCAGATCGGGCAAATAGCTAATGCTCTTAACAAAAGAGAGGAGGGACGCTTGCCTAGCCAACCCATGGTTAACCCTAAGAATTCTTTCGAGGTGGGTAGTGGCTCGCAACATAATGATACCTATCATGAGCAAGCAAAAATGGTTGTCGCATTACGGAATGGGCGTGAGGTTGAGACTAGGCCTGAGGAGCCTAAGCAAGGTGTGAAAGAGCCCATAGCAAATCCCACGAGTTCTCGGGCTACAATGATTTCTAAAGGACATGAGGTCACCCCTCCCACTTTTTCATCTAATCCGGCTATGGCACCCCCATATGTGCCTAAAGCCCCGTTTCCCATTTGTCTTGACACACCCTCTCCCTTTAGTAAAAAGAAAGTAACCATGGATGAAATGTTGGAGGTGTTTAAGCAAGTAAAGATTAACCTGCCTTTGCTAGATGCTATCAAGTAGGTCCCTTCTTATGCTAAATTTCTGAAAGATTTGTGCACTCAAAAGCGCAAATCTAAATCTCATGTGCCAAAGAAGGTTTTACTCACCGAGCAAGTGAGCCCACTTCTCCATAATGACACTCCTCCCAAGCTGAAAGATCCTGACACTCCCACCATTACTTGCACAATTGGGAGTCACGTTATTGATCATGCATTGTTGGATCTGGGAGCGAGTGTCAATCTCTTGCCTTACTCGGTGTATGAGCAGATTGGGCTAGGGGACTTAAAGCCCACTCCGGTTACCTTGCAACTTGCTGATAGATCTGTCAGGATGCCCCGGGGAATAATTGAGGATGTTCTGGTCAAGGTCGACAAGTTCTTTTTCCCTGTCGATCTCATCGCCCTTGACACTGAACCAGTGCAAAATTCACGGAAGCAAACTACTGTCATTCTTGGACGGCCCTTTTTGGCCACGGCCAATGCGAACATTAATTGCTGAACCGGAGTTATGGATGTTTCCTTCGGGAATATGAAAGTGAGGCTGAATGCTTTTAGGGTCTCTCATCAACCTTCCGACTAGGATGACTGCTTTGTAGTCGATGTTGTTGATGAGCTCGTAGAAAATGCTCTTTGCCCTGAGGATAATTTACCGGCTGTCATTGCTCCTGATCTGTCTGAAGGTCAGGAAGCTCAAATTTTGAATGTGTTGGACATGCACAAGAGTGCACTTGGCTGTTTAGTTGCCAAATTGAAAGATATTGATCCCTCCATTTGCATATCCCGTCTTCCTTGCATTGCTGATTTTATACATTCTCGGGATACGCAGAGATTTTTAGTTCCTAACCTGGAGGAGGTAGACATGAAGGAAGTGCTTAGTCATGTCTTTTTGCAAGTTTGGTTTGTACTTCTTAGGTTTTCTTTGTTTTTGTTTATTGTGCTTGCCGCTAATATTCCACAGGTACTTTGGTCTGAGTTGGGGGGTGTCCTCCCCGTTTTCCTCCATTCCACTTTTTGTTAAGTGGTACCCAGGTGATATCCCTCCTTTTCCTTTACTTTCATTGTCCTTTATCTTTTATTTTATGTTTAACATTGTGGACACTGTTACATTCAGTTAGGGGTGGGGTATTAACCTTTGGAGTAGTCTAGGAGTAGTTTTTAGCAGTTTTTATTTCTTTTTACTTGTAGTCTTTTCCTTTAGTTTCAATAAAAAAAAAAAAGAAAAAAAAGAGTTTTTGCTAGTTTTGTTAGTCTTTTGGGAAATTTCTAACCGGGCTTTTATGAAACGAAGATACCTTGATTTTTGGAACTTTTTGTGAGGAAAAAGAGAAAAAGGGTTCACTATCTTGTTTTAGGAAAGAGTTTTTGAGAAAGTGTTGAATTATTGATCTCTCACTTAACACGTATTATATAGAAAATTTGAAATGTGAAACTATGATTTCCATACTAGTGAAAACTTCAGAACAATTATGATGGAAAGCTGACCCTCGGTCATACTTAAGTCGGGCATATGGAAAGGGCTACCTATTCTTAGGGACCATTTAAACAAAAAAAAGAAGAAGTTGTGACTAGTTTGGGTTTGTAGCTTTTTTAGCTCGAGCCAGTAAGCCCATAGGGGTATTGCCATACCTAGTGCCCTAAAGACATCTGTTTTGGGAGTCATTGGCTGAATGCTCGTTACATGGGTTAATTAGAAAGCTTAAGGGACCTAGGCATTGCACAATCATTTCTTTAGTGTCAAGAAAAAAAAATGAAAAAAAAAATGAAATCAAAATAGTGTTGTCACGTCCTTTGAAAAACATGTGTTTTCACGGAAATTTTTAGTGGATCGTTTTATGCTTTTAAGTTTCTATATGTACACAACTTCCACTGTGCACGATCAATTTTTCCAGCATGATTTTGAGGATTTCTGACCAAAAGATAGGATTTGTGAACCACATTTGAGATGTGTATTGAAAACCCCATAATCAGAAATATCCGGTGTTCGTAGATACCTTGGTGGAAAATACTCCCTGTTTTTCTTTTATGTTTTAGGAATTT
Organism: Cinnamomum chago; assembly: GCA_038049695.1. Classification (NCBI taxonomy): domain Eukaryota; kingdom Viridiplantae; phylum Streptophyta; class Magnoliopsida; order Laurales; family Lauraceae; genus Cinnamomum; species Cinnamomum chago. The sequence continues at coordinate 38,542,364 of CP142456.1, forward strand.
TCTGGGTAGATTCACTGCAAACCCTCACGAGACCATAACTCGTCCTCTAGGGGGAACTTAGAGGTTTAAAGGCTTGCTGCACATGTTAAGTGCAGCTGTGCAATCTACGAAAGTGGCCTTAGTTAGTCTTTCTTTTGTTTTAGCTTTGCTCGAGGTCTAGCAAAGTGTAAGTTGGGGGGTGTGATGAGAGCCTAAAAGATACATTTTAGGCCCCTTAATGAGGACTTGGTTATACCGTCGGAAGAGATTAATTAGGTTAATTATGTTATTTTATTGTCTGTAGGTACTACAGATGCAAGGAGCGAAATTCAGAGCTAAAATGGAAGAAATCTCACAAAGCATGACAAACCGGAGTTGCAAGTAAGAAAGCGTGCCAAATATGGGAAGAGACTCAAATAAGAAAGCAAAGCAAGAGTCCAAACATGCCTTGGACATCCAACATGGGTCCCACTCACCCCATAGCATGCCAACATGGATGTGCGGACCCGACCCCTAATTTCCTGGATTAGGGTTGTTTTATATGTGGATTAGTTTCTTTTAGTTGGATTAGTGTTTGTTGGGTTGAGTTTGTGAGCTAGAATGGTTTTTCACTAGTTTTGGAGAGTTTTGAGTGCCTTTGTGATTAGTGGGACCCTTTGGGGGTTCTTTTAGTGACCTTTCGCGTGATTGGGAGATTATTTGAATTTCTGATAATTCTTGTTTTAGCCTCATTTGACTTATTTTGTTATTCTCTACAACTTTCGTGTTGACTTCGTCCCCGTCCGAGACCCCGAAACCCTACTTTCCTAATGTTAGGGGCAAAACAGTCTTTTCACACCAAATCTAGACCCAAATTTCGAGATCCCAAAACCATGCCAAAATTATACTTTTTGAAAACTAGATTTTATGAGAAACATTTTCCTCTTCTTCGTCGATCGCATCCGAGGCCCAGAAATTGATGTTTTACCCTTGGCAAGTCTTAAGTGTGGTGGGGCCCACACCCACCCATTATAAAATGATAACTCTCCCCTCTTCTCCCTCATTTGTTACAGCCCAAAGGGGGAGCTCTGCAACTGAGCCTCCCCTCCCTTTTCTTCTTGTTTTCTCCTCCCCATTCATGGAGGGAAAGCCTTGCCATTTGGAAATCCAACCATGCCATCTTCTTCCCCATCTCTCTAGCTTCCAATGGATGCCATTATTGTGCAAAACCAAGGTGGGCAGCCCCTATTTCAAGCTTCTTCTTGTTGATTGATGGCCCTAGAGGTAAGGACTTCTTTCCATTTTTTATTGTTGAGCTATGGCTTTCCCTTAAGTTCTATTTCCTAGTTTGGTTTGAGCCCATTCCTTGTCTTTCTTGAATTGCCATTTTAGGGTTCTAAATGGGTTTGTTTTTCTGGGGGTTTTTGGCTATGCTTGTAGGGTTGCTTGAGAATGTTTGGAGAGCTTGATTAGCTAATTGAAACCCAAGGCAAGTGGATGATATGATCTTTTAAGAGCTTTCAATGTTTTTATGAGAAGTGTGGTTGGTTTTATTAAATTTCACTCATGCCTATTTATTGTCTTGCTTTGAAATAAATGCTCATGAAGAGCCTTGTTAGTGCATTTATGGTCATAGAGAAGTGTTGGTTTATAGCATTTAATCCCCCTTGTTTTGTCTTAAATATATCTGATGTGAAATGGTTTCCTTCTTCATTTCCTTGTATTGAATGTGTTGTTGATGGAGGAGAATGGGATGGATGTTGTTGGAGATTTGAGGTTGTTTGAATGGAGTTTTATACTCCTCATTTGATGTAGAAAAGTGGCTAAAAAGGGGTTGTAGAAGGAAGAGTTATAGAGGAGCTGAACTGATCCGGATTCAGTTTCTGGACAGTTCGCTCGAGCGAACATGACACTTCGCTCGAGCGACCTGTCTAGAAAAGGGTTCGGAGCATTCCAGTAGCTTGGCCTTTCGAGCGGACATCCCAGAACCTGTTCCAGAGAGTTGTTCGTTCGAACGCATTTAAAACTTCGCTCGACCCAATGAGTTCGCTCGAGCGACCTCAACTGCGCTCGAGCGAACCCACCCAGACAACCATTCCAGAGAGCTCCTCACTCGAGCGAACTCTTCGGTTCGCTCGAGCAATGAGCTTTGTCGGTCAAAGGCTATGTTGGGACAATGATGGACTATTTAAACGTTTTGGGACTATTAATTGAGAACCCCTCTATGTCAGGGAGATTTACTAAGAAATGTATGAGGCCATTGGAGAAAGAAACCACATCACGAAAATGTCATTGGAAGTTTTGAAAATTCAAAGTGTATAAGGAGCCCGGAATGTCCCCAAACTCAAAGAGTACCAAATTGTTATTAGATTGACATACGGGATCCCTATTCACTTCAAATAAATCTGGAACCCGACACTTTCCCGAAATCTTAATTGTTTATTGTATTTCACTGTTCCCGAGATTTATATTACATGACTTGTTTTCCCGAAAGCATCGAAGTTACACCGGTAACAGTTACTTGTCCCGAAATGTATTGCTCGACATGAAATGACAGTGTGCCCTTGAGCACCCCCGTCCTGCCCGTTTATTTATTTGTACTTGATTTATTTGCATATGTCTCGATTTGTTATTTGACCTATTAGTCGGCACCACTAAGCGTGGATAACCCTATTGGTCTGATCCACCGACTTGGAGATCCCCCTCTTGTCCCGCCAGCTGCAGTTTGGATCCCGCTACCCGGTTATTACCGTGGTCTTGTCCCGATGCCGCAGATTGCTACTGTGGTTCCCGATGCCCGGCCCGCTACCGTGGTCATGTATAATATATGTATTTATGAGATCCACTGTTTCTCCTCACCTTGAGTGACTGAGACCAGTGCCTAGTATATGTATATGTATTTATGAGATCCACTGTTTCTCCTCACCTCGAGTGATTGAGATCAGTGCCTAGTTATTGCTCTGTCACTTTAGTGATAGAGGACTTAGCTTCGTGTGTTTGCCATCTTGCTAGTCCCCAATTCCTTGGATACCCTACGTGTTGTATATTGCTTATTTATTTTCCGGTAAATGATTCATTTCTTTTATGAAAGTTATTATTTAAACAGGTGTTAATATTTTCCAAGGTAAATTCAATTATTGTTATATTGTTTCCCATTCCTTGTACACACGTTTTAAATGAATACGCGATTTGTTAAATACCCGTGCTTTTAAATATGTTTTAAATGACACGTGTTTTGCCAGATCCCTATGTTTTTACATGTCTTAAATGAATACCCGATTTGTTAAATACCCGTGCTTTTAAATATGTTTTAAATGACACTTGTTTTGCCAGATCCCTAGGTTTACACTTGTTTTAAAGAAATACCCGATTTGTTAAATATCCCTGCTTTTACATATGTTTCAAATGAACATCGGTTTTGCCAGATCTCTATGGTTACACCCGTTTTAAATGAATACCCGGTTTGTCGAATACTAATGCTTTTAAATATGTTTCAAATGAACGTTTGTTTTGCCAGACCTCTATATTTACACATGTTTTAGACGAACACCCGATTGTCAAATATCTATGCTTTTATAGATGATGTAAATGAACATATGTCTTGTTAGATCTCCATGTTTTGCCCATGCTTGAAATGAATACATGATTTGTCAGGCGATCCACGATTTTGCAACCGTTTAATTATATGCAGCATTTGATCAAATAACGTGATTTATCACATGTTTTATTCTTTAGTATATTTATTATCTTTTAATCCACCTGCCAGACCGTCGTGTCTGACCTACTACTTTTGGTACTCAGGTCCAGACTTCTTCGTCCCGAGATGAGTGCTTTTGTTGGCTGTGGAGCCATGTTTTGCAGGTCATTTTGTCGGCTATGTCATGTAGACATTGAGCTTGACATCGGAGTTGCGTCACATATGGGTAGTGGTTATTAACTTGTTATTGTATGGCTTTATTAGCCTTTTCTTGGGATTCTTAATTAATGCACATTGATAATTGTAACTGGAACACATATGGGAATGTAATATCCTGTTACTGTCAGCTCTGTACTTTGTTGTGATGGTTGCTCCAGTCTGATATGGTTCTTGAGATAATAGTTATATGCTAGATGTTGAGTGCGACGCGGAATCCGATGGCCACGAACTCCGGGTTGTAACACCACGAAAGCTTCTGCAAAATATTCAGAGTGTATTGGAATGTGTCGTCTTCACACACGCAGATCTTGGGGAGAAATAAAAATATAATTACCCTTAATCCCATTCGCGCCCCCGAGGTTCTTGGTTTGGGGGCGTGACAGACTGGTATCAAAGCGGGCAGGTTTCTAGGAAATAAAACACTCTAGGAACCTTAAGACGTGTGGTGAGGACTCGTTTTCTTTTGTCTAGTTATTGTTTCTGTGAGTTCGGGTTTGTTTTCCTCTAGTGGGGGAGACTATCTTTGTCTCTTTCTCTTGTCTTTGTTGTTAGGGAATTTGGGGGACCAAATTCTTTCTAGTGGGGGAGAATTTAATGTCTCCGCACCCACATTTAGTACCTTTTCCTTGTTTTCGCGCCAGAGAGTCGGAGTTTTGTGGACTTAGCACGTGTTTCTCGAAGGACATTGGCAGAATTTTCAGCTTTTCGATGTCATAGATGGAACTAGAGAAGGAAATTGCGACCAATTGTTCGTCAGTAAGGAATGTGAGCTGCATATCAAGACCCGATTATAGTTGATCGTGTACTGTCAGAGGATTCGTCAGGCAAGTAAGTGTAGACTTTTGGATAAACTCGGAACATTTTCCTAAGTCAGAAGACTCCATAAGCCGAACAAGTGGTGGACTTTATGAGGTTTGAAGTGATTTTCAGTGGTACAGCTCCAAGAAGATGTGAAAAGTTAGAGATTTCTCGGATATTGATAAACTTTTGTCGGATAAGTGTTAGATGATTTTCAATGATTATAGAATGGTGGTGAAGTCGACTCAGCAGGATGTATCAGTGGATGGTTAAAAGCATAGGAAATTAGTTTTCAGCAGCAGTGTAGAGAATTATATGTGGAATTGATTGTTACCTGATCACATGATAGAGGAGATTTAGTGGACTTTACCGGCTTGTAGAACATCAGTATGGGCAGAGTACAGATACGAGAAGGAGAATCATCACCTATGGACAATGACAGTTGAAAGATTTAGAGAAAAAGGAATTTGATAAAAGCACACCTCACGAAGTTTGGGACATGTGGAGTAGCATGACAGTTAAAGTGTTAGCAGGTCCAGTCAGAGCCGGAAACCTACAGAGTTGTGAACCGTGTGTTTTCAATGAGCAGATAGAGATGAGTGAAGTGTTCAGAGGACCGTTCAAACGTTTGATAGAATCAGCTTGGCATATGAAGGAGTGACAGATTTCCAAGTCATTCACCTCGAAGATCGTGCGTTGGCAGGAGACTTACTTTCGACAACTTTGACAGAGATGACATAAGAGTATCGAGGACTGGACGACATTGCCTAAAGTAAGAGATATCTGGTAGTACTCAGCGTCACCAATATTCCGACGCCAAGGATAGATAGAAGGATAAGACAATATTTCAAGGTAAAGGCATGTCCAAGACTGGCAGAGGCCGGTTGTTGTGCAGTGTATCAAGAGCAGCGAACATAAATAGTTAGAGCTAACAAGAGTTCACATTGAAGATTGTGCGTTTGACATGGGACCCTAGCCTCGACGGTTGTGATGAAGTCGACAAAATTGTTCCAAGAATTTTTGTATCAGGGTGGCTAGAAGCGAGAGACTTGGTAGAACTTAGAAGGAGTCAGAGATGGCAAATTTCTTGAGCAGTCAGGACGGTAGAACAGTAACAGATTCGAGCCAGTGGAAGAGTGTTTGACGACTGTTGATAGTTGACCGAAGAGTTCTACAACGAGGATGACCTAGCGAGTTCTAGTGCTTCTGAGAGGACCAATTTGGAGCCGTCGTTTGAGGTTTTGTTTTCGAAGTGCGGGATTAATGTCCCCACTTGTTTTTGGGTTTGTTTAGTTCATTTGGAGGACCAAATGTTCTAAGGGGGGGAGGATGTGAGAACCCGACCCCTAATTTCCTGGATTAGTGTTGTTTTATATGTGGATTAGTTTCTTTTAGTGGGATTAGTGTTTGTTGGGTTGAGTTTGTGAGCTAGAATGGGTTTTCACTAGTTTTGGGGAGTTTTGAGTGCCTTTGTGATTAGTGGGACCCTTTGGGGGTTCTTTTAGTGACCTTGCGCGTGATTGGGAGATTATTTGAATTTCTGATAATTCTTGTTTTAGCCTCATTTGACTTATTTTGTTATTCTCTACAACTTTCGTGTTGACTTCGTCCCCGTTCGAGACCCCGAAACCCTACTTTCCTAATGTTAGGGGCAAAACAGTCTTTTCACACCAAATCTGGACCCAAATTTCGAGATCCCAAAACCATGCCAAAATTATACTTTTTGAAAACTAGATTTTATGAGAAACATTTTCCTCTTCTTCGTCGATCGCATCCGAGGCCCAGAAATTGATGTTTTACCCTTGGCAAGTCTTAAGTGTGGTGGGGCCCACACCCACCCATTATAAAATGATAACTCTCCCCTCTTCTCCCTCATTTGTTACAGCCCAAAGGGGGAGCTCTGCAACTGAGCCTCCCCTCCCTTTTCTTCTTGTTTTCTCCTCCCCATTCATGGAGGGAAAGCCTTGCCATTTGGAAACCCAACCATGCCATCTTCTTCCCCATCTCTCTAGCTTCCCATGGATGCCATTATTGTGCAAAACCAAGGTGGGCAGCCCCTATTTCAAGCTTCTTCTTGTTGATTGATGGCCCTAGAGGTAAGGACTTCTTTCCATTTTTTATTGTTGAGCTATGGCTTTCCCTTAAGTTCTATTTCCTAGTTTGGTTTGAGCCCATTCCTTGTCTTTCTTGAATTGCCATTTTAGGGTTCTAAATGGGTTTGTTTTTTTGGGGGTTTTTGGCTATGCTTGTAGGGTTGCTTGAGAATGTTTGGAGAGCTTGATTAGCTAATTGAAACCCAAGGCAAGTGGATGATATGATCTTTTAAGAGCTTTCAATGTTTTTATGAGAAATGTGGTTGGTTTTATTAAATTTCACTCATGCCTATTTATTGTCTTGCTTTGAAATAAATGCTCATGAAGAGCCTTGTTAGTGCATTTATGGTCATAGAGAAGTGTTGGTTTATAGCATTTAATCCCCCTTGTTTTGTCTTAAATATATCTTATGTGAAATGGTTTCCTTCTTCCTTTCCTTGTATTGAATGTGTTGTTGATGGAGGGGAATGGGATGGATGTTGTTGGAGATTTGAGGTTGTTTGAATGGAGTTTTATACTCCTCATTTGATGTAGAAAAGTGGCTAAAAAGGGGTTGTAGAAGGAAGAGTTATAGAGGAGCTAAACTGGTTCGGATTCAGTTTCTGGACAGTTCGCTCGAGCGAACATGACACTTCGCTCGAGCGACCTGTCTAGAAAAGGGTTCGGAGCATTCTGAAAGTCCTGAGGATCCTAACCCTAGAGGGGAGGGGGGGGGGTGAATAGGGTGAGCTTCAATTATGACCAATTTTAGACAATTTTAACTTCTTTAAAACAAACTAGTCACAAGTGATGATTATCAAACAAAATGCGGAAGCTTATATAAACAATCACCACAAAAGCATACACCGCAAGACAAAGGTTTATAGTGGTTCGGCCTCAATGCCTACGTCCACTACCGGCTTGTGATCCAATCACCCCACGGATTTCCACTATTTATGCTTTTCAATAGGCTAAGCAATAACCCTTACAATGTTGTTTTTACTAGGCTCAACAACAACCTTTACAAGATGCTTTTCTAGGCTAAGCAATAACCTTTACAAATAAGGATTTCTCTAAGAAGGTGTCTTCACAAAAGAACACTCTAAGAGATACAATTTAAGCTCAATGGAATTGCCTCTTAAATAGGCTAATATGAAAGTGAAATTCCAATTACAAACATACACTAGAACAAGTTAAAGTGTGTGCACAAGTGTATGAATGTTCTACTTCAATCAATTTCTACAATGATGCTCCTAAATGAATGCTTGATGCATTTTAAAATCAAAGCTTAGAAAAAGATGATTGAAGATAAAACTAATCACATAAAAGATTCAAACAACTTTGAAGAAATGCACTAAACAAGTTGTATGAATATTTAAAGTCTAAGAGCATGTGAATTAGTCAAGAGAGTTTGCAAACCATTCTTAATATTCCAAAGATGATAATGAGTTTGCAAGACAACTCTTTAAAAACTAGAAATCATGCATAAAAGAAAATACAAAGATTTAAACATGCATAGATTCTAATTTTAATGGAAATCCAAATGATAAGTAAGATCTACCTTTTTAAAACTCAAGCATTTGATTTCCAAATAGCCCTCTAGCCTTTCCAACTTCTTCCCCTTTCTTTGGCTCCAAAATGGTCTCAAAAGTTCATGGTTCAAGCCTCTTGAAAGTTGGAAAATGAATGGACTTTATACAAGAAAACAGTCCAACGGCTAGTCCTCGATCGACCTGGAAACAGGTCTCGGTCGACCGGGATCACACAACGGTCAGAAATATGACCGTTGGGGCTCCAGGGGCCCAGTTGGCCTGCAGTGTTCCCGGTCGACCGGGACCTCTGGGCCGGTCGACCGGCGACATTGCCGGACCACCCCCTGGGACAAAAATTCCCATAAATTGCAAATTTGAAGGTGTTTCTTTGTGGGGATTTTTGGCCCACTAAACCAAGCTTGGAAACATGTTTTAAATCAAACGAAGATGTTTAAAAACATGAAACAGAAAAAGCCTAAAATAATTTGGAAGATTTAAAACATAGGCTAGCTTGATTTCTAAAAACTCTTTTCACATAAAAATGCATACAAAAATGATTCTGAAAGTGATGAATGTATGCAAGGCATAAACCTAAATTCTCAATATGATTTCTCAAAAGTAATGCACAAAGAATTAGGATTTCAAAAGAGTTTGAATTCTAAAACCAATGCATCCAAGTTTAGAAACAAAACATGCATAAAACAAGATTTCTTCAAGTTTAAAACCAATGCATGTAAAAATCAAGAATTCAAGATATTTTAAATCAATGCAAGTGTGTGTAAATCAAATGATGCTAAAGTGAAAATGCATCCATCAAATTGCAAATACAAAATCCCTAACACATTCCAGTAGCTTGGCCGCTCGAGCGGACATCCCAGAACCTGTTCCAGAGAGTTGTTCGTTCGAACGCATTTAAAACTTTGCTCGACCCAATGAGTTCGCTCGAGCGACCTCAACTGCGCTCGAGCGAACCCACCCAGACAACCATTCTAGAGAGCTCCTCGCTCGAGCGAACTCTTCGGTTCGCTCGAGCAATGAGCTTTGTCGGTCAAAGGCTATGATGGGACAATGATGAACTATTTAAACGTTTTGGGACTATTCATTGAGAACCCCTCTATGTCAGGGAGATTTACTAAGAAATGTATGAGGCCATTGGAGAAAGAAACCACATCACGAAGATGTCATTTGAAGTTTTGAAAATTCAAAGTGAATAAGGAGCCCGGAATGTCCCCAAACTCAAAGAGTACCAAATTGTTATTAGATTGACATACGGGATCCCTATTCACTTCAAATAAATCTGGAACCCGACACTTTCCCGAAATCTTAATTGTTTATTGTATTTCACTGTTCCCGAGATTTATATTACATGACTTGTTTTCCCGAAAGCATCGAAGTTACACCGGTAACAGTTACTTGTCCCGAAATGTATTGCTCGACATGAAATGATAGTGTGCCCTTGAGCACCCCCGTCCTGCCCGTTTATTTATTTGTACTTGATTTATTTGCATATGTCTCGATTTGTTATTTGACCTATTAGTCGGCACCACTAAGCTTGGATAACCCTGTTGGTCTGATCCACCGACTTGGAGATCCCCCTCTTGTCCCGCCAGCTGCAGTTTGGATCCCGCTACCCGGTTATTACCGTGGTCTTGTCCCGATGCCGCAGATTGCTACTGTGGTTCCCGATGCCCGGCCCGCTACCGTGGTCATGTATAATATATGTATTTATGAGATCCACTGTTTCTCCTCGCCTTGAGTGACTGAGACCAGTGCCTAGTATATGTATATGTATTTATGAGATCCACTGTTTCTCCTCACCTCGAGTGACTGAGATCAGTGCCTAGTTATTGCTTTGTCACTTTAGTGATAGAGGACTTAGTTTCGTGTGGTTGCCATCTTGCTATTCCCCAATTCCTTGGATGCCCTACATGTTGTATATTGCTTATTTGTTTTCCGGTAAATGATTCATTTCTTTTATGAAAGTTATTATTTAAACAGGTGTTAATATTTTCCAAGTAAATTCAATTATTGTTATATTGTTTCCCGTTCCTTGTACACACACACGTTTTAAATGAATACCCGATTTGTTAAATACCCGTGCTTTTAAATATGTTTTAAATGACACGTGTTTTGCCAGATCCCTATGTTTTTACATGTCTTAAATGAATACCCGATTTGTTAAATACCCGTGCATTTAAATATGTTTTAAATGACACTTGTTTTGCCAGATCCCTAGGTTTACACTTGTTTTAAATAAATACCCGATTTGTTAAATATCCCTGCTTTTACATATGTTTCAAATGAACATCGGTTTTTCCAGATCTCTATGGTTACACCCGTTTTAAATGAATACCCGGTTTGTCGAATACTAATGCTTTTAAATATGTTTCAAATGAACGTTTGTTTTGCCAGACATCTATATTTACACATGTTTTAGACGAACACCCGATTGTCAAATATCTATGCTTTTATAGATGATGTAAATGAACATATGTCTTGTTAGATCTCCATGTTTTGCCCATGCTTGAAACGAATACATGATTTGTCAGGAGATCCACGATTTTGCAACCGTTTAATTATATGCAGCATTTGATCAAATAGCGTGATTTATCACATGTTTTATTCTTTAGTATATTTATTATCTTTTCATCCACCTGCCAGACCGTCGTGTCTGACCTACTACATTTGGTACTCAGGTCCAGACTTCTTCGTCCCGAGATGAGTGCTTTTGTTGGCTGTGGAGCCATGTTTTGCAGGTCGTTTTGTCGGCTTTGTCATGTAGACATTGAGCTTGACATCGGAGTTGCGTCACATAAGGGTAGTGGTTATTAACTTGTTATTGTATGGCTTTATTAGCCTTTTCTTGGGATTCTTAATTAATGCACATTGATAATTGTAACTGGAACACATATGGGAATGTAATATCCTGTTACTGTCAGCTCTGTACTTTGTTGTGATGGTTACTCCAGTCTGATATGGTTCTTGACATAATAGTTATATGCTAGAGGTTGAGTGCGACGCGGAATCTGATGGCCACGGACTCCAGGTTGTAACACCACGAAAGCTTTTGCAAAATATTCAGAGTGTATTGGAATGTGTCGTCTTCACACACGCGTATCTTGGGGAGAAAGAAAAATATAATTACCCTTAATCCCATTCGCGCCCCCGAGGTTCTTGGTTTGGGGGCGTGACAAAGTTCCTTTAATTGCAACATTATTCTCGAAATTTTCAGGGGCAGCAAATTGAAATGGTCATAACTTTCAACTCGAGTGTTGGATTAGTGCAATCTATGTACCGTTGGAAAGCTCTTTTCGAGTAGATATCCGTAGAGCCAAGATCGTATAAATCAGAGCTATATCGAGGGAGATATGACCTCGGGAAGCGGGCGTCCGGACGCTAGCCACCGGGCGTCCGGACGCCCGGACACAGAGATGACCCGGAGGCTACTACCTCCGGGCGTCCAGACGCTACTGCCTCCGGACGTCCAGTATGGCCCGGAACGGATGGGGGTACCACCCCAGCGCGTTTTGAGGTGTATTTTGATGCCAAAAACCTATAAATAAGAGCCCAAACTCGTTTTTTGAAGATATACACATCTTGGGAGAAGGTCTGGAGCAAGGTTTTGGAGCTTTTGGAGGGGCGTCAATGTGGATTCCATCAGAGATTCTTCGCCAATCGTCTTCCATGCGTAACTAAATCCTTATCTTTGGGTTGCGATGAAGCCCTAATCTCTTATTTATGGTGATGTATAGGTTTTGGGTTTTATTTTAAACGCTTTTGGTTATATGACAAGATGTTAATCCATTGATTGGATTTTATTAATGCAATATCTCTTTCTTTGGTATTCTAATCTTGTAGATTTTAATACTAAGTCATATAACGATGCTTGAATGAATGTGTTTGTTAGATCTAGGATAATCTATGCCATAGAGATAAGTTGTGCCCCGATCCACATCCACATCCTTTATTTGTTGACTCTGAAGGTTTGTAACCAGGATGAGTCTCTATAGCGTTGATAGTGAAACCCTAGGTCTATACTTGCAATGGTGCGAGGTTAGAGTGGATTCGTACCCTTAGATATTTTCTCTGATTGAATCAACCCTGTCTTTTAATTTGTTAATTTAGGAATTACAACCAATCAACCCAACACTTCGCTTTCTAGTAGGATTAGTTTAATAATCAACACTTTGTTTTCTAATAGGATTAGTTTAGGAATTTAGGAAACAACACAACTTAGCCTTTTTGTCCTAGTGGATACGATACTCGGTTAACATCTTTACTTTTTCAAGCAGAGGTAATAGCGGAGAATAAATTATATTTGCAACCCTATTTTAGGACTGGTCAAAATTTTGGCGCCGTTGCCGGGGACAATTAGCACGGTTGTTTGTTTCTTTTAATTCTAATATTAGTTTCGCTTTTTCTAGCTTCTATCTTATTTTATTTTTTTTCATATTTATTCACATTGTTTACTATCCTTACTGCAGGGCATTGATTTTAACACAGAATTCTAGAATTTGTGCAGGGATCTACGAGAGTTCACAAAATTTTACTCAAAGAATTCTCTCCTCTCTCTTCCCAAGGGCGTGGTAAGCCTAGACTTTCTGATTCTTTTCATATAATTGCAGTAAATTTTTGTGTGTGCATGCTTGGTCGTCACTCTTGTCATCCATATTTGGTTTCTATAGACAAAAATTTAGAGCGAGTCCTTAGGAAGGTTAGATTATCTAAACACTCTGCTAATTCCTCACACATAACTTTACCAATGGCAGAGGAAAAAGAGGAGACCCCACCCGGTACACCCAAGACTCTACCGTTGTGTGAGTTTACTTACAACAATAGTTACCACTCGAGCATTGGGATGACGCCATTTGAGGCTTTGTATGGCAGAAGGTGTAGGACACCGGTTTATTGGGAAGAGGTCGGAATTCGCAGTTTCCATGGACCAACTATAGTGAGTGAAACCGGGGACAAAGTGAAGTTGATCCAAGAACGTCTGAAAGTTTCCCGGAGTAGACAGAAGAGCTATAAGGACTCCCACCGCAGGGATTTACAGTTCAAAGAAGGAGACAAGGTTTTCCTGAAGGTGTCACCTACGAGAGGAACTTTGAGATTTGGACAGAAGGGCAAGCTATCACCGAGATACATTGGACCATACGACATTGTGAGCAAGATTGGTGATGTGGCTTATAGGTTAGCCTTACCACCCGAGCTATCCGGCGTACACAACGTCTTCCATGTGTCTATGTTGAAGAAGTATGTCCATGATCCGTCCCATGTGCTCCGGCATGAGCCATTGGAGATCATAGAAGATGCCACCTATTTTAAGAAGCTCGTTCAGATCATCGATGCGAAGGAACAAGAGTTGAGGACTCGGACTATTCAGTGGGTGAAAGTACTTTGGGAGAATCATGGATCGGAAGAGGCAATGCGGGAATTTCGAGACCAAGTACATAAGAAGTACCCACATTTACTACCTGAGGTGAGTTTTATATTCCATTTGGAGGACCAAATGTCCTAAGGGGTGGAGGATGTAAGACCCTGTAATTAAGTTGTGTGTTAGTCTTAAGTGTGATTAGTAGTCTTGGACTAAGTTGGGTTTGGAATAGCTTTTGATATAGTTTTGGGGAATTTTGATTGCTTAGTATTTAGTGGGGCCCTTTGGAGGTCCTCTTTTTATGACCTTGCATGTGCTTGGGGATTTATCGGAGATTTTGCATTCATTTTTTTAATCCCATTTTATTTGTATTGTTAATCCCTACAACTTTCATGTTGATCCCGTCCCCATTTGAGACCCCGAAACCCGATTTCATAGCCTTGAGGGCAAAACAGTCATATACACTAAATCTGTACCCAAAACTTGATATTCCCGAAACCAGCGAAACATATACTTTTTGGAAACTAGATATTTCGGCGATCATTTCTTCCTTCTTCGTCGAATTCATTAGAAGCCCCGAAAGCAAAGATTTCAGCCCAAAGGGTGTCTTAAGTAGTGGGACCCATTCCCATGTGCTTATATTAGGAGAACCCATCTTCCTCATTTCCCTTTTTCCAGCACAAGAGAGAACCTAGGGTTTCCATTTTCTTCCTTCTTACTCTTGCCTCCCATCACCAACTCCACCACCAACCTTGCACAAATTGAGAGGTTGAGATCATCATCTTCTTCCTCATCACCATAGCTCTCTATTGGTACCATTGCAAGAGAAAAACTCCCATTCAAAGATCTTCTTTGAGCTCACCTTGCCCATTTGGAGAACCTACAAGTAAGCAACCTTCCCCATCTCTTAGATTTGTGTTTCTTTGATCTTGAAGAGGTCCCATTTTCATTATTGTAAGGTTTCCCTTTCTATTTCATTGTTTGACCATTTTAGGGTTTGTTTTTGGGGATTTTGTTCATTGCTTGGATCTTTGGCTTGGAAGAGTATAAGAGTTTGATTTCCTTGATTAGAAGACCCAAGGCAAGTGGATGAGTTAATATTATGAGCTGTCAACGGTTTTCATGAGGAATGTGGTTGATTTGTCATTTATATTCATATTTATTGGCTTGCATTGATTTTTGAAATAAATGCTTTGAATGAACCTTGCTAAATCATTTAATGTTTTGGAAACATGTTGGTTATGGTACTTGTTGTCTTTTGGATATATCATAAATGATTGTTTGTGATTTGGTTTCTCTTTCCTCTTGTGGTTGTTGTGGTTAAGAAGGAGGTGATGGAATGAACATATATTGGGGTTTTGGAGAAGTGTAGATGGATGTATTGGAGGAGCCCTTAGTTCAGTTTTATTGCAGGGATTAAATGGAAGTGAGGAGAGTGGCTTGAGGAGGAAAAAGGGCTCAAATCTGAACACAGTGGCTGTTTCCCGAACCTGGCGGTCACCTGTCGGCTAGCCTTCTGGTGACTGGCGGCTAACCGCCAGCTAGCCGAACAGTCGCGGTTACTTTTCCAGAGAGCAACATTTTCCTCCTGAAGGCACGGTCTGCCTCACGGTTAGCAAGCGGCTAACCGCCAGCCAACCAAACCATTTTGGTTACATTTCCAGTAACCTGTCTTTCTGTCAAGCCAACCGCAGTCTGCCAGTGGGTAACCGCCTAACCCAACGACGGCTAAACGCCATCTGACCGCTAGGTGACCGAAATCACCCAGACAACCATTCTAGAGAGCTCCTCGCTCGAGCGATGAGCTTTATCGGTCGAAGGCTATGTTTGGGACAATGACCAATTGTTTAAACATTTTGGGGTTATTCATTGAGAACCCCTTTATATCAGGGAGACTTACTAGGCAATGTATGAGGCCATTCGAGAAAGAAACTACATCACGAAGATTTCATTCGAAGTTTTGAAAATTCAAAGTGTATAAGGAGCCCGATGAAAGAATATACATTAAAGATCTGAAATCAGATACAAGTAGACGTCCATGGCTGATCTTGTTTTAAAACTTGAAACTAATCTGATTTTCCAGCCATAAAAACTCCATGAAACCATGATCAACATGTGTATAAAGTAAGGAGATGTTAGAGGACTAATACCTTGCTGATTTGAAGGTCTCAAGTCTTTGAAAAGAATGCTCCAAAGGTCTGATATCAGCCAGCAGTAAGCTATGCTAGTTGCAGGAATTTTCTGCAGTAGCTTCTCCTTTGGTCTTCTCTTCTATTCCACTTCCCAATCTGATTGGTGTTGATGGTGGGATCAAACTATGGAATCCTAAGAAGGGTTTTCTGAACTTCTCTTTGTGGAAACAACCCAAGACCTGATCTCCTCTCCTATGAAGAAGAAGAGGGCAGCAATGGGGTGGGCGTGTGTGTTCTTCTCTCTTGCTTTGGGCGGCCAATGGATCACTATGGTGATTCACGCCCCTAGGGTTTAATTCCAGCCACTTGATCTCTTCTCTTGTGTGTTGCACGCCCAAAGGAGACTCCCATATATATATATAAAGATTTGATTCCTTTAAGGAATACTCTTTCCAATAGGAATGTCAATCCCTAAAAAGGATAGCAACCTTCCCCTTTAGTTGTGCAACACTTACTAATTAAAGACACTAAAATTAGTAACCTTTAATCAATGGAATTCTTACCCAAAGAGGAGTCTTTCCTTCCAAGTAAAGATACTTAATCAAACTTGGAAACCTCACACAAGGGGCTCCACTTATGGCTGGCCCACAAGATAACTAAACACACCATGGCCCACTAGTCAATAATTTAGCTAGAGTTAAATTCATGTATGCCATCAAGAGCCTATTAGAATTTAAACTCAAAATTATTCTTCCACAAAATAATTCAACCACATATCATCTAATTAAATTAGGAAACCATGCCAATATAGGAAAGTGTCTAGAAGAGGGACCAAAAGACATATTTGCCCTTGGCTCCCAAAATGACCAAAATGTCCATGCTAACCCCATAGCAACATTAAGATCATTTTAACCCTAACTCATTCCACTAGAGAGTTATGGTTGCACTCCAGGGACAAATATTAAATTGAAAATAAAGCTCATCATAAATAGACGATTGTCTTTGACCTACCAAGTACAATGACCACAATGCCCCTCTATGTAACGTCCATAATCAAGTAGGTTAACCGATGTACTATCTACCTTCTTGATTACATCTCAACCTTAGAACTTCATACCCTTGACTTAATCATCATCCGGATATCATTCTCTTGATCCAGGGAGCGACCCACAAGTTCAATATCCATATGGAACATCCATATACTAAGATCTTAGATTCTGATGATTAATCGGATAATTCTAAGAGGACGATCATTCCATCACACGATGGCATAGATTCCATATTGCATTTGCACGTCCCAACTAATCAAACCCGAGTACCCAAAACACAGAGCTGTTGACCCATGAACAGGATCTCACCCATAGTGAATTAAAGCACAAGAACTTGACTTCGTCAGTTCATCCACAAATGCTCAAGATTAAGAGCACTGGTCACTTAGTAGCAAGAGGTGATTTGATCTCTCTCTGTGATAGTACTATTTCAGAGATCACACCTACAAGTGGTCCTGTTCAATGCATGACACATGCACTAATGAGATAAATCCGGAAAGTCCTCCTTGACTAAGGTAAGTCACCCTGAATACAGGAGAGTATCTCATTATAACTTATACCAAGATGAAGTGCCCAACTCCATCTCTCAGTTATGAACATGTTTATTGTTTCAAGTGTCCATGACTCAGACCTTACTGTGTGTAGCCACTACACACCTGAGTCATTTACTAGAAAACAATGGGCCTTATACAACCATACATATACACAAGTATAAAGAGAAAGATGTCATTCCATTAAATAACCAATAAATATCCAGTTACAGAGATGTGAGTGCAGTCAGTGGGCTTTAGGGCATACACCAATCCCAACACCCGAGATGTCCCCAAACTCAAAGAGTACCAAATTATTATTAGATCGACATATGGGATCCCTATTCACTTCAAATAGATCTTAAACCCGATACTTTACCTGAAATTTCAATTATTTATTGTACCTTACCTATCTCGAGATTTATACTACATGCCTTGTTTTCCCGAAAGCTTTGAAGTACACTTACAATGGTTACTTGTCTTGAAGTGCATTGCACCACATGAAACGATAGTGTGCCCTTGAGCACCCCCGTTCTGCCCGTTTGATTATTTGTACTTGATTTACTTGCACATGTCTCTATTTGTTATTTGACCTATTAGTCGGCACCACTAAGCTTGGATAACCTTGTTGGTCTGATCCACCGACTTGGAGATCCCCTCTTGTCCCGCCAGCTGCAGCTTGGATCCCGTAACCGGTTGTTACCGTGGTCTTGTCCCGATGCCGCAGATTGCTACTGTGGTCCCCGATGCCCGGCTCGCTACCGTGGTCATGTATAGTATATGTATATGTATTTATAAGATCCACTGTTTCTCCTCACCTCGAGTGACTGAGATCAGTACCTAGTTATTGCTCTGTCACTTTAGTGATAGAGGACTTAGCTGCGTGTGGTTGCCATCTTGTTTGTTCCCCGTTTCCTTGGTTACCTGTACCTGTTTTATAATGCACACTTGTATTTGAATAAATGTTTTATCTTTTCATGGAAATTGTTATTGAGACAGGTTTTAAATGCTTTTGAAGGTAAATCATTTATTATTATATTGTCCTTGTATTTTACCCATTTGCCAAACCGTCGTGTTTGACCCACTCTTTGGTACTCAGGTCCCGTTGTTGGTTATCCCGAGGAGGAGCACGAGGAGGCGGTCGGAGAACAGCAGCAGTTAGTTGAGTGGCGTGCTGATGATGTCATTTAGACATTGGATTGCTAGAGAGAGAACATTTTGGGAGAACTTTTAACCATTCTTTTGGGGATTGGTATTTTGTTTATATTGGCCTTTGTTGGCCTCTATTTTTGGGAAATGTAATTAAATGATCTTTGTATAAACTCTAACTTACCTTTGGGTAACATGCTAATGATCATTGCTCATTCTGATACAGTACTATACTTGTGTTATTATCTTTATGATTAGAGATGGATTGAATATTTAATTTGCTACACGCTTCCGCACTTAATAGAAATGTTCATTAATGGTTGTGATATCCTCACCGTTGACACCTGTGGGAAATTAAATAGATGTATGGCATTAAATCGATGTGGTACATCATCATTAGTGTCCCGATCCCGGATTAGTCCTTCGGGCCCGGTCCGGGGTCGCGACAGACTGGTATCAGAGCGAGACGTGTTTCAAGCAATTAAAGGAAACTAGAAATCCTAAGGACGTGGTGAGGATCCGTTAGATCTTTCGTTAGCTAGAATCGTGTGAACAATGTGTGACCCTTTATTCGATTATTATGTGTTAACAATTTGTTTTGCAGCATCATGCCACCTCGTAAGTGATAGATAAATGGCAACCCTTCTGCAAGCAATAGTGATCATACAGGGTCAGTTGAAGAGGATAGGGTTGATAACAACACACCAAATCAATTCCAACAAATGATGTAAGCAATGCTTGACCAATAGCGTCAGGCGAATGAGAATCAAACTAGATTGCAAGAGCAGATGCTCAAGAGAGAGGAAGATCATGCAAGAGAATTGGCAGAAATGCAGAGGCAGTTGTTAGATGTATTACAGAGAAGGCCCGGACCGGTTCAACCTCAACCCACTATTGTCATCAATCAAAGGCAACATGACCCGAACGTTTTGTTTGAACGGTTTCGGAAGAGAGCTCTGAAAGAGTTTCTTGGGATAGAAGATCCATTAGCTGCAGATGACTAGTTAGAGCATACGGAGAACATCTTTGAGATCTTCCAGTGCACCGGAGGAGATAGAGTGAAACTAGCATCATCTCTCTTTAGTGGTACAACGGGCAAATGGTGGAAGACAGTTAGGGAGGAATACAGGACTATGGCTGATGCACAGATTTGGGCAAACTTCAAGAGGCAGTTCCATGATAAGTATGTACCCGCCCACATCAAGAGACAGAAGCCAATAGAATTTTAGCAGCTTGTGCAAGGGAATATGATAGTCCTAGAGTACCTCACCAAGTTTGAGAGGCTATCCAGATATGCTCCGGAGTTAGTGGATACAGTCGAGAAGAAGATTGCAAAGTTCCTAGAGGGACTTAACCCTTTCATTGAGAGAGATGCTACCGGAGTAGTGCCACCTTCAACTTTCGATGAAGCTGTCAAGAGGGCCTATAAGTTTGAGAATTTCCATAACAAGATCCTTAGAGTCCAAGGCAAAGGACAAGCTCATCAGCAAAACTACCAGCAAAAGAGTCAACAGAACAAGAGACAGAGGCCAGATCAGAATGCTCAGGGTCCCTTGGTTTGCACCCACTGTGGGAAGAGAGTGCACAGTGCCGCACACTGACAGGAGCGTGCTTCAGATGTGGTTCCATCACCCATCAGATGAGAGATTGTCCAAGGCAGAATAGATAGAATCAGCAGCAGCAGCAAGGGGTACAACGTCCAGCACCACCACATAATGCGATCATTGTCCAGAATCAGGCAAGGCCACTTCAGCAACAAGCACCACAACAGCAGCAGCATAGACCACGACAACAACAACAACAGGCTCGTCAGCAGGGACAGAACCAAAATCAGCGTGCACCGCAACAGCATAGGAATGCACAACAAGGCAAGCCACAACAAGCTCCGAATAGGCCACAACATCGAGGGCAAATCTATGCAGTCAATAGAGCTGATGCAGAGGCAGCGGGAAATGTAGTGGAAGGTACACTTCTTATTTATGGGATAAAAGCTAGGATTTTATTTGACCCTAGTTCTACACATTCATTCTTATCCCATGAATTTTCTAAGTTGATTGATATGCATGCTAGAGAACTTGAGTTCATTTTGACTGTGGCAACCCCAGTAGGTAAACAAGTTATCTGTAGAACATATTACCCTAGTTGCACAGTTCAGATAGGAGAAGTGGTTTTAACCGTAGATCTCATTCTATTAGAGATGTTTGATTTTCATGTCATCCTAGGGATGGATTGGCTGGCAGGATACCATGCCACAATGGATTGTTTCCATAAGACCCTGACTTTCAAGTTAGATGAGACACCAGCAGAGGTGTTCGTTTCGGGGAGAGAGGAGGAGTCCTCGTACAGGGTTGGTCTCAGCATTGAAGGCTGATAGATTATTGAGAAGTGGTTGTGAAGCATATTTGGCGTTTATCACAGAGGATAAACGGTCCCAAGGGGTGGAGGAGATCCCAATTGTTTGGGAATTCCCGAATGTTTTTTCGGAGGAGAACCCAGGTTTACCACCCATTAGAGAGATTGATTTCACTATCGAGTGGAAGTCCTTGGATCCTAACCCTAGAGGGGAGGTGAATAGGGTGTGCTACAAATATGACCAATTTTAAACAAATTTAATTTCTTAACATAAACTAGTCACATGTGATGATTAACCATACAATATGCGGAAGCTAAAATAAACAATCACCACAAAAGCAAGCACCACAACACAAAGGTTTATAGTGGTTCGGCCTCAATGCCTACGTCCACTACCGGCTTGTGATCCAATCACCCCACCGGATTTCCACTATTTATGCTTTTTACTAGGCTAAGCAATAACCCTTACAATGTTGTTTTTCTAGGCTAAACAACAACCTCTCAATGTGCTTTTTTAGGCTAAGCAATAACCTTTACAAGATGCTTTTCTTAGGCTAAGCAATAACCTTTACACAATGCTTTTCTTAGGCTAAGCAATAACCTTTACAAATAAAGATTTCTCTAAGAAGGTGTCTTCACAAAGGAACACTCTAAGAGATACAATTAAAGCTCAATGGAATTTCCTCTTAATTAGGCTAATATGAAAGTGAAAAACAACTCACACAAACACTAAAAGAATGCAAAGATGTATGCTCATGATGTGTGTGTGTGATAACTTCAATCTAGTTAAAAACAAAGCTCAATTAATATATTGCTTAAAGCAATTCAAAGTTTAAGGCTCATAAAAGATTGATTGAAGTTTAATGCAAATCACATGTATGAAAAAAAAAAAACTTGTTAATGACATGAAAATCAAAGACTCACAAGTTGTATGAAAATGACTAACTTAGAACATGTGATGCATGTGCAATGTTGTTTTCAAAAACCAAATAGATTTAACTAAAGTTTAAATGAATGAAAACAACAAATTAGGTTTCAACCAAGACAAAGAATCATGCTTTAAAGGAAATCAAAGACTTTGGCTAAGCATGATTAAGAAAGGTTTAAAAACAACTTGGATTGAAACCAAGGTGAAGAATCCAATCTTAATTAGATCAAAGATTAAGAGAAGAATGGATTCAACACATCATAGTTATTATGCTAAATATCATTTATCAATAATTTAAACAAAGCACATAACTTATGATTAAGAGAGGTAGAGCTTACTTAGAGATTTAACTTCATTAATCCAAGCTTTAGCTCTCCAAAAGACTCTTTGGTCTCTCTTAGTTCATCCCCTTTGTCTTGTCTCCAAACACCTCTAAGAAGGCTTAAAATTCTCCAACCTTTGGCAAAGGAAAGAACTCATTTTATACCCAAAAAGTGCCCAACGGCTAGTCCCCAGTCGACCTGGAAACAGGTCTCGGTCGACCTGGCCTTCACAACGGCTATATTTCTGACCGTTTGAAAAATGGCCAACGGTAGTGTTCCCGGTCGACCTGGCCACAGGGCTCGGTCGACCTGGTACACTACGTTTTTGGCCTGGGACCAAAATTCCCTAAAATCCATTTTTCAAAGTATTTTTGGTTGGGAGTTTTTTGGGCCATTAAATCAAGCTTAAAAACATGTTTTAAATCATTCTAAGGGTTTTAAAACATGAAACATAAAAAGCCAAAAAGATTCGAAATTATAAAACCAATGGCTTGCTTGATTTTCTAAAACTCCTTTTTAAAAAACAAAAACATCCAAGTTTAAAAACAAAACAAGCATAACTCAATACTTTTACAACTCTTAAAAACAATGCATGTTTAAAACAAGATTTCAAGAATTCTTAAATCAATGCATATGTGTGTAAATCAAATGATGCTAGAATGATAATGCATCCATCAAATTGCAATCTACAAAATTCCTAACAATCTCCCCCTTTGCAATTTGATGGCAACTCACTCACCACTGAATTTACACACTAAGTCTTCAGCTCCCCCTCAGCTGGACAAGTCTTGAAATCTTCTTGGATGCTTCTCTTAGCTTGGGCTCTTTTCTTCATTCTTCATGATGCTTGATCATTCTTTAAGCTTTCTTTCTTCTTTCTTTCTTTTTCCAAGCATCTCCTTTAGCTCCTAAGCTTTCTTTCTTCTATTTGCTCTCCCCCTTTGACCATGCCTCTCTCTCTCCCTTTGGCAAGGTATGTATTCTCTCCCCCTGTAGAAGATCATACAAAACCTCCCCTTAGGAAGCTTGGACATTCTCTTCACCCTTTTGAGAACTTGAATGCTCTCTCCCCCTTTGACATTAAATTGCAAAGGTACCTACACACATGAAATAAGGAAAATACCTTTTAGAAGCACCTGTTAACAAAAGAAATCGAAAATGAAATTCATAACAGGCTATCATGTATGGAAGTAATCTGTAAGGGTTCAAAGGCAATCCAAGGGTGAATTTGATCAAAACTAATACTTCCTATGAAGGTTTACACTCCCCCTCGATCCATTCTCTCCTTTTGTCAACATATTGACAAAGATTTAACTATTAGATGCAAGAAGATGATGGTTTAACCAATTGAGGGTCAACTTCAAGGAAAGGATTAGATTCATTTAACTATAAAGCTCAATATGATCAAATTACCAAAAGAGAGCAAGGTCAAGGAGAAAAGCAATCATGGATACCAATTGGAAAAACAACGGATACCAATTGAGATTCAAAGATAAGTCTATTAAACACAATCACTCTAAAATGGATTTAAAAATATAACTATTAGGAAAAATCCAAATTAGAGCTATCCATGATGAAATGGGGTTTATTAATCATAGCATCAAATAATCTAACTATGGAAAGCATATGCTATGAAGGTTTTGAAAATCATTTCATTCAATCAATAAATATGACTTATTGAAGTGCAAGTTGAGTGAAATGAAATTCAAACATGAAGCCTACCTCAACAATTAACCAACCAATATTATGAACACATAAACATGGTGGTCATGAGATTTACCTATATGAGCAAGGGAGGAGGCAATCATGAACATTATGATGCTAATGGAGTGTGACATGGAACAAATATATAACTATCAAGTTCAATCCAATGTACACAATGTCTATCACATATACAAGATAAGATATCAATTGGAGATGTAATCAATGGAAGGTTATACCAAATGAAACCAATTGAATATGACAACATGATTAAAAGCAAGGATGTGACAAACACAAAATTCCATCAAGCATCATAAATGCATATTCATCACTTTTAAAGATATGACTAATGAGCATAGTGATGAACAAGGTAAATTGCAATGCAAAAGAATATTACTAGGTAAAGCATGCAATTTCCAAAGTGTCAAAATCATATGAATTTAACATCTAAGATATCCATCAAACATATAGAAATACAATGAATGGGTTTCAAAGAGTTTCATATGATCAAGAACACTACTATGAAGTTGAAACATGTATAAGGATGACATCACTTAGAGAATTCACATGAATCAACATCATAACCATCCAAAAAGAAATGACTATTAGGCAAAGAGGATGGATTTGGGTTCTAGTATGGTTTCTACATATATAACTAAGATTACAACCATACATGGAACCAATAGTCATTTGCATATAAAAAGAATGTAAACAAATAAGCAAGGATGCAAACAACATACATTTCCATTTCTAAGATAATGAAACCAAAAGAAAAGGAAATGAGAACATGGAACATGCTTAGATGATTATAACTAATGATGTTATAGAGCATTTCCATTCAAACAATCTTCAAATCATTTTGATAAACAAAATCCAACAATGAGCATAAAAAGAATGATTTTGAAGATCAATTTTCAACATTGTATTTTAAAAGATATAACTTAAAAGAAACACATACAAGTTGATTTTTCAAAACAATGATTTTCCATATAAAAATATAACTTAGAAGTCTATGGAAAAACTTGAATTGATTCAAATCATTTGTTCAAAAAATCTTACCAAGACATCTACACAAATGATTCAACAACAATTGATCATGAAAGATGTAGCTATGAAAGCTTTTGAACTCATAATCAATTGATCATGTAAAGAAATGCAATGCAAGTCATACAACTAAATATGAGCAAAAAAGCAAATCTAACATGATGAAATTTTAATCAAATGATTTTGAAAACCATGATATGTAACTTAGAATGGTGCATGAAAACAAAATCAATTGATCATAAAGAAACAATGCATTTTAATAGATGTAACTATATGGAAACAAAATGCAAATGCAACATGTCCAACAAATTGATATAACTAGAAAGAATAGGTTGGTCAAAAAGGTTCAAGGCCTTAAGGTTTGTCTAAGTAAATAACTTTTGGAATCCACCTAAGGTCTTGAGAGGGTTGAACTTTGAGGTCTAGTTTGGACTTCTCACCAACTAAAGGAGATTTGACTTGATGAATTTTCAATTTAAACTTATCACCATGATATTTAGATTTTACTAAATTTAGCTTAGATTGGTGATTAGTCTTTTGATGTTGGTGAGTTTGTTTCTTAGGGGATTTGTTCATTTTTCTTTTCTTCTTATATTCTCCCTTTATTTGACTTTTGAATTTTAAATTTAACTTTGTTACTTTATTCAAAAGCTCTTTCATGGGTTGATATAAGGGAGATAGGTTGAGAAGCTTTTTGTTCATAGATTCTTTTAAGCTTGGTTTAACTTGTTTAAACTTTTTAGAATCTATCTTAGGAGACTCCATTTTAAATGATTTAACTTGTTTAATCTTTTTGGAGTCTTTCTTGATTTTTAGTGTCTTACCCTTCATAGATTTTGATTCTACATTTTTGAGTTCAAAGATGGGTTTGGACACAAGGCTTCTTCTTCTTAGTTTGCACTCAAATTTGAAATGTCCTTCTTTACCACAATAATGACATTTAGTCTTGGACATTTGAGAGAGAGTGCTAGAGAAAGAGGACTCACCTTTCACAAAAGTGTTGGTGAATTTAGGGTCATGTGAAGTATGCTTATTAAAACCAAGACCCGTCCTATCTCAATGAGGTTTACCCAATTTAAATAACTTTTCAAGTCTTTCTTCACTTTGGGTAAACTTGCACTCATACTTTTGTTTATACCCTTCAAGTTGAGTGACTTTGGTTATAAGGATTGAATTTTCATTTTTGACTTTTGAAAGTTCATTTTCAATTTCCTTATAACTGCTTAGCTCTTCATTGGCAAGTTTTAATTCAAATTTAAGTTCATTAATGACATTAGATCCAAGTTCTAGAGTTTTTATCTTATTTTGAGAATTAGATAAATTTTCCTTAGAAATGGTTAACTTGGATTCTAAATTGTTAATGTCTTCATCTTGCCTTTTTATTTGATCTCTTAGATTTAAATTTTTCTTATTGACATTATCATAACCCATCTTTAATTCTTTTAGTTCATCTTGAATGTTAGATAGGTTATTTAAAGAGATCATGAACTTAGATTCTACACAATTTATTACTTCTTCTTTCTCTCTAAGTTCATCTTTTGAAGAAGCTAATTCTTTGTTTAGATTTTTAGATTCTTCTCTTAAACTTTTGTTTTTCTTCTCAAGCTTTAAGGATAATTCATATAATTCTTCAAAGGCTTGTTGAAGATCATCTTCATTATAATAATTTTCTTCCTCTTTTGAATCAAATTGAGATTCATTTAATTGAGGGTTTGAATCTCCAATAGAAGGAAGAATGAGGGGTCTAGGAGAATCTACAAAAGAATCTAAACAATCCATGGAAGTGGAATCCATTCTAATGATTTTCATGTAAGCACAACTCTAGGGTTTTTGACTCTAGGTTTTTACACCTAATCAAGAGTTCCAAACACTTGATCCTAAAAGATAGAGCACGAGGCTCTGATACCAATTGAAAGTCCTTGGATCCAAACCCTAGAGGAGGGGGGGGGGGGGGGTGAATAGGGTGTGCTACAAATATGAACAATTTTAAACAAATTTAATTTCTTAACATAAACTAGTCACATGTGATGATTAACCATACAATATGCGGAAGCTAAAATAAATAATCACCACAAAAGCAAGCACCACAACACAAAGGTTTATAGTGGTTCGGCCTCAATGCCTACGTCCACTACCAGCTTGTGATCCAATCACCCCACCGGATTTCCACTATTTATGCTTTTTACTAGGCTAAGCAATAACCCTTACAATGTTGTTTTTCTAGGCTAAACAACAACCTCTCAATGTGCTTTTACAGGCTAAGCAATAACCTTTACAAGATGCTTTTCTTAGGCTAAGCAATAACCTTTACAAATAAAGATTTCTCTAAGAAGGTGTCTTCACAAAGGAACACTCTAAGAGATACAATTAAAGCTCAATGGAATTTCCTCTTAATTAGGCTAATATGAAAGTGAAAAACAACTCACACAAACACTAAAAGAATGCAAAGATGTATGCTCATGATGTGTGTGTGTGATAACTTCAATCTAGTTAAAAACAAAGCTCAATTAATATATTGCTTAAAGCAATTCAAAGTTTAAGGCTCATAAAAGATTGATTGAAGTTTAATGCAAATCACATGTATGAAAAAAAAAAAAAACTTGTTAATGACATGAAAATCAAAGACTCACAAGTTGTATGAAAATGACTAACTTAGAACATGTGATGCATGTGCAATGTTGTTTTCAAAAACCAAATAGATTTAACTAAAGTTTAAATGAATGAAAACAACAAATTAGGTTTCAACCAAGACAAAGAATCATGCTTTAAAGGAAATCAAAGACTTTGGCTAAGCATGATTAAGAAAGGTTTAAAAACAACTTGGATTGAAACCAAGGTGAAGAATCCAATCTTAATTAGATCAAAGATTAAGAGAATCATGCTTTAAAGGAAATCAAAGACTTTGGCTAAGCATGATTAAGAAAGGTTTAAAAACAACTTGGATTGAAACCAAGGTGAAGAATCCAATCTTAATTAGATCAAAGATTAAGAGAAGAATGGATTCAACACATCATAGTTATTATGCTAAATATCATTTATCAATAATTTAAACAAAGCACATAACTTATGATTAAGAGAGGTAGAGCTTACTTAGAGATTTAACTTCATTAATCCAAGCTTTAGCTCTCCAAAAGACTCTTTGGTCTCTCTTAGTTCATCCCCTTTGTCTTGTCTCCAAACACCTCTAAGAAAGCTTAAAATTCTCCAACCTTTGGCAAAGGAAAGAACTCATTTTATACCCAAAAAGTGCCCAACGGCTAGTCCCCGGTCGACCTGGCCTTCACAACGGCTATATTTCTGACCGTTTGAAAAATGGCCAACGGTAGTGTTCCCGGTCGACCTGGCCACAGGGCTCGGTCGACCTGGTACACTGCGTTTCTGGCCTAGGACCAAAATTCCCTAAAATCCATTTTTCAAAGTATTTTTGGTTGGGAGTTTTTTGGGCCATTAAATCAAGCTTAAAAACATGTTTTAAATCATTCTAAGGGTTTTAAAACATGAAACATAAAAGGCCAAAAAAGATTCAAAATTATAAAACCAATGGCTTGCTTGATTTTCTAAAACTCCTTTTTCAAAAACAAAAACATCCAAGTTTAAAACCAAAACAAGCATAACTCAATACTTTTACAACTCTTAAAAACAATGCATGTTTAAAACAAGATTTCAAGAATTCTTAAATCAATGCATATGTGTGTAAATCAAATGATGCTAGAATGATAATGCATCCATCAAATTGCAATCTACAAAATTCCTAACATCGAGTTGTTACCAGGGACTGCTCCGATATCTATTGCACCATATAGAATGGCTCCAGCAGAGTTGAGGAAATTGAAGACTCAGTTGCAAGAATTGTTAGACAAAGGTTTTGTGAGACCGAGTATTTCACCATGGGGAGCTCCAGTCTTGTTAGTCAAGAAGAAGGATGGTTCGATGAGAATGTGTATAGATTACAGAAGATTGAATCAAGTGACTATCAAGAACAAATACCCATTGCCAAGGATAGATGAATTGTTTGATCAATTGCAAGGTGCATCATATTTTTCAAAGATTAATTTGAGGTCCGGTTACCATCAGCTGAGAGTTAGAGAATCAGATGTGTTGAAAACAGCTTTCCAGACAAGATATGGTCACTATGAGTTCCTAGTGATGCCATTTGGGTTGACTAATGCACCAGTAGTGTTCATGGCGTTGATGAACAAGATATTTGTAGAGTATCTGGATCAGTTTGTTGTAGTATTCATAGATGACATTTTGGTGTACTCCAAGACCAGAGAAGAGCAAGAAGAGCACTTGAGGATAGCACTGCAACTCTTGAGAGAGAACCAACTGTATACAAAGCTCAATAAGAGTGAATTTTGGTTGGAACAAGTAGCATTTTTGGGGTACATCATCTCCAAAGAAGGATTGTCAGTAGATCCGTCCAAGATTGAAGCAATTATGAGTTGGGAAAGACTGAAGAATGTGTCGGAAATCAGAAGTTTTCTGGGATTGGCAGGCTATTACAGGAGGTTTGTGCAGGGATTCTCGTCGATTGCGTCACCTTTGACGAAGTTGACAAGGAAGAATGTGTCATATGTGTGGACAGATCAGTGTGAAGATAGTTTTCAAGAGCTAAAGAAGAGACTGACTACAGCACCAGTCCTTGCTTTATCATCCGGAAGCGGCGGTTTTACCATTTTTATCGATGCATCGAATGTTGGACTTGGTTGTGTGTTGATGCAAGAGGGGAAAGTGATTGCATATGGATCCCGACAGTTGAAAGACCACGAGAAGAACTATGCCACCCATGATTTTGAGTTAGCAGCGGTCGTCTTTGCATTGAAGATGTGGAGACATTACCTCTATGGAGAGAATTTCGAAGTCCACTCCGACCACCGCAGCTTACCATATTTATTTTCTCAGAAGGAATTGAACATGAGGCAGAGAAGATGGATGGAATATATCAAGGACTATGATTTTCCAATCAAGTATCACCCGAGGAAAGCAAATGTAGTTGTCGATGCCTTGAGCATAAAATCAGTAGGCTTGACAAATCTAAGTGGCACTTGTATCTTTGAGCAATTTGAAGAATTGAGTATAGACCTGCAGCCACTACGGAAGAGTGTTTTGTTTGCTAACATGATAGTGTCAGAGCCTTCTTTTATTCAGAAGATCAAGGATAGTCAGTTGCAAGATCCAGAGTTGGCCAAGATTTCAGAGCATATAGCAGAACGTCCTGACTTCCATATTGTTGATGGAGTTTTGTACTACCGTGATCGTCTGTGTGTGCCTAACATTGAAGATTTGAGGAAAGATATCATGACCGAAGCTCACAGTACGAAGTACTCTATACATCCAGGCAGCAAGAAGATGTATCAGAATTTGAAGGGCAGATTTTGGTGGAATAACATGAAGAGAGAGATTGCAGCGTTTGTCTCCCGTTGTATGACTTGTCAGTTGATAAAGGCAGAACATCAGAGGCCTCCAGGGTTGTTACAACCGTTAGAGATCCCAGAATGGAAGAGGGAGCACATTACCATGGACTTTATTTCGGGACTACCGAGGACCAGCAGAGGCAACGATGCTATATGGGTCATTGTGGACCGTCTCACCAAGTCAGCTCATTTCATTCCTATAAGGACAGGGAAGAAGATGAACATGCTACCTTTGGCAGAGTTATTTGTCAACGAGATCGTCAGTCGATATGGGCAGCCAGGTTCTATCACATCTGACAGAGACAGCAGATTTGTCTCGAGATTCTGGAAGACATTACATGAGTCTATGGGTACGAAACTACAGTTTATCACGGCTTATCACCCTTAAACAGATGACCAGTCAGAGAGGATGATTCAAACTCTTGAGGATATGCTCCGTGCTTGTGTGTTACATTTCAAGACTCAATGGGACGAGACTCTACCGTTGTGTGAGTTTGCTTACAACAAAAGTTACCACTCGAGGATTGGGATGACGCCTTTTGAGGCTTTGTATGGCAAAAGGTGTAGGACACCGGTTTGTTGGGAAGAGGTCGGAATTCGCAGTTTCCATGGACCGACTATAGTGAGTGAAACCGGCGACAAAGTGAAATTGATCCAAGAACGCCTGAAAGTGTCCCGGAGTAGACACAAGAGCTATGCAGACTCCCACCGCAGAGATTTACAGTTCAAAGAAGGAGATAAGGTTTTCCTGAAGGTGTCACCTACGAGAGGAACTTTGAGATTTGGACAGAAGGGCAAGCTATCACCGAGATACATTGGACCATACGACATTGTGAGCAAGATTGGTGATGTGGCTTATAGGTTAGCCTTACCACCCGAGCTATCCGGCGTACACAACGTCTTCCATGTGTCTATGTTGAAGAAGTATGTCCATGATCCGTCCCATGTGCTCTGGCATGAGCCATTAGAGATCATAAAAGATGCCACCTATTTTGAGAAGCCCGTTCAAATCA
The DNA here is from genome assembly GCA_038049695.1 of Cinnamomum chago. NCBI lineage: Eukaryota > Viridiplantae > Streptophyta > Magnoliopsida > Laurales > Lauraceae > Cinnamomum > Cinnamomum chago. The sequence goes on from CP142456.1 coordinate 38,573,649, forward strand.
TCGATACGATGGAACAAGAGTTGAGGATGCGGACTATTCAGTGGGTGAAAGTACTTTGGGAGAATCATGGAATGGAAGAGGCAACGTGGGAATTACAAGACCAAGTACAGAAGAAGTACCCACATCTACCACCTGAGGTGAGTTTTATATTCCATTTGGAGGACCACATGTCCTAAGGGGTGGAGGATGTAAGACCCCGTAATTAAGTTGTGTGTTAGTCTTAAGTGTGATTAGTAGTCTTGGACTAAGTTGGGTTTGTAATAGCTTTTGATATAGTTTTGGGGAATTTTGATTGTTTAGTATTTAGTGGGGCCCTTTGGGGGTCCTCTTTTTATGACCTTGCATGTGCTTGGGGATTTATCAGAGATTTTTCAATCATTGTTTTAATCCCGTTTTATTTGTATTGTTAATCCCTACGACTTTCATGTTGATCCCGTCCCCGTTCGAGACCCCGAAACCCGATTTCATAGCCTTGAGGGCAAAACAGTCATGTACACTAAATCTGTACCCAAAACTTGATATTCCCGAAACCAGTAAAACATATACTTTTTGGAAACTAGATATTTTGTTGATCATTTCTTCCTTATTCGTCGAATTTATTAGAAGCCCCGAAAGCTAAGATTTCAGCCCAAAGGGTGTCTTAAGTAGTGGGACCCATTCCTGTCGCGACCCCGGACCGGGGACCCGAAGGACGGATCCGGGATCGGGACGTTACATACATTTGTTTAATGATGGTGAATAGGTAACCACAACATCTGTTTAATAACAACGTACGTTTATTTAATTTCCCACAGGTGTCCGCGGTGAGGATATCACAACCATCAATGAACATTTCTTTTGAATGCGGAAGCGTGTAGCAAATCAAATAGTCAAACCATCCTTGGTCATCAAGACAATAACACAAGTCTAAAGTACTGTATCAGAATGAGCAATGATCTATAGCATGTTACCCAAAGTAAGTTGAAGTTTATACAAATAACATTTAATTACATTTCCCCAAAAATAGAGGCCCACAAGGCCAATATAACAAAAACAATAACCCAAAAGAATGGTTAAATAGTTCTCCCAAAATATTAAGTCTCTCATAGCCACCAAACGTCTACATGACGTCATCAGCACGCCATTCAACTAACTGTTGCGGTTCTACGACCGCCTCCTCGTGCTCCTCCTCGGGGTAACCAACAACGGGACCTGAGTACCAAAGAGTAGGTCAAACACGATGGTTTGGCAAATGGAGGAAAACACAATAACAATATGAAAATAAATGAATTTACCTTCAAAACATGTAAACCTGTTTAAATAACAATTTCTCTAAACAAGATAAAGCATTTATTCCAAATACACGTATGCAATGTAAAACATGTAAGGTGACCAAGGAAACGGGAAACAAGCAAGATGGCAACCACACGAAGCTAAGTCCTCTATCACTAAGGCGATAGAGCAATACTAGGCACTGATCTCAGTCACTCTAGGTGAGGAGAAACAATGGATCTCATATAAATACATATACATAAACAATACTATACATGACCACGGTAGCGAGCCGGGCATCGGGGACCATAGTAGCAATCTGCGGCATCGGGACAAGACCACGGTAATAACCGGGTAGCCGGATCCAAACTGCAGCTGGCGGGACAAGAGGGGGATCTCTAAGTCGGTGGATCAGACCAACAGGGTTATCTAAGCTTAGTGGTGCAGACTAATAGGTCAAATAACAAATCGAGACTTATGCAAGTAAATCAAGTACAATAAGTAAACGGGCAAGACGGGAGTGCTCAAGGGCACACTGTCATTTCATGTGGTGCAATGCACTTCAAGACAAGTAACTATTTCAAGTGTAATTCAATACTTTAGGGAAAACAAGGCATGTAGTATAAATCTCGGGATCGATAAAGTACCATAAACAATCGAACTTTCGGGTAAAGCATCGGTTCAAGATTTATTTGAAGTGAATAGGGATCCCATATGTTAATCTAATAATAATTTGGTACTCTTGAGTTTGGGGACATTCCGGGCTCCTTATACACTTTGAATTTTCAAAGCTTCGAATGACATCCTTGTGATATGGTTTCTTTCTCGGATGGCCTCATGCAATGCCTAGTGAATCTCCTTCGACCGACAAAGCTCAGCGCTCGAGCGAACTGGAGAGTTCGTTCGAGCAAGGAGCTCTCCGAAACCTGGGAAATTTCGGTCAGCTGGCGGTTAGCCGCCGCTGGGATGGTCGGCTAGCCGCTGGCTAACCGCGGCTGAGCTGTAGAAATGCAGCTTACTGGAAAGCTAACCGCCAAGGTGCGGTTAGCTGGCGGTTAGCCGCCGATGGGTTCGGCGGTTAGCCGCTGGCTAACTGTAGAGCTGATCGAGTTTTCAGGTGGAGAAGTGTGCTCTCTGAAAAAGCAACCGTAACATTTCGGCTAGCTGGCGGTTAGCTGCCTTTCACCAGCCGCCGGGTGGCCGCAGGCTGACCGCCAGGTGCGAGAATCACCCACTGTGTTCAGATTTAAGCCCTTTCTCCTCCTCAAAACCATTCTCCCCACTTCCACTTAGTCCCTGCAATAAAACTGAGCTAGAAGCTCCTCCAATGCATCTATTTATACTTCCCCAAAATTCCAATATGTGTTCATTCATCACCTCATTCTTCCACATCAAGTCCAATACAAAGGAAGGAGGAAGGAAACCATTTCACAAACATTCATTTAGGATATAGCCAAAAGACAATAAATGCTAAACCAACATGTTTACAAAAACATTAAATGACTTAACCAATATGCCTTCAAGCATTCATTTCAAAAATAAATGCAAGCCAATAAATATGAGTGAAATGACTAGTCAACTACATTCCTAATGAAAACCATTGAAAGCTCATAAAAATCAAATCATCCACTTGCCTTGTGTCTTCAAATCAAGAAATCAAACTCCTATACTCTTCCAAGCCAAAGATCCAAGCTATAACAAAAATCCCCAAAAACAAACCCTAAAAGAGTCAAACAATGAAATAGAAAGGGAAACCTTACAATAATGGAAATGAAGCTTCTCTAAGGCTAGAAGAATGCAAATCTAGAAGAAGGGAAGGATTACTTACTTTTAAGGTCCTCTAATGGCAAGAGTAAACTCAATGAAGATCTTGGAATGGAGGGTTTTCTTCACAAATGGTATCAATAGAGAGCTATGGAGATGAGGAAGAGAATGACAACCTCCATTTTGATGTTGGTGCAAGATTGATGTGGATTGGAGATGGAGAAAGCAAGAAGAAGAAGAAAAGTTACTAAAAGCAAACCCTAGGTTCTTTTTGTGATGGAAAAAGGGAATGGAAGGGAAAGGTTTCCTTATAAATAAGTGGGGAGTGGGCTCCACCACTAGAATCTAATTGGGTTGAAATCATCTCTTTCGGGACCTCGGATGAATTCGACGAAGAAGGAAGAAATGATCGTTGAAATATCTAGTTTCCAAAAAGTATATGTTTCACGGGTTTCGGGAATATCAAGTTTTGGGTACAGATTTTGTGCACAATGACTGTTTTGCCCTCAAGGCTATGAAGTCGGGTTTCGGGATCTCGAACGGGGACGGGATCAACATGAAAGTTGTAGAGCTTATCAATACGAATAAAACGGGATTAAAATCATGAATGCAAAAACCTCCGATAAATCCTCAAACATATGCAATGTCATGAGAAGGAACCCCCAAAGGGCCCTACTAACCCAAAGCAATCAAATTCCCCAAAACTATATCAAAAGCTATTCCAAACCCAACTTAGCCAAAATCACTAATCAAGCTTAGAACTAACACATGACTTAATTAGTACTAATCGGGTTCTCTCGGGTCGGGGTCTTGCAATTCCCATGTGCTTATATAAGGAGAGCCCATCTTCCTCATTTCCCTTTTTCCAGCACAAGAGAGAACCTAGGGTTTCCATTTTCTTCCTTCTTACTCTTGCCTCCCATCACCAACTCCACCACCAACCTTGCATAAATTGAGAGGTTGAGATCATCATCTTCTTCCTCATCACCATAGCTCTCTATTGGTACCATTGCAAAAGAAAAACTACCATTCCAAGATCTTCTTTGAGCTCACCTTCCCCATTTGGAGAACCTACAAGTAAGCAACCTTCCCCATCTCTTAGATTTGTGTTTCTTTGATCTTGAAGAGGTCCCATTTTCATTATTGTAAGGTTTCCCTTTCTATTTCATTGTTAGACCATTTTAGGGTTTGTTTTTGGGGATTTTGTTCATAGCTTGGATCTTTGGCTTGGAAGAGTATAAGAGTTTGATTTCCTTGATTAGAAGACCCAAGGCAAGTGGATGAGTTAATATTATGAGCTGTCAACGGTTTTCATGAGGAATGTGGTTGATTTGTCATTTATATTCATATTTATTGGCTTGCATTGATTTTTGAAATAAATGCTTTGAATGAACCTTGCTAAATCATTTAATGTTTTGGAAACATGTTGGTTATGGTACTTGTTGTCTTTTGGATATATCATAAATGAATGTTTGTGATTTGGTTTCTCTTTCCTCTTGTGGTTGTTGTGGTTAAGAAGGAGGTGATGGAATGAACACATATTGGGGTTTTGGTGAAGTGTAGATGGATGTATTGGAGGAGCTCTTAGTTCAGTTTTATTGCAGGGATTAAATGGAAGTGAGGAGAGTGGTTTGAGGAGGAAAAAGGGCTCAAATATGAACACAGTGGCTGTTTCCCGAACCTGGCGGTCAGCCAGCGATCACCTGTTGGCTAGTCGTCTGTTGAGCCAGCTAGTCGAACAGTCGCGGTTACTTTTCCAGAGAGCAACATCTTCCTACTGAAGGCACGGTCAACCTCATGGTTAGCAAGCGGCTAACCGCCTAACCCATTGGCGGCCAACCGCCAGCCAGCCGAACCATTTCGGTTACATTTCCAGTAACCTGTCTTTCTGTCAGGCCAACCGCGGTCAGCCCCCAATGGCGGCTAACCGTCATCTGACCGCTAGGTAACAGAAATCACCAAGACAACCATTCCAGAGAGCTCCTCGCTCGAGCGATGAGCTTTGTCGGTAGAAGGCTATGTTTGGGACAATGACCAATTGTTTAAACATTTTGGGGTTATTCATTAAGAACCCTTTTATATCAGGGAGACTTACTAGGCAATGTATGAGGCCATTCGAGAAAGAAACCACATCACGAAGATTTCATTTGAAGTTTTGAAAATTCAAAGTGTATAAGGAGCCCGAGATGTCCCCAAACTCAAAGAGTACCAAATTATTATTAGATCGACATACGGGATCCCTATTCACTTCAAATAGATCTTGAACCCGATACTTTACCTGAAATTTCAATTGTTTATTGTACTTTACCTATCCCGAGATTTATACTACATGCCTTGTTTTCCCGAAAGCATTGAAGTACACTTACAATGGTTGCTTGTCTTGAAGTGCATTGCACCACATGAAACGACAGTGTGCCCTTGAGCACCCCCGTTCTGCCCGTTTGATTATTTGTACTCGATTTACTTGCACATGTCTCGATTTATTATTTGACCTATTAGTCGGCACCACTAAGCTTGGATAACCCTGTTGGTCTGATCCACCGACTTGGAGATCCCCCTCTTGTCCCGCTAGCTACAGTTTGTATCCCGCTATCCGGTTATTATCGTGGTCTTGTCTCGATGCCGCATATTGCTACTGTGGTCCCCGATGCCCGGCTCGCTACTGTGGTCATGTATAGTATATGTATAAGTATTTATAAGATCCACAGTTTCTCCTCACCTCGAGTGACTGAGATCAGTGCCTAGTTATTGCTCTGTCACTTTTGTGATAGAGGACTTAGCTGTGTGTGGTTGTCATCTTGCTTGTTCCCCGTTTCCTTGGTTACCTGTACCTGTTTTATAATGCACACTTGTATTTGAATAAATGTTTTATCTTTTTCATGGAAATTGTTATTGAGACAGGTTTTAAATGCTTTTGAAGGTAAATTCATTTATTATTATATTGTCCTTGTTTTTTACCCATTTGCCAAACCGTCGTGTTTGACCCACTCTTTGGTACTCAGGTCCTATTGTTGGTTATCCCGGGGAGGAGCACGAGGAGGCAGTTGGAGAACCGCAGCAGTTAGTTGAGTGGCGTGCTGATGATGTCATTTAGACATTGGATTGCTAGAGAGAGATAACATTTTGAGAGAACTTTTAACCATTCTTTTGGGGATTGGTATTTTGTTTATAATGGCCTTTGTTGGCCTCTATTTTTGGGAAATGTAATTAAATAATCTTTGTATGAACTCTAACTTACCTTTGGGTAACATGCTAATGATCATTGCTCATTCTGATACAGTACTATACTTGTGTTATTATCTTTATGATTAGAGATGGATTGAATAATTGATTTGCTACACACTTCCGCACTTAATAGAAATGTTCATATATGGTTGTGATATCCTCACAGCGGACACCTGTGGGAAATTAAATAAATGTATGGCATTAAACCGATGTGGTATATCATCAAATGTTCCCCGATCCCGGATTATTCCTTTGGGCCCGGTCCGGGGTCGCGACAATGGATTCCGTGATCATATCAATATAATCTTTATTTCCATGTGGTACCATGTTCTGTTGCTCATTCTCACCCGTTTTCTTTTTATTTTTATTCGGACAGTCTGCACGAAAGTGCCCAGGCTTCCCGCAAATAAAGCAACGCCCCTTTTTCTTTTATTGCACCTTTGCTTTTCCTTTGCCCTTATGCTTCCTTTTCCCCATAGTAGCTGATGATGCCAAAAAGTGGTTTTCGGGCATCACCGGTCAAGTGATTGGTAAATGATGTGAAATTAATGAAGAGAGAGAGAGTTTATAGTGGTTCGGTCATTGTGACCTACGTCCACTTAAATGGATTGCTTTACTACTTCGGGGAGGAGATTACAAGGTAGTCAGATACAATGATAGTGAGAAAAATCCCTCCTTCCTCCGTTAGTAGGACTCTCCTTTTATAGTCTTTCCCCAACGGGTGGGGAGGATCTCCCGCGATCTCAAACGGTGTACGCTCCAGTCTGGTGGAGTCTCCCGCACTGTCCTCAACAGATGAGCAGATAAGATCTCTTCCGCGGGACTTGGTGAAAGTCGGTAGATGGAACGACGCGTGTGCTGACTTTGTCATTCGATGGATCCGGACCCGGCCCTTAACGGGTAGATGACGACCCGGGCTCATCATGGACTTGGATCAGTTGGTCTTGACCCGCTATCGTGGACCGAGCTGTTTGGGCCTAACTCGTCACTACGGACCGAGTCATTTGGGCCTGTCCCATCAGTAGCCATCGAGCCACTAACAGAATTGGTTTGGGCAAGCAAAGCAGTAGGCACAACACCACGGGCAGCCTGCCTTTATTCTTCAACAATTAGTTCAGCTTCAATACTTTTAACGGTCAATGTTTTCAGGAGGCTAAGGGTTTGAGAAACATTTTCCCATGAAGGTGGGAGACTTTGCAACAGATACAATCGCTGCAACTTTTAGTCCATATCCCTTCCCTAAGCAATCAAATTCCTCAATCTTATATTCATCTGGTCATTGATCGAGGTTCCTTCAGGCAATTTATAATTAACATAATTTGAGAATGCCTCCATAAGGTGGGATACAGTGGATGCATCGTATTTCCTAATTATTTGATCATAAATTTTTTTTTTGCTGCAACCAATTGCTCAAATTACTTGACCAAATCATTGGAAATAAATCCAAGTAACAGATGCCTTGCTGATTCATTATCATATTCCCAAGTATTATAGAGATCTTTATCTTCCTTGAAAGCATCATCAACATGCTTCTCAGGTGTCTTTTCTTTAATAACATAAGAAAGACCTTCAAAGTGCAACAAGGCATCCATCTGACATTTCCAAATGGGTAAGCTCCTCCCATTGAAAATATTGACCTTAGCAAGATTGTGCAGAGCAGATTTAGCAGTAGACATATCTGAAAAATAAATAAATAAAGTCTAGATACCACTGACCGTGATCAGAGTCCAAATATTTATGATCGTTGGAATGTTGATTTGTCGTGTCTACCAAATAGTGCTCGTCGCCACGAATCCGCAAATCCAAACCACTCATTGATCGCAGGTCGGATGAAGAAGTTGTAGCAGACCAAAGTCTCTGTTGACCGATGAGATCGGGACCCGCCGCCGAGTCAGCAATACAGCAACAGTGTTCTTTTGTAATAGAAGTCTCCTTTGCTGGTGCACATCCTAAGGTGGAAGAGAAACCAGAAAATGTGATGACTGGTGTAGCTGGTCCCGAGGCGAGAAAAATAACAATTACTGCTTGCAACACAGGCACGACTTGGAGCCTTAGACCTACTACACGCGTCCTGAGGCTAGGAAAGCAGTAATAGGACGTGTTGTCCATTCACAATGGTGACTAAAGTGAAAAATTAACTTTTCCTTGAAACACGTGATGTGTCCTTGTCACACGCCAAAAAGGAGACCTTGCTGTCTCCTTGCAACAGCAATACACGCAGCTAGAAAACATGACGAACAGAGTGCTTCCTCTTCTCGTCTCCTCCTTCCCTTTTGTTGCAGAGTTGCAGAGTGTAACTGGAAAAACACGATAGAGAGGTCTTAGATCCAGTGATCCACAACCTTATCGTAAGATCCAAACCGTCAAAATGCACAGATCAGGCTCTGATACCAATTAAAAGAAGTTGCTGATTCCAGATGGGTGTCAGAACCGAACTCGCCGAGAACCTTGTGCGTTCTGGTGTGAGGCAGACCTGCGCACTCGCTGCGAATACTCTCAGATCTCTAGATGATCAGAAGCAAGGGTTCCCATCTCCCTTAAATAGAGCAATCCCTAGGAGATACATCTCTATCTGAATACTACCTTTCCTAGAATCCCACATCTCTTGACCAGCGTGGGAAATCTGCCAAACCGGGATTCTGAACTCGATCCAAACTTTGCCACCAAGAGTTTGATCCTTATTTGACTCAACCAGATCGAGACTTGTTAGGAGTTCATCTACAGCAAATCGCCGGGCTCGATCTAGCGTGGGCCCCATGGCAGTCGGCCACACAATTTTCCAGCAGTTCAAACTAAATAGTATTCATATTGTTCACACATATCATAACACGCATGAAATAAGAGAAATAAAGATATGTACACAACGATTTTACAGTGTTTCATTCCTCCGACCTACGTCAGCCCATCTGGTAATTTACTTGTCAAGTAAAGTTAAACATCAAATCAAAAGCACTGTGTTTCAAAACTCCCTCCATCTTTTTCCAAAAAAGTCAAAAAGCAACTACAGTTATTCACTAAAAGACAAAAAAAAAACTCCATTTACCTGTACAAAAAATAAAAAATATTTCATCCTAAACAACTAAAAACAAAATACCATCATAACCCACTTATATTTTATTCCCTCTCTTATTTTGCATTATTTTAATAGTAAAATTACCAAACGGGCAGTAAAGCACCTACTCTTGGTTTTCACTATTTTGAGGTTTTCAATAGGCGTACCTAAGGAAAGTATACAACATATATTTTTTGATGTGGCGGCGCAATCACATAGGTCCACTCCAACAATAAATCTTGATATGATGGTTTGATCATAGAAGTATACTCCACCACAATATTATTTTTATAGTGTTCAATCACGAAGGTCAATCCACTTTACAGATATTGACAGTAAAATGAAAAAAAATTAAACAATAACGATAATAAATACTACGAAGATCGAGTTTGATGCCGAGATCCGGTATCCAGACTTGAGCTTTGGCCTCTATAGCAGATAATCCTAGGGGTGTAACAATTCGGTTAACTGTGTGTTTTGGGCAAACTGTTAACCGAACCGTATTTTACGATTTTCAGTTTTTAAAAACCGTAAATGTAACCATACCCTAAGAAACCATTAGAAAACGAAGCTGCGGTTAACCAAATTAGACGGTTCCGTTACGGTTAATTGTCACTTAAAATACATGGGTTTTTTTTTATCACAATGCAAAATACATGTTCAAAAGTCAAAACCAAATATCCTAGATAACAAATTACATAATTCCAAAATACTAAAGTAGCATTAAAATGTTCACATAGACAGCTGAGACGAAGAAGATGGAAATAATACCTGAGGATAGGTGGAAGGTGAGAAGAATATGGATATAATACCTGAATGTGGAACCGTGGAAGATGAGCAGAAGCTGTGGAAGGTGGAACTGTGGGATGAAGAAACAACAAGTAGTTGCCAACTTCCTTTCTTCTTCTTCCATTTTCCATTTTCCATTTTTTGTTCCAACAATTAGGGCACAAAAGTTAAAAGGGGTTATTTAAGTTATAAAATTACAAAATACCCTTTTCTTCTTTTTTTCATTCTTTTAAATTAGGGTGTAATGGTTCGGTTAATAGTGTATTTTGGGAAAATGGTTAACTTATACAGTTCGTGTCACGACCCCAAAATTAGGGTAAGGATTAAGGAGTCGTGATTGGGGAATTACTATAGCATAATATTTTATTTATCCCCAAGATCCGCATTGGTGAGAGTTGAAGGGTCCATTCACCGTCATGGAACATTTAGCGGAAGCTTGTATTGTGGTACAACCCAAAGTCCAGTGCACATCGGATTCCGTATTGCTTCACTAAGTCTTATTAGCATAGTCACATAGAGAAAACATCCTTAGACTGGCACATCAAACATAATATAAACAGAGTTAGACAAGTAACAAGAGAATTCATTTCCATATTCAAGTTATAATTACAAAAGATGTATTAATTACAATCCCAAAACAAAAGGCCAACAGAGGCCAATAAAACAGAATACAAGACCCTAAATAATACTCCTAGGTATTTCGTGTCTCATGTGCAAGGAACGGAGTCTACAAGACAACTTCTGCACAACAATCACATGTCTCTTGCTGCTTAGCAACTGCTGCCGCGAAAACCACACGAGGGTACAGGTCAGGAAAACAAACCTACAGCATCAAGCGTAGATCAAACAAAAGCCTGGCAAATATTTAAGATAAAGAGCATAGTTTGCAGGTACAATATAGAACATAAATACATGTGATAAATCAGGAAAACGGTAACAAAAGATAGACAGACAGATGCAAGAAAATATGATTTACCAAATCATAAACATAAATACAGTAATTAGTTCGGAAAATCAGTGCAGACAGACTGAGCAGACTGATGCAAGAAAGTATGATTAACCAAATCATAAACATGAGTTAATTTAAAATAATTAAATATTGGCAACCACTTGGCATATACTTAAGGAGGAGGAAGCAACCACTAGGCCCAACTGAGTAGAACAGATAGTACCCAAAAACTCACCCTTCAGTCACGACAGTTCAGAAATCAGAGGCCCGCCACAGGGAGAACTTAAATCGAGCTCGGGTAGGATAGGTACTATAGTGACACCCGTAACATCAGAACTCAAACTGCGGTGAACAATATATATAACCATATATAACATATATTGGACTCAAATTGCAGCAAGCAATATATATAACCATGTATAACATATATTGGACTCAAACTGCAATATGCAGCGAGCGATAATAGCTTGGTGGTGCCGACTCGAAAATCAATGCAAAAAATAGGTTTCAATGCTTAAATCAGAATAAATGAGTAAATTGGTTACTCGCAGGATACAAGTGCAAATGCAAGGAATTATCAGACAATCGGGATGCTTAAAAAAATAATAAGATGGATTCGGCTTTTAAAACAATAAACCAAGTAATTCAGGCCCAAAATAGTAAAATGGGATAAAACAGGCTTCAAGGTAAAATTTTTCCAGGTCGGGCTTAAATTAGTAAAACCGGTCAGAGTGGGTTTTCAAGACAATATTTTCAGGTTCAGGTTTAAAATGACAAAACAGGTTAAAGTAGGCTTCAAGATGATATTCTTTTCAATTCGGGCTGAAAACAATAAAACAGGTCAATCAGGTTTCAAGACAATATTTTCCGATTCGGGTTTAAAATAACAAAACAGGTTAAAGCAGGTTTCAAGACAGTATTTTCTAAGTCCGGGAATTTTACAGAAATTCGGGCAACATTTCGGGTAGAAATAAGGGAACCCAAAGTAGGTGGCGGAAAACAAAGTGGTCCAAGTAACTTAGAAGGGCAGGGCAATAAATGCTCGCACAGAAACCGATAAACCTTTGTGGATCTGGTATAACCAATGGTCCAGCAGGGCGAGAACCGCATGCTAAGACCTTTGATGTCCCGTGCGACAAAGTGCTAAAAATCAGATTACATGATGCCAAACAAAATGCAACAAATCATATTTATAAAATGCATAATAAAATACAACAAGTCTAGTTAAATAATGTAAACATGCAAGTACGATTATTCTCACAATAATATGCTCAAAGGGATGGATATTGATGTATTTTTATACGCTTGATGCATTCTAAAGGTGGGAATACGCAACCCCTAAGTTCGGATAAAAGTACGAGTCACCATGCTTATGACGCCCTGGAGTCCCACATCGACTATAGAGAGGAAAGTGAATGGGGTTATTTGTAATGCCCCACCCTTCACACATGCATGACATTGTCCGCTTTGGCCCACGGGCCTCACGGTTTTGCTTTTGATGGGCCAAGGAAAGTGAATGGGGTTATATGTAGAGCTTACACCCTTACCTTGCATGAGGCCTTTTGATGGGTTGAGGCCCATCAGAAGCAAAACTATGAGGCTCGTGGGCCAAAGCGGACAATGTCATGCACGTGTGAAGGGTGGGGCGTTACAAATAACCCCATTCACTTTCCTCTCTATAGTCGATGTAGGACTCCGGGGCGTCACATTCCACCCCCCCCCCTTAGGGCTGCACGTCCCTGTGCAGTAGCCTACCAGCCCTCTTGGCCCGCCCACATGGAGACCCGCCCACTTGCACCAGGCCACGACAGGGGACCCACACTCGAACTAGTAGAGAGTCGGCTCTGATACCATTTGTAACACCCCACCCTTCACATGCATGACATTGTCCGCTTTGGCCGACGAGCCTCACGGTTTCGCTTCTGATGGGCCTTAACCCATCAAAAGGCCTCATGCAAGGTAAGGGTGTAAGCTCTACATATAACCCCATTCACTTTCCTCTCTATAGTCGATGTGGGACTCTGGGGCGTCACAACTGATAAGGTTATTATTACGCTCACTGGGAAAATTTGTATTTTTGGTTTGCTTCTTGACAAATTGTATTTGTTGGACACTTCTAAAGTTGCAATGAAATCTAGTTCTAATTATTCCTTGTGTGTGAATGAATGTGTTAATGATTTGGCATTGTTATGGCACTACAGATTAGGGCGCATTAACAGGAACATAATAACTAGAATGGTTAGGGATGGACTTTTACCTGATATTGAAAAAGTGGAATACCCTACATATGAACCATGTCTAAGTAGGAAAATGGTCAAGAAACCATTCCCAAAGGGAACTAGAAATTCAGAATTGATAGACCTAATTCACACAGATATATGTGGACCCTTAAATGTTTATACTAGGACGGGGGAGGTGTATTTTATTATCTTCATTGATGACTTTAGCAGATATGGTTATATCTATTTGATTAAACATAAACATGAGGCATTAAAATTTTTTCAAATATATGTTGAAGTTCAGAATCAGAAGGGTAAGAAAATTAAACGGATTCGATCCGATAGAGGGGGGAGTACACTTTTGAGATGTACAAAGAATATTGTGCAAAGAGGGAATCATCTATGAGTATGTGATCCCTTACACTCCACAACAAAATGGCGTGACTGAACGTCAAAATCGAACACTTATGGACATGATTAGGTCCATGATGAGCCACGCGGAACTTCCGTTGTATTTGTGGGAAGAGGCAATTAATACTGCTCAATATATATTGACCAGGGTGTGTCACGTCCCCCGAACCCGATTAGAGAATAAACCGGATTCGGGGAGTGAAATTTAGGACTAATTAAAAATTTTGTCCTTTAGGCCCAAGGATCGTAAGTCCGCTGTGAGGATATTGCATTTCAAACCTCAAGTGAACTGCGGAATTCATACAATTTGAGGCACATTAAATTTCAAAGCAAAGAATAATAAATCTCATTAATAATTAAAGTTGCACCAAGAAATAATAAAACTAACCAAGGAATTAAAGTATTAACAAAGGCCATCCCAATAACCAAGGCCTTTTAAAAGAACATGATGTCAATAATGAAAGGTCCAACGATAGAATAATAAATGAAGAAATAAAAGAATCTAATGAAGTCCCCATGAGTCTCTCCCGTGCCAGCTGGGTACATGATGTCAATAATGAAGTCCCCATGAGATGGGATCCTCTGGTTTTTGAAATGTCAAAATGGATTCATCAAGGAGAGCATGTGGTATCCCGATCCAAAGACGGGCTCAACGATTTTCGCGAGCACCAGTACCCCGGAAGGAACCACAATTTCTCGGATCCGAATCCAAAATGACGAGAGTTTTTTTTGAAAGGCCAAGATCAGGTCCATCAAAGAGAGCAAATGATGTTCCAATCTGAACCGGGTGTGCCAACTTGATGGAACGCGCTCCAATGACCCCCGGGCGCTACCGGGCGTCGGCGGACGTGGGAGTCCGTTTGGTCCGACCCTTTCGCCCCCGGAGGGCGGAGCGTGCATCAACGCTTTTGGGTGTTTGGGTGGGTGTGCCAGATTTTCTATTTTACTTGGAATTGCAAGTGATGATCCGGAGATCAATCTTCGCAAGTAAAAAAGGAAATCAACTTCTTTTCAAGTTTCCATTGCATATATATTTAAGAAAAGAGACAGTTTTTTATTTTGCCGTAAAAGGTGATTTTTTGGCATTTATAGCCGATTTTTGGCGTTTATAGCCGATTTGTGGCGTTTATAGCCGATTTACAATTCTCATCAATAATGAAAGACAAGAGTTGTGGTTTTTTGTCTCTTTAAAAAAAATACAAAATACAATGAAAAGCGAGAAAGGAAGAATCTAACTTTTCAGGAGATTGTGGGAGGGACCCGTTTAGATTGACGGTCGCGAGTCATGTATGGACTCCGCCATCATCCATGCAAATGAGAACGTCGGATGCTTTGGATTCGCTTGGCTTGGCTATATCCTCAGATTTTTAGAGAACAAAGACCGAGAGAAGGTCTTATGTTCAATAAAAAGCCGAGTAGAAGGGCTGAAGAGCCATGTCTAAGCCACTTTTGTTGAAGTAGAAGGTAAAGGACCTTGGGGGGAGTGCCCCCCAAGGGACTTTTGTCACCTTGTAGTGGAGGCTGCTGCGGAATTCCGACAGAGGTTTCTCTCTCTCTCTGAGCTGCTGGATCTCTAGAGCAGAAATTGCTGATGATTTCGATCCCCCGGAATGCTTGGAGGGGACTCCTATTTATAGGCCTTTAGGTAGCCTTTAGGAGTGATTTATGAGCCTTTATGGTAATAAAGCTCATTAAGGGAGGAGTTACAAGTTTAATTGTCTCTTGCTTTGTAACTCCTGCCCCTTGGATTTCATTGGCCGGAGGAGAGTCATGGGCATTTAATCGCCTTTAATCTCCATTATGTTAGGAGTTTCATGGCTTGAATGCCATGATTGTTTGGACTTGTAACTCCTGAACAGAGGCTTCTGATTGGGCCGTCCAAGATAATGGGTTAATGACTGCATTAACTTGCCATAAACGGGCCAATTGATAGCATTAAGTGGCCGCCTTAGTAGCTGAAGAGTCGCGGGCCATGTTGCGTCTTTTGGAATCCCCTTTGCGATGATCATCGATGGATTCTTATGTAAATCAACATCCGATGATCATGTAGTTTCAGACATTGGTTGATACCAGCGGGCCGGCAGCATCTGTCCAGTTGATTTCGCGATCGGGCGGGCAGAAAGTGCACTTTTTTGGTTGTTCGGCTGGCGATCAATGAAGTTTTTGAAGTTCTGGAAAGGAGTCCTGTGATCTTGATGAATATCAGTGAATTTGGAGCCTCAAAGCCTGAATCTGGGAAAATCACAGGGACAGAACAACTCGTCTCGCAAAAACGGAAGAAACTGGGGGTCCCGGGGCGACATCGGCGCCCCGGACCTCCCAGGGTCGCCGGGCCCATGGCCCAGGGTCGCAGGGGCCTGCGACCCTGGGGGGAAAATCCCTTCCCGGGGCCCCTTTTTGGCCGTTTCTCATCGTTTTTCGCTTCCGTTTTTTTTTCTTGTTTTCTATGACATTTCTCCACATTATTTGGCTTGATTTCCCTTTGAAAAACCTAATGAGAATCCTTGCAAATTGGTTTGCAAAGTTTCTGATTTTCCGGGAAAAGCCGAACGCAGAACTGCTGATTTTCCGCCAGAAGCTGAAACAGGATCAAACGATGTCGGAATGACCTAAAATTTGAGGTGAAGCTTCTTGAGCATTAAATAAGACCAACCATGGGCTTTCGTTTGAGTTTTGAAGCCGTTTGGGGTCATGCAAACGCTTGCCTTTGATTTCACCGCAAGGGAAATGTCGAGCTTTGACTTTCGGTCAAACGATGTCCGATTGATCTGAAATTCGACGTGTGACTCCCTTATCAGTAGATAAGACCAACCACAGGCTTTTGTTTGAGTTTTGAAGCCATTTGGAGTCATGCAAACGCTTTCCTTTGATTTCACCGCGAGGGAAATGCCGAGCTTTGACTTTTGGTCAAACGATGTCCGATTGACCTGAAATTCGACGGGTGACTCCCTCATCAGTAGATAATACCAACCATAGGCTTTCGTTTGAGTTTTGAAGCCATTTGGAGTCATGCAAACGCTTGCCTTTGATTTCACCGCGAGGGAAATGTCGAGCTTTGACTTTTGGTCAAACGATGTCCGATTGACCTGAAATTCGACGGGTGACTCCCTCATCAGTAGATAAGACCAACCATAGGCTTTCGTTTGAGTTTTAAAGCCATTTGGAGTCATGCAAATGCTTGCCTTTATTTCACCGCGAAGGAAATGCTGAGCTTTGACTTTCGGTCAAACGATGTCCGATTGACCTGAAATTCGACGTGTGACTCCCTCATCAGTAGATAAGACCAACCACAGGCTTTCGTTTGAGTTTTTGAAGCCATTTGGAGTCATGCAAACGCTTGCCTTTATTTCACCGCAAGGGAAATATCGGGCTTTGACTTCTGGTCAAACGATGTCCGATGGACCTGAAATTCGACGAGGAGCCTATTGGAGTCATTTTGAGATGATTTACAAGCTCCGAATTGGGTGCCATGGTCCCGGGGTGCTCTGCCGCTGGTAGGCTTGATTCAGCCGTTGGAGAGTTGATGATGGGTCAAACGTTGCTGGTTTGACTTGAGACTTGACGTGGAGCCCTTTGGACATATTTTGAGAACATCCATAGGCCCTGATCGAAGATTTGGTGTCTCCGATTCTGCCGCCGCCGGGAGCGCTTGTTTAGCTGTTGGAGAAGTGAAGCTAGGCCAAATGATGTCGGAATGGCCCGAAACTTCATGTGTACCTCTCTTTTGGTTGTTTTGAATGACCTTGCAGTTTTTGTTTGATTCTGACAAGATCTGATGCTTGAAGTGGCGCCTGCCTATTTTTGGTAGGATGCGGCTCCATGTAGCTTTTGGTGTAAAGAGGCAAAGTGACATTTTTGGTGTCAACAAATGCCCCCTCGAGGTACAACGACGATATAGCTTTTGCAGTCGATGTGCCTCGAAGAGAATCTTGAAGAAGACCTTCTGACTTGACCAAGAGTCTTTGAGCATTTTTTTTTTATGGAGTAGCCTTTTGAGCTTCCAGGGGATTTGCATGGTAGTGATAGGAATCATGTACCATCTTGAGGCAAAGTATTGAAGATGACATCAGGGATGCGGATTTGGATTTTTGTTTTGACCTTGAGTCCTAACAGGCTGTATGTGGCAAGTTAGGGGGTTGGATTTGGTTTTGACCGTGTGACCCAACAAGCTGTATGTGGAATGTTGGGGGGGTCAGGTTTTGGTTTTTGGTTTTGGTCTTGTGACCTAACAAGCTCTATGTGGAATGTTAGGGGACCGGTTTGATTTTTGGTGAAATGTCAATTTCAAGGTTTTGCTCAATTTGGCTCATGAGGTGAGATGGTTAGGTTTCTTGGAAGCTCATGAGGCTTGGAATTTTTGTATGGTCCAATCAACTCAAAAGGGGCATGGAACCATTTTTTTTTTTTTTTTTATGCTCTCGGTAAGAGGAATTTTGACTAAAAGCCACTTTTAGTGCCTAGGTGGTCAGACCTGGCTCATATGGGCTAACCCATGGGACCTTAAGCTTTGAAGATGGCTTAGATCTCATATGGTGTCATTTTGTAAAGAATATCTAAAAATATTTCCTTTGGATGGAGAATATTTAAAAATATCCTTACTTTGAGAGATTTTCTCATGTTTTCTTGATTTTGGGAAAGACTCTCTCAAAATATCTTTATTTGGGAGAGAATATCTATCATTCCCTTTCTTTTTGGAGAGAATTTCTCAAGGAATCTTTGTTTTGGGAGAAAATATCCCAAGTTTCCTTTTCTTTTGGGAAGGTTGCTAATTTTTTAGCACTTACCTTCTTACTTTTCTCCTCTTTCCTCTTTTGGTCTTGCTTTCTTCTATAAAAGCAAGGGAGGTGGGATCTCTTGCTCCTATTGCTTTCTTTTTGCAAAAGTCTTCAAGAGTTGCTCCAAGATCAAGAATTCTCCTTCTTTAAGAGTCTTCAAGTTCTTCTTCTTCTCCATCCATGGCTTCAAGTAAGTTACCTTTTTTTTTTCTTTTACAAGAAATCCATGTAGAAATAGGATGGGGAAAAAGAAAGTGTTTCTTTTCTTTTTTTTTTTCTTCTTTCTTTCTTTTTCTTTTCTTTTTTTTTTCTTTTTCCTTTTTGCACGTTTTTTCTTCTTTTTTTTTTTCGTGCTTCTCTTTTTTCTTTCTTTTTTTTTTCTCTTTTTGCATTGTTTTTTTGTGGGCCGTACGGACAGATCGGTACGGATCTGGCCGTACGGCCCGTGGCCTGTGGGTCGTGCCCCTTTTTTTTCTTCTCTTTCTTTTTTTTTTTGATCTTTCTCCCTCTTTTTTTTTTTTGAGAAAGTTTTCTTTCTTCTTTTTTTTTCTTATCATGACAATGCATCCTCTTTTTTTTTTTTTTTTTTTTGTTGCATATCAAGATGTTCATACATGCTTTTGTTTTTGTAACAGTTGATAGCATGATGTGGTGACATACCTGAAAACCTTTACAAAGTTAGGAACTTGGAGCTCGCAACAATGTTGAGCCTTTCCTGATTTTGCGGAGTTTTTCAAGGTTTCGAAAGTTTGGAGTTTTGGAGCTCGCAGTGATGTTGAGCCTATCTCCAAGCTTTCTATTTCTGTCGGGGTACTTCTTTTTCTTTGGAATTTCCCCGAGGTCATGCCGAAATTTCGCCAGATGTTTTTTAGCAAAATTTCGTCATTTTGATGATAATTCTTTCCTCCTTTTTTTTTTGACCTTTTGCAGGTGGTCCTTCCAGAACAGACAAGGGTAAAGAACCTATCACAAGCGTACCTCGTCGATCTGCGCAATCTTCTAATCCGGCCGTCCAGCAGGCCTGGGAGAAGGTGCAATACGTCGAGCAGCACCTCGAGGAGTGTGACTCCCTCAATAGAGAGGAGGCGCGGCAGGCACTGATTGCTCACAAAGGAGAGGATTTCTATAAAATCATGGTAAGCAGCCGTCCCTGGGTGATAGAGGATCAGAGGGTGTTGCCCAAGCCTACCTTCTTCTTTGGTGATGCAGCCCCAGCCGATATGACGTATCGAAGGAGATGCTTCCAGTTTTCCTACACAGTTGATGGTGTGAAGAAAACTGTTGCCACCCGATCGATTTTTTATCGTACTATCTCGATCATGAGTCTCTCTCCCACGTGCCTGAAGAGGGAAGATCCTCCAAGATGGGTGAGGAGGACCAACGTGGTCAAGACCGGGGTTTTCATTGGCAGTTCTCCTGGACATATGGAGAAGTCGCCTGCTGACATGGACATCTTGATGCCGGCCAGCAACTACCAGGGCGCAGATTATCCATCGGTTGATTTGAAACCGATGGGCCTTGGCATCTTCAGTGGTGACGGCAGCAACTGGATGAAGCCTTTTCGACTTCGCGGCTGCTTCAGTGCTGACTCCGAGTGGAAGTCTTGGACTGACCATATCTTGTTTGTTGGAGGTGCCCGAGGTTACTGAGGAGCCTCCGGAAAAAAGGAGTCGAGAAGAAGATACCGTTGGTGGAGGTATGTTTCCACTTCTCTCTGTTCCTTTCATGGTATTTTTCCATATTTTGATTTGCTTCTGCTTCTGCTTTTTTTTTCTCTTTTTTTTAGCAGAAGAGGAAGACATGGCGATCCCTGATGTTGTAACCGATGAGAGGACGCCTGACCCTGTGGAGACGCCAGAAGACAAACCAAGGGACTCTGAAATGAATGCAGAATCTCCAACTGGTATTACTTTTTCCGCTTTCTTTTCTTTTTTGTCTGTGACTTGATTTGCTAACACACATTTTTTTTTTGTATCAGCTGATTTATCACAGGATTCCGACGACTTTGAACCATCGATGGACGCCAGTGTTGACGATACTTCCGAAGAGTTCATGGAGAAGGAAAGCATTCCGCCAATCGTCGAAGAAGGTACTTTCATAGTAATAACCCTGATAGTGATTTTTTAACAGGATCGTATTCATACCTTTTTGTGTTTGGCAGATTTTGAAGTGACAGAAGAGAGTCCATCGCTTCCTTCAGAGCCAGAGCCAGGGATGCCAGAAGTTGACCCAGTAATTGGGACTCCTCCAGCCAATTCTGACGCGGCAGAGGCAAGACCTCATGTTGAGATTCCTTCTCCAGCGGCCCCGATTGGAAAGTGTTCTGTTGTTACTCTTCCGATGGGACATGACTTGGGCAGCCAATCCACAGAGAAGGGTGAGTCTTCATCTGGCCCATCTCTTCAATATGCGAAGAAGGTGGTGATGCGGGTTTTGAGCTCTTGGATTGAGACCCTCCTTTCTGGACACTTGGATGTTGCACGTAGCAAGATTCCGCATGTGAAGGAGATTCTCAAAGATGCTGAGGATGATATTGGTCTAGATGTTACGGACGCCCGGGCGATCGTTGATAGGATCATTGCATTAGGCGACAGGTGGTTTGAGACCATCAGCTATCCTGATGACCAGTTCTTCCAAGAGATGTTCATGAACCCTGCTGAGAAGGCTCAATCGGAATTGAAAGAGACTGCACAGGGCAGGAAGCAGCTGGTTCGGGAGAGGAACCGAGCAGAGTTAGACATCATCAGGCTGCAGTATGACCTTAACATCCTTGATGGAGAGGTTGAGGAGGCAAGGAAGCATCTCGAACACTTAAAAGCCCAAGTCTCCAGTACGTGGACCGCTATAACAGAGGCTTGTGACAGGGAGAGTGCTTTGATTTGCCAAGTTGCAGAGGCCGATCAGATTCTCAATAGGAAGGCTAGAGAGAATGAACGATGGCAGATTGCTCGGAATAATCTTCCTGGTGTAGCAGAAGGGATAGAGCCTTCTCCAGCTACTCATGGCAGATTCTTGAAGAAGCGTGCCTTGGAGACTCTGACGGATGAAGCCAGGAGTTTGCTTGAAGAGCTGAAAGCTTGGCTGGAGAGCATTTTTGGCTGAGGCCTTGTTGTTTTTTTTTGGTACCACATGTATTTTTTGGTACTTTTTTTTTGTTTTCCCTACGCTCACTCAAATATTGTGATTAAAGTGATTGCTAAATGGGATGAGATCAAAAGTTTGTCATTTTGTGAGACATCTTTTGACAAATGATAGTTTTGGCATGGGAGCCAGTTTTTGTTTTTGGTGTAAGAACCAGATTTTGTTTTTGGCATGAAAGCCGGATTTTTTGAAAACCGAATTTTGTTTTGTTGGCATGGAAGCCGAATTTTGATTTTTGGCATGAAAGCCGGATTTTTGGAATGGAAGCCGGGTTTTTTGGCGTGAAAGCCAGGTTTTTGGTTTTCAAAAATGCAAGTATCGACTAAAAGTCGCCTCCCTGCTGAATGGTATTGCAAGTATCGATGGAATGTCGCCTCCTTGCTCATTCGGTTGCGAGTATCGATGGAATGTCGCCTCCCCGCGGATTTGGGTGCAAGTATCGACTAAGCGTCGCTTCCCTGCTTTTTTCTTCAAAAATTTTGTTTTGTGGGTATCGATGGAATGTCGCTTCCCCACGATTTTTGAATTTTGAGGTTTTTTCGAACCTTTGTTTTGTTTTTGTTTGTTTTGAAATTTGGGTTGTGGATATCAACTGGAACGTTGCGTCTCCACGATTTTGGGGTTTTGGAAGTATCGAATGGGGTTCGCATCCTTCCGATTTTGGGTTTTGCAAGTATCGACTGAACGTCGCTTCCCTGCGGTTTTTTGAAAAACCATTTTTTGTTTAAAGACACGAGGGTCGTAAATTTTGACTCAAAACCATTTTGGTGGTAAAAGCCGGGGTGGACTAGGGCTGAAATCCTTAGGTCCTGATTTTGTTTCAAACCATGAATTTTGGGTTCAAGGATCGAAAATTTTGGTCAAGTTTGGGAAGAGGCTCCTAAACTTGGATTTTTGGATTTGCTTTTTTTTTTTTTGAACACTGAAACGATGAAAGAAACATTGTTTTGAGGGGTTTTTTTTTAGAAATTTCAACAAGAGGATGAAAATTCCAAAAGGAGTGGGTTTGACGAGCAGATACCTAGGAATAGGCTTTGGCCGTGCAGGAGTCGCTCTGACCCGATGGGGAAAGCCTTCAAGGGTTGTACCGCTTCAAGAACTTTCCATTGATGGGCAGCATACATCTGTCACCCTCCATGTTTAGAGGTTGCAATGGAAATTGGCTCCTTCTTTGATGACTTCTGACTGTTGAGGTCTTTGATCACCGTTTCAGCCTCCATAGAAGCTTCTAGGAGTTCTCCCAGGTTTTTTGATTTGTTGCCGATGATCATGGAACGGATTCTTGTTCTCATGTTGTTACGGCAGATGTCGACTAGCGACGCTTGTGGCAATACATCTGAGCATTTGTACGCCATGGCTTTCCATTTGTGAATGAAGTCGTATGTAGACTCATTCTCCCCCTGTTTCAGGCTGCAGAGCTGAGCCATAGTAACAGGATGATCCTCACCTTTGAAGTGAGTCAAGAAGCGTGTCTCCAGCATGGCCCAATTCTGAATGGAGTTCTCTAGAAGAGTGGAGTACCAATCAAAGGCCGTACCTTTTAGGGTGCTTGCAAAGAGGCGAATCTTGAGTGCATCTTGATCCGCAATAGCTCCTGTCAGGATCTTGAAGTGGATGACATGCTGTCTGGCTGAACCTTTCCCCATATACGTTTGGAGAGTAGGTTGCTTGAATTTTATAGGGAACGGGACCGAGTCCATCCACAAGGGATATGGTGGCTTGATCCTATGCTCCTTTAGCGTATCCTCTTCTTTTGCTTTGGCGAGGATATTGTCAACGTCCTTTTTGGTAAGGGCGCGTGACTCACTATTTTCCGCATTTTCCTCGTTGCCTTGGTGGCTCGGAGGAACTTCATTATTTGGCGGATGTTGGATAGTGAGAAGGAGGTTTTCCATTAGGGCCTCTATTCTCTGCTGTCCTTGTTCCAGCTGCTGGATGCGTGCAGCTACGTCATCATGTGACGGAGGTTGCTCAGCATTTGTGACCAAGACGTTCACTCTTCGAGAGTCGAAAGAGGATACAGTCTTGGTGACTGAGCTAGAGCTCATTCTTTTAGATGAAGAGCTCGAAGAGTGATCACTCCGATGTCCTTGGCTTGAAGGAGCGGGAGAGTTTTCTTTATGTCTTCGTGTCCGGGAGACGCTGCGGGTCACCGGACGCCTGACATGGATTTTTGTTGCTGACTTCTGGCGTCTTCTGGTTTTGCCAACCATATGGACAGCAACAATTTGGTTGGGTTTTTCTTTTTCAACCCGTTTTTGGGAAACTTGGAGCGTAGGAGGTTGAGTCCTCCGTTTCTCTAGTCTCTTTTGTCGGTATGACGCGCGGCGGCGTGCTCGACGAGCGAGTTGAGCTTCGGTCAGCTCTGGCTCGGCCTTGACGATTGTGAGAACCCGACCCCTAATCTCTTGGATTAGTGTTGTTTTATTGTGGATTAGTTTCTTTTAGTGGGATTAGTAGTTGTTGGGTTGATTTTGTGAGCTATAATGGTTTTTCTTCTAGTTTTGGGCTTTTGAGTGCTTTGGTAGCTTGTGGGGCCCTTTGGGGGTTCCCTTTTCGGCTTTGCATTTTCTTGTGAGATTTTCCCGATTGGTTTCGTATCGTGTTTTTGGCCCATTGCATTCATCTTGAGGAATCCTACAACTTTCATGTTGATCCCATATCCATTTGAGAACCCGAAAACCGATTTCTTGGCCTTGAGGGCAAAACAGTCTTTTCACACCAAATCTGTACCCAAAACTCGATATTCTCGAAATCCGTGAAACATACACTTTTTGGAAACTAGATATTTCGACGATCATTTCTTCCTTCTTCGTCGAATCCATCCGAGGTCCCAAATTAGATGATTTCAGCCACCCAAGTTCTTTAAGTTGTGGGACCCATTCTCACTTGTTTATAAAAGGAACCCATCTCCTTCATTGCTCATTCTTCACCATTGTTCCAGCACAACCATGGAGTCTAGGGTTTTCCTTGCTCCCTCTTCTTCTTCTTGCTTCCCATCACTCAATCCACTTCCAAGCTTGCACCAAGAAGAGATTGGAGGCCACCATCTTCTTCATCTCCTTGAGAACTTTCTTTCCATAGCTTTTGTGGAGCTCACCAACCATCACAAGACTTTCCTTGAGCTTACCTTGTCCATTAGAGGGCCTTCCAAGTAAGTGTTCTTCTTCATCTTCTAGATATGTGTTCTTCTAGCCTTAGAGAACCTCCACCTTGATTATTGAGAAGTTTCCTTGTCATTTCATGGTTTAACCCATTTTAGGGCTTTTTTGGGGGTTTTTGTAGAGATTGTTGATCTTGAGCTTGAGAAGGGATTAGGAGCTTGGATTTGCTTGATTAGAGTCAAAGGCAAGTGGATGAATGGATGGTTTTAATGTTATCAAAGTTTTATGAGAAATCCTAAATTTTGTTACTTATTCTTGATAATTTGATATATGTTTTCACATATGTTTCTTGCCACATTCTAGTGATTTTGAAATGCATATTCATGGGTTTTTCTCTCTTGTTAAATCTCGTAGAAAGGTATGCATTTTATTTGGTCAAAGTTTGCTCATATGGTTTTATAGAAATGTGGTTGATTCTATTGTTTCTCCCTACATGTTTATTTATTACTTTGACTTGAAATGAATGCTCATGAAGAGCCTTGATAGTACATTTATTGTCATAGATATATGATGGTTCATAGCCTTAATTCCTCTTGTTTTGTCCCAATTATATCTTATGTGAAATGGTTTCATTCTTGCTTTCCTTGGATTGAATGTGATGTTGATGGAGGGGAATGTGATGGAGGTTGTGAAACATTTGATGGTATTTGAATCAAGTTTTAGACTCCTCAATTGATGTATAAAGATGGTTGAAAGAGGGTTGTAAAAAAGGAAGAGAAAGAGGGGAAATGAACTGCCCAGAATTCAGTTTCTGGACAGTTCGCTCGAGCGACCATGACAGTTCGCTCGAGCGACCTGTCCAGAAAGGGATACGGGCGTTCCAGTAGCTAGTTCGCTCGACCACATTTAAATAACCGCTCGAACGATGAGTTCGCTCGAGCGAACTCCCAGATTCGCTCGAGCGATGCGGTCTGCCTGGCCTGATGCGCGGGTACAGAAATTTCGGTCCGATCGATCGGAGGACTCAGTTTGAGTCCAGTGGGTTTTGAGGTTTATTTTCTTCGTGGACCTTGGTTAACCTCCTCGAACCCACTCGACCATATGTGGGAGCGTCTTGAGCCGATGCTCTTCACGGTTGGTTCGGTAGCATCGAAGTTCAATACATTTCAATCTTGAACGGGATGGAACGACGCGATATCTTCGTTATATCTATACACAAGTCTTTCCCTTGGTTATCGCGAATTCTATTCCTTTCGGTGACTGAATAGGTTGCTCGATGTTTCCGAATTAATGTCATACCTAGGATGGACCGTTGATAATCTTGATTTTGCTATTGTAACATCTAGGACTACCCACAAGCTCATGTTAAATTTTGGAAATAGTAAAAGTGCATAAGGAGCCCGGAATGTCTTCTAACTCAAGGAGTACCAAGTAATTGTCATAATCGACATACGGGACCCCTATTCACTTAAATAGATCTTGAAATTAATACTTTTCCCGAAATTGTCATAGTTCATTGTTTCACCTCTTGTCCCGAGATTTGCATTACATGACTTGTTTTCCCGAAAGCATTGAAGTTACATTAGTAACAGTTACTTGTCCCGAAATGTATTGCTCGATATGATATGACAGTGTGCCCTTGAGCACCCCCGTTTACCCGTTTATTTACGTGCCCTTGAGCACCCCCGTTTACCCGTTTATTTACTGTACTTGATTACTTGCATATGTCTCGATTGGTTTTAACCTATGAGTCGGCATCACTAAGCTTGGATACCTTGTCAGTCTGATCCACTGACTTGGAGATCCCTCTCCCGTCCCGCCAGCTGCAGTTTGGATCCCGATACCCGGTTATTGCCGTGGTCCCGTCCCGATACCCGGTTCGCTACCGTGGTCCCGTTCCCGTATATTTATTATTGTATATGATTTACGTTGAGTCTCCTCACCTTGTGTGACTGAGACCAACGTCCCGCTCTTGTCACTTCGGTGATAGAGGACTTAGCTTCTTGTGATTGCCATCTTGCCAGTTCCCGATTCCTTGGACACCCGACATGGTTTATATTGCTTACTTGTTTTCAGTTAAATGATTCATTGCTTTTATGAAAGTTGTTATTTAGATAAGTGTTAATGCTCTCTATTGTAAATCCCGTCACTATTATATTGTTTTATGTCCTTTGCACACGTACATGTTTTACATGAATGCCGGTTGGGTGGATACCCGTGCTTTTACACATGTTTCTAACGATCGATGGTTTTTGCTAGAGTTATATGATTACACATGTTTTAAAATGAATACCCGAGTTATTAAATGTCCATGCTTTGGAATGCGTTTTAAACGACACTCGTTTTGTTAGACCCCGATGTTTATACATGTTTTAAGTGAATACCCGAATTGTTAAATATCCGTGCCTTGTTTTAAATGACATTTGGCTGGTGAGATTCCTATGTTTATACCGTCTTAAATGATTACCCGATTTGTCAAATATCCATGGTTTGAAATATGTTTTAGATGACACTTGTTTTGCCAGATTCCTATGTTTATACCTATTTTACATGATACTCGATTGGTTTAAATATCCATACCTTGGAATAGGTTTAAACGAACATTAGTCTTGTCAGATTTCTTGGGTTACACTTGTTTTAAATGAACACCCGGTTTGTTAAATATCCGTATTTTCACATATGTTTCAAATGGACCTTGGTTTTGCTAGACTGTTATGGATACCTGATTCGTTGTATACTTGTGTTTTACTTGAGTTTCAAATGAACGTTTGTTTTGTCAAACCACTATATTTATACATGTTTTAGACGAACACCCCATTGTCAAATATCTATGATTATAGATGATGTAACCGAACACATGATTTATTAGATATTCATGTTTTACCCGTGCTTGAAATGAATACAGGTTTTTCCCCGAGATTCCCGACTTTGCACCCGTTTAATTATATGCAGTACTTGATCGATTAGCATGATTTATTATATGTTTTATTCTTTAGTATAATTGTGATCTTTTCATCCACCTGCCAGACCGTCGTGTCTGACCCACTACTTTTGGTACTCAGGTTCAGATTTATTCGCCCCGAGTTGAGTGTTTTGTTGGCTTTGGAGCCATGCCTTGCAGGTTGTTTTGTCGGCTATGTCATGTAGACATTGAGTCTGACATCGGAGCTACGTCACACCTGGGTAGTAGTTTATAGCTTATTGTTGTATGGCTTTTGTTAGCCCTTTTCCTTGGGATTCTTAATTAATGTACATTGATAATTGTAACTTGAATATATTTGGGAATGTAATATCCTGTTACTGTCAGCTCTGTAAATTATTGTGATGGTTACTCCAGTCTGATATGATTCTTGATATAATAGCTATGGGCTAAAGGTTGAGTGCGACGCGGAATCCGATGGCCACGGACTTCGGGTCGCAACGCCACAAATGCTTCCGCAAAATATTCAGAATGTGTTGTCTTCACACACGCGGATCTTGGGAGAAGTAAAATACATTTATGCTTAATCCCCATCTCCCGCCCCCGAGGTTTCGGTTCGGGGGCGTGACAACGATGAAGGATGTACTCCCTCGGGCGCAGCAGCCGAGCTTGTCTTCTTTGTAGTTAGGCAAGGACAGGATGCGGACCCGGTGCTTCGCCTATTGCAGCGAGGCTTTGAATTGTGCAAGCTCGGCCCCTGTAGAGATGAAGGGTCGAATTGCAGTTTTGCAGGCCTTAGCAGACGCTTGGGGAGGCCTGGTGATGTAGGATTTGATTTTTGGCTTGTAGGAACAAGCTGGTTGATGCTGAATTGACCTGGGAGTCAGGTCAGAGATGGGTTTCTCCTCTTTCATGTAGAAGAGAGGGTAGAACTGGTTTTCTTTGAGCGGGGCCAGGTATGCTGGCTTGGAAGATGCTCGGGACCTCCTTTGTTTCGGTGAAGGCCCTGGGGACCAAGTCTTGGGACGGACCTGGCTGTTTGCGGGCTGAGGCTTCGCGGGGGTCGCCTTTGGTGTCATGGCGGTGACACATTGGGAGGCGATTTTCTGCTTCTTAGCGGGAGCAGCCTGTTCTTCAGGAAGTGGGAATGGTCCCAACGTCCCAAAGAAAATAGTCCGGGGAGTCGAGGTCGACCCGGAGTTTGGTGAATTGTTGGTGGTGTTGACGCTGTGGCAACTAGCAGTGCGCTTATGAGTGCGCACATTCTACTTCTGTTGAAGCATCTGCTGGTGCTTTTTCTCGTCGAAGGTGATGGTCAAGGAAGCTGCCATTGTTAGTAAACTTCTGAAACAGGACCAGATCCATTAGTAATCACAAGAATATAATGATTATAAATGGAAAAAAAAGGCAATCTATGGGTTTGCCTTTTCAGATCGCTCAAGGGATATGACCCAGGCGACGTGAGGAAGGCAAAATCCATAGAGGGCACAATTGTTCTGATTGCAAGTATGGTGAGCCCCAAAATGAGCGTCCCAGTGACTGCTAGAAGCAATTGTAAACCTAAATTCGACTTATCGCGAAGCAGGGCTTGCTCGAGATAAGAAGAATATAAGGTTGGAGTTTTACAAATGAGCCGGTCGCGAATACAGTAGACCTTGAAAGGGCGTACTAGCACCGCTAGACACAAATGCTGGAGATCGCATCCATGAGATGGGATCCTCTTGTTTTTGAAATGTCAAAATGGATTCATCAAGGAGAGCATGTGGTATCCCGATCCAAAGACGGGCTCAACGATTTCCGCGAGCACCAGTACCCCGGAAGGAACCACAATTTCTCGGATCCGAATCCAAAATGACGAGAGTTTTTTTTGAAAGGCCAAGATCAGGTCCATCAAAGAGAGCAAATGATGTTCCAATCTGAACACGGGCTCAGCGGATAAAAACTCTGAACTTGATGGAACGCGCTCCAATGACCCCGGGCGCTACCGGGCGTCGGCGTACGTGGGAGTCCGTTTGGTCCGACCCTTTCGCCCCCGGAGGGCGGAGCGTGCATCAACGCTTTTGGGTGTTTGGGTGGGTGTGCCAGATTTTCTATTTTACTTGGAATTGCAAATGATGATCCGGAGATCAATCTTTGCAAGTAAAAAAGGAAATCAACTTCTTTTCAAGTTTCCATTGCATATATATTTAAGAAAAGAGACAGTTTTTTATTTTGCCGTAAAAGGCGATTTTTTGGCATTTATAGCCGATATTTGGCGTTTATAGCCGATTTGTGGCGTTTATAGCCGATTTACAATTCTCATCAATAATGAAAGACAAGAGTTGTGGTTTTTTGTCTCTTTAAAAAAAATACAAAATACAATGAAAAGCGAGAAAGGAAGAATCTAACTTTTCAGGAGATTGTGGGAGGGACCCGTTTAGATTGACGGTCGCGAGTCATGTATGGACTCCGCCATCATCCATGCAAATGAGAACGTCGGATGCTTTGGATTCGCTTGGCTTGGCTATATCCTCAGATTTTTAGAGAACAAAGACCGAGAGAAGGTCTTATGTTCAATAAAAAGCCGAGTAGAAGGGCTGAAGAGCCATGTCTAAGCCACTTTTGTTGAAGTAGAAGGTAAAGGACCTTGGGGGGAGTGCCCCCCAAGGGACTTTTGTCACCTTGTAGTGGAGGCTGCTGCGGAATTCCGACAGAGGTTTCTCTCTCTCTGAGCTTCTGGATCTCTAGAGCAGGAATTGCTGATGATTTCGATCCCCCCGGAATGCTTGGAGGGGACTCCTATTTATAGGCCTTTAGGTAGCCTTTAGGAGTGATTTATGAGCCTTTATGATAATAAAGCTCATTAAGGGAGGAGTTACAAGTTTAATTGTCTCTTGCTTTGTAACTCCTGCCCCTTGGATTTCATTGGCCGGAGGAGAGTCACGGGCATTTAATCGCCTTTAATCTCCATTATGTTAGGAGTTTCATGGCTTGAATGCCATGATTGTTTGGACTTGTAACTCCTGAACAGAGGCTTCTGATTGGGCCGTCCAAGATAATGGGTTAATGACTGCATTAACTTGCCATAAACGGGCCAATTGATAGCATTAAGTGGCCGCCTTAGTAGCTGATGAGTCGCGGGCCATGTTGCGTCTTTTGGAATCCCCTTTGCGATGATCATCGATGGATCCTTATGTAAATCAACATCCGATGATCATGTAGTTTCAGACATTGGTTGATACCAGCGGGCCGACAGCATCTGTCCAGTTGATTTCGCGATCGGGCGGGCAGAAAGTGCACTTTTTTGGTTGTTCGGCTGGCGATCAATGAAGTTTTTGAAGTTCTGGAAAGGAGTCCTGTGATCTTGATGAATATCAGTGAATTTGGAGCCTCAAAAGCCTGAATCTGGAAAAATCACAGGGACAGAATAACTCGTCTCGCAAAAACGGACGAAACGGGGGGTCCCGGGGCGAAATCGGCGCCCTGGACCATCCAGGGTCGCCGGGCCCATGGTTGAGGGGTCTGCTACCCTGGGGGGAAAATCCCTTCCCGGGGCCCGTTTTTTGCCGTTTCTCGTCGTTTGTCGCTTCCGTTTTTTTTGCTTATTTTCTCTGACATTTCTCCACATTATTTGGCTTGATTTCCCTCTGAAAAACTTGATGAGAATCCTTGCAAATTGGTTTGCAAAGTTTCTGATTTTCCGGGAAAAGTCGAACGCAGAACTGCTGATTTTCCGCCAGAAGCTGAAACAGGATCAAACGATGTCGGAATGACCTGAAATTTGAGGTGAAGCTTCTTGAGCATTAAATAAGACCAACCATGGGCTTTCGTTTGAGTTTTGAAGCCGTTTGGGGTCTTGCAAACGCTTGCCTTTGATTTCACCGCAAGGGAAATGTCGAGCTTTGACTTTCGGTCAAACGATGTCCGATTGATCTGAAATTCGACGTGTGACTTCCTTATCAGTAGATAAGACCAACCACAGGATTTTTTTTGAGTTTCGAAGCCATTTGGAGTCATGCAAATGCTTGCCTTTGATTTCACCGCGAGGGAAATGCCGAGCTTTGACTTTTGGTCAAACGATGTCCGATTGACCTGAAATTCGACGGGTGACTCCCTCATCAGTAGATAAGACCAACCATACACTTTCGTTTGAGTTTTGAAGCCATTTGGAGTCATGCAAATGCTTGCCTTTGATTTCACCGCGAGGGAAATGTCGAGCTTTGACTTTTGGTCAAACGATGTCCGATTGACCTGAAATTCGACGGGTGACTCCCTCATCAGTAGATAAGACCAACCATAGGCTTTCGTTTGAGTTTTGAAGCCATTTAGAGTCATGCAAACGCTTGCCTTTGATTTCACCGCGAGGGAAATGACGAGCTTTGACTTTTGGTCAAACGATGTCCGATTGACCTGAAATTCGAC
Organism: Cinnamomum chago; assembly: GCA_038049695.1. NCBI lineage: Eukaryota > Viridiplantae > Streptophyta > Magnoliopsida > Laurales > Lauraceae > Cinnamomum > Cinnamomum chago. The sequence continues at coordinate 38,605,650 of CP142456.1, forward strand.
GGGTGACTCCCTCATCAGTAGATAAGACCAACCATAGGCTTTCGTTTGAGTTTTGAAACCATTTGGAGTCATGCAAACACTTGCCTTTGATTTCACCGCAAGGGAGATGTCGAGCTTTAACTTCTGGTCAAACGATGTCCGATTGACCTGAAATTCGACGAGGAGCCTATTGGAGTCATTTAGAGATGATCCACAAGCTCCGAATTGGGTGCCATGGTCCCGGGGTGCTCTGCCGCTGGTAGGCTTGATTCAGCCGTTGGAGAGTTGATGATGGGTCAAACGTTGCTGGTTTGACTTGAGACTTGATGTGGAGCCCTTTGGACATATTTTGAGAACATCCATAGGCCCTGATCGAAGATTTGGTGTCTCCGATTCTGCCGCCGCCGGGAGCGCTTGTTTAGCTGTTGGAGAAGTGTAGCTAGGCCAAATGATGTCGGAATGGCCCGAAACTTCATGTGTACCTCTCTTTTGGTTGTTTTGAATGACCTTGCAGTTTTTGTTTGATTCTGACAAGATCTGATGCTTGAAGTGGCGCCTGCCTATTTTTGGTAGGATGCGGCTCCATGTAGCTTTTGGTGTAAAGAGGCAAAGTGACATTTTTGGTGTCAACAAGGATCACTGATGCTACTCTACGTCATCAGCACGCCACTCTCGTTCCTCCTCAACCGGTTGGAGATCCTCTGGGATCTCCTCACCTGATTGCTCCTCGTAATAGTACTCACCTGAGGAGTCTGCGCACCAAGGAATAGAGTCAACCACATGTTGAGCAATAGATAAGCAATATATAAGTAGTCATGACATGCATCAAAGATAAGAGTAATGACAAGTACAAGATCGTAGGAATACAAGGAACAATACTAGGCATATAGCATGAGTAAATAACCATCAGAATCATAAATAGAAATCTTACCAATACTAACAATCACCACTACCAATGTAATGTGATACAATGCACAAGAGGGAGACTCCGTGGATGTCCTAGCCACCTCACGGGGTACCAGTAACAATCATATCCGGACTACTGATACCAAAGTCCGACTCCAGAGGGATCCCAGCTCCCGGTCCTGGGAATAGTAGCACGGTCCCAGCCCGCTCCCAACTATTCAACGCCATGGACGTCGTCCAAAGCCGACTGCCCACCCCGATGTCCGAGTAACCGGCCCATCAATAAACCCCTAAACTGCAGCTGGCCATGATATGCAAATAATAATAATAATAATAATAATGTGGTGTTGACACGAGAATAGACCAAGACAAGCAAGTCTGGTAGCTCAATTTACAAGACATGTTCGTAGGGATTATCTCATTCAAATCAATACAAGACAAAACCAATCACATGATAATCCCTTCAGTCTAGCCAGTCATGTTCATCAATTACATAACACGGGGTCCTAAGGTACACTCTAAGTCAGGTCCAAGTCCTAATTCTACAAAGAATTATGTTTAATAATTAATTAGGTGTATTATGCCGAGAGTGAGTGTGCAAGGATCTATAACAACGAATACGATTAAATAAGTCAAGGAGGAATTACAATCCAAACCTAGGCAAGTGGTGTCATCCATGTATCATACATGTTCTAACGGAGTACGTGTGGAATTTGGATCAACGATGCTTCTAAGGAAATCCCTTGGTGTACAATCATGTCAAGCATCCATTAATTCAGTTCCATACGCATTCGGTTACCCCATGTTTAATACACGAATATCTAGACACCTAATCGAAGCACACCAAGCCACGTGCTACGATTTAATCCCCATTAATGGTCAAGTGATAGAAGGGTTATGGTTTCCAACATCTAAGGCCCAAACCTAAGTTACTAGACTCATTTCTAGTAAAATATAGACTGGGTCAATAATCTGAATATTTACATCACTTCTCGACCTCAGATCGTGATGAAACTAAAACCATTGGATTCTACATCTCAAGAGCTTTCCAACGGTATATTATATGTAAAATTCCGACGGACGGATAAAAAGTTATGGGCGTTTCAAAATATTATGTTTATATGCCCTCGGGTTCCCGGCGTCCGGACGCCCGGAACCAGTAAGTGCGCGCTGAGGTTCTGCCTTCTGGTGTTGGACGCCCGGGACCTGGCGTCTGGACGCCCGGAGGCAGAAACTCTCCGCAGACGTCCGTTTTTGCCCTGTTTGTTCAACTGGCCTGCACAAACACTGTACCCTGCACGAAATTGAGCCTCCTGCTCTCCTAAAAATCCATTCTCATCAATTTTACATCCATTCTAACAAATTAGAAACATAAAAAGGGGTACCAATTTACAATTAATCTAATTCATACCACAAATCTAACCTAATCCAAAATCACTATCATAACCAGGCTTGGTATTAGGGAAATCTAACAAGAAAATCAGTACAATCAATGAAGAAGCATACACCATGCTTAATTAGAAATTGCAAATCTACTTGCCTCAACCAAGAAGATGATTAGAAATTAGAAAAGCTTGAGGAGAAGCTCTCTTTCGTAAAACCCACAATTTAATCCGACCAAACGCAATCTAGAACGCAACGGAGAAGAAAAGAAAGAAAAAGATTAAGATGAAGCCTAAAACTAAACCAAAGAGAATCGATTGAAAAGATGAAAGTGAGTAAAACTTACCCAAACCAGGATCAAGAGAGGGAGAAGATCGAGAGGAAGAAGATAAGCGGTTCCGATCGAGGAGGTGATCTCTCCCGGGTAGAGTTCTGGGCTTGAGAAGAGAAGAGGAAGAAGAAAAGGCTGCTGTAACTCTTGTTCGTTGCAGAGATGAATAAAGATTAGGGCTAATCCCTGATTAAGAAGAGAGGGAAGGGAAAAAGACTACTTTGCCCTTAAGTGGGTCCGGTGAAAGAATGAACGATTTGAAGGGTTTCTGATCGTCGGATCGCGACGAGCGAGAAGACAAAAATGATGAGCGCGACGAGACCTTTCCAACGAACCTAAAATCACGGTGATAGGAATTTTCCGGAAAAACACTCAATTTTCCCTAATTTGCAAACTACCCCCTTCTAAGATCAAACGAACTCGAAATCGAACGAAACTTCGCAGACACTATCCTAACACTAAAAGAAACTCACTCAAAGACTAAACCCACTTAAATATCTAAAATACAAATAATTATAATAATAATAAAAATAAATGGGTCAACGGGCCTGCTATTGGGCCCAATTGACCTAGTAAGGTCACGGACCTTACATCTCTAACCTCTAAAAAAAACATTTGGTCCCCCAAATGCCTAAACATACCTCATCGGGAAAGAGATAAGGATACGCCTTCTGCATCTGGTCTTTGAGCTCCCACGTAGCTTCCTCCGGAGTGTGATGCTCCCATTGTACCTTGACCCACTGGATGGTCTTGGTACGGAACACTACATCCTTGGCGTCGATGATCTGCGTCGGACGCTCCACATAGGTTGCATCTGCTTGTAACTGAAGTGGCTCGTACTGCAACACATGAGTAGGATCTGGAATATACTTCCGAAGCATTGAGACATGAAAAACGTCATGCACACCGGCTAGCTCAGGCGGTAGCACCAAACGATAGGCCACATCTCCAATCCTGCTCTTAATCTCAAATGGTCCCACAAACCTCTTCGCAAGCTTCCCTTTCTGTCCAAGTCTGACAACTCCTCTCATCGGTGACACCTTCAGAAACACCTTATCCCCCACCTGGAATTCTAAAGGTCTCCGCCTCTTATCTGCATAGCTCTTCTGACGATCACGTGACTCCTTCATTCTCATCTGAACAATCCGAACTTTCTCACTAGAGTCAGCAATCTCTGAGAGTCCATGGAAACTCCGAACTCCTACTTCCTCCCAACATGCTGGGGTCCTGCATCTCCGCCCATACAATGCCTCAAATGGCGCCATGCCAATGCTTGAATGATAGCTGTTATTGTAGGCAAACTCACATAGAGGCAAGCTTTCATCCCAACTCTCCTTGAAATCCAAAACACATGCTCGGAGAAGATCTTCCAATGTCTGAATGGTCCGCTCAGACTGTCCATCTGTCTGAGGGTGGTAAGCTGTACTGAATTTCAACTGAGTACCCATAGATGATTGGAAAGTAGACCAAAACTGAGAGACAAACTTAGGGTCTCGATCGGATACTATGGACTTAGGCACTCCATGTAGTTTGACTATATTGTCTCTATACAACGTAGTCATCTTGTTCATAAACTGACCAGTCTTGAATGGCAGGAAATGTGCTGACTTAGTCAATCTATCCACAATCACCCAAATAGCATCATTACCCCTCCTGGTGTTCGGCAACCCTGACACAAAATCCATAGTGATGTTCTCCCATTTCCACTGAGGAATATCCAACGGGTGAAGCAAACTAGGAGGCTTCTTGTGCTCTGCCTTAATCTGCTGACAAGTCATACACCTGGAAACGAACTCTGTAATCTCCTTTTTCATTTTCACCCACCAGTAGTGATTCTTCAAATTCTGATACATCTTGGTGCTCCCTGGGTGAATAGAGTATCTAGTGTGGTGCGCATCTGTCATCAACTCTGACTTGATGTCTTGAACATCTGGCACACACAACCTATCCTTACAATACAGAATCCCTTCAATCAATCGGAACTCTGGATTTTCATCAATGTTGTCAATGATTCTCTGCAACTGAGGATCATCCTTCTGAGCTTCCTTGATTCTGTTAACTATTTCTGGCTCCCAAACTCCCATAGTAGCAACCAATACTTTCTCATTAGCAGGTCATACCTCCACATCCATATCTCTGAACTGCTCCATCCATCTCCATTCTGGCATTACACATCCACTGAATGCTGCATTCCTACTAAGAGCATCCGCTACCACATTCACCTTACCAGGATGGTACTTAATCGGAAAATCATAATCCTTTATGTACTCCATCCATCTCCGCTGTCTATTATTCAGATCACCCTGTGTAAACAAGTATTGCAGACTCTTATGATCCGTATGCACTTCAAATCTTTCTCCATACAAATAATGCCTCCACAATTTCAATGCAAAAACCACTGCTGCTAACTCCAAGTCATGTGTGGCATACTTCTTCTCATGGTCCTTCAACTGCCTTGACCCATAGGCTATCACCTTGTCATTCTGCATGAGAACACAACCCAATCCAATCCCTGATGTATCTGTATAAACCACAAATCCTCCACTTCCTGAGGGTAAGGCAAGTATGGGTGTTGAAGTCAACCGAGTCTTCAACTCTTGGAAACTCTTCTCACATTCTTCTGTCCACACAAATGGAACATCCTTCCTTGTCAACTTAGTGAGTGGAGATGCTATGGTAGAAAACCCTTTCACAAACCTCCTGTAGTAGCCTGCAAGTCCAAGAAAATTAGGAATCTCTGCTACATTTCGTGGGCTACCCCAATTAACAACTGCTGCTACCTTCTTAGGGTCCACCGTCAATCCATCCTTTGAAATAATATGGCCCAAAAATGCAACTTTCTCCAACCAAAATTCACATTTACTCAACTTAGCATACGACTGGTTATCCCTCAAAAGCTGCAATGATGTTCTCAACTGATGCTCATGCTCCTCCTTAGACTTCGAGTATACCAACACATCATCTATAAAGACAACCACAAACTGATCCAGAAAAGGAGCAAACACCTTATTCATCAATGCCATAAAAACTGCGGGTGCATTAGTCAACCCGAAAGGCATCACGAGAAACTCAAAGTGACCATATCTCGTCCGGAATGCAGTCTTAGGAACATCCTCCTTCCTGACTCGCAACTGATGGTAACCGGAACGCAGGTCTATCTTCGAAAAGAATTGAGCTCCTTGCAGCTGATCAAACAACTCATCAATCCTAGGTAACGGATACTTGTTCTTGACAGTCACCTGATTCAGCTGTCGGTAGTCTATACACATTCTCATTGTCCCGTCCTTTTTCTTCACAAATATCACCGGAGCTCCCCACGGTGAAACACTAGGTCTGATGAAACCCTTATCCAACAGATCTTCTATATGAGTCTTCAACTCCTTCAATTCAGCTGGAGCCATCCTATACGGGGCCTTAGATATAGGTGATGTACCCGGCTGCAATTCTATCGTGAAATCCAACTCACGAACAGGTGGCAAACCAGGAATCTCATCCGGAAATAAATCCGGGAATTCTCGCACCACAGGAATCTCATCCACAGTCTTAGACTCCTTGTCCTCCGCGATAAACACGATAAAGCCTTCACAACCGCTCCTTATCAATCGTCCTGCCTTCAATGCAGAAATTAACCGAGTGGAGGTGGGCTTTTCAGCTCCAACAAACTCAACACTACGGTCTGCACCTTGCAACCTCACAGTCTTGTTAAAACAATCTAACACTGCTCGGTTTGCTGCTAACCAATTCATACCAAGAATCACATCAAACTCCGACATCGGTAAGATGATCAAACTGGCAGTCAGCTGAACTTCTCCAATCTGAACACTACATCTAGGGTAGATGACATTACAAGGAACCGATCTACCCACAGGGGTGGCTACTATCAAATCATATGGTAGTGTCTCCTTATCCTCCCCCAAGTGAAGTACAAAAGCTGGTGCAACAAATGAGTGTGTGGATCCAGGATCAAATAGAACTTTAGCATCAAATCCACAAACTGAAAGTGTACCTTCTATGACATTGCCTGCAGCCTCTGCTTCCTCATGCGTCAGTGCATAAGCTCTCTCTGCCAGCTGGGGACGTTGCTGCTGATACTGCTGCTGTGGCCTAGGACCACGAGCCTGGAATCTGGGTGGTGCTGGAGGTCTCTGCTGGAATCGCTGTTGTGGTACTGGAGGACGCTGTTGCGGTACTGGGGGACGCTGCTGCAGTGGCTGAAGTGGTCTGACAATCAACTGCTGCTGCTGGGGTCTAGCTTGTGCAAGTGGCACCTGTCTCAACGGCTGCGCAGGATGTGGAGGCCTAAGCGCCGGAGCTGGAAATGCTGGTGGTGCCACTCCTGCCTTCCTCGGACAAGTGCGAACTTTATGCCCTGGGTCTCCACAATGAAAACATGCACCAGTCTGCTTCCTGCAATCGTGAACATGATGACTTCCTCCACAAAAAGTGCAAGTGATCCGTTGTGGCAACTGTCGAAGCACTGGTTCATACCGTAGCCTCTTAGGTGCTGGCTGCTGGTAATACTGGGACGAAGAACCCTGTGCCTTGGGTTGAGGTATCAATGCCAAGATCCTCTGTTGCTCTAGCGCAATCACTTCCTTCAAGGACTCCTCCGCCCAATAAGCTTCCTTGACCACTTCATCATAATCAGTCAACTTGCTGCGCTGAACTTGCATCTTAATATCTGCCCGCAATCCCTTGATAAACCTCCGAACTCTCTCCGATTCGGGCTGAATCAGATTCCCTGTAAATCTGGATAGGTGGGTAAAAGAGATCTCATAGTCTTGTACTGAGAGATCACCCTGAACCAATCTCTCAAACTCCTCCATTTTCTGATCCCTATAGTGCTCAGGGATAAACTTCTTTTGGAACTGTTCAGTGAAGGTCTTCCAAGCTACTTCTTCCTCGACTGTCTCATAAGGATGCTTAACTGTTTTCCACCATCTCTCGGCTGCACCACGGAACATGTGGGCTGCTAACTGCACCTGTTGGACACCCGTGCACTTGAATACTTCATAAATTTTCTCCATCTGAACAACCCACTCATCTGCCATAGCGGGGTCCTCAATGCCATGGAACTCTGGTGGGAACCTCTTCCTGAATTTCTCAACCAGCTCGTTGAGATCATATTCCTTGGGCTGTGGCTGGCCCACCTTCTGCACTACTTCAAGCATTTGAGCTTGGAATACAGCCTGACTCTCATTCTGTCGAGTACTCTGTTCAGCCAAATCCTTTTGAGATTGAATGAATGCTGCCATGAATTGGTGGAATTGATTCTCAGGACCATTCTGAGAAGAACTACCCTCTGGCGGTGGCCCGTTATTGGTTCGGGTGGTTCTACCGGCCATTGTCCTGTAAAACATTCAAGGTTAGTTCCAATATGCCTCAATCTAACAATACAATACTAAGAAATAACTACCAAGCCAACCTACGAACTAACGGAATCCTCACACGCGTCCTATGGTTTCTATAATTTTTACCCTGAGAAACCATCCATTTCTCTGATACCATTCTGTCACGTCCCCCGAACCAGATTAGAGAATAAACCGGATTCGGGGAGTGAAATTTAGGACTAATTAAAAAATTTGTCCTTTAGGCCCAAGGATCGTAAGTCCGCTGTGAGGATATTGCATTTCAAACCTCAAGTGAACTGCGGAATTCATACAATTTGAGGCACATTAAATTTCAAAGCAATGAATAATAAATCTCATTAATAATTAAAGTTGCACCAAGAAATAATAAAACTAACCAAGGAATTAAAGTATTAACAAAGGCCATCCCAATAACCAAGGCCTTTTAAAAGAACATAATGTCAATAATGAAAGGTCCAACGATAGAATAATAAATGAAGAAATAAAAGAATCTAATGAAGTCCCCATGAGTCTCTCCCGTGCCAGGATCAATGACGCTACTCTACGTCATCGGCACGCCACTCTCGTTCCTCCTCAACCGGTTGGAGATCCTCTGGGATCTCCTCACCTGATTGCTCCTCGTAATAGTACTCACCTGAGGAGTCTGCACACCAAGGAATAGAGTCAACCACATGTTGAGCAATAGATAAGCAATATATAAGTAATCATGACATGCATCAAAGATAAGAGTAATGACAAGTACAAGATCGTAGGAATACAAGGAACAATACTAGGCATATAGCATGAGTAAATAACCATCAGAATCATAAATAGAAATCTTACCAATACTAACAATCACCACTACCAATGTAATGTGATGCAATGCACAAGAGGGACACTCCGTGGATGTCCTAGCCACCTCACGGGGTACCAGTAACAATCCTATCTGGACTACTGATACCAAAGTCCGGCTCCAGGGGGATCCCAGCTCCCAGTCCTGGGAATAGTAGCACGGTCCCAGCCCGCTCCTAACTATTCAACGCCATGGACGTCGTCCAAAGCCGACTGCCCACCCCGATGTCCGAGTAACCGGCCCATCAATAAACCCCCAAACTGCAGCTGGCCATGATATGCAAATAATAATAATAATAATAATAATGTGGTGTTGACACGAGAATAGACCAAGACAAGCAAGTCTGGTAGCTCAATTTACAAGACATGTTCGTAGGGATTATCTCATTCAAATCAATACAAGACAAAACCAATCACATGATAATCCCTTCAGTCTAGCCAGTCATGTTCATCAATTACATAACACGGGGTCCTAAGGTACACTCTAAGTCAGGTCCAAGTCCTAATTCTACAAAGAATTATGTTTAATAATTAATTAGGTGTATTATGCCGAGAGTGAGTGTGCAAGGATCTATAACAACGGATACGATTAAATAAGTCAAGGAGGAATTACAATCCAAACCTAGGCAAGTGGTGTCATCCATGTATCATACATGTTCTAACGGAGTACGTGTGGAATTTGGATCAACGATGCTTCTAAGGAAATCCCTTGGTGTACAATCATGTCAAGCATCCATTAATTCAGTTCCATACGCATTCGGTTACCCCATGTTTAATACACGAATATCTAGACACCTAATCGACGCACACCAAGCCACGTGCTACGATTTAATCCCCATTAATGGTCAAGTGATAGAAGGGTTATGGTTTCCAACATCTAAGGCCCAAACCTAAGTTACTAGACTCATTTCTAGTAAAATATAGACTGGGTCAATAATCTGAGTATTTACATCACTTCTCGACCTCCGATCGTGATGAAACTAGAACCATTGGATTCTACATCTCAAGAGCTTTCCAACGGTATATTATATGTAAAATTCCGACGGACGGATAAAAAGTTATGGGCGTTTCAAAATATTATGTTTATATGCCCTCGGGTTCCCGGCGTCCGAACGCCCGGAACCTGGCGTCTGGACGCCCGGAACCAGTAAGTGCGCGCTGAGGTTCTGCCTTCTGGCGTCCGGACGCCCGGGACCTGGCGTCTGGACGCCCGGAGGCAGAAACTCTCCGCAGACGTCCGTTTTTGCCCTGTTTGTTCAACTGGCCTGCACAAACACTGTACCCTGCACGAAATTGAGCCTCCTGCTCTCCCAAAAATCCATTCTCATCAATTTTACATCCATTCTAACAAATTAGAAACATAAAAAGGGGTACCAATTTACAATTAATCTAATTCATACCACAAATCTAACCTAATCCAAAATCACTATCATAACCAGGCTTGGTATTAGGGAAATCTAACAAGAAAATCAGTACAATCAATGAAGAAGCATACACCATGCTTAATTAGAAATTGCAAATCTACTTGCCTCAACCAAGAAGATGATTAGAAATTAGAAAAGCTTGAGGAGAAGCTCTCTTTCGTAAAACCCACAATCTAATCCGACCAAACGCAATCTAGAACGCAACGGAGAAGAAAAGAAAGAAAAAGATTAAGATGAAGCCTAAATCTAAACCAAAGAGAATCGATTGAAAAGATGAAAGTGAGTAAAACTTCCCGAAACCAGGATCAAGAGAGGGAGAAGATCGAGAGGAAGAAGATAAGCGGTTCCGATCGCGGAGGTGATCTCTCCCGGGTAGAGTTCTGGGCTTGAGAAGAGAAGAGGAAGAAGAAAAGGCTGCTGTAACTCTTGTTCGTTGCAGAGATGAATAAAGATTAGGGCTAATCCCTGATTAAGAAGAGAGGGAAGGGAAAAAGACTACTTTGCCCTTAAGTGGGTCCGGTGAAAGAATGAACCATTTGAAGGGTTTCTGATCGTCGGATCGCGACGAGCGAGAAGACAAAAATGATGAGCACGACGAGACCTTTCCAACGAACCCAAAATCACGGTGATAGGAATTTTCCGGAAAAACACTCAATTTTCCCTAATTTGCAAACTACCCCCTTCTAAGATCAAACGAACTCGAAATCGAACGAAACTTCGCAGACACTATCCTAACACTAAAAGAAACTCACTCAAAGACTAAACCCACTTAAATATCTAAAATACAAATAATTATAATAATAATAAAAATAAATGGGTCAACGGGCCTGCTATTGGGCCCAATTGACCCAGTAAGGTCGCGGACCTTACAGGGTGCCCTTTAAATCTATGCCCAAGATCCCGTATGAGTTATGGACTGAAGCCAAACCGAAAATGGAACATATAAAACTTTGGGGATACCCCGTACATGTCCTGTTACAGCCACAAGAAAGACACAAATTGCAGGAAAAAATGAGAAAGAATTGCTCGTTTGCTTGCTACTAAAGTCATTCAAAAGGATATCATGTGTATGATCACGATAATAAAATAATTATGGAATGTTGAGATGTGTATTTCCTTGAGAATCCAACGTCAATCCTAGAGATAGACCACAAATGGTGGATTTCTATGAGATCTCGAAGGATAAGGATGTTCAAGCGAGTGGGGGTCCAACATGGTTGATGATGGAAATGTAACTCCTGGCTAGGACCCACTTGATGAGGAATAACCGGAACTAAGTAGACCCGTTCGGATAGGGAAACATCCGTCATATCTGGATGATTATTGCAGTTTAGTGGAAACCGTGGAGGATTTGGATCCGACATCTTACTCTCAAGCAATGAATGGACATGATGCTGAAAATTGGATGAATGCTATGAGAGAGGAAATTGAATCAATTCATAAGAACCAGGTGTGGCAATTAGTCGATCTACCCAAAGGTTGAAATGCCATTGGTTGTAAATGGGTTCTTAAGAAGAAATTCAATTCGGATGGTTCCTTGGATAAATACAAAGCACGGTTGCTGGCCAAGGGTTTCACATAAGTGGAAGGAATTGATTACGATGAAATTTTCTCCCCGGTCGTAAAACTCCACTCCATTACGACCCTTATGTCGGTTGTGGCTTATCATGACTTGGAATTGCATTAAATGGATGTAAAAACTGCTTTCCTGAATGATGAATTGGATGAAGAGATTTACATGAAACAACCTGAAGGTTTTTTGGTGCAAGGTCATGAGGACAAGGTGTACAAATTATAAAACGCACTCTATGGACTTAAACAGTCATCGAGGCAGTGGTACAAGAAATTTCACCAGGCCATAAGTGAAATTGGTTTTGTCCCCAATATTGTTGATATATGTTTCTATGTTAAACGTAGTGGGAGTGATTATTTATATTTGTCATTATATGTGGATGACATCCTGATTGCTGGTGACGATTTGGATGCTGTCAATGGAATCAAACAATGGTTGAAGTCAAGATTCAAAATGAAGGACATGGGAGAGGCTAAATATGTACTGGGCATAAAGATCACCTGTGACCAGTAGAATCAGTTATTGACTTTGTCACAGGAATCCTATTTGGAAACTGTGTTAAAATGGTTTGATATGATGATGTACAAGCCAGTTGATACTCCCATAAGCAAAAGTGAAAAATTATCCAGCAAACAGGGGCCCACGACTGAGGAAGATAAGGCAATAATGCGGGGTAAGCCTTATGCTCAGGTTGTGGGAAGCATCATGTATGTGATGCTGTGTATGAGACCGGATGTTACATTTGTCGTATGTCTCTCATTAGTAGATTCCTAAGTAACGCTGGATTACCTCATTGGTATGCGGTTAAGAGGATTCTATGGTACATCAAAGGCACCTTGAAGTTGCAACTATGTTATCAAGGTGACGACCTGAAATTGCATGGCCATTTCGATGCAGATTGGGCCGGTGAGTTAGACAAAAGAAAGTCAACCACAGGCTTGTCGGATGTGAATTTTGATCCCCCCGGGGAGGAAAATCGCCATTAATCTATATGTGCTATTTAAATTTTACATAAAAAATGAGGATTCCGACTACCCTCAAAATCGACGAATCACGATCGCCAGCTACAGTAACGGCAGTAACATTGTTCTTCGACGAAAGCTGAAGAAGAATGGGAGAAAATAAATGGATGGATTCTTCCTCTCGTCTAATGTGCTGCCGGCAACACACGACGGTTTTCTTATCACATTAATTTGGGTCTCTTTGGGTCTCTTTAATATAGGCTCAATTCAGGGTTATGAGTTAAAGTCCAAATAAGGTTAATCCTCACATAGCAAAATCATAGTGTATCTAAGTAAAATAAAATAATTAAAATAAAGAATATAAAAGGGTGGAGGTGCCAAATATTTAAGAAGAGGATCGGCCCCATTCCCGGGTACCCCCTTCCAATTCCTTGGCAAAATAGGGTTTAAAGGCTGACTTTTCATACCAAAATGATGATGCAAATGAGACTTTGACTTGTGATTTCTGTGTTTTTCGTGTGCGATACACAAGTGATAAAGGTGAGAGGCCGATGGGCCGTAATTGATTAAAGGCGGCCGATGGGCCGTAATTGATTGGAGGTGGCCGATGGGCCGATGTTTGTTTTAGGGAGGCCGATTGGCCGTGATTGTTTAGAAGTGTGTACGAAATCATTCATCTCATCTCGTCATTCTCATTCATTCAATTTTAGAAATCAGTTCTTTATTCCCTTTTATAATTAAGTTCAATTAAATATCTGGCACCTGAGGTGGAGGAAGAAATAAACGAAAAATCTTTTTGGGTTTATTTTGTTGGTTTTATAGTTTTTATGGATTTTTTTATAATGGGGCTAGAAGGGCCTAACTAGGGAATTTTACTTGGATTTACGTGATTAGTGCTTTACTATTGATCATTGGATTGACCCTAACCTAAGGTTCTAGACTGCCCACATTAGCTTTCCCGGTCCCCTAATGAAACAGGAAAAGTGATGGAATGAAGCCTAATGCTCTAATTTATTTAATAGAGAAATCTGATTTATTCTTAGGGTGCAAATAGCCAAAGTTTGATAGTTGTTGTGCCTAAGCAATTTGGTTGAGTATGGTCTTAATTGAAGTGATTTGTTTTGATTTATGTTGAAGGTTGATTAAGAGTGATTTAGGGATGGATTAGAGATGTCTTAAGGTTCTGAATAATGTGTTTTTAAATATATTAAGGTTTTGTTTTAGTTGTTGAAGATTTTGGAGTTTTAGGTTTTACTTCAAGAGGTGAAAAGATGTCGAAATCGGTGAAATGGGACTGATGGAGGACTTGGGCGCACCTGTGGTGGCGCCCAAGTGACAGGTTCTGTGTGGTTTGTCTGGTGACGACCGTATCGATGTTAATTTCGAAAGTCGGGGAGTTTTGCTAAGTGTAAGTTTATGTTTTAATGTTGTTTTAAGTTTTGGGTTGGTTTACTTTAATAATCTTAAGTCCGGAACTCGAAATGCAACTGAATTTCACAACTTGGGTTTGACAGAGGACTTGGGTGCACCTGTGTGTGCGCCTATGTGACTCAGTGCACTTGGGCACACCAGTGGTGGCGCCTAAGTGGTGATTTGATGTTCTTTTGGTCTTCTGGCTTGATTTGAGATTCCGGATGGGTTTAAGTTAATTGAATTTCTAATTTCAAGGCTATTGTTGGTTCGGTAAGGGTTCTGAGTTGTTGATTCGAATTGGTTTAGTGCTCTTTGGATTGATTTGAGGTTGAACTTTTATGATTTGTGTTAGGGTTTTTGTATATTGCAATTTGATGGATGCATGTTCATATTAGCATAATTTGAGTTTACACACTTGCATTGTTTTATGAAATCTTGATTTATTCATGCATTACTTTTAAGAGTTGTAAAAGTTTTGATTTATGCATGATTTGCTTTTAAAACTTGGATGCATTTGATTTTGAAAAGAGTTTTAGAAATCAAGCTAGCCTTTGTTTTTAAAGTTTTGAATCATTTTAGGCTTTGTGTTGTTTCATGTTTTTAAACCCCTTAGAATGATTTAAAACATGTATTCAAGCTTGATTTAGTGGCCCAAATAGTTCCACAAAGAAAAACTTTGAAATTGCAAAAGTTGGAATTTGGGGTCCCAGCAATGTGGCCGGTCGACCGGCCCAGGGGTCCCGGTCGACCGGGAACACTGCAGGCAGAAAGTGGCCTGAAGCCCCAACGGTCAGAAATTTGACCGTTGTGCTTTCCCGGTCGACCGAGACCTGTTTGCAGGTCGACCGAGGACTAGCCGTTGGGCACTTTTGCTATAAATATGAGTTCTTTCCTTTGCCAAAAGTTGGGAATTTTAAGCCCCTCCTTGAGAGGTTTTGAGGCATATTCAAGGGAAAAGAACCAAGGGATGAAGGGGAGCATTAGGAAAGCTAAAGCTTAGATTAATGAAGTTAAATCACCAAGTAGGCTTTACTTTCCTTAATCATATGTTTTCATGCTTTGTTTTATTTTTGGTAAATCATTTCTAGCATGTTAAACTATGTTTGTGTTGTGTCCTTAACATGTTTTATGTTTTGAGTTGATTTATTGTTTTGGATACAACACCATATGATTCAATCCAAGTAGTACTTAATCTTTGGTAAATCTAAGTAGATCATGTTAATGAAAGAACCTTTGAAATTATATGTAACATGATTCATATACTTGGTTGAATCTTTGGTTGTTGTTTTCCATCATAAGAAAATCACTTTCAAAACTATCTTATGTTTTGGACTCAACTTCTTTACAAATCATATGTTTTCATGTTTTGTTTTATCATTGGTAAATCTTTAGTAACATGATAAACTATGATGTGTTGTATCCTTAGCATGTTTTATACTTTGAATAGATCTATTGTTTTGGATGCATCACCATTTGATTCAATCCAAGTAGTACTTTATCTTTGGTAAATCTAAGTAGATCATGTTAATGAAATATGTAACATGATTCATATACTTGGTTGAATCTTTGGTTGTTGTTTTTCCATCATAAGAAAATCTCTTTCAAATGTATCTTATGTTTTGGATTCAACATCTTTACAAATCATATGTGTATTATTGTTTTAAAGTTTCACAACTTGCCTTACTTTGATAGGTATATCACTTTCAAGTTGTATTTATAATTACATATGATTTGTCCCCTCTTTTCAATCAAATCTATTTTTATGTTTTGAGCTTCATGTTGATTTGATTGACATCCCTATGCATCACATGTTTAGAGCTAATTAATTTCATACAACTTGTGTAACTTTGATATCATTAACAAGTTGTTACTTTTAACATGTGATTGCATTACATCCTCAATCATAAATGTTTTTGAGCTAAAACTTTCAAAAGCCTTAGGCATACATTTATGAGCTTTCTTTTTCAAAATGATTGAGGACCACACACACACACAGTTCATGTACTTTCATCTTTGCATTCATAGTGTGAGTGTGTATTAGTTTTTCACTTCCATATCCGCCTAATTAAGAGGCATTGTAATGAGCTTAATAGAATCTCCATCAAGTGTTTATAGACACTATATTAGAGAGATAACCAACCTTGTGGTTGAAGAGGTTATTGCTTAGCCTATAAAAGCATAATGTATAGGTTGATGTTAAGCCTTGAAAAACATCAATGTAAAGGTTATTGCTTAGCCTTGGAAAGCATATTGTAAAGGTTATTGCTTAGCCTATTGAAAAGCATAAATAGTGGAAATCCGGTGGGGTGTTGGTTCACAAGCCGGTAGTGGATGTAGGCATTGAGGCCGAACCACTATAAATCCTTGTGTGATGGTGATTGCTTTGTGGTGATTCTTTTGTTAGCTTCCGCATCTTGTATGATTAATCATCACTTGTGACTAGTTTGTTTTAAAGAAGTTAAATTTGTTAAAATTGGTCATAATTGGAGCTCACCCTATTCACCCCCCCTCTAGGGTTTGGATCCCCAGGACTTACAATTTGATGTTCTTTAAATTAAATATTTTTTCCGTGTTGTATCGAGTAGAACTAAGTTACATTTCAATTAATTTTGAATCTTAGTGATTGGGAGAGGCTGGGCGCTAAGAGGTTGGTACCTAGGTGGATGTTTTTGTAGTTTGAATCGGTTCAATATTTTAGCTTAGTTCAGGCTTCTGGCTTCAGTTGTTTCAAATTGTAAGAGTGTTCTGGTGTGTTGATTTAGGTCGAGATTTGAAATTAATAGGGATTTGGTGGTCCCGAGCTAAAATATGACTTGGGCGCACCTGTGGTGGCGCCTAAGTCCCTCTTGTGTACTTGGGCGCACCTGTGGTGGCGCCTAAGTCCCTCTGGTGTACTTGGGCGCAACTGTGGTGGCGCCCAAGTGCTTGGTTCACGGGTTTTTGTGGTCTTCGTGAATTCGTTCACTTGGGTTTGGGATTTTAGGTGATCTATGTTAATAAACTTCGAATCCGAAACTGGTCTGAGTCTCTAAACCATAAAGGTGATAATAGTTGGGGTTGGGGAGTCGAATCGCAACCGAAGCGCGTATCAGGGTTAGACCAAGGACCTGAGCACACATGTGGGGTCGTCCAAGTTTGTTCTGTGACTTGAGCGCACCTATGGTGGTGCCCAAGTGTCAGCCTACTAGTTTGTTGTCTTCTAGGGTATTTTTAGGTCAGTTTTGGGTATTTGGCTCTGGATTCTGTTGGGAGATGTTTTTATTTTTAGGATTTGATTGGTATATCGTTTCGATGAGGGTTTAAATCAGGAGTTGGTGATCAAGATTTGATTAAAGTTTGGTTAAGGTCTGAATTTGGGTGTTGTTAATTGGATTTCTTTGATTAGGGTCTTAATAAATTAGAGTTTAATGATCAGGTTTGTTAATCAGGAATTTAGTTGGGACTTGTTGATTAGGGTTTTGTTCAATTAGGGTTGTTTTATTAGGAGTTGTTAATCAATTTCAGGGATTTAATTAATTAATTCCATGGATTTTGATCGGATGTTTTAATTAGGTGTTTTGAGTTAATTAAGTGTTTTAGATTGGGGTTGATCAAGTTTATTAATTTACTTAGGCGCGAATGGAATAACCTAGGATCATCTACTTATTGTCTACTTTTATAATTCTGCTACTTCTTTTAGCTACCCTTTTCTCTGTTTTTTTTTTCTAAAGAGCAAGACGAGAGGAGAAGTGTTTTATGATTTTGTTATTTTTCTTTCTTTTTTATTTTTTTGGCGTTTTATGCAAAAGCAAGTGCAACCTAACCTAAATAACAACCTAGGGCCCTCTACTTAATGTCTACTTTTATAATTCTACTACTTCTTTCTATGGACTTTTCTATTTCTTTTAATTTGTTTTCTCTTCTCTAATTACTAAAGAGTAAGATGAGAAGGGAAGAGTTTTATGATTTTTTAATTTTTTTGGTATTTTATGCAATATAACCTAACCTAAAGTGTTGATGATTTAATAGTTCGAAGTCTAGAAGTTTAGCAATCAATCAAAGTCATCATAGAGATGCAGCAACAAGTTAAATAAAATGCAAAATGTGGAAAATACGGGCTGGAAGACAAACTGGGGACTTGGGCGCACATGGAGGAGCGCCCAAGTGTCTTTGTAGGACTTGGGCGCACACACAGTGGCGCCCAAGTCACTCCCTGCTGGTTATGATGTATTTCTGATGTTTGATGATATTCCGATGTGATTTCTAACAATTTGCGACTAAATGCAGAGTCCTAATATGAACTACTAATATTAGAACTACCGAACTTGAGAACAATAGTGCGAGGATTAAAATTCGGGGGATGGATCCCTTTGCGGAGACTTGGGTGCACCTGTAGTGGCGTCCAAGTATCTCTGTTTTTCCCTCCTTCCTTTCCTTCCCTTTCTTGGCAATATATATAGTCCTCTTTCAATTCTTTCAATGCTTTTCTCTAATACAAAGACTTTAATATTAACTTTTATGGGGATAGACTCAGATCTAGGAACCAGAATGCATGCGAAACGGGAAATTGAGGCCAAAGCCCTATCCAGAGACTTGGGGTGCCGCTGTCTTTTCTGCACTTTTTTCCCTCTTTTGTTTCTTTTCTTAATGTTTTTCGCGTGATTTGGAACACAAAGTTACAGATCCGAAAGTCCTGATATCAATGTGTATGAGAATGAATTTGGATCAAAGAAATGAAATACACGAGATATGAAAACCGGGGTCAAAACCCCATGCAAGGACTTGGGTGCATCCACAGTGGCGCCAAGTGCTCTTTTTTTTTTCTTAATGAAAATAATATGGATGCAAGATCTATTATAATCACGAGTTTCAGATGATGAAAATGATGCGAATCTACAAAACATAGATGATCCTAAGCACGTTACTAATGATGGATGACTATTAGATGTCAGATTTACTAACAAGTACTACTATTGGTGCATATCTACAATGTATGCATGACCCTAAGCATGTTTCTAACCATTAATGATGCTGAATATTAATTAAAGAGAACTAAATCTAGAAATACCGGTTTGGGTTGTATCCTTCAAGTCCTAGATCGGAGCTTTCGTGCGAATCCATGGGTTTTGGAAGCTTTCTCCATTGCTAATCTTGAAAACCAGAAAGCTCCTTCTTCTCCTTTCTTCTAGATCCAAGGCTCTCTCTATGGTGGATACTCTCTCTTTCTCTCTTTTTTTTTCCTATTTTTGGGAGCCTCTCTTTTGCAAATGTTATAAGAGGTCTTTTTATAGGGGTTTTGGCATGGAAGAGGGGTTAGGGTTGCTATGTGTACGAGTTTCTAGAGGCTTCATGCACTCCAAGGCAAATTTAGGGTTTTTGGGGACTTGGGCTCACACACAGGTGCGCCCATGTGGGTCTTGGGACTTGGGCGCACACGTAGGTGCGCCCAAGTGGGTCCCTTGAGTTAGGCGCACACATGGTGGCGCCCATGTCCAACCTTAAGGCTTAATGAATCTAGGGTTCAGGTTTGGATAATTTTTGGATTGAATTCAGAATAAAATAATGGAAATTGGACTTGGGCACACACACAGGTGTGCCCAGGTGGGTCCTGTGACTTGGGCGCACACACAAGTGCACCCAGGTCTTCCTTTGGGGTCAAGTGGGCTTAGGGTTTTGTTTCAAATCGTTTTTGGGCTGAGGTTGGGTGGGAATTGTGAAAGGTAGAGCGGAACCCACCTAAGTATGCATTCAAAGGCTTTTCTAGGGCAACCAGGGACTTAGGCGCACCTATGTGTGTGTCCAAGTGTGATCTTGGGACCTGGGTGCACCTGTGTGTGCGCCCAAGTGCAATTTAGGACTTGGGCGCACCTATATTGGTGCCCAAGTGTGTCCCTAGTGTGGGGCCGCTTGTGTAGTCTGAAAGTCCTGGGATCCTAACCCTAGAGGGGGGGGGGGTTGAATAGGGTGTGCTACAACTATGACCAATTTAGACCAATTTTAATTCCTTAATATAAACTAGTCACATGTGATGATTAACCATACAATATGCGGAAGCTAATAAATGAATCACCACAAGCATACACCACAACACAAAGGTTTATAGTGGTTCGGCCTCAATGCCTACGTCCACTACCGGCTTGTGATCCAATCACCCCACCGGATTTCCACTATTTATGCTTTTTACTAGGCTAAGCAATAACCCTTACAATGTTGTTTTTATAGGCTAAACAACAACCTCTCAATGTGCTTTTTTAGGCTAAGCAATAACCTTTACAAGATGCTTTTCTTAGGCTAAGCAATAACCTTTACAAGATGCTTTTCAAGGCTAAGCAATAACCTTTACACAATGCTTTTCTTAGGCTAAGCAAAAACCTTTACACAATAAAGATTTCTCTAAGAAAGTGTCTTCACAAAAGATCACTCTAAGAGATACAATTTAAGCACAATGTATGTGCCTCTAAACTAGGCGGATATGAAAGTGAATAACAAACTCACACAAACACTAAATGAGTGCAAATGTGAATGCTAATGATGTGTGTGTGTGATAACTTCAATCAAGTTTAAAAAGAAAGCTTAATCAAATATATGCTTAAAGCATTTTAAAGCTTAAAGCTCATGAAAGATTTGATTGAAGTCTAATGCAAATCACATGTATGAAAATCAACTTGTTAATGACATGAAAATCAAAGACTCACAAGTTGTATGAAAATGACTAACTTAGAACATGTGATGCATGTGCAATGTTGTTTTCAAAACCAAATTAATTTTACTAATGTTTAAATGAATGAAAACAACAAGTAATGTTTCAACCAAGAAAAAGAATCATGCTATATAAAAGGAATCAAAGATTTAGACTAAGCATGATTAAGAAAGTTTTAAAAACTACTTGGATGAAAACAAAGTGAAGAATCCAATCTTAATTAGATCAAAGATTGAGAGAAGAATGAATTCATCACATCATAGTTATCATGCTCAAAATCATTTACCAATAACTTAAACAAAGCATGTAAACTATGATTAAGAGAGGTAGAGCTTACTTAGAGATTTAACTTCATTAATCCAAGCTTTAGCTCACCAAATGACTCTTTGGTCTCTCTTAGTTCATCCCCTTTGTCTTGTCTCAAAGCTCCTCAAAAGAGTCTTCAAAATCTCCAACATTTGACAAAGGAAAGAACTCATTTTTATAGCAAAAAGTGCCCAACGGCTAGTCCCCGGTCGACCTGGAAACAGGTCTCGGTCGACCGGGTACACACAACGGCTATAAAAATGACCGTTTGAAAAACTGCTTTTAGCGGCGGCCAGAGACCGCCGGTAAAAGTGGTTTTGGCCGCCGGTAAAAGTCTTGTTTTCCCAAAAATGATTTTTTTAAAGTAATTTTGGTTGGGAATTTTTGGGCCATTAAATCAAGCTTGAAAACATGTTTTAAATCAAATTGAGTGGTTTAAAAACATGAAACACAAAAAGCCTAAAAAGATTCGAAACTTTAAAACCAAAGGCTAGCTTGATTTGATAAAACTCTTTCCACATTTAAATGCATACAAAAATGATTCTGAAAATGATGAATGTATGCAAGGCACAAACCTAAATCCTCAATTTGATTTCTCAAAAGGAATGCACAAAGAATTAGGTTTTCAAAAGAGTTTGGATTCTAAAACAAATGCATCCAAGTTTAAAATTAAAACATGCATAAATCATTAATTCTACAAGTCTAAAAACCAATGCATGTATAAAACCAGATCTCAAGATTTTCTAAAACAATGCATATGTGAAAATTCAAATGATGCTAAAGTGAAAATGCATCCATCAAATTGCAAAAACAAAATCCCTAACATAGTCTTCCGAGGGCCATATCTTTTGATCCGTTCGTTGGAATCGGACGTTCCACATATCGTCGAAAATCTCTCGGGATATAGAATCTAGTGGTCCATACATCCTAATGGTCATAGGTCAGGAAAAGTAAGGGATAATTTGATCATTGATCCTAGCCTCCTAATTCATGCCAATCCTATCGTACTTAGGCAAACTAAGTGTAATCTCTCTAAGAATAACCTGAGTGTGTTCTATATAGTTTGGAAGGGGATTGGATAGTGTTGTAGTCCATTCCTTGTATGAGTAGTGGGTTGGACTCAAGATCTAGACGCGATTCGGCCTTTTCTCTCACGAATTTCTATAGATCGTTGAACTAAGTCTAAAATTATCGACAAGCATCTTCATCGTCATTAATTAATTTGAATAATGCTATTAACCATTCAATTATGGGTGAAATGGGGGCATCATTATATATGATAAGTGTTTAAGGTTATCATAGGGGGCCAAATGAGGTGTCTACAAGGCTATGTGTATACTCTGAGGGGAGGTACAATCTTTTGGGGGAGCAAGATACAAACCTCAACGACCATATCTACAGCTGAGGCAAAGTATATAGCCTGTAGTAACGCAATTTAGGAGGTTGTTTGGTTAAGAAACTTTTTATGTGGTATTGACTTAATCAGTGAGGAATAGCCGGTCCCAATGAACATAGATAGTACGTCTACCATCTCAATGGTGACTGAGCCAAAATTTAATAACCGATCAAAGCATGTTGAGATAAAATATCATTTTGTCCGGGAGAAGGCTGAGAATGGAGAAATTGAAATTTCTTATTTGCCTTCTAAGGAATTGATGGCTGATGCTCTCACCAAACTGTTGCCCGTGGAAGAATTTGCGAGGCATGTGATGTGCATGGGACTCATATACATTTGATGTACATTGGCACGTTTGTCAACCATAGCATTCGTACCAAGTGGGATATTGTTGGAAATTGTGTGGCCTGAGTACCATGGGGCCCACGCCAGATCAAGCTCGACGGTTTGCAGCGGATGAACTCCCAACAAGTCTTGATCTGGTTGAGTAAGATAAGGATCAAACTCTTGGTGGTAGAGTTTGGATCGAGTTCAGACTCCCGGTTTGACAGATATCCCATGCTGGTAAAGAGATGTGGGATTCCAGGGGAGGTAGGATCCAGATATAGATGTAACTCCTAGGGATTGCTCTATTTAAGGGAGATGGGAACCCTTGCTTCTGATCATCCAGAGATCTGAGAGTATTCGCAGCGAGTTTCTAGGTCTGAGAGTATTCGGCGACTTCAATTCTGAAACCCATCTGGGATCATCAACTTCTTTGATAACTTAAATAACCCCCTTTAACTTTTGAGCCCTAATCATTGGAACAGAAAATGAAAGAGGGAAAATGGAAGAAAAAGATAGGAAGTTGGCAACTATTGGCTGCTTCTTCATCCCACGGTTCCACTTTCCACGGCTTTTGCTCATCTTCCACGGTTCCACATTCAGGTATTATTTCCATATTCTTCTCACCTTCCACCTATCCTCAGGTATTATTTCCATCTTCTTTGTCTTAGCTGTCTATGTGAACATTTTAGTGCTACTTTAGTATTTTGGAATTATGTAATTTGTTATCTAGGATATTTGGTTTTGACTTTTGAACATGTATTTCGCATTTTGACAAAAAAAAACCCATGTATTTTAAGTGACAATTAACTGTAACAGAACCGTCTAATCTGGTTAACCGCAGTTTGGTTTTTAAACGGTTTCTTAGGGTATGATTACATTTACGGTTTTAAAAAAATAAAAACCGTAAAATACGGTTTGATTAACAGTTTTCCCAAAACACATGGTTAACTGAACTGTTACACCCCTAGGATTATCTGTTATAGATGCCAAAGCTCGAGTCTGGATTCCGGATCTCGGCATCAAACGCGATCTTCGTAACATTTATTATCGTTAGTGGTTTTTTTTTTTTCATTTTACTGTCAATATCTGTAAAGTGGATTGACCTTCGTGATTGAACACTATAAAAAAATATTGTGGTGGAGTATACTTCTATGATCAAACCATCATATCAAAATTTATTGTTGGAGTGGACCTGTGTGATTGCGCCACCGCATCAAAAAATATATGTTGTATAGTTTGTTTAGGTACGCCTATTGAAAACCTCAAAATAGTGAAAACCAAGAGACCAAGAGCAGGTGCTTTACTCCCTGTTTGGTAATTTTACTTTTAAAATAAAGTGAAGTAAAGTGAAATAAAGAGAGGGAATAAAATATAAGTGGGTTATGATGGTATTTTATTTTTAGTTGTTTAGGATGGAATATTTTTTACTTTTTGTACAGGGAAATGGAGTTTTTTTTTGTCTTTTAGTGAATAACTGTAGTTGCTTTTTGACTTTTTTGGAAAAAGATGGAGGGAGTTTTGAAATATAGTGCTTTTAATTTGATGCTTAACTTTACTTGACTTGACTTTACTTGACAAGTAAATTACCAAATGGGCCGACGTAGGTCGGAGGAGTGAAACACTGTAAAATCGCTATGTACATATCTTTGTTACTCTTATTTCATGCGTCATATGAGATGTGTGAACAATATGATTGCTATTTAGTTTGAACATTATCTCTTGTGCAATTCAATTGTTAGAGCTATATTCATAAGCACTGCAGTTAGTAGTTTATATTTATATTACTTTTTAAAACTCTTCTTGCTTCCTTGAATTTGTTGTTAAAATATTGATTTTGTGCAATTGGGACTTGATAAGCTTAAGTTTGGGATAACTGGTTACAAGTCTACATACTCAGCTGAGCGCCTTTTTAGTATATCATATTATGACTTTATATTTTGAAAGTAAATTGTGTTAAATAACTAATTTCATCCCTAGGTTTATAACATCTAATATCATTTTTTTTAAATCGAATGGGAATTACTTGTTCATGCATATCTTTGTGGTGGCAATTGCTCATTCATAAACAATGTTCTATAAAAATTTCAAAATATATTTTTTCTACCAAAAAA
The DNA here is from genome assembly GCA_038049695.1 of Cinnamomum chago. Taxonomy (NCBI): domain Eukaryota; kingdom Viridiplantae; phylum Streptophyta; class Magnoliopsida; order Laurales; family Lauraceae; genus Cinnamomum; species Cinnamomum chago. Next base: position 38,630,640 of record CP142456.1, read on the forward strand.
ATCTGATGCCCTTCTCCCCTGGCTTGTTTAAAAACCCCATAAGTTTAAAATGTTCACCTCTGGCCTTCACTGTTTAACAACTTATTGTTGGAAGAGAACTCGCACCTCTTAGAGTTGAGTTTTCAAATATGGGAAAGAAGAAAGTTGCGGGGGGTTAATAAAAGATTTTGAAATAATGTTGATATTACCACTACTAGGGGTATTTTCATCCAAAAAATGTACGTCACCCTCTATCAGTGTTTTTAGTGATTTTAATAAGAAATTAATCTTAAATCACAATTAAATGGTTTTATAAAGAAAAACCATAAAATGGCGAGATAATTATTTGTACGTTCTTTTGATGAAATTACCCCAGTTGGGGATATCATCAATCGACAATATCATTAACTTGGTTGATAATATCGTCTACATCCTCCAACTTTTTTTCTTCATCGACTTTTTTTCTTCTTCTTCAATGGTTTCCATATCTGATTGTCTTAGACTTAGAGGGGATGACACTGAGATTTGGTGGGAGATGAATTTCTATTCCAAAGAAATGAAGGAAAATCGAAAGGAGGTGATGAATGCGTCAAAGAAGAAGGTGTTAGTGCCATAGTCTTTCGAGCACTATTTGTTTAATGCCAATTCCATGCCAAAGAGTCTCCAAGAACTTGCTTCTATGTGTTCATCAAAGAAGATCAAGTCCAAGGAGGAAAGTCAAGATTTGGAAGGCTTGAATTCGCCAAAGGATCATCATGATAGTGTGCCAACCAAACTCAAGTAAATGGGACCCTAAACCAACCTTTAGTAGGCCTAAAAAGCCTTAAATAAATGGTAAATTGAATAGGTTTCCTAGAAGACAAGTTTGAGCAAATGGTATGCTTATTTTAGGCTTCAGAATTTGGCTAACCACCCTATTGGTGGTCACCTCGTTGTCTCCTTTATTAGCAAGGTGATTCTTAGACAATTTATCTTAGTACAGGTGGCGGTCACCTCGCGGTTAACCACTCCCTGACCACCTGGTCAACGAAGTTCATCGGTCACTTCTATCTAGAAGTTAAAATCTGAGTTTCTGACTGTCTGATTGACCACGGTCACTTAGCGGTCACCCAACGATCAATCTATAACCGCCACGTCAGTGACAATTCCAATTTTCTGACCATTGCACTAGCCGTTGGGAATTTCGGGTGACCGCGGTATATGACGGCTAACCGCTAAACTAACCATTAGAGCTCACTCTATAAATACCTTGAGTTCGTTTTCATTTGTAACTGATGCATTTTTTAAGAGCCCTCATTCCTACAACTTGCTAACTCATTCTAAGCTCTCTAAGCCTTTTCCAACCAGACCTAGACAACATCTAGAAAAATCCAAGAGCCCGTTTAGCTCTAAAAGAGTGTGATTAGTGGAAGATCATCTAGGGATACCTTGTGTCTTAAAGAGTAAAATCCTTATCTCCTTAGACCTTGACCTCTTCAACTTGGTTGTGCACTTCATTGGAGTATCTTCTTCTACACCAATCAAGCAATCAAGAGGTTAAAGCTTCAACTGCCGTTCAAGCTTCAAGAACACTCTTAAGACTAACTCAAGAGGTAAGTGTTCACCTTTTATACAAATTCATATATCTACTGTTGTAAGAATGGATTAGAACTTTGTGATCTAACCACTTTAAAAATTTGTCGGGACCCCGGAACGGGTTACCAAGGTCCTAATCCGGGATTGGGACTAATGTGCCACATTGATTTATTTAGTTTCTCACAGGTGTCCACGGTGAGGATATCACAACAACATAATACATTTCTGTTTGAGTGCAGAAGCATGTAGCAAATCAAATTGGTAATTCAACTTTAGTCACAAGATAAAATCATATATATAAATCAAGTATCAGAATGAGCAATGATCATTAGTGCTTTCCCAAAAGAAAAGTTGAAGTTTACACAAAAGATCATTTAATTACATTCCTAAAAATAGAGGCCAATATAAACAAAATACCAATTCTCAAAGAATGGTTAAACGTTTCCCAAAACGTCTCCCATAGCAATCAAATGTCTACAAGACATCATCAGCATGCCACTCAACTAGGCGTTGCGGTTCACCGACCGCCTCCTCAAGCTCCGCCTCGGGATAGACAATGTTCGGACTCGAGTACCAAAGAGTGGGTCAAACATGTTTGTTTGGCAAACGGATGAAAAGACATAACATTACAATAATAAATGAATTTTACCTTCAAAAGCATTTAACCTTCTTAAGTAACAATTTCCATGAAAGAGATAAATCATTTATTCAAATACAAGCATACGTTGTAAAACAAGTAAAGGTAACCAAGGAAATGGGAAACAAGCAAGATGGCAACCACACGAAGCTAAGTCCTCTATCACCGAAGTGACAGAGCATATCAAGGTGTTGATCTCAGTCACACAAGGTGAAGAGAAAACAACGAAATAAATACATATACATATAATATACGGGACATGACCACCGTAGCGAGCCGGGCATATTGGGAACCACGGTAGCAATCAGGGGTATCGAGACAGGACCACAGTAATAACCAGGTAGCGGGATCCAAACTGCAGCTAGCGGGACAAGAGGGGGATCTCCAAGTCGGTGGATCAGACTAACAGGGTTATCCAAGCTTAGTGGTGTTGACTCATAGGTCAAATGACACAATCAAAACATGTATAAAAGATACATCAAGTACAAGTACATAAACAAGCGGGACGGGGTGCTCAAGGCACAAGTATCCTTTCAATTCGGGCAATATATGACCAGGCTAACAAAATGCTAAAACACTATTTCAATACTTTCGGAAATGATAAATCATAATGCAACTTTCGAAATCTCAAGGCAAGTATCGGGGTTCGAAATTAGTTCAAGGTGAATAAGGGTCCCGTATGTCAATTCCAGTATAGACTTGGTACTCTTTGAATTTGAAGACATTCCGGGCTCCTTATACACTTTGGTGAAATCAAAACTTCAATGAATCTTTGTGACATGGTTTCCTTTTCAAACGGGTTTCATACATATCTCCAGGTGAACGGTCCCCATCATTCTCTAAAAGGGTTCACAAATGATTGGGACAGAAACCCTCTTCATTTCTCTTCATTTCAAAATTCCTGGGTAAGGTCGGTCACCTTGCGGTTAGCCGCTGGCTGACCGTGGATTTACCAACCTAGATACAGAACATTGGAAATGTAGCCGAAATGAGCTCGGTTAGCTGGCGGTTAGCCGCTGATGGGTTCGGCGGTTAGCCATTGGCTAACCATGGGGTTGACGGCGTCTTCAGGAAGAAAATGGTGCTCTCTGGAATTATAACTGCGACGGCTCGGTTAGCTGGTAGTTAGTCGCTGATGAGTTTGGCGGTTAGTCACTGGCTGACCGCGCCTTCAGAAGAGAAAAGCAGCTCTCTGGATTTGTAACCGCGACGGTTCGGTTGGCTGGCGGTTAGCCGCTAGTCACCAGGCGACTAGCCGACAGGTGACCGTCAGCTGACCGCCAGGTGCGGGAAACTCCCATTGTGTTCAGATTTGAGCTCTTTTTCTCCTCAAAACCACTCTCCTCACTTCCCATTCATTTCCTGCAATAAAATGAGCTAAAAGCTCCTCCAATACATCTTTCAATACTTCTCCAAAACTCCAATAAGTATTCATTCCATCACCTCCTTCTTCAACTCATCCAACCACAAGAGAAGAGAAATCCACCAATCACAAGCATTCATTTGAGCCATAATAAGCATTAAATGAAAAGCCAGAACCAATGTTTCCAAGACATTAAATGAGCTAGCAAGATGCATTTATTTCAAATCAATGCACATAAATAAATTGAATGGGGAAAACAAAAAAATCAACTACATTTGTCATAAAACTATTTAATGCTCAAACTATCCATTCATCCACTTGCCTTAGGTCCAAGCTTAGTAAAAAATAAGCTCTAATCACTTCCAAGACAAGATTCCAAGCTACACACAAAAACCCCCAAAAACAAACCCTAAATGGGTCAAAACAAGAATGAAGAAAAGGAAGTTTCAATAATGAAAATGAACACTCCCAAAGGCTAGGAAAACACAATGTCAAAGGAGAAGGAGGGATTGCTTACTTGTAGGTTCTCAAAAAAGGCAAGAGTAGCTCAATGAAGACCTTGGAATGAGAGGTCTTCTCCAAAAATGGTATCAAGAAAGAGCTTGCAAGGTGGGGAAGAAGAAGATGAAACCCATTACCCTTTTTGACAAAGGTTGGTGGGGGATTGAGGAGGAAGAAAGCAAGAATAAAGAGAAGAAGAAAAACAAACCCTAGGTGGCTGTCACTTTTGTGCTGGAAAAGGAGAAGGGGAAAGAAGGAATGTGTTCCCCATTTTATAGAAATGAAGGTGGGCTCCACCACTAAACAAACTAGTTGGGCTGAAATTCTGATTTTCGGGACCTCGGTTGAAATCGACGAAGAAGGGAGAAACGATTGTCGAAATATCTAGTTTCCAAAAAGTATATGTTTCGTGGGTTTCGGGAAAATCAATTTTTGGGTACAGATTTAGTGTAAAATGACTGTTTTGCCCTTAATGCTAGGTGTCACGCCCCCGAACCGAAACCTCGGGGGTGGGAAATGGGATTAAGCATAAATATATTTTACTTCTCCCAAGATCCGCGTGTGTGAAGACAACACATCCCAACACATTCTGAATATTTTGCGGAAGCATTTGTGGCGTTGCGACCCGGAGTCCGTGGCCATCGGATTCCGTATCGCACTCAACCATTAGCATATAGCTATCATATCAAGAATCATATCAGACTGGAGTAAACCATCACAATAAATTACAGAGCTGACAGTAACAGGATGATACATTCCCAAATACATTCAAGTTACAAATTATCAATGTACATTAAATAAGAATCCCAAGAAAAGGCTAATAAAAGCCGTACAACAAAAAGCTATAAACTACTACCCAAATGTGACGTAGCTCCGATGTCAAGCTCAATGTCTACTTGACATAGCCGACAAACTAACCTGCAAAGCATGGCTCTACAGCCAACAAAAGCACTCAACTCGGGGCGAAGAAATCTGAACCTGAGTACCAACAGTAGTGGGTCAGACACGACGGTCTGGCAGGTGGATGAAAAGATAACAAATATACTGCAGAATAAAACATATGATAAATCATGCTCTTCGATCAAATGCTGCATATAATTAAACGAGTGAAAAATCGTGGATCTCGGGCAAAACATGTATAAATATAGTGGTTTGACAAAATAAACGTTCATTTGAAACTTAAGTAAAAACACAAGTATACAACAACCCAGGTATTCATAGCAGTCTAGCAAAACCAATGTCCATTTGAAACATATGTGAAAACACGGATATTTAACAAACCGGGTGTTCATTTAAACAGGTGTAACCAAAGAAATCTGACAAAACTAGTGTTCATTTAAACATATTTCAAAGCATGGATATTTAACAATTCGAGTATTCATTTAAAACATGTATAAACCTGGGGATCTAACAAACCAAATGTCATTTAAAACAAAGTACGGATATTTAACAATTCGGGTATTCCTTTAAAACATGTGAAATCACATAAATCTAGTAAAACCATCGAGCGTTTGAAACATATGTAAAAGCATGGGTATTCGCCCAACCGGCATCCATTTAAAACATGTGCGGGTACAAGGAACAGAAGACAATATAATAATAACTGAATTTACATTGGAGAATATTAGCACTTGTTTAAATAACAACTTTCATAAAGGAAACGAATCATTTATCGGAAAGCAAGTAAGCAATATAAAACATGTCGGGTATCCAAGGAATCGGGAACTGGCAAGATGGCAATCACAAGAAGTTATGTCCTCTATCACCGAAGTGACAAGAGTATAACGGGATGTTGGTCTCAGTCACACAAGGTGAGGAGACTCAACGCAAATCATATATACAATATAAATATACGGGAACGGGACCACGGTAGCGAACCGGGTATCGGGACGGGACCACGGCAATAACCGGGTATCGGGATCCAAACTGCAGCTGGCGGGACGGGAGAGGGATTTCCAAGTCGGTGGATCAAACCGACAAGGTGTCCAAGCTTAGTGATGCCGACTCATAGGTCAAAACCAATTGAGACATATGCAAGTAAATCAAGTACAGTAAATAAACGGGTAAAACGGGGGTGCTCAAGGGCACACTGTCACTTCATATCGGGCAATACATTTCGGGACAAATAACTGTTACTAGTGTAACTTCAATGCTTTCGGGAAAACAAGTAAATCAAGTACAATAAATAAACGGGTGAAACGGGGTGCTCAAGGGCACACTGTCATATCATGTGATGCAATGCACTTCGGGACAAATGACTGTTACTAGAGTAACTCCAATGCTTTCGGGAAAACCAGTCATGTAATGCAAATCTCGGGAAAAGAGGTGAAACAGTGAACTATGACAATTTCGGGTAAAAATATCGGTTTCAAGATCTATTTAAGTGGATAGGGGTCCCGTATGTCGATTATAACAATTACTTGGTACTCCTTGAGTTTGAAGACATTCCGGGCTCCTTATGCACTTTTACGATTTTCAAAGATTTCGAATGACATCTTCGTGATATGGTTTCTTTCTCGGATGGCCTCACGCAGTGCCTAGTGAATCTCCTTCGATTGACAAAGCTCAGCGCTCGAACGAACCGGAGAGTTCGTTCGAGCGAGGAGCTTTTCGAAATCTGGGGAATTTCGGTTACCTGGCGGTTAGCCGCCGTTGGGGCAGGCGGCTAGCCGCTAGCTGACCGCACAGCTGACCGCGGCTGGGCTGCAGAAATGCAGCTTACTGGAAAGCTGATCGCCAAGTGCAGTTAGATGGCGGTTAGCCACCGCTGTGTTCGGCGGTTAGTCGCTGGCCAACCGTGGAGCTGACTGAGTTTTGAGGTGGAGAAGGGTGCTCTCTGGAAAAGTAACCGTAACATTTCGGCTAGCTGGCGGTTAGCCGCCAGTCACCAGGCGGCTAGCCGCCGGGTGACCGCAGGCTGACCGCCAGGTGCGGGAATCACCCACTGTGTTCAGATTTAAGCCCTTTCTCCTCCTCAAACCATTCTCCTCACTTCCACTTAATCCTTGCCACAAAACTGAGCTAAAAGCTCCTCCAATGCAACTATCTACACTTCTCCACAACTCCAATATGGGTTTATTCCATCACCTCATCCATCCATATCAAATCCAATGCAATTAAAGAAAGAAGGAAACCATTTCACAATAGGGTACATTTGATGTAAGCAAGAAGAAATTAAATGACATTCACCGATACACTTATAAGACATAAATGCACTACCATGAATGCACTACCAAAGCTCCATCATGGCATTTATTTCAAACCAATGTAATAAATAGACATGAGTGAAAAGCACCAAAAATCATGGAAAGCTTATAAAGATCAAAACATCCACTTGCATTTCTCTTCCAAAATCACTTCAAATCCTCATTAAACTCCAATGAACAATTAAATTCAAACACCTCTTTAAATGAGTATCAATTCAAGTCAATGTGACTTATAACATAACCATGAATAACCAATCCAACCTCATTCCTTATAAAACCATATGAACAAACTTGACTAAATAAAATGCATACATTCCCAAGAGTTCCAAGAGATTTAACAAGAGAGAAAAACCAATTCATATGCATTTCGAAATCAATAGAAATGTGACAAGAAGCATATGTGCAAACATGTATCCAATGATCAAGAACAAGTAATAAAACTTAAGATTTTCTCATAAAACTTAATAACATTCAAACCATCCATTCATCCACTTGCCTCTGACTCTAATCAAGCAAATCAAGCTCCTAATCACTTCTCAAGCTCAAGATCAACAATCTCTACAAAAACCCCCAAAACAAACCCTAAAATGGGTTAAACAAAGAAAGACAATGAATGGGCTCAAACCCAACTAGAAAATAGCACCTAAGGGAGAGCCATAGCACATACAAGGAAAATGGGAAGGAGTCTTTACCTCTAAGGCCATGAATGAACAAGAAGGAACTTGCAATAGGGGCTGCCCACCTTGGTTTTGCACAAGAATCACATCCACGGGAAGCTAAAGAGATGGGGAAGAAGATGGTATAGTTAGGTTTCCAAATGGCAAGAGTTTCTTCCAAGAATGAGAGGAGAAAGCAAGAAGAAATGAAGAAGAGGGGCTGCTGGCACTGTAGCTGGGAGTTGCAGCCGGTGGGGAGTGGAAAATGAGGGAGAAAGAGTGAGTGGAGTCATTTTATAATGGGTGGGTATGGGCCCCACCACACTTAAAACTTGCCAAGGGTAAAACATCTAATTGTGGGCCTCGGATGCGATCGACGAAGAAGAGAAAAATGATCGTCGAAATATCTAGTTTTCAAAAAGTATAACTTTGGCATGGTTCTGGGATCTCGAAATTTGGGTCCAGATTTGGTGTGAAAAGACTGTTTTGCCCTCCGGGCTGGAAAAACTGATTTTCGGAGCTTCGAATGGGTACGGAGTGAACACGAAAGTTGTAGAGAATAACAAAACAAGTCAAATGAGGCTAAAACAAGAATTATCGGGAATTTCGAATAATCTCCCAATCTCGCGCAAAGTCACTAAAAGAACCCCCAAAGGGTCCCACTAATCACAAAGGCCCTCAAAATTCCCCAAAACTAGAGAAAACCATTCTAGCTCTCAAACTCAACCCAACAAATACTAAACCCACTAAAAGAAACTAATCCACCACAAAACAACACTAATCCAGGAAATTAGGGGTCGGGTTCTCACACTAGGAAAGTCGGGTTTCGGGGTCTCGAACAGGCACGGGATCAACATAAAAGTTGTAGAGATTAACGAGACAAGTAAAATGGAATTAAACAATTAAACACAAGAATCTCAAAAAATCCCCCAAGTGAACGCAAAGTCATAAAAGGAACCCTCAAAGGGCCCCATTAGTCACAAAGGCTCTCAAAATTCCCCAAAGCTATATCAAAAGCTATGCTAATCCCAACTTAACCAAAACACACTAAACACGCTTAGAGCTAAAACACAACTTAATTAACACTAATTGAGGTGACTCGGGACGGGGTCTTACAATTTCTGAGGAGGATTATATCTGTGTGGTTGAGCCTCCGTATCAAAAAACCATAGATGTAAGAAATTGGAATCATACATGTGTGGTTTGATTCATTTTTAGTGGAACCAAGGGTAGTTCTCCCTTGTGAGTGGAGTAGGACAAGAGGACTGAACGACTATAAATTTGTGTGTATGCATCATTATCTTCTTGATTGTTGAATTCTCTAATATCTTGCTCTAAAAAAAGAGATACTTTTAATATTGCTTAACACACACTCTAACTAGTGTCTCACTTGAACACTCTTAATAGCTTGCTATATTTCCATTAAGTGATATCTCAATTGTGATTGTTGAAAGATGAGGATTCAAATTCAACTAAGTTGTTATACTTTTGCAAGAATACACCCCCACCTCCTCGGACCTATACATTGGCCCAGCATACACTTTCAGAAAGGTTTGATAAGTCTTTCAGAAATCACATAATAAAGCATGTTCAATCCATGCACTATCAAATCCATTCCTAAAGTTGGTTCAAAGATTCTGGAATAACGAAACAAAAACCACTCTTGGGATCTAAAACTTCACACAAACAATACAATATCAAAGAGAAAATCTCACATTCACTACTCAAAGATTGCCCAACATAGCACCCTACATGTTTCTCACAAACATCCAGACCTACGAAATTCTCCCAAACAAATGGGTTCAAACTTTAAATATTTACAAAAGCATGCCCAAATTCATCCCCTCCAACCTTACTCAAAGTCATCACCAAGTTGAAAGAAAACCCTCATTTAGGCATTCATCGAACATCTTGCTCTCTAGACCCGAACTCTCAAAACTTATGCAAAAGAGGGTAACAAATGCGTAGAAACAAAGAATGAGACACACACACCTAAGGAAGATTGCCAAGACCACTTAAGGAAGACCACTAGGATACAAAATGCAATGATCTTCAAAACCTTTTAACTAGGCAAAAGAAGATGGAGTGAAATTGTTGGAATATAGGTGGGCCTTCCAGACAGGTTTCAAAAACTTTTGACCCACTTGATGCAGGGATCAATTGTCTAGAATGCAATAAACCCAATCCAGGATGCAATTCCCTCAATCTCATGGCCATGTACATCAACATATACTATCCATAAAATAGAAAACAGCACATAAACATTCTACCACGAAATCCACAACATGCAAGGATGTAGATATACCTTTGGAGCTTTGTTGTGCTCTAATGGAGGATTTGATTTCTTTACTTTGGTGATGAACAACTTCACAATCCAAATCAGAATCTTCAACTCCTTTTGATCTTCCAGGCTATGTCCCGTATTAGATCTCTTTTTCTCAAGAAGATGGTTGAATCCTCAAGAGAAAACCCTACTAGTAACTCTATGGAACCAAAGGTGAAAGAGAGGGGAACTTTGAGAAGAAGAAGACTTGCACAACTCTTGCACAAGGGGCTGAAAAGTGCTCTTATTATTATGCACGAATTTGAGAGGATTGTTCCTCTATTTATAGCCCTCCATAAATCCTCTTTTCCAATTTGAAATAGAAGTTTAACTCCCATTACAAAATAGTAAACATCTCCCTTACTAATTGCCATAGAAGTCTCACTTCTACAACTATTAGTAGCTTTCTCCTTTCTAATTAAAATAGAAGTCCTACTTCCATTAATAATTAGTAGATTACTATTACCACTATTAGAAGTCTCACTTCAAATAGAAATAGTAACCTTCCTATTAGAGTTCAAGTAGGATTAGTATCTTTCTAATAATTTGGGCTAGCGTGGGGACCACTAGGGATTCCTTAGAAAGCCGGCTCCAACTGGGACACGCGACCCCACATCTCATGTGCAATCCGGGCCCACAGTTAATTGCAAATAACTCCACTATATAAATGCAATTGCACTCCAGTCTTAGGAATAAATTACAATGAAGACCCTAAACTTCCACAGTACCACAAGTAGGCCCCTCCATCTATATCCATGGATCAAATGGATCTGTCCACCAAATTAGATCCATATCTTATTATCCTTGAGCCCCAATTAATTATAGTGATCATTTGGTACCGATCCAATTAACTCTTAATTGGAATGGGTGCGCACTTACCAATGATAAATCCATTAATTGGCACAAGGGGATATTAAAGATAGATTCCTTCTTGACTATTAGATGTTCCCACAGCTCCACTACCACGTACCCAAATCATCGAGGTGTTGACCTACAATTGGCCTCACTCATTGGTGACTCAAAATAAGTGCATAGTTAGAAACTTGAGTTCATTAATGTCTCAGGATTATGAGCCTATTCCTAGGGAATTATGAGAGCAGACCTTAAAATAAAGACAGTATATATAAGTTGCTTCTCATGGTCCTTCAATACATCCAATGTACCAGCACCATGATCCGGAATCTTACATTCCGATGATCGAGACAAATCACACTATCTCATAGTGATCAAGGTGTTGCAACCTTGTCAGATGAGATGTCTAGTCTCATCACTGGTTGTGAAGATATTTGAGTATAAGATTTGCAATACATGTCTCCTGTATGTGGATCTCATCCATACACATGTATTACATCTAGTATACTCATGGACTCTGGTTCATCTCATGAGCCATTATGTCTTTCATATTGGTTATGTGCAAGTATATAAAACACCATTAATCTCATGAAAGGAAAAACACGAATTGTATTGATAAATAAAGAAAAGAATCAATTTATTACATCATACTGATGGTATTGAGACCATAAAACTAACAAGCTCCCACTTGGGCTCAATGCCAATCAGGATTGCATCTCATGCCCATCCCATCTACATGCTGCTCAAAAACCTTGGTGGTCAATGGCTTAGTAAATGGATCTGCCAGATTGTCCGCAGAAGCTATCTTGGTGATTGCAATATCACCTCTCTGTACAATCTCTCTGACCAAGTGATACTTCCTCTGTACGTGCTTTTGGCTTTTATGGCTCCTGGGTTCTTTGGACTGAGCGACTGCCCCGCTGCTGTCATAGTAAACTGTGAGCGGCTGTGCGCCAAAGGTACCACTCCAAGTTCCAAAAGGAATCTTTTGAGGCATACTGCTTCCTTAGCTGCTTCACAAGCCGCTACATAATCAGCTTCAGAAGTGGAATCAGCGGTACATTCCTGTTTTATACTCCTCCAGCTGATAGCTCCTCTGCCAAGCATAAACACATAACCAGAGGTAGATTTCCTGGAATCCTTATCTGACATGAAGTCAGAATCTGTGTATCCGACTGGAATTAGCTCATCATTGCCGTAAATCAACATGTAATCTCTAGTTCGTCTCAAGTACTTGAGTATACATTTTACAGCAGTCCAATGGTCAGGACCTGGGTTAGACTGATATCTGCTGACTAAGCCCACTGCATGACAGATATCCGGTCTAGTACATAGCATAGCATACATGAGGCTACCAACAGCCGAAGCGTATGGAATTGCTCTCATTTGCTCCTTTTCCTCCGGGGTTTTAGGACCCTGATCCTTGGAAAGGTGCACTCCATGCCTGAAAGGTGTGATACCCTTCTTGGAGTCCTGCATAGCAAACCGTACCAGTACCTTATCTATGTAAGCAGCTTGAGATAAGCCAATCATCCTATTTTTCCGGTCTCGATGGAGTTTGATCCCTAGGATGTAACTAGCTTCTCCCAAGTCCTTCATATCAAAAGTCTTTGCTAACCAAACTTTTACTGTTGACAACATTCCTATATCTTTCCCGAGGAGAAGGATGTCGTCGACATATAAAATCAGAAAAACTACCCTGTCACCTTCATTTTTCATGTACACACATGACTCATCCGGATTTTGACTAAAACCAAATGATTTGATTGCCCGGTCAAAACGGATGTTCTAGCTTCGGGGCGCTTGCATCAGTCCATAAATGGACTTCTGCAGTTTGCAAACTCTTTGCTTTTGGTTACTTGCTATAAAACCGTCTGGCTGCATCATATAGATGTCTTCCTCAAGATGGTCGTTGAGAAACGCCGTCTTGACATCCATTTGCCAGATCTCGTAATCGAGATGAGCTGCAATGGATAAGAGTATCCGGATGGATTTGAGCATGGCTACCGGCGAGAAGGTTTCCTCATAATCGATACCCTCTTTCTGAGTATTCCCTTTCGCAACAAGCCTGGCCTTAAAGGTCTCAACTCTTCCATCTGGTCCTCTTTTTCTCTTGTAGACCCACTTGCACCCAATAGGTTTGATATTGGCAGGCAAGTCCACAAGTGTCCAGACCTGATTAGAGTACATAGACTCCATCTCAGCTTTCATAGCATCTTGCCAATGTCCCGAATCTATGTCATTAATTGCTTCATCATAGTTACAGGGATCTTGTTCCAGTTCTTCCGGGATTGCCTCGTAAGACTCTCCCAAGAACGAGAACCTATCAGGGGGCCTGATTATTCTCCCACTACGATGAGGCACTGGTGTAACTACTGGGTCTGGTAAGGGCGGTTCTTCCTCAAGTTCGGTCATATTTGGATTTGGAATTGATTGTTCTTGAATCTCTTCCAAGATCACCTTTTCTAAAGATTTCCAGTCCATCATATAATCTTCCTCCAGAAAAACCGCATTGGTGCTTACTAGCACTTTCTGCTCTTTGGGATTATAGAATAACCAACCTTTGGTTCCTTTAGGATATCCTACAAAAGTGCATACTTCCGACTTCGTTTCCAACTTTTCCGTCTTTACCTTCAGCACGTGTGCCGGACAACCCCAAATGTGTAAATGTTGCAGACTAGGCTTTCGCCCAGACCACAACTCCCGGGGAGTCTTAGGTACAGACTTAGATGGTACGAGGTTTAGTATGTACATCGTAGTATCCAAGGCATATCCCCAAAAGGATATAGGTAATCCTGAGAAACTCAACATAGACCTGATCATATCTAAAAGAGTCCGGTTCCTTCTTTCCGCTACTCCATTCTGTTGAGGCATACCAGGAGCAGACAACTGGGATAGTATCCCATTATCTGATAAGTGTGCCATAAAGTCACCAGAGAGATATTCCCCTCCTCGATCTGATTGAAGAGTCTTGATACTTTTACCTAATTGCTTTTCCGCTTCCGCTCGAAACTCTTTGAACTTTTCAAAAGCCTCGAACTTGCGGTGCATAAGGTATATGTATCCATATCTTGAATAATCATCTGTGAAAGTGATGAAGTATTCATATCCTCCTCTAGCCTTGACATTAATGGGCCCACACACATCAGTATGCACTAATTCCAATAAATCTTTGGCCCTATTGCCCTTGGATGAAAAGGGTCTTTTGGTCATTTTGCCTTCCAGACAGGACTCACAGACAGGCATTGGTTCTACAACCAATGAAGGCAAGATACCATCTTTCACTAGCCTGTCAATCCTATTTAGGTTTATATGACCTAGCCTCAAGTGCCAAAGTTTTGTTGGATTAGATGAAGGTGACTTTCTCTTTAATGATGGTCTATTAATTATTTCAGTATCATATATCTCATACATTGTTGGAGTTAAAAGATAAAGCCCATTGGTTACCTTGCCAGAACATATAAAAGTACCGTTTCTCTTTATGACAACTTCAGTACCAAAAGTAATAGAATAACTTTTATTCACCAAACTAGAAACTGAAATTAAATTCCATCTTAAAGATGGTACATATAGAGTGTCTGACAAAACCAACTTATTTTCTTGAAAACATAAAGTAATAACTCCTACTGAGACCGCATCCGCCTTAGCATCAGATCCTAGGTTGACAATGATTTCGCCGTCACTGAGTCTCCTGGTTTCCCTGAACCCCTGCAACGAATTACAAATGTGATTAGTTGCCCCGGAGTCCACACACCAAGATTCTGAAGTACCAGTTGCAAAACTAACTTCAGTAACAAGTGGCTCAATCATACCTGAGGTCTTCCTCTTAGACAGATATTCTGGACAATTCCTCTTCCAATGTCCTGTCATACCACAATGGAAACACTTTCCTTTTGTCCCTGATCCCTTAGCCTTGCCAACACCACCATTAGGGCCATTCTTTGCCTTAGGGCCCTTCGGAACTGATTTCTTCTTGCCTTTCCGCCCTTTGCCTTTCGGTTTGGACTTGGCAAATGACTTTTCTGTCATCAGGGCAGTTGGCTTTTTCTTCATAATCCCTTCAGTCACCACCAGCTGGCTAGACAGCTCAGCCAGAGTCAGATTCATTTTATTCATGTTGTAATTGACCTTGAAATTGTTGAATGACTCTGGTAGTGACTCGAGGATTATATCAATCTGCGATTCTGCATCAATCGCAGCCCCCAGTACATCTAACTCATTCAATGAGTCCATCATTTTCAACATATGGTCCTGTACTGGTGTGCCTTCAGCCATCTTGGTGCTTATAAACACCCTCATAGCAGCCTGTCTAGCAGGCCTGCCCTGTTCCGCAAACATCTCCTTTAAGTTTGATATAATATCATATGCAGTCTTAAAGGATTGATGTTGGTGTTGTAAAACACTAGACATAGATGCCTGTATGTAACATCTGGCCATCTCATCGTATTTGGCCCACTTGGTGTAAAGTTCATTTTCTTCCTGTGATGCTTCCGGCAATGGCTCATCAAGGGGGGTTTTGGTAAGGACATATTTATATCCTGAAGCTGTCAGGAGTACTATATCCAGGTTCAGTTTTCAATCTACATAGTTGGATCCCACTAACTTATTCTGGTTGAGGATGGTCGCAAGTGGATTGAAAGTGTTTGAATTTATGCTGAAAATACTGTAGCACTTAACCTTACATTCAATTAATGAATTTAAATGACATTAAGGTTTAGTATTCTACCAAATTTATATGGAATCCTCATAACCATTAAATTCAGAATACATCGGAATCCCAATCCCCGGGGTATGCCTCCTTGGGGAGTGCAGATACCTCCTAGATTGGTTCAGATCAAAGTTGGTCAAAATTAGGATTAAGACTAACTTTCCATGATCCCCTTCATTCATTATTATCTAGGTATCTCATACCAAATTATGAATGACTCCCGATTAGCTTTGGTTTCTAAAATACATGAGGCAAATCCTTGGGGATACTACATCATTATTTTAGTTAAGTGTGACCCACCAACTAGCATTGCATGACAACCGTTGCGGGCAGCTCCTCCTTGGGGAGTGGGCCCCCGCCCCGTCTCACCAGCACTATCCATAGGAGATCCATATTTAGTAACCAGACAAGTAAAAGCCCTCCGTGGGGAACGGCCATTCTCAAGATGGCGCGAGGCTAACACTTTCCTTACAATGGACCTATGGTGGAAAACCATGGGGATTTCTAAATATAAATGCCCCGCTCCCACTTAATATTTTAGAATTGAGGATTTCCTTGTAAGGTATTAGGGCCCACATGTATACATATGAATATCAAATCATCTCATGATATGATCTAAGATTGGTTCCAAGTCAAGTTATTTTAAGGAAAGTCTAGTTTCTAAATTAGTGTTACCAATGTGTCCATCTCATGGGTCATCAACACTAATTAGAACTTTTTCCAAAAATTAATTTGATTTGACCAATTTTAGTAACTTGCTATGTTTGGATCAGATCTGGAATTTTTCTAATTTAAGCATGCATCCATAAATTGAAATTGCAAAAAATAGAAACTAGTCCTCTCCTCCACATGGCCCAAGCGGAATAGACTTCTTGGACTTCTAGACTTTCCAAAACTTATGGAGTTCTTCAAACTCTTTGGGCAACTCCAAACACCTTTGGTAATCTTCAAACTCTTTGATTAGGAGTCCAACTTCGCTTTCCTTCTTTGTCTCGGACATCGCCAGAATTTACAATTTTTAGAAAAATACATAAATTCCTATGCCTCAAATATGAGACTTACATGGTAATCTAAAACTGGAAATAAAAGGGCTATAGGGAAATTCATCATGCCTTGCCCTTTCACGGGAAAACTAGGAAACCATGATGCCCTTTACACCTAGCCTTAAATAAATCAATCATCATAAAAGAAAGCAAAAGACTTGTGGGCCATATGGAGAGGACATTATCATCTGCAAGTTAGTATCTCATACAACCATACAAATCACAGAAATAGGCTGCCAAATAATGCTGGAAAAATAGGAAGTAAAAGTAGACCCGAAACTGAAAAATCAGTTTCTGCAGAATTCTGTACAGAAGGCCCGGTCGACCGGCCTGCAAGTCAGCCGGTCGACCGGGCACGGGGGCCAGGTCGACCGGACTGACGAATTTCTGCAACTTGGGTTTTCTGTTTCGTGTACATTCTTCCCCAAATCACTTCCAAAGTGTCCCAATGGCTTCTTATGATCCTTCCATCATTACTAAACCCTTTTGTGACTATCCAAACATGAATCTACTATCAAACCAAGTAAATACATCAAAACTGATCCTTACATAGCCCTTGCTTCATCTTCTTCGCATCTCATGCAAAGATCAGAGCAAGCTTGTTGTTCTAACATGATTAGAGATGAGGTATGACTCTGATACCAATTGTTGGAATATAGGTGGGCCTTCCAGACAGGTTTCAAAAACTTTTGACCCACTTGATGCAGGGATCAATTGTCTAGAATGCAATAAACCCAATCCAGGATGCAATTCCCTCAATCTCATGGCCATGTACATCAACATATACTATCCATAAAATAGAAAATAGCACATAAACATTCTACCACGAAATCCATAACATGCAAGGATGTAGATATACCTTTGGAGCTTTGTTGTGCTCTAATGGAGGATTTGATTTCTTTACTTTGGTGATGAACAACTTCACAATCCAAATCAGAATCTTCAACTCCTTTTGATCTTCCAGGCTATGTCCCGTATTAGATCTCTTTTTCTCAAGAAGATGGTTGAATCCTCAAGAGAAAACCCTACTAGTAACTCTATGGAACCAAAGGTGAAAGAGAGGGGAACTTTGAGAAGAAGAAGACTTGCACAACTCTTGCACAAGGGGCTGAAAAGTGCTCCTATTATTATGCACGAATTTGAGAGGATTGTTCCTCTATTTATAGCCCTCCATGAATCCTCTTTTCCTATTTGAAATCGAAGTTTAACTCCCATTACAAAATAGTAAACATCTCCCTTACTAATTGCCATAGAAGTCTCACTTCTACAACTATTAGTAGCTTTCTCCTTTCTAATTAAAATAGAAGTCCTACTTCCATTAATAATTAGTAGATTACTATTACCACTATTAGAAGTCTCACTTCAAATAGAAATAGTAACCTTCCTATTAGAGTTCAAGTGGGATTAGTATCTTTCTAATAATTTGGGCTAGCATGGGGACCACTAGGGATTCCTTAGAAAGCTGGCTCCAACTGGGACACGCGACCCCACATCTCATGTGCAACCCGGGCCCACAGTTAATTGCAAATAACTCCACTATATAAATGCAATTGCACTCCAGTCTTAGGAATAAATTACAATGAAGACCCTAAACTTCCACAGTACCACAAGTAGGCCCCTCCATCTATATCCATGGATCAAATGGATCTGTCCACCAAATTAGATCCATATCTTATTATCCTTGAGCCCCAATTAATTATAGTGATCATTTGGTACCGATCCAATTAACTCTTAATTGGAATGGGTGCGCACTTACCAATGATAAATCCATTAATTGGCACAAGGGGATATTAAAGATAGATTCCTTCTTGACTATTAGATGTTCCCACAGCTCCACTACCACGTACCCAAATCACCGAGGTGTTGACCTACAATTGGCCTCACTCATTGGTGACTCAAAATAAGTGCATAGTTAGAAACTTGAGTTCATTAATGTCTCAGGATTATGAGCCTATTGCTAGGGAATTATGAGAGCAGACCTTAAAATAAAGACAGTATATATAAGGTGCTTCTCATGGTCCTTCAATACATCCAATGTACCAGCACCATGATCCGGAATCTTACATTCCGATGATCGAGACAAATCACACTATCTCATAGTGATCAAGATGCTGCAACCTTGTCAGATGAGATGTCCAATCTCATCACTGGTTGTGAAGATATTTGAGTATAAGATTTGCAATACATGTCTCCTGTATGTGGATCTCATCCATACACATGTATTACATCTAGTATACTCATGGACTCTGGTTCATCTCATGAGCCATTATGTCTTTCGTATTGGTTATGTGCAAGTATATAAAACACCATTAATCTCATGAAAGGAAAAACACAAATTGTATTGATAAATAAAGAAAAGAATCAATTTATTACATCATACTCATGGTATTGAGACCATAAAACTAACAGAAATATCATTTTTTTAATGAAAGTTGATGATATCGACAACCAATTGACAATATCGTCAATTGGGTTGATTATATCGTCGACTGGGGTGATTTCGTCCAAAGACGAATATACGAACAATTATCTCATCATTTTATGGGTTTTCTTCATGAAACTGTTTAATTAAGTTTTGACCTTAGGTTTCTCGTAAAAGTCCCTTGCTTTTATGTTTTTCTCATCTATTTGTAAAACTCCCTAAATTATAAGAAATATGTACTTTCTAAAAGTGGAAGTGGATAAAACCTTTTGGAGGGCCCCCCTTTAGCTATGGAGGTGTGCGTGGGTACGTGGGTGTCAAAGTCCAAGTCCCGCACATACGGAAAAAAAAGGGCGACAATCATTGTTCGATTTGCCTATTTATTTGCATAAAATAAATAAGAATTGAATATGTGGGAACTCATGGTGAAATGAGCTTCACCAAAGGACATAAGGTGAGGGTGAAGGATGGATACAAGGTGGAGATAAGGACTTGGTATTGAATTACCATCTTCATTGATTAAATATATATTAATGGGGTTGTTCGGGTTCGTTCCGGGGACTACTGAGGTCAGCGGGTGTGAGAATTCGTGGGGTTCAACCCTTTTGTGACTCGATACGAATGAACAACTAGGTTTTTCATTTTGTGTACGGCTATGCCAAATTTTCTATTCTAGTTGAAAAGAACAAGCGATGATCCGTAGACCAACTTTTTTATGCAGAAAAGAAAATTAAGTTTTTTCTAACTTTTATTGCACACGTGTTTAAAAGAGACATAATTTGATTTTTGAATGTCGTGAGAGGTGAATTTCATTTTTCTTGCCATGAAAGGCCGTGTTTTTGTCGTGAAAGACGATTTTTGGTGCCATAAAAGATCGTTTTCGACTCTCATCGAAAAGAAAAAAACTTGTGATTTTTGTCTCTTTAAAAATACAAATACGATAAAAAGAAAGAAAAGGAAATCTGACTTCACAAGAGATTGCGAGGACTCATTTAGCATGACGAACGCAAGACATGTTTGGGGTTCATCTACAACCTTTTGATGATAACATGAGATGCTTTTGATTCTTTGGGAAGGCTTGATCCTCGGATTTTTAGAGAATAAGGATCGAAAGGGGATCCTATATCCAATAAAAATCCAAGTAGATGAGCTAAAGAGCCGTGTCTAAGCCATGAAGATAGAAGGAGAAGGCTTTCTGGGGGGTGGCCACCCAAGGGCCTTCAATCACCTTGTGGTGTTGCCGCTGTAGAACTTGTTCAACGAAGAGGAAACCTTTGTAGGAGGGTAGGAGTAGTGATGTAGACTTGGTGTATGTGATGAGCATGTGATGCCTCGAAATTGCTTTCCTTTATAGGCTTTTGGTGGGCATGTGGAGGGTGTATGGGCCTTTAATGCATTTAATGCATTAATGCTCCATGATGGAGGGAGTAACATATTTTGAATTAATAGTTTTGTAACTCCTTTTTCTTGAAATTTGATTGGCCGTTGTAAAATAATGGGCCATTATTTGCATTGAATCTTCACGATTGCATTGATTTATAACTCCTGTTTCTTGGATTTAGATTGGGCCATCCATGATAATAGGTTATTAACCGCATTAAGTAGTCATGATAATGGGTCATTAACCTCATTAAGTGGTGAAAGTCCGGGGATCCGAACCCTAGAGGGGGGGCTAATAGGGTGAGCTTCAATTATGACCAATTTAAACCAATTTTAACTTCTTTAACTTAAACTAGTCACAAGTGGTGATTACAAATAAAATGCGGAAGCTTAATAAAAACAATTACCACAAAGCAAGCACCATCACACAAGGATTTATAGTGGTTCAGCCTCAATGCCTACATCCACTACCGGCTTGTGATTCAACACCCCACCGGATTTCCACTATTTATGCTTTTCAATAGGCTAAGCAATAACCTTTACAATATGCTTTTCAAGGCTAAGCAATAACCTCTACATTATGTTTTTCTTAGGCTAAGCAATAACCTCTTCAACCACAAGGTTGGTTATCTCTGTAATTAGTGTCTAAAATACACTTGATGGAGATTCATTTTAAAGCTCATTACAATGCCTCTTAATTAGGCGGATATGGAAGTGAAAAACTAACTCACACAAACACTTAATGAATGCAAAGATGTATGCTCATGATGTGTGTGTGTGATGTCCTCAATCATTTTGAAAATGAAAGCTCATAAATGTATGCCTAAGGCTTTTGAAAGTTTTAGCTCATAAAACATTTATGATTGAGGAAATGCTAATCACATGTTAAAAGTAACTTGTAAAAGATATTCAAAACAAGTTGTGAAAATCTAAGAACAAAACATGTGAAGCATAGGGATGTCAATCAAATCAACAATGTAGCTCAAAACATAAAAATAGATTTCATTGAAATTAGGGGACAAATCATATGTAATTATAAATACAACTTGAATATGATATACCAATCAATGCAAAGCAAGTTGTGAAACTTTAAAACAAAGTTACATATGATTTGTAAAGATGTTGAATCCAAAACATAAGATAAATTTGAAAGAGATTTTCTTATGATGAAAAACAACAACCAAAGATTCAACCAAGTATATGAATCATGTTACATATGATTTCAAAGATTCTTTCATTAACATGATCTACTTAGATTTACCAATTAAAGTACTACTTGAATTGAATCAAGGTGATGCATCCAAAACAATAGATCAATTCAAAACATAAATATGTTGAGGACACAACAAATTATAGTTTAACATGCTACTAAAGATTTACCTAACATAAAACAAAACATGAAAACATATGATTTGTAAAGATGTTGAATCCAAAACATAAGATAGCTTTGAAAGTGATTTTCTTATGTTGAAAAACAACAACCATAGATTCAACCAAGTATAGGAATCATGTTACATATAATTTCAAAGATTCTTTCATTAACATGATCTACTTAGATTTATCAAATAAAGTACTACTTGGATTGAATCAATGGTGATGTATCCAAAACAATAAATCAATTCAAAACATAAAACATGTTAAGGACACAACACCTCATAGTTTATCATGCTACAAAAGATTTACCAAAAATAAAACAAAGCATGAAAACATATGATTAAGGAAAGTAGAGCCTACTTGGTGATTTCACGTTATTAATCCAAGCTTTAGCTTTCCTAATGATCCCCTTCATCCCTTAGTTCATTCCCCTTTGATTTTCCTTAAAACCTCTCAAGGAAGGCTTAAAAATCCTCAACTTTTGGCAAAGGAATGAACTAGTATTTATAGCCAAAACAGCCCAATGGCTAGTCTCTCGGTCGACCTGGCTCTTCCCCGGTCGACCTGGCCTTCACAACGGTAAAAAAAGTGACCGTTTGAAAAATGGCCAACGACAGTATACCCGGTCGACCTGGTACACTACGTTTCTAGCCTGGGACCAAAATTCCCTAAAATCCATTTTTCAAAGTATTTTTGGTTGGGAATTTTTTGGGCCATTAAATCAAGCTTAAAAACATGTTTTAAATCATTCTAAGGGTTTTAAAACAAGAAACATAAAAAGCCAAAAAAGATTCAAAATTATAAAACCAATGGCTTGCTTGATTTGATAAAACTCTTTTCAAATTTAAATGCATCTAATATTTAAAAACAAAACATGCATAAATCAAGATTTCTACAAGTATAAAAGCCAATGCATGTGAAAATCAAGATTTCAAGATTTTCTAATTCAATGCAAGTGTGTGAATCAAATGATGCTCAAATGTTAATGCATCCATCAAATTGCAAATACAAAATCCCTAACAAGTGGCCGCCAAATCACTTAAAGAGTTGTGGGCCATGTTGTAGCTTTTGGAATTCTACGCGCGACGTAGGGGACTTTGATCATAGTGAATTTCACACTTGATTCGATGGCAGATGACTTTGTAATTTCAGACATTAATCGTCGTCAGTAGGCCAATGCCATATGTCCTATTGATTTCTCGATCCATTGGGCAGAAAGTACACTTTCTTAGTTGGCCAAATGATGACTTTGGAGTGTCCGGAGACGAATGCATGACTTCGATGACAAACCTGTGATGTCGATGAAGATCGACAGATTTTGAGCTCGAAAATTAGTTTTTCAGAATAATCTATCGGCAAAAAGGCCTAAAAATGGAAAAGGGACCTGAAAATTAGGATTTTACGGAAATTTGGTGAACCCGAGTTTTCATGGTCACCATGACCATGGACTTTGGTCCCATTTTCGGTCGTTTTTTGACTTTTTCTGATTTTTCTCCTTTTAGAATATTTTCCTTGAAATTCTTGTACACTTTTTGGCATAATTTCCCTACAAAAACTTGATGAGAAGCCGTGCAAAACAAGGGGTGAAGTTTCCATGTTAGCGGGAAAGTTGAAAACTTTGCTGTGTAGGGATGTCTATTTGTCGCTAGAAGCTAAAACTAGGTCAAACATTGTCAGAATGAAATGAAACTTAAGGTGAACTTCTTGGACATGAAATAAGACCAACCATAGGCTTTAATTTTGATTTTGAAGGCGTTAGCGTCCTCTCCCAAGTAGATTCAATTTTGTCGCGAGGGAGATGTCGCACTTTGAATTGTTGTCAAACAATGTTCGATTGACCTGAGATTTGACAGGGAGCCTCGTGGAATCATTTTAAGATGATCCATTAGCTTTGATTTGTAGATCATGGTTCCGAGGGGCTCCATCGACTGGAGACCTGGTTTAGCTACCAGTGGGCCAAAGTTGCGTCAAATGATGTCGAAATAACCTGAAATTTGAAATGTATCCACTCCCCACTCGAAAGTATTTTGAGACCATTCATGTTCTTTGTTTGAAGAGTGATGATCTCGGCGGTCTCCATCACCAGGAGGCTTGGTTTGCTTCTTGAAGATTGATGTTATGTGAAACGATGTCGAATTGACCTAAAATTTAAAACAGAGCCTCTTGGAAGTGTTTTAAGACCATCAATAGGTTTTGATCGAAGAATTGATGTCTCCAACGCTGTTGTCACAGGAAGGGCTCACTTTGTCGCGAGGATAATGTAACTTTTGCATTTTGGGCCAAACAGTGTCAGCATGGCCTGAAATTTGTTGTAGAGCCTTTTAATAGTATTTTGAGACCAATTGTGTGTGCTCTATCTTAAGAAACATGGTCTCCAGTTTTACTGTCGCTGGGAGCTCTTGTTTGGGCGCTGGAGGAGTGATGTGACGCCCTAGAGTCCCACATTGACTATAGAGAGGAAAATGACTGGGATTATATGTAGAGCTTGCACCCTTACCTTACATAAGGCCTTTTGGTGAGTTGATGTCTACTAGAAACAAAATCGTGAGGCTCGTAGGCCAAAGTAGATAATATCATGCATGTGTGTGGGGTGGGGTGTTACAAATGGTATCAAAGCCGACTCTCAACTATTTCGAGTGTGGGCCCTTGTCGTGGTCTGGTGTAAGTGGCGTCCCAAGAGGGCTGGCAGGCTACTGCACAGGGACGTGCAGCCCTAAGGGGGATGGATTATGAAGCCTTGGAGTCCCACATCGACTATAGAGAGGAAAGTGACTAGGATTATATGTAGAGCTTGCACCTTTACCTTGCATGATGCTATTTGGTGGGTTGAGGCTTACCAGAAATAAAACCGTGAGGCCAGTGGGCTAAAGCGGACAATGTCCTGCATGCGTTACAAGTGAAGTCTACCCAAGTGATGCTGAAATGGCCCTGAACTTCTTGTGTACACTTCTTTGAGCCGCATTGAAGGATTTGGAGCTTTTTAGATGATTTTGAGAAGTTTTGATGCTTGAAGTAACTATTGCCCATTCTATCGCGAGAAGATTTGTCGCACTTGAAATGATGCTGAAACTTCTCGAAAATGGTGTAGGAGCTTGGAAGATCACACCTTTGTAGCTTAATGAAGCTTCACATGACTTGTGTGATGTTGGAAATGTGAAAAGGCACAATGACATTTTTTATGTCAACAGGGGCGGTCATTTGATGGTCGTTTTTTACCCATTTTTGGTTTTTCATTTTTAACCATTTAACCATTTATAGAAATACAATCTTAGGTATTCAATTACATGTTTTATTTACATAAAACAAACAAGCTATAAATGGTCATCAAATATATGTCCCTCTAATTAGGGATTTTGTGTATTCCAATTTGATGGATGCATTATTATTTTAGCATCATTTGAATTTTCACACATGCATTATTTTAAAAAATCTTGAAATCTTGATTTACACATGCATTGTTTTTAAGACTTGTAAAAATATTGGTTTATGCATGTTTTTATTTTAAACTTGGATGCAATTAGTTTTTGAAAAGAAGTTTTATGAATCAAGCAAGCCTACGAGTTTTTAAATCTTTCAAATCATTTTAGGCCTTTTATGTTTCATGTTTTTAAGCGTCTTAGTTTGATTTAAATCATGATTCTAAGCTTGATTCATTGGCCCAAAATTCACCTTAAAGAAATACTTTGAAATATGCATTTTTGGGGAATTTGGTCCTTGGGCCCGGGTCGACTTGCAGTGTGCTCGGTCGACCGAGCCCATGGACCCGGTCGACCGAGCACCGGGAAAGAGCCGTTGTGCTTCTTTTTCAAACGGTCAGATTTATGACTGTTGAGCCCAGGTCGACCAAGGAAAGGTGCAGGTTGACCGGGGACTCACAGAAACTCATTTTTTTTAGTATAAAAACAAGTTCATTCCTTTGAAAATGTGAGGAACTAAGAGGCCCTCCTTGAGATGTTTTGAGGCCAATCAAAGGGGAATGAGCTAAGGATGATAAGGGTCATTTGGAAAGCTAAAGCTTGGTTCCAATGAGTTAAATCACTAAGTAAACTTTACTTTTCTTAATCATATGTTTTCATGCTTTGCTTTAATTATTGGTAAATCTTTTCTAGCATGATAAACTATGATTTGTTGTGTCATTAACATATATATGTTTTTGAATTGGTTTATTGTTTTGGATGCATCACCTTGATTCAAACCAAGTAGTACTCACATTGGTATATCTAAGTAAATCATGTTAATGAAAACATCTTTGAAATATTTTGTAACATGATTTCTATACTTGGTTGAATCTTTGGTTATTGTTTTTCATCATAAGAAAATCACTTTCAAATCTATCTTATGTTTTGGATTCAACATCTTCACAAATCATATGTACTTTTGTTTTGAAGTTTCACAACTTGCTTAGCATTGATAGGTATATCTTTTTCAAGTTTAATTTATAAATACATATGATTTGTCCCTTAACTTCAATCAAATCTATTTTTGTCCTTTACACTTTCAAATGCTTTTAGCATACATATATTTAGCTACATTGTTAATTTGATTGAAACCCTTATGCATCACATGTTTTATTCTTAGAATTTCACAACTTGTTTAGAATACATAGGTATATCTTTTACAAGTTATTTTTAACATATGATTAGCATTCTTTCCTCAATCATAAATGTTTTTATCAGCTAAAACTTTTAAAAGTCTTTGGCATACATTTATGAGCTTTTATTTTCAAATTGATTGAGGACATCATACATACACATTGTGCATTCATCCTTGTATTCATAGTGTGTGTGTGTGTGTGTGTGTGTGTGTGTGTGTGTGAGTTAGATTTTCACTTTTATATCTGCCTAATTAAGAGCCATTGTATTGAGCTATAAATTGTATCTCCATCAAGTGTATTCTAGACACTACTCAGAGAGATAACCAACCTTTTGGTTGCAGAGGTTATTGCTTAGCCTAAGAAAAGCATAGTGTAAGAGGTTATTGCTTAACCTTGGAAAGCATAATGTAAAGGTTATTGCTTAGCCTATTGAAAAGCATAAATAGTGGAAATCCGGTGGGGTGTTGGATCACAAGCCGGTAGTGGATGTAGGCATTGAGGCCGAACCACTATAAATCCTTGTGTGATGGTGCATGCTTTGTGGGGATTGTTTTTATTAGTTTCCGCATTTAGTTTGATAATCATCACTAGTGGCTAATTTAATTTAAGGAACTTAAAATTGGTCTTAATTGGTCACTAATTTGAAGTTCACCCTATTCACCCCCCCCCCCTCTAGGGTTCGGATGATGGACTTTCACCTCTAATGTAAATGAAATAACAATAGAAAGAAAATGAATACTTGGTCATCAAATCCTAGAAAAGTCATGGTCTCATCTATATGTCACCTTATATCCTTGAATTCTCATCTTAATACTTTGTTGGAACTCATTTTACATTGAGTTTTTAGTGATTCAAATCCATGCAAACAAATGAGCACTGAACATTTTATTAGTCGAGCTATCCAAAAGCATTTGAGTGATGGTGTCAAGCCAGAAGACTTGGGAAGAGATGTGTTTATTTCATCCCAAGGTCCTTCATTTGCCTAATGATGAACTTTATTACTCTAACTATTGCGGTGTTATCTAGATTTATGTTACCCATTTTATGAGAAAGAAAACAAAAGGAACGTGAAGCTCTCTCTTTATTAATGGTGTTGGAAGTAGGTGGACCTTCCAAATGGGATTTAAAAAACTTTGACCCTCTTAATCCAGGTGTTGACACCAAAAAAGTCACCTTGCCTCCTCAACATCAAGAAGCCACATGAAGCCGCATCCTACTACAAACAAGCAATGCTACTTCAAGCATCAGATACTGTCAGAATCAAACAAAAACTGCAAGATCCTTCAAGACAGCCAAAAGAGGGGTACATCTGAAGTTTCGGCCCATTTCAACATCATTTGGCCTAACTTCACTCCTGCAACAGCTGAGCAGGTGCTCCGGGCGGCGGTGAAGCCAAAGACCCTGACACATAAAACAGAGCACACAGTTGGCCCCAAGATGCCACTAGGAGGCTCTACATCAAGTTTCAGGCCATTTTGACATCATTTGGCCTAACTTCACTCCTCCGGTAGCTGAACAGGTGCTCTCGGCGGCGACGGCGTCGAAGACATCAAAACTTCGATCAGAGCCCACGGATGGTCTTAAAATACCTCCAAAAGGCTCCGTGTCAAATTTCAAGTCAAACCAACAACGTTTGACCCTCCATCAACCCTCGAGTAGTGAAATCAAGCCTCTCGGCTGCAAGAATTATCGAGGCCATCACCCATCAAACAGAGCACATAGGTGGCTTCAACATGCTTCTAAAAGGCTGCACGTCAAATTTCAGGTCATTCCGACAACGTTTGACCCGACTTTGACGCTCTGAAATAAAATCAAGGCTACCTACGGCGGAGCACCCCGAGACCATGACATCCAAATCGGAGCTAATGGATCGTCTCAAAATGACTCCAATAGGCTCCCTATCAAAACTCAAGTCAATCGCGCATCGGTTGACCGTACATCAAAACGCGACATCTTCCCCGTGGCAAAATCAAGTCTACTAGTGACGGGACCCCAAATGGCTTCAAAACTTAGATAAAAGCCCATGGTTGGTCTTATCTACTACTCAGGAAGCTTCACCTCAAATTTCAGGTCATTCCGACATCGTTTGACCTAGTTTTGACTGTTGACGGAAAATCGGCTACAAAGTCTTAAACATTTCCAGAAGATAGAAAACTTTGTGCTTCGGTTTACGTGGCTTCTCGTCAGGTTTTCTTTAGGAGAATCAAGCCAATAAATGAGGAGAAATGTTAAGAAAAATACAGGGGAAAGAAAGAATTAAAAAGATCGAAAAACGGCGACCGGAAGGGGAAAAAACCCCATGGTCGTCGGTGACCTTGGAAATCCGGGTCGCCGGATTTCTGCTGGGTGGCTCATTTTTCGACTCTTTTCGCGTTTCGGGAATTCCAGCCCCGGTGGTTTTCCGAAAATCCGATTCTTAATACTTGAAATCGACTGATCTTTATTAACATTTCGGATCAGCCGTCAAGAACATGAAATCATCATTGATCGCTCCAAGATCGCCAACCGGCTGACCAAAAAAATACACTTTTTGTCCGACCAATTGAGAAATCGACAAGAAAGATGTCACCGGCCCAGTGGCACCAATCAATGTTTGACGTTGCATCGCCATCCGACATCAAACAACATGTGGATCCATTGGCTATTGTCACAAGAAGAATTCCAAAAGACGGGGCACAACCCGCAACTCTTCAAATGCCCTGGCGACCATTTAATGTTGTTAATTGATCCGTTTTATGATAACTTAATGCGGTCATTAACCCATTATTTTGGACGGCCCAATCAGAATCAAGCAAATGGGAGTTACAAAACTAAACAATCATGGCATTAAAACCATGAAACTCCTCTCATCATGGAGATTAAAGGCGATTAAATGCCCATCATTCTCTATCGGCCAATCACAAGCCAAGAAAAGGGAGTTACAAAATCAAAGAATTAAAACTTGTAACTCCTCTCATCATGGAGCATCAATGCCATCAATGCTCATAAACCCACCTTACAGCCACCAAAAGCCTATAAAAGGGGGGTCATTCCAAGAAGAAAGGGTCCAGAAAAAATCCAAGAAAAATCCTGAAGATTTCTCGAAAAAATCTCTGCACAAACAAGCTCTCCTTCTTCAAAGGAACTCTTTTGTAAGAAACACCACAAGATGATCGAAGTCCCTTGGGGGGCCACTCCCGCAAGGTCCTATCTTCTTCTATCCAACATGGCCTAAACAAGGCTCTTCAGCCCGTTTACTCGGTTTTTTATTGGATATAGGACCTCCCCTTGGCCTTTATCCTCTAAAAAATTGAGGTCTAAGCCAAGCCAAAGAACCAAAGCATCATGTGTTCTCATTTGAAGGACGATGGCAAAGTCCATACATGACTTGCGACTGTTGATCTAAACGAGTCCCCATAATCTCCTGAGAAGTCAGATTCTTTTTCTCACTTTTCTATTGTATTTTGTATTCTTTGTAAAGAGACAAAAAAATCACATTTCTTGTCTTTCATTATTGATGAGATTTGTAAATCGCCTTTCGCGACAAAAATCCCTTTTCACGGAAAAAAAATAAAATCACCTCTCACGGCATTAAAAAAAAGTTAGGTCTCTTTCTTAAATTATATGTGCAATGGAAAGTTAGAAAAAAGAGCTGATTTCTTTTCTACTTGTGAAGGTGAGTCTCCGGATCACCAATTCAAATTCCAAGTAGAATAGAAAATATGGCATACCTGTACAAAAATGTTGATGAACTATTTTCTCCTCCGCCGGACCCCGGCAGCCCCGGGGTGGAAGGAGAGGACGAAAGGCCGGGCACCATCAGTAGTAATCAGGAAAATAAAAGGCCAAGAACCCAATCCCAAGATCTAAAACCCTAATCTTATTGTATTAAGACCCTAGATCTATCACCAAGAAAGAAAGATGTAAGTAGCCACAAGCATCCCCCTAGATCTACAAAACTAACTAGTGGATATCTTTACCTAAGGAGCTCTGTTGTACTCAAATCGAGACTTCGTCTTTTGATTATGCAAAACCCTTTCGCAGACATGACCTCCCAGGCCTTGCAATCTTCCATGCTATGACCCAATCGCAAAGAGCTTTTCAAAGAGAATAGTGGGACCTCGATTGAGAAGAAAACCTCAAACCCCTAAGTGGAGAAACCAAAGGAGAAAAGAGAGAAGAGAAAAACTCCAAAACTCATCCAAGACTTGTTGGGCATGCAACTTGGGTTGGATGTCCAACCCTAGTGTTCTATTTATACGTTTTGGAACTTCTTCTTTGAGTGCTCTTAGAAGTCCTACTTCTCTTTCTCTTATGTATCATACTCATCCTTCTCTTATGAGTACTGTTTGATTATAACTTTGTTCTTTAGGGCTAGTATGAGGACCATTAGGGATTCCTTGGATCTGGCTCCAACTGAAGTATATGAACCCCACATCTCATGTAAGTTTATGACCCATTGTTAATTTGCAAATAACTCCACTATATAAATGCAATTGTACTCCGGTCTTAGAAATTTTACAAGAAGACCCTAAACTTTTCAATTACTGCAAGCATGCCCATCCTGAAAGTCCTGGGATCTAACCCTAGAGGGGGGGGGGGTGAATAGGGTGAGCTACAAAATGTGACCAATTATGACAAATTTTAACTTCTTAAAAATAAACTAGTCACAAGTGATGATAAACAAACAAAATGCGGAAGCTAATAAAACAATCACCACTAGCAAACACCACTACACAAAGATTTATAGTGGTTCGGCCTCAATGCCTACATCCACTACTGGCTTGTGATCCAATCACCCCACCGGATTTCCACTATTTATGCTTTTCAATAGGCTAAGCAATAACCTTTACAGTGTTATTTTTCTAGGCTAAACAACAACCTTTACAAGATGCTTTTCTAGGCTAAGCAATAACCTTTACACAATGCTTTTCTTACGCTAAGCAATAACCTTTACAAATGAAGGGTTTCTCTAAGAACGTGTCTTCACAAAAGAACACTCTAAGAGATACAATTTAAGCTCAATTAAAATGCCTCTAAAATAGGCTAATATGAAAGTGAAAAACAAACTCACACAAACACTATATGAATGCAAATGTGTATGCTCATGATGTGTGTGTGTGATAACTTCAATCAAGTTAAAAACAAGGCTCAATTAATATATGCTTAAAGCATTTCAAAGTTTAAGGCACATAAAAGATTTGATTGAAGTTTAATGCAAATCACATGTATGAATATCAACTTGTTAATGATATGAAAATCAAAGACTCACAAGTTGTACGAAAATGATTAACTTAGAACATTGACTCATATGCAATGTTGTTTTCAAAAACAAATAAATTTGACTAAGGTTTAAAAGAATGAAAACAACAAATAAAGTTTCAACCAAGAAAATGAATCATGCTTTAAAAGAAATCAAAGATTTTGGCTAAGCATGATTAAGAAGATTTTTAAAACAACTTGGATTGAAATCAAAGTGAAGAATCCAATCTTAATTAGATCAAAGATTAAGAGAAGAATGGATTCAACACATCATAGTTATCATGCTAAAAATCATTTACCAATAATTTAAACAAAGCATATAACATATGATTAAGAGAGGTAGAGCTTACGTAGAGATTTAACTTCATTAATCCAAGCTTTAGCTCTCCAAATGACCCTTTGGTCTCTCTTAGTTCATCCCCTTTATCTTGTCTCAATACACCTCAAAGATGGCTTAAAAATCTCCAACTTTGACAGAGAAATGACCTTCATTTTATAGCCCAAAACTGCCCAACGGCTAGTCCCCGATCGACCCCATGACCCCCGGGTCGACCTGGCCTTCACAACGGTCATAAAACTGCCATTTCAGGAGCCAACGGCTCTTTACCCGGTCGACTTGGCCTTTAGTTGGGCCTGTCGACCTGGCCTTCTGTTGGCCAGGTCGACCTGGCACACTACAGGATAGGGCTTGGGACCAAAATTCCCTAATTTGCATTTTTCAAAGTATTTTTGGTTGGAAATTTTTTGAGCTGTTAAATCAAGCTTGAAAAACATGTTTTAAATCATTCTAAGGGTTTTAAAACATGAAACATAAAATGCCAAAAAAAGATTCGAAATTATAAAACCAATGGCTAGCTTGATTTTCTAAAACTCCTTTTCAACACTAATTACATCCAAGATTAAAAACAAATCATGCATAAATCAATATTTCTTCAAGTCTAAAAACCAATGCCTGTATAAATCAAGATTTCAAGATTTTCTAAATCAATGCATATGTGTGTGTAAATCAAATGATGCTAAAATGTTAATGCATCCATCAAATTGCAATATACAAAATCCTTAACAATCTCCCCCTTTGCAATTTGATGGCAACTCACTCACCATTGAATATACACACTAAGTCTTCGGCTCCCCCTAAGCTGGACAAGTCTTGAAATCTCTTGGATGCTTCTTCTCTTAGCTTGGGCTCTTGGTTCCTTTTCTTCATTCTTCTTGATGCTTGGAGCTTGATCATTCTTCAAGCTTTCTTTTCTTCTTTCTTTCTTTAGCCAAGCATCTTCTTTAGCTCCCAAGCTTTCTTTCTTCTGCCTCTCCCCCTTTGACCATGCCTCTCCCTCCATTTGGCAAGATATGCATTCTCTCCCCCCTGTAGAAGATCATACAATATCTCCCCTTAGGAAGCTTGGACATTCTCTTCCCCTTTAGAGAACTTGAATGTTCTCTCCCCCTTTGACATTAAATTGCAAAGGTACCTACACACATGAAACAAGGAAAATACCTTTTAGTAGCACCTGCTAACAAAAGAAATCGAAAATGAAATACATAACAGGTTATCATGTATGGAAGAAGTCTCCAAGGGTTCAAAGCCAATCCAAGGGTGGATTTGATCAAAACTAATACTTCCTATGAAGGTTTACACTCCCCCTCAATCCATTCTCTCCTTTTGTCAAACTTTTGACAAAGATATAACTATTTGGTTCAAGAAGAAGTTGGTTTAACCAATTGAGGGTCAACTTCAAGGAAAGGATTAGACAAGTATAACTATAGAGCACAAAATGATCAAATTACTTTCAAAAGAGAGCAAGGTCAAGGCGAAAAGTAATCATGGATACCAATTGAAAAAAAACAAAGAGTACCAATCGAGATTTAAGGATAAGATTATTAAATCAATCACTCTAAAATGGAGTTATAAAGAATATAACTATTCAGATAAATCCAAATTAGAGCCATCCATGATGAAATGGGGTTTACTAAACATAGCATCAATCAATTTAACTATGAGAATCATATGCTATGAGAGTTTTGAAATCATTTCATTCAATAAAAAAATATGACTATCATGTGCAAGATGAGTGAAATGAAATTCAAACATGAAGCCAACCTCAACTAATAACCAACCAAGATTAAGAATACATAAACATGGTGGTCATGATATATACTTAAATGAGCAAGAGAGGTGGCAAACATGAAAATTATGATGTTAATGGAATGTGACATGGAAAATATATGACTATGAAGTTCAATCCAATGTACACAAGGTCTATCACATTCACAAGAAATCAAACCAATCGAAAATTGTACCAATTGAAACCAATTGAATTTGACAACATGATTAAGAGCAAGAATGTGACAAACACAAAATTCCATCAAGCATCATAAATGGTTATTCATCACTTTTAAAGATATAACTAATGAGCATAGTGATGAACAAGATAAATTGCAATGCAAAAGGATATAACTTGGAAATGCATGCAATTTTCAAAGTGTCAAAATCATATGAATTCAACATCTAAAAGAAATCCATCAAACAATAGATATGACTATGAAATACAATGAATGGATTTTAAAGAGGCTCATATGATCAAGATCACTACTATGAAGTTGAAACATGTATAAGGATGACATCACTTAGAGAATATACATGAATGAACATCATAACCATAAAAAAAATGACTAGAAAGCATAAAGGATGGATTTACGTTCTAGTATGGTATCTACAAACATAAATAAGATCACAACCATACATGGAACCAATTGACATTTGCATATAAAAAGAAAGTAAACAAATAAGCAAAGATGCAAACAACATTCATTTCCATTTCTAAGATGATGTAACCAAAAGAAAAAGGAAATGAGAATCATGGAACATGCTTTGATGATTATAACTAATGATGTTTTAGAGCATTTCCAATCATACAATCTGTTGGGATTGGTATATGCCCTAAAGCCCACTGACTGCACTCACATCTCTGTTACTGGATATTTATTGGTTATTTAATAGAATGACATCTTTCTCTTATTACTTGTGTATATGTATGGTTGTGTAAGGCCCATTGTTTTCTAGTAAATGACTTAGGTGTGTAGTGGCTACACACAGTAAGGTCTGAGTCATGGACACTTGAAACAATAGACTTGTTCATAACTGAGAGATGGAGTTGGGCACTTCATCTTGGTATAAGTTATAATGAGATACTCTCCTGTATTCAGGGTGACCTACCTAAGTCACGGGAGGCTTTTCCGGATTTATCTCATTAGTGCATGTGTCATGCATTGAACAGGACCACTTGTAGGTGTGTTCTCTAAAATAGTACTATCACAGAGAGAGATCAATTCACCTCTTGCTACTGAGTGACCAGTGCTCTTAATCTTGAGCATTTGTGGATGAACTGGCGAAGTCGAGTTCTTGTACTTTAATTCACTAGGGGTGAGATCCTGTTCATGGGTCAACAGCTCTGTGTTTTGGGTGCTCGGCTTGATTAGTTGGGATGTGCAAATGCAATATGGAATCTATGCCATCGTGTGATGGAATGATCGTCCCCTTAGAATTATCCGATTAATCATCAGAATCTAAGATCTTAGTATATGGATGTTCCATATGGATATTGAACTTGTGGGTCGCTCCCTGGATCAAGAGAATGATATCCGGATGATGATTAAGTCAAGGGTATGAAGTTCTAAGGATGAGATGTAATCAAGAAGGTAGATAGTACATTGGTTAACCTACTTGATTATGGATGTTACATAGAGGGGCATTGTGGTCATTGTACTTGGTAGGTCAAAGACTATCGTCAGTTTATGATGAGCTTTATATGCAATTTAATATTTGTCCCTGGAGTGCAACCATAACTCTCTAGTGGAATGAGTTAAGGTTAAAATGATCCTAATGTTGCTATGGGGTTAGCATGGACATTTTGGTCATTTTGGAAGCCAAGGGCAAATATGTCTTTTGGTCCCTTCTCTAGCCACTTTCCTAGATTGGCAAGGTTTCTTAAATTGTTTAATAATGTGGATAAATAATTTTGAGTGTAAATTCAAATAGGCCCATGATGGCATACATGAATTACCACTCTAGATAAATTATTGATGCATGAGCCATAGTGTGTGTGCGCTAGCCAATGTGATCCCTAATGTGTGGGTCCCGAGATTGAGTAGGTCCTATCACTTGGAAGGCTGAGATTCCTTTTGTGCAAGTTCTCCTAAAGATTGAAGTTTCCTAATTATCTTTGGAAACTAAAAATTAGGAGTGTTGGACGTCCATTATAGTAGTTGGTTTGGTTTTGGAAAGCTCCTCTTAGTTTCCTAGTTCTATAAGGAAACTTCTTCAATAGGAATTCCTTTATATATACATGGTTCTCCCCTCCCTTGGGCGTGCAACACATAGAGAGAAAGAAAGAATGAGAGGAAAAAGAGGAGCAGCCAAATAGAAAACGTCCAGCCTCTTTTTTGGACGTCCATTGCACAAGAGGAAGCTCTTGCTGATTGCTCTTTTTCTTCTTGAAGAAGAAGACATTCAGATCTGATCTCTACACTTCAGATCAAGGAAAAACAATTAGAAGGAAGCCTAGTTTGTTCCCACTAACACTAGCCAATCAGATTTGGAGAAAGAGGAATAGAGGAGAAGACTAGAAGGGAAACCTGCTGCAGAAATTCCAGCAAGGTGTGCTGAAAGTTGCAGCCTACAGATCTGATCTTAAAGTTCAGGTTTCAGAGGTTTTTCAACCTAAGAACATCAGGTATGTGTTCTCTTGTTAATCCTTTGATTATCTACATGTTGATCATGATTTCATGGTGCTTTTTGTGTGATTTACATGGCTGGTTTCAGTAGTCCAGATCAGATTTGATTTGATTTCAAAATTCCAGCCATAGAACTCTTAGTTTCAAAAAGAGTTCAGATCTGAATCGCATTTTCTTTCAATGGTATCAGAGCCTCTCCATGTGAAATCATGATCCCATGTTGTGTGGATATCTATCCTAGATTAATCAAGGGCATGGTGGCGCCCTTTAGGATGTTATTTACTGCATAAATAGTGTGCAGGAATTTTTCCAAGTTGCTGGAATTTTTCCAGAATGCAGTTTACTGTATGTTAGGAGTACAGGAATTTTTCCAGATTGCTGGAATTTTTCCAGAACACAGTTTACTGCAGTTTTGGAGTGCGGGAATCTTTTCCAGACTGCTGGAATAATTTCAGCATGCTGTATAGTGCTGTACAAAGCACAATGAATGCACTAATCTTTTTGGTTGCAGCCATATAATTGCATCCTTGATGGTTCGCATGTATGTGTGTGGATTTGGATGTTTTTAATTAGTTGGAAATTGTACGATTGCGCGTTTAGCAATCATAGGAAGTTGTAATGTTTCCTTATTTTTATTTCAACTAGTCTTCATGTAAGCTTTCTTGAAAAGCATAGGTATATCCAATGTAATCTTTGGTTTTGTTTTTCATGGGTTTGCTTGTATAAAATTTATTTATTGTAACAAGCAAGAAGAAGAAAGTTTGAAGCAAGGAAGGTTGCAACAGACCGGATTCCATGGTGGTGGAGGCAACGAAGGTTTCCTAGTGCGAAAAGGACTCTTAACCAAGATTCCTAGTTGGATAAGGATTTGAAGTCCGAAGAGCAGGGAGCCATCAAGGATTGCATTCTTTTATTTGCTTTTATATATGGAATGCATGGTTGAATGCTTTATATAATTGCTTTTATTGCTATGTTTATCACCTAGTAACATGGCCACCACTAGGTTCTTAAAATTGGCATCTTTCTATATTGGATTGTTTTTAGTTTGGCAAATTGTTTTTAAACGGATCTTAGACCAGCACCTTTTATTTGTCTAAGGTTTAAAAAATTGGATAGGGTTTAGTTTATCTTGGTACCCTAAGTTTCCAAAAGAGGCCAAACTAAAATCTAATATGTTGCTACCTTTGTGGGCCCATAACCCACAGGTCCCAAGTTAGGAAATTTGACCCTTTAAAGTGATTTGCTCAAATATTTTAAAGCAAAAGTTATTTATGTTCAAGATGACTTAAGTCATTGAGTCATGAATTTAATTAACTAAGTTTGCTAGATTTAAAAAGATTTTTTGAGTAACCAATGTAAAGGTCAAAAGAGTTTTTCAAAACCCTAGTGTTAAATAATCAAGTGGGAGAGGGGTTTGGAATAACCCCACGGCCTTCCATTTTCGGTTCATGCTATCTCAATGGAGTGTTGGTGGGAGCGGCCATCCCTTCGGTGGAGTTCTTTACTAAAGATCGCTTCGATGGGTTAGTGGGTGAACTAATGTGAATATTCGTAATGAGGTGTTAGTGGGAGCGGCCATCTCTTCGGTGGAGTTCTTTACTAAAGATCACTTCTATAGAATGTCAATGAAGTGTTGGTGGGAGCGGCCATCCCTTCGGTGGAGTTCTTTACTAAAGTTCACTTCAAGATTGGATTAAAGTCACTTCCCTTCGGAGGACTTGAGTCATAGACATTCTGGGAACGTTCATAAGAGATGGTAATACACTTGACATAAGACGGTAATAACCTCTCCCTAGGAGTAAGTGTTATTTGTCATATGAGGCCAAACCAATCAGTGATTGGACTATCGCTGGATATGTTAAATCCAGATAGTGATAATCCAAATAAGCGAGGCTTTACTCAACGAGACTATAGATTCGGCCATCCCTTCGATGGAGGGTCTATGAGGAGGTTGAGACACTGATACATTATAATTAGGGTTAAATAATGTAAAAAGTCTTGTGCATGTTTTTCCTTTTATTACAAGCACCATATACATGTTACATATATACTGCCTGTCTAATTATAACCTGTTATATATATCCAGAGAGATGGGGAAGGATTCTTTTAGCCCGTTGATGAGTATTCTGCGTGAGAACAAATTGACTGGCTCAAATTACGTAGACTGGAAAAGAAACCTTAACATAGTACTCACCGCTGAAGAGTACAAGTATGTTTTGTCGGAACCCTGTCCTACCATTGATGATTATTCTACAGATGACCAGCAAGAGGCTGAAAGGAAATGGAAAAAGGCGAATAGCATGGCCAAATGCTACATGCTTGCTTCCATGTCCAACGTGTTGCAAACACAGCATGAGCAAATGGACACAACTTCTGATATCATGTTGTCCTTGTCTGAGATGTTCGCAGACAAAAGCAGGCCAGCTAGGCAAGCTGCTTTAAGGACAATCATGAATACTAGGATGGCTGAGGGAACACCTGTCAGAGAGCACATGCTCAAAATGATGGATTGTTTCAATGAAACTGAGATCCTAGGGCCTGAGATTGATCCAGGGAGTCAGACTGATATGATTCTCGAAACTCTGCCGGAGTCTTTCAACCAGTTCAAGCTCAACTTCAACATGAGCAAGATGGACATGACTCTCTCTGAGTTAATGAAAGAACTCCAGGCGCCAGAGGCCATCATGAAGCCTAAAGGCCAAGCTCACTTTTCCCAGTCTTCCTCTAAACTGAACCCGAAAGAGAAAAAGTTCAAGAAGAAGCAGGGTAAGGGAAAAGGATAGAAAAAGGGCAATGCTGGAAAGAAGGACAAAGGTACAGGTGAAAAGCCTAAAGGGAAATGCTTCAAGTGCGGCCTCAAAGGTCACTGGAAGAAAGATTGTCCCAAGCTCCTAGGCTCAGATAAGAAAGGTATATCTCTTTCCTACTACATTGAAACCTGTCATGTGGTTGATTCTACTGATTCATGGATAGTAGACTCTGGAGCCACAAATCATATCTGCAATTCATTGCAGGGGTTTCAAATAATGAAAAAGCTTGAGAAAGGGGAGTTTGACCTTAGAGTTGGAAATGGAGCAAAAATTTGGGCTATTGCAGTGGGAGCTGTTACTTTACATTTTCCGCATGATAGGATATTAGTTTTAAATAATGTTATCTATGTTCCGGACATAAGGAAGAATTTAATTTCAGTTTCCAGACTTATTGAATTTAATTATTCAGTTTCTTTCCATTCTGGTGTTGATATCAGTAGAAATGGAAATATTATATGTTCCGGTAGAATGCATGACAACTTATTTTATATATATCTTATTCCTCCCTCACTGCATAATGTACAACTAGAAAGCTCATCTTCCCTCAA
The DNA here is from genome assembly GCA_038049695.1 of Cinnamomum chago. Lineage (NCBI taxonomy): Eukaryota > Viridiplantae > Streptophyta > Magnoliopsida > Laurales > Lauraceae > Cinnamomum > Cinnamomum chago. The sequence goes on from CP142456.1 coordinate 38,670,586, forward strand.
GAGGAAGGTATCTTCGACCAATGACACTTATCTTTGGCACTTACGTTTGGGTCATATTAACCTAAAACGGATTCAGAGGTTGGTCGAGGATGGGCTTCTGAGCTCATTAGATCTCGAACCTTTACCTCAGTGTGAATCTTGTCTCATGGGAAAGATGACCAAAAGGTCATTCTCTGGAAAGGGACTGAGGTCAAAGGAGTTGTTAGAATTGGTTCACACTGATGTGTGTGGTCCTATGAACAAACTAGCTCGAGGAGGTTATGAGTATTTCATCACCTTCACTGATGATTACTCTAGGTATGGATATGTGTACCTAATGCGACGCAAGTCTGAAGCGTTTGATAAGTTCAAACAATTCAAGGCTGAGGCGGAGTTACAACTAGGGAAACATATCAAAGCTCTTCGATCTGATCGAGGTGGCGAGTACCTCTTGGGTGAGTTCAAGGAGTACCTCACACAACATGGGATTGTGTCTCAGTTGTCTGCACCGGGTACACCCCAGCAAAATGGTGTAGCAGAGAGAAGAAATCGTACCCTTCTTGATATGGTAAGGTGCATGATGAGTCATGCAACCCACCCATATCTTTTTGGGGATATGCCCTAGAAGCAGCAGCATACATTTTGAATCTGGTACCTTCTAAATCAATACCTAGGACACCTCAAGAAATGTGGACAGGTTGAAAACCCAGTTTAAGACATATCCACATTTGAGGTTGTCCAGCCTATGTACTGAATGATAAAGCTACCAAGCTAGAACCCAGATCGGAAATGTGCTACTTCATTGGGTATCCTAAGGGAACGAGAGGAGGCATCTTTTATCATCCAAAGGAGCAAAAGGTGCTTATCAGCACTCATGCTAGATACTTGGAGGATGATTGCATGATGCACCAAGAGCTTGGTTGTAAAGAAACACTTGAGGAGATTCTTTTAGAAACTCCTGCAACATCTGTGCAAGATCCTGAGACTGTAGAAAATCAAGACATTCCTTTTAACACTCCGGAGCCTCGTCGTAGTGGGAGAATTTCTAGACCACCAGATAGATACCTAGGAGTGTCTTTTATGATAGACTCCAAGGATCTGGTTGAGGATCCTACTAGTTACGATGAAGCAGTAACGGATATAGATGCTGACATGTGGCAGCAAGCGATGAAATCTGAATTGGATTCTCTGTATTCCAATCAAGTCTGGGAACTTATGGATGCACCTGAAGGGATCAAACCCATAGGGTGCAAGTGGATCTACAAGAGAAAGAGAGGAGTGGATGGGAAGGTTGAAACCTTCAAAGCAAGACTGGTGGCGAAAGGATATACTCAGAAAGAGGGTATCAGTTATGAGGAAACCTTCTCGCCAGTAGCCTTGCTCAAGTCCATAAGGATTCTCTTAGCCATCGCATGTCATTATGACTACGAGATATGGCAGATGGATGTCAAGACAGCTTTTCTTAATGGAAGTCTTGACGAATGCATCTATATGATGCAACCAGAGGGATTCATTGCTGGTGGCCAAGAGAACATGGTCTGTAAACTTAAAAAGTCCATTTATGGACTTAAGCAAGCATCTAGGGCATGGAACATCAAGTTTAATCAGGCAGTCAAATCCTTTGGCTTTGATCAAAACATTGATGAACCATGTGTGTATAAGAAAGGGAGTGGAAACGCAGTTGCATTTTTAGTCCTATATGTGGATGACATATTACTCATTGGAAATGATGTTGGCATATTGTCATCTGCTAAGGTTTGGTTATCATCTCAATTTCAGATGAAGGATTTGGGTGAGGCGAGCTATGTCTTAGGGATCAAGCTTTTGCGAGATCGCAAGAACAAGATGTTAGCCTTATCCCAATCTTCGTATATTGAGAAGATATTGGTCAAGTATAACATGCATGACTCCAAGAAGGGCTTGCTACCTTCTAGACATGGAGTACCACTATCTCGGAATCAATGTCCGAAAACACCTGAGGAGATAGACAACATGAGGAGAGTTCCATATGCATCAGCTGTTGGAAGCCTCATGTATGCAATGTTGTGTACTAGACCAGATATCTGCTTTGCCGTTGGCATGGTTAGTAGATATCAATCAAACCCTGGACCTATACACTGGACAGTTGTTAAGCATATATTCAAGTATCTTCGGAGAACGAAAGATTATATGCTAACCTACCGAGCAGATGATCTAACGCCACTGGCGTATACAGACTCTGATTTCCAGTCGGATGTAGATGGCAGAAAGTCTACCTCGGGATACGTCTTTACTCTATCAGGAGGGGCTATATCATGGAGAAGTGTCAAGCAAGATTGTACTGCTGATTCTACCATGGAAGCAGAGTATGTCGCGGCATCGGAAGCTGCGAAGGAAGCAGTATGGCTCAGAAAATTCCTATTGGAATTGGGAGTAGTTCCTGCAGTGCAAAAACCGATTGTCATATACTGCGACAATACTGGTGCAGTAGCTAACTGCAAAGAGCTCAGGAATCACAAAAAAGGCAAGCATATTCAGAGAAAGTACCACTTGATCCGGGAATTCGTCCAGGATGGAGAAATAGTGGTAGAGCAGATTGCCTCAGCAAATAACTTAGCTGACCCATTTACTAAGACTCTTACTGAGAAAGTGTTTACTCCACATGTTGAGTCTATCGGAGTTAGGTTAGGTCGTAGTGATCTTTAGTGCAAGTGGGAGATTGTTGGGATTGGTGTATGCCCTAAAGCCCACTGACTGCACTCACATCTCTGTTACTGGATATTTATTGGTTATTTAATAGAATGACATCTTTCTCTTATTACTTGTGTATATGTATGGTTGTGTAAGGCCCATTGTTTTCTAGTAAATGACTTAGGTGTGTAGTGGCTACACACAGTAAGGTCTGAGTCATGGACACTTGAAACAATAGACTTGTTCATAACTGAGAGATGGAGTTGGGCACTTCATCTTGGTATAAGTTATAATGAGATACTCTCCTGTATTCAGGGTGACCTACCTAAGTCACGGGAGGCTTTTCCGGATTTATCTCATTAGTGCATGTGTCATGCATTGAACAGGACCACTTGTAGGTGTGTTCTCTAAAATAGTACTATCACAGAGAGAGATCAATTCACCTCTTGCTACTGAGTGACCAGTGCTCTTAATCTTGAGCATTTGTGGATGAACTGGCGAAGTCGAGTTCTTGTACTTTAATTCACTATGGGTGAGATCCTGTTCATGGGTCAACAGCTCTGTGTTTTGGGTGCTCGGGCTTGATTAGTTGGGATGTGCAAATGCAATATGGAATCTATGCCATCGTGTGATGGAATGATCGTCCCCTTAGAATTATCCGATTAATCATCAGAATCTAAGATCTTAGTATATGGTTGTTCCATATGGATATTGAACTTGTGGGTCGCTCCCTGGATCAAGAGAATGATATCCGGATGATGATTAAGTCAAGGGTATGAAGTTCTAAGGATGAGATGTAATCAAGAAGGTAGATAGTACATTGGTTAACCTACTTGATTATGGATGTTACATAGAGGGGCATTGTGGTCATTGTACTTGGTAGGTCAAAGACTATCGTCAGTTTATGATGAGCTTTATATGCAATTTAATATTTGTCCCTGGAGTGCAACCATAACTCTCTAGTGGAATGAGTTAAGGTTAAAATGATCCTAATGTTGCTATGGGGTTAGCATGGACATTTTGGTCATTTTGGAAGCCAAGGGCAAATATGTCTTTTGGTCCCTTCTCTAGCCACTTTCCTAGATTAGCAAGGTTTCTTAAATTGTTTAATAATGTGGATAAATAATTTTGAGTGTAAATTCAAATAGGCCCATGATGGCATACATGAATTACCACTCTAGATAAATTATTGATGCATGAGCCATAGTGTGTGTGGGCTAGCCAATGTGATCCCTAATGTGTGGGTCCCAAGATTGAGTAGGTCCTATCACTTGGAAGGCTGAGATTCCTTTTGTGCAAGTTCTCCTAAAGATTGAAGTTTCCTAATTATCTTTGGAAACTAAAAATTAGGAGTGTTGGACGTCCATTATAGTAGTTGGTTTGGTTTTGGAAAGCTCCTCTTAGTTTCCTAGTTCTATAAGGAAACTTCTTCAATAGGAATTCCTTTATATATACATGGTTCTCCCCTCCCTTGGGCGTGCAACACATAGAGAGAAAGAAAGAATGAGAGGAAAAAGAGGAGCAGCCAAATAGAAAACGTCCAGCCTCTTTTTTGGACGTCCATTGCACAAGAGGAAGCTCTTGCTGATTGCTCTTTTTCTTCTTGAAGAAGAAGACATTCAGATCTGATCTCTACACTTCAGATCAAGGAAAAACAATTAGAAGGAAGCCTAGTTTGTTCCTACTAACACTAGCCAATCAGATTTGGAGAAAGAGGAATAGAGGAGAAGACTAGAAGGGAAACCTGCTGCAGAAATTCCAGCAAGGTGTGCTGAAAGTTGCAGCCTACAGATCTGATCTTAAAGTTCAGGTTTCAGAGGTTTTTCAACCTAAGTACATCAGGTATGTGTTCTCTTGTTAATCCTTTGATTATCTACATGTTGATCATGATTTCATGGTGCTTTTTGTGTGATTTACATGGCTGGTTTCAGTAGTCCAGATCAGATTTGATTTGATTTCAAAATTCCAGCCATAGAACTCTTAGTTTCAAAAAGAGTTCAGATCTGAATCGCATTTTCTTTCACAATCTTCAAATTAAAAAGAATGAATTTGAAGATCAATTTTCAACTTTATATTTTAAAAGATATAACTTAATTGAACCACATACAAGTTGATTTTTCAAAACAATGATTTTCCATATTAAAGTATAACTTAGAAAGCTATGAAAAATCCAAATTGATTCAAGTCATTCATTCAAATAATCTAACTATGATATCTACACAAATGATTTTGCAACAACAATTGATCATGAATAATCTAGCTATGAAAGCTTTTGAAATCACAATCAATTGATCATGTATAGAAATGCAATGCAAGTCATATAACTAAATGTGAGCAAAAAGCAAATCTAACATGATGAAATTATAATCAAATGATTTTGAAAACCATGATATGTAACTTAGAATGGTGCATGAAGACAAAATCATTTGATCACAAATAAACATTGCATTTTAAGAAACATAACTAAGAAAGAACAAAAATGCAAATGTAACATGACCAACAATATGATTTAACTATAAAGGATAGGTTGGTCAAAGAGGTTCAAGGCCTTAAGGTTTGTCTAAGCATCTAACTTTAGGAATCCACCTAAGGTCTTGAGATGGTTGATCTTTGAGGTCTAGTTTGGAAGTCCCACCAACTATAGGAGATTTGACTTGATAAATTTTCAATTTGGACTTATCACCATGATATTTAGATTTGACTAAATTTAGCTTAGATTGGTGATTAGTCTTTTGAGGTTGGTGAGTTTGTTTCTTAGGGGATTGATTCACTTTTCTTTTCTTCTTGTTTTCTCTTTTATATGACTTTTGAATTTTAAATTTAACTTGGCTATTTTCTTTAAAAGTTCTTTCATGGGTTGATTTAAGGGAGATAGTTTGAGAAGCTTTTTGTTTATAGATTCTTTTAAACTTGGTTTAACTTGTTTAAACTTTTTAGAATCTATCTTAGGAGACTCCATTTTAAATGATTTAACTTGTTTAATCTTTTTGGAGTCTTCTTTTATTTTTAGTGTCTTACCCTTCATAGATTTAGATTCTACATTTTTGGGTTCAAAGATGGGTTTAGACACATGGCTTCTTCTTAGTTTGCACTCAAACCTAAAATGCCCTTCAATGCCACAATAAATACATTTAGTTTTGGGCAAAGGAGAAAGAGTGCTAGAGAAAGAGGACTCACCTTTCACAAATGTGTTGGTGAATTTAGGGTCATGTGAAATATTCCTATCAAATCCAAGACCCGTCCTATCTCTTTGAGATTTACCCAATTTAAATAATTTTTCAAATCTCTCTTCACCTTGGGTAAACTTGCACTCATACTTTTGTTTGTAGCTTTCAAGTTGAGTGACTTTGGTTATAAGGATTGAATTTTCATTTTTGACTTTTAATAGTTCATTTCCAGTTTCCTTATATTTGATTAGTTCTTCATGGGCAAGTTTTAAATCAAATTTAAGTTCATTAATGACATTAGACCCAAGTTCGAGAGTTTTTATCTTATTTTGAGAATTAGATAAATTTTCCTTAGAAATGGTTAACTTGGATTCTAAATTGTTAATGTCTTCATCTTGCCTTTTTAATTGATCTCTTAGATTTAAATTTTCCTTATTGATAATATCACAACCCATCTTTAATTCTTTTAGTTCATCTTGAACAATATATAGGTTATGCAAAGAGATCATAAACTTAGAGTCTACACAATTTATTACTTCTTCTTTCTCTCTAAGTTCATCTTTTGAATAAACTAATTCTTTGTTTAGATTTTTAGATTCTTCTCTTAATTTTTTATTTTTCTTAACAAGCTCTAGGGACAATGCATATAATTCCTCATAGGCTTGTTGAAGGTTATCTTCAATATAATCATTTTCTTCTTCTTTTAAATCAAATTGAGATTCATTAATTTGAGGGTTTGAATCTCCAATAGAAGGAAGAAGGAGGGGTCTAGAAGAATCTACACAAGAATCTAAACTATCTATCATAGTGGAATCCATTCTAATGATTTTCATACAAACACGAATCTAGGGTTATGACTCAAGGTTTTTACACCTAATCAAGAGTTTCAAAAACACTTGATCCTAAAAGATAGAGCACGAGGCTCCGATACCAATTGAAAGTCCTGGGATCTAACCATAGAGGGGGGGGGTGAATAGGGTGAGCTACAAAATGTGACCAATTATGACAAATTTTAACTTCTTAAAAATAAACTAGTCACAAGTGATGATAAACAAACAAAATGCGGAAGCTAATAAAACAATCACCACTAGCAAACACCACTACACAAAGATTTATAGTGGTTCGGCCTCAATGCCTACATCAACTACCGGCTTGTGATCCAATCACCCCACCGGATTTCCACTATTTATGCTTTTCAATAGGCTAAGCAATAACCTTTACAATGTTGTTTTTCTAGGCTAAGCAATAACCTTTACACAATGCTTTTCTTAGGCTAAGTAATAACCTTTACAAATGAAGGGTTTCTCTAAGAAGGTGTCTTCACAAAAGAACACTCTAAGAGATACAATTTAAGCTCAATTAAAATGCCTCTAAAATAGGCTAATATGAAAGTGAAAAACAAACTCACACAAACACTATATGAATGCAAATGTGTATACTCATGATGTGTGTGTGTGATAACTTCAATCAAGTTAAAAACAAGGCTCAATTAATATATGCTTAAAGCATTTCAAAGTTTAAGGCACATAAAAGATTTGATTGAAGTTTAATGCAAATCACATGTATGAATATCAACTTGTTAATGATATGAAAATCAAAGACTCACAAGTCGTATGAAAATGATTAACTTAGAACATGTGATGCATGTGCAATGTTGTTTTCAAAAACAAATAAATTTGACTAAGGTTTAAATGAATGAAAACAACAAATAAAGTTTCAACTAAGAAAATGAATCATGCTTTAAAAGAAATCAAAGACTTTGGCTAAGAATGATTAAGAAGATTTTTAAAACAACTTGGATTGAAATCAAAGTGAAGAATCCAATCTTAATTAGATCAAAGATTAAGAGGAGAATGGATTCAACACATCATAGTTATCATGCTAAAAATCATTTACCAATAATTTAAACAAAGCATATAACATATGATTAAGAGAGGTAGAGCTTACGTAGAGATTTAACTTCATTAATCCAAGCTTTAGCTCTCCAAATGACTCTTTGGTCTCTCTTAGTTCATCCCCTTTATATTGTCTCAATACACCTCAAAGATGGCTTAAATATCTCCAACTTTGACAAAGAAATGAACTTCATTTTATTGCCCAAAACTGCCCAACGGCTAGTCCCCGGTCGACCCCATGACCCCCGGCTCGACCTGGCCTTCACAACGGTCATAAAACTGCCATTTCAGGAGCCAACGACTCTTTACCCAGTCGACCTGGCCTTCCCCGGTCGACCTGGCCTTCTGTTGGCCGGGTCGACCTGGCACACTGCAGGACAGGGCCTGGGACCAAAATTCCCTAATTTGCATTTTTCAAAGTATTTTTGGTTGGAAATTTTTTGGGCCATTAAATCAAGCTTGAAAAACATGTTTTAAATCATTCTAAGGGTTTTAAAACATGAAACATAAAAAGCCAAAAAAAGATTCGAAATTATAAAACCAATAGCTAGCTTGATTTTCTAAAACTCCTTTTCAACACTAATTACATCCAACATTAAAAACAAATCATGCATAAATCAATATTTCTTCAAGTCTAAAAACCAATGCATGTATAAATCAAGATTTCAAGATTTTCTAAATCAATGCATATGTGTGTGTAAATCAAATGATGCTAAAATGTTAATGCATCCATCAAATTGCAATATACAAAATCCCTAACACCTCCATCAATTATATACATAGATCCATTAGAATTGAACTATCTAACCAAATTGGGTCCACCTTTTTATTATCCTTATAACCCAATTAATCACACTAATCATCTATACCATATGATTGACTTTTAATCAGAACGAGTGCGCATTTACTGACGATAAATAAGCACAAGGGGATATTTCTCTTTTAGAAGACACATTCCATCTTAAGAATATGTTCCCACAGTCCCATTATTATCTACCCAAAATACTGAGGTGTTGACATACAGCTGGCCTCTCACTCATTGGTAAGTTAAATTAAATGCATAGCAAAAACTTAAGTCCATTACTCTATCAGGATTGAGAGCCTATTGCTTGGAAATTATGAGTGCATTCCTTAATTAAATACAATATTTTATATAAGGTGCTAGTCATGGTCATTCAGTACATCCAATATACTAGCATAACAATCCAGAGTCTTCCACTCTGATGATCGAAACAAACCATACTATCTCATTGTAATTGCATTGCTACAACCTTTTCAGCATCTCATCACTAGTGTCAAAACGCTTCAAGTATAAGACTTGTGATATATGTCTCCTGCATTTGAATCTCATCCACACACATAGATCACATCTAATAAACTTAAGGGCTCTTGTTCATCTCATGAATAATCATGTCATTTTGTATTGATTATGTGCAACCATTAACATAAACATATTCATCTCATGAATAAAAGAATGAAATTATACATCAATTAAGATAATAAATGAATCTATTTACTTCATCCACTAGATTAACGACATACAATCTAACAAATGGATCATTAAATGTGTTGATTACATAATAGTTGCCTCTTTTTATAAATAAATAAAAGGTCAAAACCCACCAATTATCTTAGAAATGAGATAAACCCAATTCAAATTCAAATAAGATGCATCTAAAATTTAAAACCAAATCATAAGATAATCCTAACAAGTCTAAAGAAAATATCTTACCCTACTTGGATAATTGTCATTGGCCCAACCCCTCGGCGATGTGTCAAAGTCAGCTATAACTCACTTCCGATTAACAACTAGAATCTTATAGGATTTCATTCTGTTTGTTTCTCAATAAGTTTAAGCCACTATTAGAAATTATACTTTTAGGGCCCATTTGGATGTCTAAATAGAATAAAATATTCTCAGATTTTATTATTGCTAGAAGAAAATAGCACAAAATAAAAAAGTGTAATAGTTTTGTTATATGGCAGTTTTTGAGCAATGCAACAAATTTTAAATTGAGTTGTTTGATAAGTCCTATTGATTATAATATTTGTTGAAAAAAGTTTTTAAAATAATAATATCTTAATGTTATTTATAAGATTAGGCTTCATTATTAGATTATTCACTTATAAATTAATTTATTTTGGTATAATTTATAGCTTCGAATCAATCAATGGGGCCCACCTCCATAATCAAACTATTGAAATTTACTTTTCCACCTTGTTGTATTAAGAAAAATTACACCACCACCACCGTCATCATCATGAGCACTAACGGACCATCACTACCACGACTAACACCATCACCATCATGACCATCACCCTTATCCCGATCACTATCACCATCGCCTTCATCATCATCATCACCACCATCATTATCATCAGCATCATCATCCTAATCACCACCGTCACTATGACTTAGCATAATCATTATATCATCATTACATCTATAAGAACCCGACCCTTAACCCTATGATTAGCACTAATTAATCATGTGGTTAGGACTACTAAGTGGGATTAGAGGTCAATCGCAGTTTTTTTTGTGTTATAATAATTTTTGAATAACTTTAGAAAGTTTTGAGAGCCCAAGAGTCTAGTTTGACACTTTTGGAGCCCGTTTGTAATTTTGAGAAAGACTAGGGGGTTATTCACAAATTCTTCCGAAGTGCTATTCTGAGCTTTTGAGTTCGGGATCATCATTCTGGACAACTTTCCGTAATCAATTCAAATCAATTTGAGGTCCTGAAACCCATCAATTGACCAATTCATTCACAAATTGGGAAGCTTTGACTGAACATTTGACATATTCATCGGAGCCTCGAAATGCATTGTTCTTGAGCCCAAAAATCGGATCTGAACCTTTTCAACAACTTTCATGCTCAGCCCAAACTCATCTGAGGCCCTGAGAGCCCAATTTGATGCCCCAACACCTTTTTCGAGGTGTTACTTGTCATTTCTGAAAATTGCAATTTTTGCTAGTGATATCCAAATCTTTTGATCTTGGGCTAGTTGGGAAGATCTTCTCATTTCCTACAATTGTTCTTCTTTTCCAAGTCTGATAGAGTTTTCAAAGACCTCCGTTTTCACATTTCAATTAGGGGTTAGAGTTGGTAACTCTTTAAGAGGTGTTTGCAGAATGTGTAACTGCAAGAGTGATATACTTATGTTTAGCCACTACGGTTGAATGGATTGTGTATGCTATAAAAAATTCTCTCTTCTCTAGTGCAATCTCCCTTGAGATTATTTGAACTTAATCCTCTTGAGCAGTGTCTATCTTTAACACCATAGCCTGGGGTAAAAAGAAAACTCCTTGTAGAACTCTAACTCTCTGGTCTTCTAAGGAATACCATAACACCGTAACTCTTTCTATATCCGCCGAATGATTTTCTTCTTCCCTCTTCTTCCCTCTCTCAATCTCTCCGCCTCTGAGCCCCCCATCTTCGATGACATCCTCCGCCTCCTCAAATCCCGCCTCATTCGGCTACTCCAAGGCATTCTACCTCAAGATGAAGGGGGATTATCACCGATACTTCATTGATTTCAAGACTGACACTGAATAAAAGAAGCCGTGACGTGCACTGTTTCAACTTACAAATTTGCTCAGGTTGATAATCTCTAGGTTTTGATATCTACTTTTTTTAGTGTTTTGTTCATGCAATTGTTGTTTAAAGTTGGGGACTTCAATACCTTAGTCGTGGTTCCCAATGTTTGTCTTTTACAACATTGATCAAGATCTACTCATCTTTCTTTCAAAATTAGGACTTCATCTAACGCCTTGTCCTCTCTTTGCTCATCATCAGGTTATCACTGTGACATGTTGTAATGCCCCGTCCCTTAATTTTTTATTAATATTAATTAATTGTGTGATTAGTTAGTAAGTGTGTTTAGAGTCCTAGCGAGTCAAGTTTGACGTGTGGATCACGCGTGCGAAGTCTCGCGTGAGTCCGAGCCCGTTTGGGTACCCTTTTTGTTGCATCTCGATCTGGACCATCGAACCCGACCCAAAACCTGACCCGAACCCAACCCAAGGCCCAATGGGCTGTTTGGTAATTCCCCACCCCATCCCTTCATTTAGGTCCCGATAACCGTCCCCCCCTTTTCACAACAACAGCAGCCCCCTCCCTCTCTTTCTCTCATCTCTCTTGTTCTTCCTCCCTCACTCTCCTCGCTGCCTTGCCGCTGTCAGACAACGCCACCGCCATCATTACCGCCTGCCATCTCTCATCTCCCTTCTCCACTCTCTCATCTCTCTTCCCAGCTCCTTGCTACCCCCACCATCATCAACCCATTCTCGTCACCGCCAAGCCATCACCGTCGCCATTGGCGACCCACCTGTGCCACTACCGGCCACCACCAAACCCGCCTCTATTTCTCCATTTCTCTCTCCCTATTTTCCCCCATTTCCCCCCTTCATTGTTTCTCCTTTCCTCTCTCTGTTTTCTTTCTTTATTTCTCTTCCTCCTTCCTCTCCCCTTGCTTCCAATATTAATCAGTCCCAACCCATTTCATTCCTTTTTTTCTTTCTCTATTTTTCTTTCTTTATTTCTCCCCCCCCCCTTGCTGCCAACGTGCACCCATGTCATTCTATCTCTCTTACTTCCTTTCTTTCTCTCTCTCTAATTCACTCATCTCACCAATCTAACCCACCCCGCCATTTCATTTTCTCTCTTTCTCTCCACTCATTGTCAACGTGAGCTGATTTCTCCCCCCACCCATCTCACCATTTCACACACTCTCTCTCTGTTTCTTTATCTCTGTTTCTTTCTCCATTCTTTCTTTCATTCTGTTTTTTTCCTTCTTCTTGACAATGGACCACCAAAGAGCAACATTGTGAAACCCCGACCCCTAATTTTCGGGATTAGTGTTGTTTTATTTGTGGATTAGCTTTCTAAGTGGGATTAGTGTTTGTTTGGTTGAGTTTGTGAGCTAGAATGGTTTTTCATTAGCTTTGTGAAGTTTTGAGAGCCAGTGGGCCTAGATAGTGACTGTAGGGTCCTATTTGTTTTGCGTGATCTGCTTGAAGAGGTTCTTTGTGATTCCCAAAAATTCCCATTTTGGCTCCATTTGACTAATCTCGTTAATCCCTACAACTTTCGTGTTGATCCCGTCCCCGTTTAAAACCCCAAAACCCTACCTTCCCAACATCGAGGGTAAAACAGTCTTTTCACACCAAATCTGGACACAAAATCTGATATTCCCAAAACCCTTGAAATATATACGATTTGGAAACTAGATATTTTGGCCATCGTTTTCCCTTTCGTTGTCGAACTCATTCGAGGTTCCGAAAGCCATGATTTCAGCCTAATAAGATTGCTAGTAGAGGAGCCCACTCTCACTTGTTATATAAGGGGAACCCTTTCTCTCTACTTCCTTTTCCAGCTCAATTGTAACACCCAAGCTAGGGTTTCTTTCCCTCTTCTTCTTCTAGCTTCTCCATCTCAATCCACTACCAAACCCTTGCCAATGGAGGAATGAATGTTACCTCTTTTGTTCCTCTCCTTGAGAGCTCTCCATTGATATTATTTGTGGAGGAGACCACCCATTTCAAGACCTTCTTGAAGCTCATATTTCCTATTTGAAGAAGTTCCTTATAAGCTTCCTCTCCAATCTTCTAGATATGTTTTCTTCTTCACCTAGGGAAGCTCTATTTCCATTGTTTCTAGCTTCTTCTTCCCCATTCTTTGTTTTGACCCTTTTAAAGTTTGCTTTTTGGGGTTTTGATGTGTTGTAGGTTATCCTTGAGAAGAGTGTGGTTAATAGCTTGAGTTGCTAGCTTGGACCTAAGTCAAGTGGATGAATAGATATTTGAGTTTTAGAATGTTTTATGAAAAATGTGAATGGGTTTATTATCTTTCATTCATGCTCATTCTTATTGATTTCATTGATTTTTGAAATGCACACTGTTAGGTATTTTGTTTTTGCAATTTGGTGGATGCATTTGCATATTGGCATCATTTGAATTCACACACATGCATTGATTTAAAATATCTTGAAATCTAGTGTTATACATGCATTGGTTTTTTAGATTTGGAAAAGTTTGTGGTTTATGCATGTTTTGGTCATAAACTTGGATGCATTGGTTTTAGAACCCAAAACTCTTTTGAAAACCTAATTCCTTGTGCATTATATTTGGAAAATCATGTTAGGTATTTAGGTTTGAGCTTTGCATGCATTCATTACAAAAAGATTCATTTTTGTATGCTTGTTCACTTGAAAAGAGTTTTTATCAAATCAAGCTAGCCTTTGGTTTTAAACCTTTGAATCTTTTTAGGCTTTGTGTGTTTCATGTTTTTAAATGTTTTAAAACATGTTTTTAAGCTTGGTTTAGTGACCCACAAAATTCCACAAAGAAAATCTTCAAAATGCAAAAGTTGGAATTTTTGGGGTGTCCCGGCAGTGTCGCCGGTCGACCGAGACCTGGGTCTCGGTCGACCGAGAACACTGCAGGGCAAATGGACAGTTTTTGAACTGTTTCAGGCCAACGGTCAGAAATATGACCGTTGTGCTTTCTCGGTCGACCGAGACCTGTGTCTAGGTCGACCGAGAACTAGCCGTTGGCAACTTTTTGGCTATAAAGTCCATTCATTTCCAACCTTTTTCAAGGCTTGAACCATGAACCTTTGAGAGCATTTTGGAGCCATTGAAAGGGGATAAAGTTGGAAAGGCTAGAAGGTCATTAGGAGAGCTAAAGCTTGGATCAATGAGTTAAACAACCAAGTAAGCTCTACCTTTTATTAATCATAGTTTTCATGTTTTGCTTAAGCTATTGGTAAATGGTTTTGTACATGATAACTATGATGTGTAGAATCCTTTCTTCTTCTAATCTTTGGTCTAATTAAGATTGGATTCTTCACATTAGGTTTCAATCCAAGTTGTTTTTAAAACTTACTTAATCATGCTTATCCAAAGTCTTTGATTTCCTTTAATGCATGATTCTTTGTCTTGGTTGAAACTTGCTTGTTGTTTTCATTCATTTAAACATTAGTAAAATCTATTTGTTTTTGAAAACAACATTGCACATGCATCACATGTTCTAAGTTAGTCTTTTTTTTACAACTTGTGATTCTTGATTTTCATATCATAAACAAGTTATTTAACATACATGTGATTTGCATTAGACTTCATTCAAATCTTTTATATGTCTTAAACTTTGAATTGCTTTGAGCATACATATGAATGAGCCTTCATTTTAAACTTGATTGAAGTCATCACACACACACCTCATAAGCATACATCTTTGCATTCATAGAGTGTTTGTGTGAGTTTGTTATTCACTTTCATATCCGCCTATTTAGAGGCAATTTACTTGAGCTTAAATTGTAATCTCTTAGAGTGTTGAGTAAACACTTCCTTAGAGAATTATTGATTTGTAAAGGTTATTGCTTAGCCTAAGAAAAGCATCTTGTAAGGTTATTGCTTAGCCTAAGAAAAGCATTTTGTAAAGGTTATTGCTTAGCCTAGAAAAGCACATTGTAAGGTTGTTGTTGAGCCTAGAAAAACAACATTGTATAGGTTATTGCTTAGCCTTTGAAAAAGCATACTTAGTGGAAATCCGGTGGGGTGATTGGATTCACAAGCCGGTAGTGGATGTAGGCATTGAGGCCGAACCACTATAAACATTGGTGTTGTGGTGCATGCTATGTGGTGATTGTATTTGTATTAGCTTCCGCATTTTGTTTGTTAATCATCACATGTGACTAGTTTATGCTAAGAAGTTAAAATTGGTCATAATTAGTCATAGTTGTAGCTCACCCTATTCACCCCCCCTCTAGGGTTAGGATCCTCGTGGACTTTCACACACATGAAGGAGTCTTGGTAACTCATTTAATTGCTTGGAAGTATTGGCCTATAGCCTTTTTATTTATCACTTGATTATAGCACAAATGAATCTTTGTGAATGATGGGTTTCTTTTTTTTCTCTTATGGTTGAATGTGGGTGGAAAGGAGGTGAATAAATGGATGTTTGTGGAAGTTTTGATGGTGGTTTGAGTGGGGTTTAATGGAGGATTCAAGCCCCTTATTGAGGTGTAGAAATGAGGCTCAAGGAGATTTGCAAGAAGGAAAAAAAGAGGAGTTTGAAACTGCAATTCTACAGGTTTCTAGACAGTTCGTTCGAGCGAACCCCATCTAGAAGTCAGTTAGTTCGAGCGACCTTGACAGTTTGCTTGAGCCAACTGATTTGGGAAGATCCGCTCGAGTGAACAACCCTTCCAGAAAGTCCATCGCTCGAGCAAACTTCATGTCCGCTCGAGCCATGTGCACTGTTCACCTGAGGCTATGTTGGGAGCATAAATATAATGTTTAAATGTCTGGAAGAGGTTTGTTGGGAACCTCATTGAAATGAGGAAATTTAGAAACGATGTATGAAGCCCGCTTGAATAAGAAATCTCATCATGAAGATTCATCGAAGTTTTGAAATTTCCAAGGTGTATAAGGAGCCCAAAATGTCTCTAAAACTGAAGGAGTACCAAGTCCATACTGAAATCAACATACGGGACCCCTATTTACATTGAACTAATCTTGAAATCCCGATACTTGGCCCCGAGATTTGGAAATCCAATGATATCTTATTGTTTCCCGAATTTTAATATGCATTTCCCGAGATTCATATTTTATGACTTTGTCTTGCCCGAAAAACACTGAAAGTGTAATTGTAGCTCTTTGCTAGTCCCGATTATGCATTGCCCGAAATAAAGTGATAATTTTGCATTCGAGCACTCTCGTTCCGCCCGTTTATATAATTGCATCATATGTATTTTATACATGTCCCGATTTCTATTATGTGACCTATGAGTTGGCACCGCTAAGCTTGGATAACCATGTTGGTTTGATCCACCGACTTGGAAATCCCCCTCCCATCCCGCTAGCTGCAATTTGGATCCCGATGCCCGATTTATTACCATGGTTCCCTACCCGATACCCAGCTCGCCACCGTGGTTCCCGATACTCAGCTCGCCACCGTGGTTCCCGATACTCGGCTCGCTACTGTGATCCCGTCCCGTATAATTATATGTATATGTATATTTTCGTTGAATCTCACCACCTTGTGTGTTAGAGATCAACACCCCGATATGCTCTTGTCACTTTGGTGATAGAGGACTTAGCTTCGCGTGGTTGCCATCTTGCTCGTTTTCCCGTTCCTTGGTACACTTACATGCTTTAAATGAATACCCGATTTGTCAAATATCCATGCTTTTACAGATGTTTTAAATGAACACTTGTTTTGCCAGATCTCTATGTTAACACATGCTTTAAATGAATACCCGATTTGTCAAATTTCCATGCTTTTATAGATGTTTTAAATGAACACTTGTTTTGCCAGATCTCTATGTTAACACATGCTTTAAATGAATACCCGATTTGTCAAATTTTCATGCTTTTACAGATGTTTTAAATGAACACTTGTTTTGCCAGATCTCTATGTTTACACATGATTTAAATGAATACCCGATTTATAAAATATTCATGCTTTTTACAGATGTTGTAAATGAATACATGTTTTGCCAGATCTCCATGTTTTACTCATGCTTTAAATGAATACATGTTTTGTCAGAGATCTATGTTTTACACCAGTTTTACATGAATACAGGACTTATCAGATATTCATGATTTTCCACCCGTTTTAATTATATGCTGTAGCCTTTAATCAAATAATATGATTCATCACATGTTTTATTTTTCATCACATTTATTATCTTTTCACCCACCTGCCAAACCGTCGTGTCTGACCCATTATTTTGGTACTCAGGTCCAGACTTCTTCGCCCCGAGCTGAGCACTTTTGTTGGCTGTGGAGCCATGAGTTGCAGGTTGTTTTGTCGGCTATGTCATGTAGACATTGAGCTTGACATCGGAGCTACGTCACATATGGGTAGTGGTTATTAGCTTGTTATTGTATGGCTTCTATTAGCCTTTCTTTGGGAGCTTTTGATTAATGCATATTGATAATTTGTAACTTGAACGTATATGGGAATGTAAATCCTATTATTGTCAGCTCTGTAATTGGTTGTGATGGTTTATTTCAGTCTGATATGGTTCTTGATATAATACCTATATGCTAGCGGTTGAGTGCGACACGGAATCCGATGGCCACGGGCTCCGAGTCGCAACGCCACGAAAGCTTCCGCAAATTATTTAGAGTGTGTTGAAATGTGTCGTCCTCACGCACGCGGATCCTGGGAGAAAATTATAACTCGCGCCCCCTGAGGTCGAGCCGCTGTAGGGTCCAGGTTCAGGGGCGTGACAAACATCACCACTAATCTAGTGGGCCACCAATCAAGTGGGCCCCATAACCTCCGATCTTGGCCATCATCATCTTCGCATGGACCCTGCGAGCTCAATCATCTTCAATTTGCAAGCCACCACTCTAACCCCTTCACTGTTTGGCAAGCTCTTCTTCCCCTTAGGATTGGGTTAGTGTACTTTGGTTGTGGAGTTGTGTTAGGTAGCTTAGATCCTTCCTTTCTTTTGGTTTATATTTTAATTTAGTTTTTATATTGCTAATACTCCCTTAGGTTTGGTTTGTTGGGCTTTGAGCTAGGATTTGTGGATTTGGGCATTTTCAACCAAAGGGAAGTAGATACATATAAGCTTGGATATGTTTATCTCTCCTTTGATTCGATGATTTAATGATGATTTAGATACCACAAGCTCATTGATGTCTTTGACGTTGGAAAACATGATAATTGGATCTATATGTTTAATGAAATGGTTTCTTAATTGAATGGATATTGGTGTGAATGGACTTGATGAGAGGGGGGCATGGATGTATGTGAAGAGGGCTAGGCCCTATTCTTGTGTTTGTCTGTAGGTGTGGATGAACATGGAGTTTCTCCCCAACTCAGTTCGGTTACAGAAGCTTGATTATGTTTTCTGAAACCACGCGATTGACCGAGTGGGGTCACCCGGTCTACCGACAACACTGGTATTTAGTCAGGCTTCTTGACGCCTGACAACTTAGCTAATTCTCATTTATGTTTCAACTTTGACTGTGTACGCAGTCGACCGGATGTCGACCAACTATGAAGGAGGTCGACTGACCCTGTTTAATGTCGACCGGATGAACTGCGGTTTTTTCCTAAGGGCCTCTTTGACTTAGAATTGGATAGACTTAGGTGGAACCTTGGCTACCTTTTTGGACTCATTTGACTTTGTACAAGGAGCAAGGAGCGTTTTGAGCCGATGAATCCTCGTAGTTATTTCCGTTTTCTCGGGTTTCAATTCATCTCAATCTTGAACGGAATGGGACAACGGGATACCCTTTTATATCTATGCACGAAGAGGTTCCGTCGGGGTATTGCGAACCCTAATTCCTATCGTTGACTGAGTAGGGTTGTACAAGACTCCGAGAATAACAATTGACTTAGGATTGGATTGTCTATCGCTTTTGATTCTGAATTGTATGTTGGAAGTAGTTGTGCCTCGTTGATAGATTTTTAAAACTTTTGACCCACTTGACTCAGGGATCAACTATCCATAAGGCTACAAAACCCAATCCAAGATGCAATCCCTCATTCTTATCAATCATGTATAGCAATATAACTTATCTAGAAGATAGAAATCAGCAACTACATGCAACAAAATAATCTATAAAAAGTAGAGAAGTTGATTATACCTTTGGAGCCCGGTAGTGTTCTAATGGAGGAGAAGATAATTAACTTGATCAAGAACTCTTCTTGAAACAATTAGAGATCTCCAAGAACTTGTTGTCTTCCACGCTATGACCCTCTGTGAGATCTCTCTTCTCAAGAAGATAGGTGGAATCTCCAAGAGAAAATCCTACTAGAAACTCCAAGGAACTAGAAGAGAGAGACGAAGAGGAGAGATGCGCAACTTTTGTACAAAGGCTGTTTTGGACGTGGATAAAGGTGTTGGACGTCCAAGGGTGTTTCTCCCTTATTTATAGCCCTCAAATCTCCTATTAAGACTCTCTTACTAATTGCATTAGAAGTCACACTTCCACACAAATTAGTAGGTTACTATTACCACTATTAGAAGTCTCACTTCAAATAGAAATAATAACTTTTTAATTCCTTCCTTTTATAGTTCAAGTAAGATTAGTAACTTTCTAATATCTTGGGCTAGCGTGGGGACAACTAGGGTTTCCTTAGAAAGCTGGCTCCAACTGGGACTCTCGACCCCACATCTCATGTACAATCCGGGCCCACAGTTAATTGCAAATAACCCACTATATAAATGCAATTGCACTCCAGTCTTAGGAATAAATTACAATGAAGATCCCAAGCTTCCCAATTACAAAGAGTAGGCCCCTCTATCATTATCCATGGATCAATTGGAATAAGTCTGTTCCATCCAATCTTAGATCTACATCTTATTATCCTTGAGCCCCAATTAATCACAATGATCATCAGTACCATCCAATTAACTCTTAATCGAGATGGGCGCGCACTTACTAATGATAAATCCATTAATTGGCACAAAGGGATAATATAGATAGATTCCATCTTGATCATTGGATGTTCCTACAATCCTACTACCATGTACCCAAGACACCGAGGTGTTGACCTACAATTGGCCTCACTCATTGGTGACTCAAAGCAAATGAATAGATATAAACTTGAGTTCATCAATATCTCAGGATTGAGAGCCTATTGCTAGGGAATTATGAGAGCAGACTTTAAAATCGAGACAGTATTTCATAAGGTGCTTCTCATGGTCCTTCAATACATTCACTGTACCAGTACTATGATCCAGAATCTTACATTCTGATGATCAAGACAAGTCACACTATCTCATTGTGATCAAAGTGCTGCAACCTTATCAGATGAGTGGCCAGTCTCATCAATGGTTGTGAAGTTATTTTCAGTATAAGATTTGTGACACATATCTCCCGTATGTAGATCTCATCCATATACATATATCACATCTAATATACTAATGAGACCCGGTTCATCTCATGAACCATTATGTCATATGTATTGGTTATGTGCGTTAAGTAATAAAATACCATTTATCTCATGACTGGAAATCATGATTTCATTGATAAATCAGTTTATTACATCAACTGATGGATTGAGTCCATACAATCTAACAATCTCCCACTTGGGCTCAATTCCAGTCATGGTTGCATCTCATGCCCATCCCGTCTACATGCTGCTCAAAGACTTTGGTAGTCAAAGGCTTAGTAAAGGGATCTGCCAGATTGTCCGCAGAGGCTATCTTGGTAATGTCAATATCACCTCTCTGTACAATCTCTCTGACTAAATGATATTTCCTTTGTACATGCTTTTGGCTTTTATGGCTTCTGGGCTCCTTGGATTGAGCGATTGCCCCGCTGCTGTCACAGTAAATTGTGAGCGACTGTCTTGCCAAAAGTTCCACCCCAAGTTCCATAAGGAATCTCTTGAGCCATACTGCTTCCTTAGCTGCTTCACAAGCCGCTACATATTCAGCCTCTGAGGTGGAATCAGCGGTACATTCCTGTTTTATACTCCTCTAGCTAATAGCTCCGCCACCAAGCATAAATACATAACTAGAGGTGGATTTTCTGGAATCCTTATCTGACATGAAGTCAAAATCTGTGTATCCGACTGGAATCAGTTCATCATTGCCATAAATTAACATATAATCTCTAGTCCTTCTCAAGTATTTGAGAATACACTTTACAACATTCCAATGTTCGGGTCCTGGGTTAGACTGATATCTGTTGACTAGGCCCACTGCATGACAGATATCCGGTCTAGTACATAGTATAGCATACATGAGGCTACCAACAACCGAAGAATATGGTATCAACCTCATTTGCTCCTTTTCCTCAGGTGTCTTAGGACACTGATCCTTGGAAACGTACACTCCATGCCTGAAAGGTGTAATACCCTTCTTGGAGTCTTGCATAACAAACCATACTAGTACCTTATCTATGTATGCAGCTTGGCATAAGCCAATCATCCTATTTTTCCGGTCTCGATGGAGTTTGATCCCTAGGATGTAGCTTGCTTCTCCCAAGTCCTTCATAACAAAAGTCTTTGCCAACCAAACTTTCACTGTTGACAACATTCCCACATCTTTCCCAAGGAGTAGGATGTCGTCGACATATAAAACTAGAAAGACTACCCTGTTACCTTCACTTTTCGTTTACACACATGACTCATCCGGATTTTGACAAAAAACCAAATGACTTGATTGCCTGATCAAAATGGATGTTCCAGCTTCGGGATGCCTGCTTCAGTCCATAAATAGACCTTTGCATCTTGCAAACTTTTTTCTCTTGGTTTTTAGCTACAAAACTGTCTGGCTGCACCATATAGATGTCTTCCTTAAGATGGCCGTTGAGAAACGCCATCTTGACATCCATTTGCCAAATCTCGTAATCGAGATGAGCCACAATGGATAGGAGTATCCGGATGGACTTGAGCATGGCTACCGGCGAGAAGGTTTCCTCATAATCGATACCCCCTTTCTGAGTATACCCTTTCGCAACAAGCCTGGCCTTAAAGGTCTCCACTCTACCATATGGCCCTCTCTTTCTGTTGTAGACCCACTTGCACCCAATAGGTTTAATATTGGCAGGCAAGTCCACAAGTGTTCAGACCTGATTGGAGTACATAGACTCCATCTCAGCTTTCATAACATCTTGCTAACGTCCCGAATCTATGCCATTAATTGCTTCATCATAGTTACAGGAATCTTGTTCCGGTTCTTCCGGGATTGCCTCGTTAGACTCTCCCAAGACCAAGAACCTGTCAGGGGCTCTAACAATCCTCCCACTACGACGAGGCACTGCTGTAACTATTGGGTTCGATAAGGGCGGTTCTTCCTCAAGTTCGGTCATACTTGGATTTGGAATTGTTTACTCTTAAATTTCTTCCAAGATCACCTTTTCTAAACATTTTCGGTCCATCATATAATCTTCCTCCAGAAAAACCGCATGAGTGCTCACCAGCACTTTCTGCTATCTGGGATTATAGAATAACCAACTTTTAGTTCCTTTAGGATATCCTACAAATGTGCATCCTTCAGACTTTGTTTCCAACTTATCCGTCTTAACCTTCAACACATGTGCCGGACAACCCCAAATGTGTAAATGTTGTAGACTAGGTTTTCGCCCGGACCACAACTCCCAGGGAGTCTTAGGTATAGACTTAGATGGTACGAGGTTTAGTATGTACATTGTAGTATCCAATGCGTATCCCCAAAAGGATATAGGTAATCCTGAGAAACTTAGCATGGACCTAATCATATTTAAAAGAGTCTGGTTCCTTCTTTCCGCTACACCATTTTGTTGAAGCATACTAGAAGCAAACAACTGGGATATAATCTCATTTTTTAATAAGTATCCCATAAAATCAGCAAAGAGATATTCCCCTCCTCGATCTAATCGAAGAGTCTTGATACTCTTACCTAATTGCTTTTCCGTTTCTGTTCAAAACTCTTTGAACTTTTCAAAAACCTCGGACTTGTGGTGCATAAGGTATATGTATCCATATCTTGAGTAATCATCTGTGAAAGTGATGAAATACTTGTATCCTCCTCTGGCCTTGCCATTAATGGGTCCATACACATCAGTATGCACTAATTCCAATAAATCTTTGGCCCTATTGCCCTTAGATGAAAAAGGTCTTTTGGTCATTTTGCCTTCCAGACAGGACTCGCAGACAGGCATTGGTTCTACCACCAATGAAGGCACTACAAGAAATTTAGGCTGTTGCGACGAAATTTGATGACGAATTTTTTTTTTGTCTTAAAAGAACACCCAAAGGGGACGAAATATAAATTTTGTCATCTGTTTTCATTTTTTTCAAAACTATAGGAGACGAAAACAAAATTTCATCTACAAAAATATGGCGCCAACTTATTTTGTGTTGGCGCCAATTATTTTAGCTCATTAGAGACGAAAATTGTTGTCACAAAATAATTTTTTTTTTTTTACGAACGTAATTCGTCACCAATAAGGATAAGTTATGGAAGACGAACATATTTCGTCACCAAAATAAGGCGCCAATTTCATTTGCTTTGGCGCGGATTATTTTAGCTCATTGGAGACGAACATTTTTGTCACAAAATATAATTTGTTTTTGTGACGAACTTAATGTTAGGAATTTTGTAGGTTGCAATTTGATGGATGCATCTTCATTCTAGCATCATTTGATTCACACACATATGCATTGTTTTAGATAAACTTGAAATCTTGTTTTATTCATGCATTGCTTTTAAGATTTGTAAAAGTATTGATTTATGCATGTTTTGGTTTTTATCTTGGATGCATTTGTTTTAAGAAAGAGTTTTCAAGAAATCAAGCAAGCCTTTGTTTTAAAAGTCTTTGAATCCTTTTAGGCTTTTTTGTTTCATGTTTTTATACATCTTAGAATGATTTAAAACATGTGAAAATGCTTGATTTTAATATCCCAAAAGATCCCCAAAGAAAATCTTCAAGAAACCCAAAAAATGGGAAATTCTGGGCAGGCCCGGTCAACCGGCCATGTGTGGCCGGTCAACCGGCCAAGAGTCCCGGTTAACCGGCCACACAGGGCAGGTCAACCGGGCTGGCACAACGGCTCTTTTTATGACCGTTGTGCTTGGCCGGTCAACCGGCCTCTCATGGCCGGTCAACCGGCTAAACTAGCCGTTGGGGCTGTTTTGGCTATAAAAAGGAGTTCTTTCCCTTTCCAAAAGTTGGGAATTTTAAGCCCCTCCTTGAGAGGTATTGAGGCATATCAAAAGGGAAAAGAACCAAGGGATGAAGGGGAAGATTAGGAAAGCTAAAGCTTGGATTAATGAAGTTAAACCACCAAGTAGGCTCTTCCTTTCTTAATCATATGTTTTCATGCTTTGTTTTATTTTTGGTAAATCATTTCTAGCATGTTAAACTATGTTTGTGTTGTGTCCTTAACATATTTTATGTTTTGAGTTGATTTATTGTTTTGGATACAACTCCATATGATTCAATCCAAGTAGTACTTGAATTGGTAAATCTAAGTAGATCATGTTAATGAAAGAACCTTTGAAATCATATGTAACATGATCCATATACTTGATTGAATCTTTGGTTGTTGTTTTCCATCATAAGAACATCTCTTTCAAAACTAACTTATGTTTTGGATTCAACTTCTTTACAAATCATATGTTTTCATGTTTTGCTTTATCATTGGTAAATCTTAGTAACATGTTAATCTATGATTTGTTGTATCCTTAGCATATTCTATATTTTGAATAGATCTATTGTTTTGGATACATCACCATTGATTCATCAAAGTAGTACTTTATCTTTGGTAAATCTAAGTAGATCATGTTAATGAAATATGTAACATGATTCATATACTTTGTTGAATCTTTGGGTGTTGTTTTTCCATCATAAGAAAATCTCTCTCAAATGTATCTTATGTTTTGGATCCAACATCATTACAAATCATATGTGTATTATTGTTTTAAAGTATCACAACTTGCCTTACTTTGATTGGTAAATCATTTTCAAGTTGTCCTTATAATTACATATGATTTGTCCCTCTCTTCAATCAAATCTATTTTTATGTTTTGAGCTTCTTTGATGATTTGATTGACATCCCTATGCATCACATGTTTAGAGCTAATCCATTTCATACAACTTGTGTAACTTTGATATCATTAACAAGTTGTTACTTTTAACATGTGATTGCATCATATCCTCAATCATAAATGTTTTATAAGCTAAAACTTTCAAAAGCCTTAGGCTTACATTTATGAACTTTCATTTTCAAAATGATTGAGGATCACACACACACACTTCATTTGTTTTCATCTTTGCATTCATAGTGTGAGTGTGTATTTGTATTTCACTTCCATATCCGCCTATTTAAGAGGCAATGTAATGAGCTTAAATGAATCTCCATCAAGTGTATGTTAGACACTATCTTAGTGAGTTAACCAACCTTGTGGTTGAAGAGGTTATTGCTTAGCCTATAAAAGCATAGTGTATAGGTTGATGTTAAGCCTTGAAAAACATCATTGTAAGGTTATTGCTTAGCCTTGGAAAGCATATTGTAAAGGTTATTGCTTAGCCTATTGAAAAGCATAAATAGTGGAAATCCGGTGGGGTGTTGGATCACAAGCCGGTAGTGGATGTAGGCATTGAGGCCGAACCACTATAAACCCTTGTGTGATGGTGCTTGCTTTGTGGTGATTGCTTATATTAGCTTCCGCATATTGTTTGATAATCATCACTTGTGACTAGTTTGTTTTAAAGAAGTTAAAATGGTTTAAAATTGGTCATAAAAGAAGCTCACCCTATTCACCCCCCCTCTAGGGTTCGGATCCCCATGGACTTACAAGTGGTATCAGAGCGGGTTACTCCATTTTAGGGCTTAACAACCCGGAGTTGATCCTTGCTAGATTTGAACCCTAGTGTTGTGTTTTTATTGCATATCTTTATGTTGATTTCCACTATGTTTGAAAATGATTTTTCCCCTTGCCTCATTGCACCACTCTAAGTCTTTTCAAAGTTATATCTTCTAGAGTTGGTGAGTCCTCAAAGTGATCTCTCAAGGACACCTTTTCAAGACCTTAGGTGTTTTTTCAAAGGTAGACTATTTGAGTAACCTTAAGGCCTTGATACCCCTAGACCAACCTACTCTTTTTAGTTATATCTTTTTGTTGGTCATGATACATTTGCATTTTGTTTCTTTATAGTCACATCTCTTAAAATGCAATGTTTCTTTGTGATCATTTGATTTTGTCTTCATGAACTTCTAAGTTATATCTCATGGTTTTCAAAATCCTTTGATTGCAATAATTTCATGATGGATTTGCATTTTGTTCATATAGTCATATCTCTTGTTGTGCATATCTATTCATGATCAATTGATTGTGATTACAAATGCTTTCATAGCTAGTTTTTCATGATCAATTGATGTTGGAAAATCATTTGATGTTTGTCATAGTTAGATCCTTTTTGGAAATCAAATGATTTGAAGCAACCTTAGTTTTCCATTGATTTACAAGTTATATCTTTTGATATGGAAAATTTGTAAGTGTCTATTGTTTTTACAAATTGAAAACTTTACAATAGTACACTTCTTGTTTTTCAAAATCACTTGCTCTTAATTCTATAAATGATTCTTTGTTGGAATTTCATACATTGAAGTGATTTGAAAAACTTTGGAAAATGTTCTAAGCTTTATTAGTTATATTTATAGAAGCATTTTCCTTGAATTTATTTCCTTGTGCTTAACTATGATTATATCATTTGGAAGGAAATAATTTTTACAAACAATTTGCATCTTTGCTCATTTAGTGACATTCCTTATGCAAATTGATTTTGTTGTCTTACATTGCATGGTTGGATATGGTTTCATTGATTTGCATGTTTGTGCCTTATCTTGGTAGGTTTTCATTAATGCAAATTGATGAGTGTTTATGTGCTTTATAGTAAAATCTTGTATTTGAGCTTTTTAAGTGCATTTGTGATTTTATGTGCTAAGTTCATTTGGTTTAAACCTCATATCCTTTTCCATTGCATTGTAAGCATTAGTACATTTGCTAAGAGTGAAGATGTTACATGATAGATTGATTCCTTTAACTTCATACCTTCTTGTGCTTACATAGTTATATTCTTTATTGATGATATGGTATGAGTTAGATCTTGAGTGTTGATTGATCCTCTTGTTAGGTATTTTGTTTTTGCAATTTGGTGGATGCATTTGCATATTGGCATCATTTGAATTCACACACATGCATTGATTTAAAATATCTTGAAATCTAGTGTTATACATGCATTGGTTTTTAGATTTGGAAAAGTTTGTGGTTTATGCATGTTTTGGTCATAAACTTGGATGCATTGGTTTTAGAACCCAAAACTCTTTTGAAAACCAAATTCCTTGTGCATTAGATTTGGAAAATCTTCTTGTGAATTTAGGTTTGAGCTTTGCATACATTCAGCACCTTTAGAATCAGTTTTGTATGCAATTTGATTTGAAAAGAGTTTTTACTAATCAAGCTTGCCTTTGGTTTTAAACCTTTGAATCATTTTAGGCTTTGTGTGTTTCATGTTTTTAAATGTTTTAAAACATGTTTTTAAGCTTGGTTTAGTGACCCACAAAATTCCACAAAGAAAATCTTCAAAATGCAAAAGTTGGAATTTTTGGGGGTGTCCCGGCAGTGTCGCCGGTCGACCGAGACCTGGGTCTCGGTCGACCGAGAACACTGCAGGGCAAATGGACTGTTTTTTGAACTGAAGCCCCAACGGTCAGAAATATGACCGTTGTGCTTTCTCGGTCGACCGAGACCACCTTGCCGGTCGACCGAGAACTAGCCGTTGGCAACTTTTTGGCTATAAAGTCCATTCATTTCCAACCTTTTTCAAGGCTTGAAACTTGAACCTTTGAGAGCATTTTGGAGCCATTGAAAGGGGATGAAGTTGGAAAAGCTAGGAGGCAATTAGGAGAGCTAAAGCTTGGATTATTAAGTTAAACCACCAAGTAAGCTCTACCTTTATTAATCATAGTTATGTGCTTTGTTTAAACTATTGGTATATGATATTTAGCATAATAACTATGATGTGTTGAATCCCTTCTTCTTCTAATCTTTGGTCTAATTAAGATTGGATTCTTCACCTTTGTTTTCAATCCAAGTTGTTAACTTTATTAATCATGCTTAGACAAAATCCTTGTTTTTCTTTCATAGCATGAGTCTTTTACTTGGTTGAAACATTGCTTGTTGTTTTCATTCATTTAAGCATTAGTAAAATTTATTTGGTTTTGAAAAACAACATGCACATGCATCACATGTTCTAAATTAGTCATTTTCATACAACTTGTTAGTCCTTGATTTTCATGTCATAAACAAGTTGAACTTCATACATGTGATTTGCATAAGACTTCAATCAAATCTTTTATATGTCTTAAACTTTGAAATGCTTTGAGCATACATATGAATGAGCCTTCATTTTAAAATTGATTGAAGTCATCACACACACACATCATGAGCATACACTTTTGCATACATAGAGTGTTTGTGTGAGTTTGTATTACACTTTCATATCCGCCTATTTAAGAGGCAATTCCATTGTGCTTAAATTGTAATCTCTTAGAGTGATCTTTTGTGAAGACACTTTCTTTGAGAAATCTATATGTGTAAAGGTTATTGCTAAGCCTAAGAAAAGCAACTTGTAAGGTTATTGCTTAGCCTAATAAAAGCATAGTGTAGGGTTATTGCTTAGCCTAAGAAAAGCATCTTGATAGGTTATTGCTTAGCCTTGAAAAGCATCTTGTAAAGGTTGTTGTTGAGCCTTAGAAAAACAACTTTGTAAGGGTTATTGCTTAGCCTAGTAAAAAGCATAATTAGTGGAATCCGGTGGGGTGTTGGAGACACAAGCCGGTAGTGGATGTAGGCACGTTGGCCGAACCACTATAAATATTGGTGTTGTGGTGCATGCTATGTGGTGTTTGTTTTTGTATTAGCTTCCGCATATTGTATGATAATTCATCACATGTGACTAGTTTAGTTTGAGAAATTAAAATTGGTTTAAATTGGTCACAATTGTAGCTCACCCTATTCACCCCCCCCCCCCTCTAGGGTTAGGATCATAGCGGACTTTCAATTGGTATCAGAGCCAAGTGCTCTAATCCCTTAGGATCAAGTGTTTGGAACTCTTGATTAGGTGTAAAAACCTAGAGTTAAAACCCTAGAGTTGTGCTTATTTGAAAATCATTAGAATGGACTCCACTAGCCTAGACTTTGTAGATTCTTCTAGACCTCTCACTCTTCCTTCTATTAGAGATTCAAACCATCAATTAAATGAATATCAATTTGACTCAAAAGAGGAAGAAAATGAGTATGATGAAGATGATCTTCAACAAGCCTATAATGAATTATATACATTATCTACAAAGCTTGATAAAAGAAACAAAAGCTTAAGAGAAGAATCTATGAATCTAACCAAAGAGCTAGCCTCTTCAAAAGATGAACTTAGAGAGAAAGAAGAAGTAATAAAATGTCTAGACTCTAAGTTCATGATCTCTTTAAATAATCTATCTAACATTCAAGATGAACTAAAAGAATTAAAGATGGATTATGACAATGTCAATAAGGAAAATCTAAATCTAAGAGATCAATTACAAAGGCAAGGTAAAGACAACAATCTTGAATCTAAATTGACTATCTCTAAGGAAAATTTATCTAATACTCAAAATGAATTAAATGAGATTAAGATAAATTGTGATGAGCTTAAAAATGAGAATTTGAACCTAAGAGATACAATTAAAAGACAAGATGAAGACATTGACCATTTAGAAACCAAGTTGATCAAAAGTAAGTTAAAAACTCAAGAACTTGGATCTAAAGTTGTAAATGAATTAAAACTTGCCAATGAAGAGCTAATCAAATATAAGGAACTTGAAAATGAACTTTCAAAAGTCAAACATGAAAATTCAATCCTTATAACCAAAGTCACTCAACTTGAAAACAATAAACAAAAGTATGAGTGCAAGTTTACCCAAAGTGAAGAGAAACTTGAAAAATTATTCAAATTGGGTAAATCTCATGGAGATAGGACGGGTATTGGATTTAATAGGAATATGTCTTATAACCCTAAATTCACCAACACTTTTGTGAAAGGTGAGTCCTCATTCTCTAGCACTCACACTTCTTTGCCCAAAACCAAATGTAATTTTTGTGGCATTGAAGGACATTTTATGTTTGAGTGCAAACTAAGAAAGAGAAGCCATGTGTCTAAACCCATCTTTGAACTCAAAAATGGAAAATCAAACTTGAAGGGTAAGACACTAAAAATCAAGGAAAACTCCAAAAAGACTAAACAAGTTAAATCCTTTAAAATGGAGTCTCCTAAAATAGATTCTAAAAAGCTTAAACAAGTTAAATCAAGCTTGAAAGAATCTAAGAACAAAAAGCTTCTCAATCTATCTCCCTTATATGAACCAATGAAAGAACTTTTGAAGAAAGTTGCTAAGTTAAATCTAAAATTCAAAAGTCAAGTAAAGGGAGAAAGTAAGAAGAAAAGAAAAGTGAAACAATCCCCAAAGAAACAAACTCACCAACATCAAAAGACTATTCACCATTCTAAGCCAAATTTAGTAAAATCTAAATATCATGGTGATAAGTTTAAATTGAAAATTTATCAAGTTAAATCTCCTATAGTTGGTGAGAAGTCCAAAATAGACCTCAAAGTTCAACCCTCCCAAGACCTTAGGTGGATTCCAAAAGTCATTTACTTAGATAAACCTTAAGGCCTTGGACCTCATTGACCAACCTATCCTTTATAGTTAAATCATTTTGTTGGTCATGTTGCTTTGCATTTTGTTTCTATAGTTACATCTATTAAAATGCATTGCATTTCTTTATGATCAATTGATTTTGTCTTCATGCACCATTCTAGTTACATATCATGGTTTTCAAAATCTTTTGATTATAATCTCATCATGTTTGATTTGCTTGTTGCACTCATATGTTTTGCATTGCATTTCTACATGATTAATTGATTGTGATGTTAAAAGCTTTCATAGCTAATTTGTCATGATCAATTGTTGTTAGATCATTTGATGGATGTCTTAGTTAGATCCTTTTTGTAAATCAAATGATTTGAATCAATTCAAGTTTTTCCATGGATTTATAAGGTATACCTTTATATGGAAAATCATTGTTTTGAAAAATCAACTTGTATGTGTTTTAATGAAGTTATATCTTTTCAAATACATTGTTGATTCTTGATCTTCAAAATCATTCTTTTTATGCTCATTGTTGGATTTTGTTTTTCAAAATGATTTGAAGATTGTTTGAATGGAAATGCTTTTTAATCTCATTAGTTATAATCTTTTAAGCATGTTCCATGATTATCATTTCCTTTTCTTTTGGTTTCATTATCTTTAGAAATGGAAATGTATGTTGTTTGCATCTTTGCTTGTTTGTTTACATTACTTGCATATGCAAATGACTATTTGGTTCCATGTATGGTAGTAACCTTGGTAGTATTTGTAAAAACCATACTAGAACCCAAATCCATCCTTTTTGCCTTATAGTCATTTCTTTATGGATGGTTATGATGTTGATTCATGTAGATTCTCTTGGTGTCATCCTTGTACATGTTTCAACCTCATATGTAGTGTTCTTGATCATATGAATCTCTTTGAAATCCATTCCTTACATTTATGTTGGTTGATGGATATCTTAGTAGTTGAATTCATATGATTTGGACACTTTGAGAATTGCATGCTTTACCTAGTCATATCTTTTTGCATTGCAATTTCTCTTGTTCATCACTATGCTATATAGTCATATCTTTAAAAGTGATGAATATGCATTTATGATGCTTGATGGAATTTTTGTCACATTCTTGCTCTTTATCATGTTGTCAAATTCAATTGGTTTCTTTTGGTATAATTTATGATTGATTTGATTTCTTGTGATTGTGATAAACCATGTGTGCATTGGATTGAACTTGATAAGTAATATGATTGTTCCATGTCACACACCATTAGCATCACAATGCTCATGATTGCCACCTCATTTGCTCTTATAGGTATATCTCATGACCACCATGTTTATGTGTTAATAATATTGGTTGGTTATAGTTGAGGTTGGCTTCATGTTTGAATTTCATTTCACTCATTCTTGCACTTTACTAAGTCATATTTATTGATTGAATGAAATGATTTTCAAAATCTTACATAGCATATGATTTTCATTAGTAATATTGATTGATGCTATGTTTGAGTAAACCCCATATCATGGATAGCTCTAATTTGGATTTCTCATAATAGTTATACTTTTAAATCCATTTTAGAGTGATTATGTTAATAGTCATATCCTTTAATCTCAATTGATATGTTTGTTTCAATTGATATCCATGATTGCTTCTCCCATTAGACCTAGCTCTCTTTTGGTAATTTGATCATATTGAGCTTTATAGTTAAATGAATCTAATCCTTTCCTTGAAGTTGACCCTCACTTGGTTAAACCATCTACTTCTTGAATCTAATAGTTAAATCTTTGTCAAGAGTTTGACAAAAGAAGAGAATGGATTGAGGGGGAGTGTAAACCTTCATAGGAAGTATTAGTTTTGATCAAATTCACCCTTGGATAGCCTTTGAGCCCTTAGAGATTACTTCCATACATGATAGCCTGTTATGAATTTCATTTTCGATTCCATTTGTTAACAGGTGCTACTAAAGGTATTCTTCTTGTCTCATGTGTGTAGGTACCTTTGCAATTTAATGTCAAAGGGGGAGAGAGAGTTCAAGTGTGACTCAAAGATCTCCTACTC
This sequence comes from Cinnamomum chago, assembly GCA_038049695.1. Classification (NCBI taxonomy): domain Eukaryota; kingdom Viridiplantae; phylum Streptophyta; class Magnoliopsida; order Laurales; family Lauraceae; genus Cinnamomum; species Cinnamomum chago. The sequence continues at coordinate 38,703,500 of CP142456.1, forward strand.
TTCAAAGGGGGAGAGAGTTCGAGAGTTCAAGTACTCGAAGATCTCCTATCCATCAAAGGGGGAGAAAGAACTCAAGTTCTCAAAGGGAGAGAATGCATACCTTGCCAAAGGGAGAGAGAGGCATGGTCAAAGGGGGAGAGCAAATAGAAGAAAGAAAGCTTGGAGCTAAAGAAGATGCTTGGCCATAGAGAGGAAGATGAGAAGAAAGCTTGAAGAATGATCAAGCACCAAGCATCAAGAAGTTTGAAGAAAAGAGCCCAAGAGCCCAAGCTAAGAGAAGGAGCATCCAAGAAGAAGATTTCAAGACTTGTCCAGCTGAGGGGGAGCTGAAGACAGAGTGTGTAATCTCAATGATGAGTAAGTTGCCATCAAATTGCAAAGGGGGAGATTGTTAGGTATTTTGTTTTTGCAATTTGGTGGATGCATTTGCATATTGGCATCATTTGAATTCACACACATGCATTGATTTAAAATATCTTGAAATCTAGTGTTATACATGCATTGGTTTTTAGATTTGGAAAAGTTTGTGGTTTATGCATGTTTTGGTCATAAACTTGGATGCATTGGTTTTAGAACCCAAAACTCTTTTGAAAACCAAATTCCTTGTGCATTAGATTTGGAAAATCTTCTTGTGAATTTAGGTTTGAGCTTTGCATACATTCAGCACCTTTAGAATCAGTTTTGTATGCAATTTGATTTGAAAAGAGTTTTTACTAATCAAGCTTGCCTTTGGTTTTAAACCTTTGAATCATTTTAGGCTTTGTGTGTTTCATGTTTTTAAATGTTTTAAAACATGTTTTTAAGCTTGGTTTAGTGACCCACAAAATTCCACAAAGAAAATCTTCAAAATGCAAAAGTTGGAATTTTTGGGGGTGTCCCGGCAGTGTCGCCGGTCGACCGAGAACACTGCAGGGCAAATGGACTGTTTTTTGAACTGAAGCCCCAACGGTCAGAAATATGACCGTTGTGCTTTCTCGGTCGACCGAGACCACCTTGCCGGTCGACCGAGAACTAGCCGTTGGCAACTTTTTGGCTATAAAGTCCATTCATTTCCAACCTTTTTCAAGGCTTGAAACTTGAACCTTTGAGAGCATTTTGGAGCCATTGAAAGGGGATGAAGTTGGAAAAGCTAGGAGGCAATTAGGAGAGCTAAAGCTTGGATTATTAAGTTAAACCACCAAGTAAGCTCTACCTTTATTAATCATAGTTATGTGCTTTGTTTAAACTATTGGTATATGATATTTAGCATAATAACTATGATGTGTTGAATCCCTTCTTCTTCTAATCTTTGGTCTAATTAAGATTGGATTCTTCACCTTTGTTTTCAATCCAAGTTGTTAACTTTATTAATCATGCTTAGACAAAATCCTTGTTTTTCTTTCATAGCATGAGTCTTTTACTTGGTTGAAACATTGCTTGTTGTTTTCATTCATTTAAGCATTAGTAAAATTTATTTGGTTTTGAAAAACAACATGCACATGCATCACATGTTCTAAATTAGTCATTTTCATACAACTTGTTAGTCCTTGATTTTCATGTCATAAACAAGTTGAACTTCATACATGTGATTTGCATAAGACTTCAATCAAATCTTTTATATGTCTTAAACTTTGAAATGCTTTGAGCATACATATGAATGAGCCTTCATTTTAAAATTGATTGAAGTCATCACACACACACATCATGAGCATACACTTTTGCATACATAGAGTGTTTGTGTGAGTTTGTATTACACTTTCATATCCGCCTATTTAAGAGGCAATTCCATTGTGCTTAAATTGTAATCTCTTAGAGTGATCTTTTGTGAAGACACTTTCTTTGAGAAATCTATATGTGTAAAGGTTATTGCTAAGCCTAAGAAAAGCAACTTGTAAGCTTATTGCTTAGCCTAATAAAAGCATAGTATAGGGTTATTGCTTAGCCTAAGAAAAGCATCTTGATAGGTTATTGCTTAGCCTTGAAAAGCATCTTGTAAAGGTTGTTGTTGAGCCTTAGAAAAACAACTTTGTAAGGGTTATTGCTTAGCCTAGTAAAAAGCATAATTAGTGGAATCCGGTGGGGTGTTGGAGACACAAGCCGGTAGTGGATGTAGGCACGTTGGCCGAACCACTATAAATATTGGTGTTGTGGTGCATGCTATGTGGTGTTTGTTTTTGTATTAGCTTCCGCATATTGTATGATAATTCATCACATGTGACTAGTTTAGTTTGAGAAATTAAAATTGGTTTAAATTGGTCACAATTGTAGCTCACCCTATTCACCCCCCCCTCTAGGGTTAGGATCATAGCGGACTTTCAATTGGTATCAGAGCCAAGTGCTCTAATCCCTTAGGATCAAGTGTTTGGAACTCTTGATTAGGTGTAAAAACCTAGAGTTAAAACCCTAGAGTTGTGCTTATTTGAAAATCATTAGAATGGACTCCACTAGCCTAGACTTTGTAGATTCTTCTAGACCTCTCACTCTTCCTTCTATTAGAGATTCAAACCATCAATTAAATGAATATCAATTTGACTCAAAAGAGGAAGAAAATGAGTATGATGAAGATGATCTTCAACAAGCCTATAATGAATTATATACATTATCTACAAAGCTTGATAAAAGAAACAAAAGCTTAAGAGAAGAATCTATGAATCTAACCAAAGAGCTAGCCTCTTCAAAAGATGAACTTAGAGAGAAAGAAGAAGTAATAAAATGTCTAGACTCTAAGTTCATGATCTCTTTAAATAATCTATCTAACATTCAAGATGAACTAAAAGAATTAAAGATGGATTATGACAATGTCAATAAGGAAAATCTAAATCTAAGAGATCAATTACAAAGGCAAGGTAAAGACAACAATCTTGAATCTAAATTGACTATCTCTAAGGAAAATTTATCTAATACTCAAAATGAATTAAATGAGATTAAGATAAATTGTGATGAGCTTAAAAATGAGAATTTGAACCTAAGAGATACAATTAAAAGACAAGATGAAGACATTGACCATTTAGAAACCAAGTTGATCAAAAGTAAGTTAAAAACTCAAGAACTTGGATCTAAAGTTGTAAATGAATTAAAACTTGCCAATGAAGAGCTAATCAAATATAAGGAACTTGAAAATGAACTTTCAAAAGTCAAACATGAAAATTCAATCCTTATAACCAAAGTCACTCAACTTGAAAACAATAAACAAAAGTATGAGTGCAAGTTTACCCAAAGTGAAGAGAAACTTGAAAAATTATTCAAATTGGGTAAATCTCATGGAGATAGGACGGGTATTGGATTTAATAGGAATATGTCTTATAACCCTAAATTCACCAACACTTTTGTGAAAGGTGAGTCCTCATTCTCTAGCACTCACACTTCTTTGCCCAAAACCAAATGTAATTTTTGTGGCATTGAAGGACATTTTATGTTTGAGTGCAAACTAAGAAAGAGAAGCCATGTGTCTAAACCCATCTTTGAACTCAAAAATGGAAAATCAAACTTGAAGGGTAAGACACTAAAAATCAAGGAAAACTCCAAAAAGACTAAACAAGTTAAATCCTTTAAAATGGAGTCTCCTAAAATAGATTCTAAAAAGCTTAAACAAGTTAAATCAAGCTTGAAAGAATCTAAGAACAAAAAGCTTCTCAATCTATCTCCCTTATATGAACCAATGAAAGAACTTTTGAAGAAAGTTGCTAAGTTAAATCTAAAATTCAAAAGTCAAGTAAAGGGAGAAAGTAAGAAGAAAAGAAAAGTGAAACAATCCCCAAAGAAACAAACTCACCAACATCAAAAGACTATTCACCATTCTAAGCCAAATTTAGTAAAATCTAAATATCATGGTGATAAGTTTAAATTGAAAATTTATCAAGTTAAATCTCCTATAGTTGGTGAGAAGTCCAAAATAGACCTCAAAGTTCAACCCTCCCAAGACCTTAGGTGGATTCCAAAAGTCATTTACTTAGATAAACCTTAAGGCCTTGGACCTCATTGACCAACCTATCCTTTATAGTTAAATCATTTTGTTGGTCATGTTGCTTTGCATTTTGTTTCTATAGTTACATCTATTAAAATGCATTGCATTTCTTTATGATCAATTGATTTTGTCTTCATGCACCATTCTAGTTACATATCATGGTTTTCAAAATCTTTTGATTATAATCTCATCATGTTTGATTTGCTTGTTGCACTCATATGTTTTGCATTGCATTTCTACATGATTAATTGATTGTGATGTTAAAAGCTTTCATAGCTAATTTGTCATGATCAATTGTTGTTAGATCATTTGATGGATGTCTTAGTTAGATCCTTTTTGTAAATCAAATGATTTGAATCAATTCAAGTTTTTCCATGGATTTATAAGGTATACCTTTATATGGAAAATCATTGTTTTGAAAAATCAACTTGTATGTGTTTTAATGAAGTTATATCTTTTCAAATACATTGTTGATTCTTGATCTTCAAAATCATTCTTTTTATGCTCATTGTTGGATTTTGTTTTTCAAAATGATTTGAAGATTGTTTGAATGGAAATGCTTTTTAATCTCATTAGTTATAATCTTTTAAGCATGTTCCATGATTATCATTTCCTTTTCTTTTGGTTTCATTATCTTTAGAAATGGAAATGTATGTTGTTTGCATCTTTGCTTGTTTGTTTACATTACTTGCATATGCAAATGACTATTTGGTTCCATGTATGGTAGTAACCTTGGTAGTATTTGTAAAAACCATACTAGAACCCAAATCCATCCTTTTTGCCTTATAGTCATTTCTTTATGGATGGTTATGATGTTGATTCATGTAGATTCTCTTGGTGTCATCCTTGTACATGTTTCAACCTCATATGTAGGGTTCTTGATCATATGAATCTCTTTGAAATCCATTCCTTACATTTATGTTGGTTGATGGATATCTTAGTAGTTGAATTCATATGATTTGGACACTTTGAGAATTGCATGCTTTACCTAGTCATATCTTTTTGCATTGCAATTTCTCTTGTTCATCACTATGCTATATAGTCATATCTTTAAAAGTGATGAATATGCATTTATGATGCTTGATGGAATTTTTGTCACATTCTTGCTCTTTATCATGTTGTCAAATTCAATTGGTTTCTTTTGGTATAATTTATGATTGATTTGATTTCTTGTGATTGTGATAAACCATGTGTGCATTGGATTGAACTTGATAAGTAATATGATTGTTCCATGTCACACACCATTAGCATCACAATGCTCATGATTGCCACCTCATTTGCTCTTATAGGTATATCTCATGACCACCATGTTTATGTGTTAATAATATTGGTTGGTTATAGTTGAGGTTGGCTTCATGTTTGAATTTCATTTCACTCATTCTTGCACTTTACTAAGTCATATTTATTGATTGAATGAAATGATTTTCAAAATCTTACATAGCATATGATTTTCATTAGTAATATTGATTGATGCTATGTTTGAGTAAACCCCATATCATGGATAGCTCTAATTTGGATTTCTCATAATAGTTATACTTTTAAATCCATTTTAGAGTGATTATGTTAATAGTCATATCCTTTAATCTCAATTGATATGTTTGTTTCAATTGATATCCATGATTGCTTCTCCCATTAGACCTAGCTCTCTTTTGGTAATTTGATCATATTGAGCTTTATAGTTAAATGAATCTAATCCTTTCCTTGAAGTTGACCCTCACTTGGTTAAACCATCTACTTCTTGAATCTAATAGTTAAATCTTTGTCAAGAGTTTGACAAAAGAAGAGAATGGATTGAGGGGGAGTGTAAACCTTCATAGGAAGTATTAGTTTTGATCAAATTCACCCTTGGATAGCCTTTGAGCCCTTAGAGATTACTTCCATACATGATAGCCTGTTATGAATTTCATTTTCGATTCCATTTGTTAACAGGTGCTACTAAAGGTATTCTTCTTGTCTCATGTGTGTAGGTACCTTTGCAATTTAATGTCAAAGGGGGAGAGAGAGTTCAAGTGTGACTCAAAGATCTCCTACTCTTCAAAGGGGGAGAGAGTTCGAGAGTTCAAGTACTCGAAGATCTCCTATCCATCAAAGGGGGAGAAAGAACTCAAGTTCTCAAAGGGAGAGAATGCATACCTTGCCAAAGGGAGAGAGAGGCATGGTCAAAGGGGGAGAGCAAATAGAAGAAAGAAAGCTTGGAGCTAAAGAAGATGCTTGGCCATAGAGAGGAAGATGAGAAGAAAGCTTGAAGAATGATCAAGCACCAAGCATCAAGAAGTTTGAAGAAAAGAGCCCAAGAGCCCAAGCTAAGAGAAGGAGCATCCAAGAAGAAGATTTCAAGACTTGTCCAGCTGAGGGGGAGCTGAAGACAGAGTGTGTAATCTCAATGATGAGTAAGTTGCCATCAAATTGCAAAGGGGGAGATTGTTAGGTATTTTGTTTTTGCAATTTGGTGGATGCATTTGCATATTGGCATCATTTGAATTCACACACATGCATTGATTTAAAATATCTTGAAATCTAGTGTTATACATGCATTGGTTTTTAGATTTGGAAAAGTTTGTGGTTTATGCATGTTTTGGTCATAAACTTGGATGCATTGGTTTTAGAACCCAAAACTCTTTTGAAAACCAAATTCCTTGTGCATTAGATTTGGAAAATCTTCTTGTGAATTTAGGTTTGAGCTTTGCATACATTCAGCACCTTTAGAATCAGTTTTGTATGCAATTTGATTTGAAAAGAGTTTTTACTAATCAAGCTTGCCTTTGGTTTTAAACCTTTGAATCATTTTAGGCTTTGTGTGTTTCATGTTTTTAAATGTTTTAAAACATGTTTTTAAGCTTGGTTTAGTGACCCACAAAATTCCACAAAGAAAATCTTCAAAATGCAAAAGTTGGAATTTTTGGGGGTGTCCCGGCAGTGTCGCCGGTCGACCGAGAACACTGCAGGGCAAATGGACTGTTTTTTGAACTGAAGCCCCAACGGTCAGAAATATGACCGTTGTGCTTTCTCGGTCGACCGAGACCACCTTGCCGGTCGACCGAGAACTAGCCGTTGGCAACTTTTTGGCTATAAAGTCCATTCATTTCCAACCTTTTTCAAGGCTTGAAACTTGAACCTTTGAGAGCATTTTGGAGCCATTGAAAGGGGATGAAGTTGGAAAAGCTAGGAGGCAATTAGGAGAGCTAAAGCTTGGATTATTAAGTTAAACCACCAAGTAAGCTCTACCTTTATTAATCATAGTTATGTGCTTTGTTTAAACTATTGGTATATGATATTTAGCATAATAACTATGATGTGTTGAATCCCTTCTTCTTCTAATCTTTGGTCTAATTAAGATTGGATTCTTCACCTTTGTTTTCAATCCAAGTTGTTAACTTTATTAATCATGCTTAGACAAAATCCTTGTTTTTCTTTCATAGCATGAGTCTTTTACTTGGTTGAAACATTGCTTGTTGTTTTCATTCATTTAAGCATTAGTAAAATTTATTTGGTTTTGAAAAACAACATGCACATGCATCACATGTTCTAAATTAGTCATTTTCATACAACTTGTTAGTCCTTGATTTTCATGTCATAAACAAGTTGAACTTCATACATGTGATTTGCATAAGACTTCAATCAAATCTTTTATATGTCTTAAACTTTGAAATGCTTTGAGCATACATATGAATGAGCCTTCATTTTAAAATTGATTGAAGTCATCACACACACACATCATGAGCATACACTTTTGCATACATAGAGTGTTTGTGTGAGTTTGTATTACACTTTCATATCCGCCTATTTAAGAGGCAATTCCATTGTGCTTAAATTGTAATCTCTTAGAGTGATCTTTTGTGAAGACACTTTCTTTGAGAAATCTATATGTGTAAAGGTTATTGCTAAGCCTAAGAAAAGCAACTTGTAAGCTTATTGCTTAGCCTAATAAAAGCATAGTATAGGGTTATTGCTTAGCCTAAGAAAAGCATCTTGATAGGTTATTGCTTAGCCTTGAAAAGCATCTTGTAAAGGTTGTTGTTGAGCCTTAGAAAAACAACTTTGTAAGGGTTATTGCTTAGCCTAGTAAAAAGCATAATTAGTGGAATCCGGTGGGGTGTTGGAGACACAAGCCGGTAGTGGATGTAGGCACGTTGGCCGAACCACTATAAATATTGGTGTTGTGGTGCATGCTATGTGGTGTTTGTTTTTGTATTAGCTTCCGCATATTGTATGATAATTCATCACATGTGACTAGTTTAGTTTGAGAAATTAAAATTGGTTTAAATTGGTCACAATTGTAGCTCACCCTATTCACCCCCCCCTCTAGGGTTAGGATCATAGCGGACTTTCAATTGGTATCAGAGCCAAGTGCTCTAATCCCTTAGGATCAAGTGTTTGGAACTCTTGATTAGGTGTAAAAACCTAGAGTTAAAACCCTAGAGTTGTGCTTATTTGAAAATCATTAGAATGGACTCCACTAGCCTAGACTTTGTAGATTCTTCTAGACCTCTCACTCTTCCTTCTATTAGAGATTCAAACCATCAATTAAATGAATATCAATTTGACTCAAAAGAGGAAGAAAATGAGTATGATGAAGATGATCTTCAACAAGCCTATAATGAATTATATACATTATCTACAAAGCTTGATAAAAGAAACAAAAGCTTAAGAGAAGAATCTATGAATCTAACCAAAGAGCTAGCCTCTTCAAAAGATGAACTTAGAGAGAAAGAAGAAGTAATAAAATGTCTAGACTCTAAGTTCATGATCTCTTTAAATAATCTATCTAACATTCAAGATGAACTAAAAGAATTAAAGATGGATTATGACAATGTCAATAAGGAAAATCTAAATCTAAGAGATCAATTACAAAGGCAAGGTAAAGACAACAATCTTGAATCTAAATTGACTATCTCTAAGGAAAATTTATCTAATACTCAAAATGAATTAAATGAGATTAAGATAAATTGTGATGAGCTTAAAAATGAGAATTTGAACCTAAGAGATACAATTAAAAGACAAGATGAAGACATTGACCATTTAGAAACCAAGTTGATCAAAAGTAAGTTAAAAACTCAAGAACTTGGATCTAAAGTTGTAAATGAATTAAAACTTGCCAATGAAGAGCTAATCAAATATAAGGAACTTGAAAATGAACTTTCAAAAGTCAAACATGAAAATTCAATCCTTATAACCAAAGTCACTCAACTTGAAAACAATAAACAAAAGTATGAGTGCAAGTTTACCCAAAGTGAAGAGAAACTTGAAAAATTATTCAAATTGGGTAAATCTCATGGAGATAGGACGGGTATTGGATTTAATAGGAATATGTCTTATAACCCTAAATTCACCAACACTTTTGTGAAAGGTGAGTCCTCATTCTCTAGCACTCACACTTCTTTGCCCAAAACCAAATGTAATTTTTGTGGCATTGAAGGACATTTTATGTTTGAGTGCAAACTAAGAAAGAGAAGCCATGTGTCTAAACCCATCTTTGAACTCAAAAATGGAAAATCAAACTTGAAGGGTAAGACACTAAAAATCAAGGAAAACTCCAAAAAGACTAAACAAGTTAAATCCTTTAAAATGGAGTCTCCTAAAATAGATTCTAAAAAGCTTAAACAAGTTAAATCAAGCTTGAAAGAATCTAAGAACAAAAAGCTTCTCAATCTATCTCCCTTATATGAACCAATGAAAGAACTTTTGAAGAAAGTTGCTAAGTTAAATCTAAAATTCAAAAGTCAAGTAAAGGGAGAAAGTAAGAAGAAAAGAAAAGTGAAACAATCCCCAAAGAAACAAACTCACCAACATCAAAAGACTATTCACCATTCTAAGCCAAATTTAGTAAAATCTAAATATCATGGTGATAAGTTTAAATTGAAAATTTATCAAGTTAAATCTCCTATAGTTGGTGAGAAGTCCAAAATAGACCTCAAAGTTCAACCCTCCCAAGACCTTAGGTGGATTCCAAAAGTCATTTACTTAGATAAACCTTAAGGCCTTGGACCTCATTGACCAACCTATCCTTTATAGTTAAATCATTTTGTTGGTCATGTTGCTTTGCATTTTGTTTCTATAGTTACATCTATTAAAATGCATTGCATTTCTTTATGATCAATTGATTTTGTCTTCATGCACCATTCTAGTTACATATCATGGTTTTCAAAATCTTTTGATTATAATCTCATCATGTTTGATTTGCTTGTTGCACTCATATGTTTTGCATTGCATTTCTACATGATTAATTGATTGTGATGTTAAAAGCTTTCATAGCTAATTTGTCATGATCAATTGTTGCTAGATCATTTGATGGATGTCTTAGTTAGATCCTTTTTGTAAATCAAATGATTTGAATCAATTCAAGTTTTTCCATGGATTTATAAGGTATACCTTTATATGGAAAATCATTGTTTTGAAAAATCAACTTGTATGTGTTTTAATGAAGTTATATCTTTTCAAATACATTGTTGATTCTTGATCTTCAAAATCATTCTTTTTATGCTCATTGTTGGATTTTGTTTTTCAAAATGATTTGAAGATTGTTTGAATGGAAATGCTTTTTAATCTCATTAGTTATAATCTTTTAAGCATGTTCCATGATTATCATTTCCTTTTCTTTTGGTTTCATTATCTTTAGAAATGGAAATGTATGTTGTTTGCATCTTTGCTTGTTTGTTTACATTACTTGCATATGCAAATGACTATTTGGTTCCATGTATGGTAGTAACCTTGGTAGTATTTGTAAAAACCATACTAGAACCCAAATCCATCCTTTTTGCCTTATAGTCATTTCTTTATGGATGGTTATGATGTTGATTCATGTAGATTCTCTTGGTGTCATCCTTGTACATGTTTCAACCTCATATGTAGTGTTCTTGATCATATGAATCTCTTTGAAATCCATTCCTTACATTTATGTTGGTTGATGGATATCTTAGTAGTTGAATTCATATGATTTGGACACTTTGAGAATTGCATGCTTTACCTAGTCATATCTTTTTGCATTGCAATTTCTCTTGTTCATCACTATGCTATATAGTCATATCTTTAAAAGTGATGAATATGCATTTATGATGCTTGATGGAATTTTTGTCACATTCTTGCTCTTTATCATGTTGTCAAATTCAATTGGTTTCTTTTGGTATAATTTATGATTGATTTGATTTCTTGTGATTGTGATAAACCATGTGTGCATTGGATTGAACTTGATAAGTAATATGATTGTTCCATGTCACACACCATTAGCATCACAATGCTCATGATTGCCACCTCATTTGCTCTTATAGGTATATCTCATGACCACCATGTTTATGTGTTAATAATATTGGTTGGTTATAGTTGAGGTTGGCTTCATGTTTGAATTTCATTTCACTCATTCTTGCACTTTACTAAGTCATATTTATTGATTGAATGAAATGATTTTCAAAATCTTACATAGCATATGATTTTCATTAGTAATATTGATTGATGCTATGTTTGAGTAAACCCCATATCATGGATAGCTCTAATTTGGATTTCTCATAATAGTTATACTTTTAAATCCATTTTAGAGTGATTATGTTAATAGTCATATCCTTTAATCTCAATTGATATGTTTGTTTCAATTGATATCCATGATTGCTTCTCCCATTAGACCTAGCTCTCTTTTGGTAATTTGATCATATTGAGCTTTATAGTTAAATGAATCTAATCCTTTCCTTGAAGTTGACCCTCACTTGGTTAAACCATCTACTTCTTGAATCTAATAGTTAAATCTTTGTCAAGAGTTTGACAAAAGAAGAGAATGGATTGAGGGGGAGTGTAAACCTTCATAGGAAGTATTAGTTTTGATCAAATTCACCCTTGGATAGCCTTTGAGCCCTTAGAGATTACTTCCATACATGATAGCCTGTTATGAATTTCATTTTCGATTCCATTTGTTAACAGGTGCTACTAAAGGTATTCTTCTTGTCTCATGTGTGTAGGTACCTTTGCAATTTAATGTCAAAGGGGGAGAGAGAGTTCAAGTGTGACTCAAAGATCTCCTACTCTTCAAAGGGGGAGAGAGTTCGAGAGTTCAAGTACTCGAAGATCTCCTATCCATCAAAGGGGGAGAAAGAACTCAAGTTCTCAAAGGGAGAGAATGCATACCTTGCCAAAGGGAGAGAGAGGCATGGTCAAAGGGGGAGAGCAAATAGAAGAAAGAAAGCTTGGAGCTAAAGAAGATGCTTGGCCATAGAGAGGAAGATGAGAAGAAAGCTTGAAGAATGATCAAGCACCAAGCATCAAGAAGTTTGAAGAAAAGAGCCCAAGAGCCCAAGCTAAGAGAAGGAGCATCCAAGAAGAAGATTTCAAGACTTGTCCAGCTGAGGGGGAGCTGAAGACAGAGTGTGTAATCTCAATGATGAGTAAGTTGCCATCAAATTGCAAAGGGGGAGATTGTTAGGTATTTTGTTTTTGCAATTTGGTGGATGCATTTGCATATTGGCATCATTTGAATTCACACACATGCATTGATTTAAAATATCTTGAAATCTAGTGTTATACATGCATTGGTTTTTAGATTTGGAAAAGTTTGTGGTTTATGCATGTTTTGGTCATAAACTTGGATGCATTGGTTTTAGAACCCAAAACTCTTTTGAAAACCAAATTCCTTGTGCATTAGATTTGGAAAATCTTCTTGTGAATTTAGGTTTGAGCTTTGCATACATTCAGCACCTTTAGAATCAGTTTTGTATGCAATTTGATTTGAAAAGAGTTTTTACTAATCAAGCTTGCCTTTGGTTTTAAACCTTTGAATCATTTTAGGCTTTGTGTGTTTCATGTTTTTAAATGTTTTAAAACATGTTTTTAAGCTTGGTTTAGTGACCCACAAAATTCCACAAAGAAAATCTTCAAAATGCAAAAGTTGGAATTTTTGGGGGTGTCCCGGCAGTGTCGCCGGTCGACCGAGAACACTGCAGGGCAAATGGACTGTTTTTTGAACTGAAGCCCCAACGGTCAGAAATATGACCGTTGTGCTTTCTCGGTCGACCGAGACCACCTTGCCGGTCGACCGAGAACTAGCCGTTGGCAACTTTTTGGCTATAAAGTCCATTCATTTCCAACCTTTTTCAAGGCTTGAAACTTGAACCTTTGAGAGCATTTTGGAGCCATTGAAAGGGGATGAAGTTGGAAAAGCTAGGAGGCAATTAGGAGAGCTAAAGCTTGGATTATTAAGTTAAACCACCAAGTAAGCTCTACCTTTATTAATCATAGTTATGTGCTTTGTTTAAACTATTGGTATATGATATTTAGCATAATAACTATGATGTGTTGAATCCCTTCTTCTTCTAATCTTTGGTCTAATTAAGATTGGATTCTTCACCTTTGTTTTCAATCCAAGTTGTTAACTTTATTAATCATGCTTAGACAAAATCCTTGTTTTTCTTTCATAGCATGAGTCTTTTACTTGGTTGAAACATTGCTTGTTGTTTTCATTCATTTAAGCATTAGTAAAATTTATTTGGTTTTGAAAAACAACATGCACATGCATCACATGTTCTAAATTAGTCATTTTCATACAACTTGTTAGTCCTTGATTTTCATGTCATAAACAAGTTGAACTTCATACATGTGATTTGCATAAGACTTCAATCAAATCTTTTATATGTCTTAAACTTTGAAATGCTTTGAGCATACATATGAATGAGCCTTCATTTTAAAATTGATTGAAGTCATCACACACACACATCATGAGCATACACTTTTGCATACATAGAGTGTTTGTGTGAGTTTGTATTACACTTTCATATCCGCCTATTTAAGAGGCAATTCCATTGTGCTTAAATTGTAATCTCTTAGAGTGATCTTTTGTGAAGACACTTTCTTTGAGAAATCTATATGTGTAAAGGTTATTGCTAAGCCTAAGAAAAGCAACTTGTAAGCTTATTGCTTAGCCTAATAAAAGCATAGTATAGGGTTATTGCTTAGCCTAAGAAAAGCATCTTGATAGGTTATTGCTTAGCCTTGAAAAGCATCTTGTAAAGGTTGTTGTTGAGCCTTAGAAAAACAACTTTGTAAGGGTTATTGCTTAGCCTAGTAAAAAGCATAATTAGTGGAATCCGGTGGGGTGTTGGAGACACAAGCCGGTAGTGGATGTAGGCACGTTGGCCGAACCACTATAAATATTGGTGTTGTGGTGCATGCTATGTGGTGTTTGTTTTTGTATTAGCTTCCGCATATTGTATGATAATTCATCACATGTGACTAGTTTAGTTTGAGAAATTAAAATTGGTTTAAATTGGTCACAATTGTAGCTCACCCTATTCACCCCCCCCCCCCCCCCTCTAGGGTTAGGATCATAGCGGACTTTCAATTGGTATCAGAGCCAAGTGCTCTAATCCCTTAGGATCAAGTGTTTGGAACTCTTGATTAGGTGTAAAAACCTAGAGTTAAAACCCTAGAGTTGTGCTTATTTGAAAATCATTAGAATGGACTCCACTAGCCTAGACTTTGTAGATTCTTCTAGACCTCTCACTCTTCCTTCTATTAGAGATTCAAACCATCAATTAAATGAATATCAATTTGACTCAAAAGAGGAAGAAAATGAGTATGATGAAGATGATCTTCAACAAGCCTATAATGAATTATATACATTATCTACAAAGCTTGATAAAAGAAACAAAAGCTTAAGAGAAGAATCTATGAATCTAACCAAAGAGCTAGCCTCTTCAAAAGATGAACTTAGAGAGAAAGAAGAAGTAATAAAATGTCTAGACTCTAAGTTCATGATCTCTTTAAATAATCTATCTAACATTCAAGATGAACTAAAAGAATTAAAGATGGATTATGACAATGTCAATAAGGAAAATCTAAATCTAAGAGATCAATTACAAAGGCAAGGTAAAGACAACAATCTTGAATCTAAATTGACTATCTCTAAGGAAAATTTATCTAATACTCAAAATGAATTAAATGAGATTAAGATAAATTGTGATGAGCTTAAAAATGAGAATTTGAACCTAAGAGATACAATTAAAAGACAAGATGAAGACATTGACCATTTAGAAACCAAGTTGATCAAAAGTAAGTTAAAAACTCAAGAACTTGGATCTAAAGTTGTAAATGAATTAAAACTTGCCAATGAAGAGCTAATCAAATATAAGGAACTTGAAAATGAACTTTCAAAAGTCAAACATGAAAATTCAATCCTTATAACCAAAGTCACTCAACTTGAAAACAATAAACAAAAGTATGAGTGCAAGTTTACCCAAAGTGAAGAGAAACTTGAAAAATTATTCAAATTGGGTAAATCTCATGGAGATAGGACGGGTATTGGATTTAATAGGAATATGTCTTATAACCCTAAATTCACCAACACTTTTGTGAAAGGTGAGTCCTCATTCTCTAGCACTCACACTTCTTTGCCCAAAACCAAATGTAATTTTTGTGGCATTGAAGGACATTTTATGTTTGAGTGCAAACTAAGAAAGAGAAGCCATGTGTCTAAACCCATCTTTGAACTCAAAAATGGAAAATCAAACTTGAAGGGTAAGACACTAAAAATCAAGGAAAACTCCAAAAAGACTAAACAAGTTAAATCCTTTAAAATGGAGTCTCCTAAAATAGATTCTAAAAAGCTTAAACAAGTTAAATCAAGCTTGAAAGAATCTAAGAACAAAAAGCTTCTCAATCTATCTCCCTTATATGAACCAATGAAAGAACTTTTGAAGAAAGTTGCTAAGTTAAATCTAAAATTC
The DNA here is from genome assembly GCA_038049695.1 of Cinnamomum chago. NCBI lineage: Eukaryota > Viridiplantae > Streptophyta > Magnoliopsida > Laurales > Lauraceae > Cinnamomum > Cinnamomum chago. The sequence continues at coordinate 38,719,142 of CP142456.1, forward strand.
AAAAGTCAAGTAAAGGGAGAAAGTAAGAAGAAAAGAAAAGTGAAACAATCCCCAAAGAAACAAACTCACCAACATCAAAAGACTATTCACCATTCTAAGCCAAATTTAGTAAAATCTAAATATCATGGTGATAAGTTTAAATTGAAAATTTATCAAGTTAAATCTCCTATAGTTGGTGAGAAGTCCAAAATAGACCTCAAAGTTCAACCCTCCCAAGACCTTAGGTGGATTCCAAAAGTCATTTACTTAGATAAACCTTAAGGCCTTGGACCTCATTGACCAACCTATCCTTTATAGTTAAATCATTTTGTTGGTCATGTTGCTTTGCATTTTGTTTCTATAGTTACATCTATTAAAATGCATTGCATTTCTTTATGATCAATTGATTTTGTCTTCATGCACCATTCTAGTTACATATCATGGTTTTCAAAATCTTTTGATTATAATCTCATCATGTTTGATTTGCTTGTTGCACTCATATGTTTTGCATTGCATTTCTACATGATTAATTGATTGTGATGTTAAAAGCTTTCATAGCTAATTTGTCATGATCAATTGTTGCTAGATCATTTGATGGATGTCTTAGTTAGATCCTTTTTGTAAATCAAATGATTTGAATCAATTCAAGTTTTTCCATGGATTTATAAGGTATACCTTTATATGGAAAATCATTGTTTTGAAAAATCAACTTGTATGTGTTTTAATGAAGTTATATCTTTTCAAATACATTGTTGATTCTTGATCTTCAAAATCATTCTTTTTATGCTCATTGTTGGATTTTGTTTTTCAAAATGATTTGAAGATTGTTTGAATGGAAATGCTTTTTAATCTCATTAGTTATAATCTTTTAAGCATGTTCCATGATTATCATTTCCTTTTCTTTTGGTTTCATTATCTTTAGAAATGGAAATGTATGTTGTTTGCATCTTTGCTTGTTTGTTTACATTACTTGCATATGCAAATGACTATTTGGTTCCATGTATGGTAGTAACCTTGGTAGTATTTGTAAAAACCATACTAGAACCCAAATCCATCCTTTTTGCCTTATAGTCATTTCTTTATGGATGGTTATGATGTTGATTCATGTAGATTCTCTTGGTGTCATCCTTGTACATGTTTCAACCTCATATGTAGTGTTCTTGATCATATGAATCTCTTTGAAATCCATTCCTTACATTTATGTTGGTTGATGGATATCTTAGTAGTTGAATTCATATGATTTGGACACTTTGAGAATTGCATGCTTTACCTAGTCATATCTTTTTGCATTGCAATTTCTCTTGTTCATCACTATGCTATATAGTCATATCTTTAAAAGTGATGAATATGCATTTATGATGCTTGATGGAATTTTTGTCACATTCTTGCTCTTTATCATGTTGTCAAATTCAATTGGTTTCTTTTGGTATAATTTATGATTGATTTGATTTCTTGTGATTGTGATAAACCATGTGTGCATTGGATTGAACTTGATAAGTAATATGATTGTTCCATGTCACACACCATTAGCATCACAATGCTCATGATTGCCACCTCATTTGCTCTTATAGGTATATCTCATGACCACCATGTTTATGTGTTAATAATATTGGTTGGTTATAGTTGAGGTTGGCTTCATGTTTGAATTTCATTTCACTCATTCTTGCACTTTACTAAGTCATATTTATTGATTGAATGAAATGATTTTCAAAATCTTACATAGCATATGATTTTCATTAGTAATATTGATTGATGCTATGTTTGAGTAAACCCCATATCATGGATAGCTCTAATTTGGATTTCTCATAATAGTTATACTTTTAAATCCATTTTAGAGTGATTATGTTAATAGTCATATCCTTTAATCTCAATTGATATGTTTGTTTCAATTGATATCCATGATTGCTTCTCCCATTAGACCTAGCTCTCTTTTGGTAATTTGATCATATTGAGCTTTATAGTTAAATGAATCTAATCCTTTCCTTGAAGTTGACCCTCACTTGGTTAAACCATCTACTTCTTGAATCTAATAGTTAAATCTTTGTCAAGAGTTTGACAAAAGAAGAGAATGGATTGAGGGGGAGTGTAAACCTTCATAGGAAGTATTAGTTTTGATCAAATTCACCCTTGGATAGCCTTTGAGCCCTTAGAGATTACTTCCATACATGATAGCCTGTTATGAATTTCATTTTCGATTCCATTTGTTAACAGGTGCTACTAAAGGTATTCTTCTTGTCTCATGTGTGTAGGTACCTTTGCAATTTAATGTCAAAGGGGGAGAGAGAGTTCAAGTGTGACTCAAAGATCTCCTACTCTTCAAAGGGGGAGAGAGTTCGAGAGTTCAAGTACTCGAAGATCTCCTATCCATCAAAGGGGGAGAAAGAACTCAAGTTCTCAAAGGGAGAGAATGCATACCTTGCCAAAGGGAGAGAGAGGCATGGTCAAAGGGGGAGAGCAAATAGAAGAAAGAAAGCTTGGAGCTAAAGAAGATGCTTGGCCATAGAGAGGAAGATGAGAAGAAAGCTTGAAGAATGATCAAGCACCAAGCATCAAGAAGTTTGAAGAAAAGAGCCCAAGAGCCCAAGCTAAGAGAAGGAGCATCCAAGAAGAAGATTTCAAGACTTGTCCAGCTGAGGGGGAGCTGAAGACAGAGTGTGTAATCTCAATGATGAGTAAGTTGCCATCAAATTGCAAAGGGGGAGATTGTTAGGTATTTTGTTTTTGCAATTTGGTGGATGCATTTGCATATTGGCATCATTTGAATTCACACACATGCATTGATTTAAAATATCTTGAAATCTAGTGTTATACATGCATTGGTTTTTAGATTTGGAAAAGTTTGTGGTTTATGCATGTTTTGGTCATAAACTTGGATGCATTGGTTTTAGAACCCAAAACTCTTTTGAAAACCAAATTCCTTGTGCATTAGATTTGGAAAATCTTCTTGTGAATTTAGGTTTGAGCTTTGCATACATTCAGCACCTTTAGAATCAGTTTTGTATGCAATTTGATTTGAAAAGAGTTTTTACTAATCAAGCTTGCCTTTGGTTTTAAACCTTTGAATCATTTTAGGCTTTGTGTGTTTCATGTTTTTAAATGTTTTAAAACATGTTTTTAAGCTTGGTTTAGTGACCCACAAAATTCCACAAAGAAAATCTTCAAAATGCAAAAGTTGGAATTTTTGGGGGTGTCCCGGCAGTGTCGCCGGTCGACCGAGAACACTGCAGGGCAAATGGACTGTTTTTTGAACTGAAGCCCCAACGGTCAGAAATATGACCGTTGTGCTTTCTCGGTCGACCGAGACCACCTTGCCGGTCGACCGAGAACTAGCCGTTGGCAACTTTTTGGCTATAAAGTCCATTCATTTCCAACCTTTTTCAAGGCTTGAAACTTGAACCTTTGAGAGCATTTTGGAGCCATTGAAAGGGGATGAAGTTGGAAAAGCTAGGAGGCAATTAGGAGAGCTAAAGCTTGGATTATTAAGTTAAACCACCAAGTAAGCTCTACCTTTATTAATCATAGTTATGTGCTTTGTTTAAACTATTGGTATATGATATTTAGCATAATAACTATGATGTGTTGAATCCCTTCTTCTTCTAATCTTTGGTCTAATTAAGATTGGATTCTTCACCTTTGTTTTCAATCCAAGTTGTTAACTTTATTAATCATGCTTAGACAAAATCCTTGTTTTTCTTTCATAGCATGAGTCTTTTACTTGGTTGAAACATTGCTTGTTGTTTTCATTCATTTAAGCATTAGTAAAATTTATTTGGTTTTGAAAAACAACATGCACATGCATCACATGTTCTAAATTAGTCATTTTCATACAACTTGTTAGTCCTTGATTTTCATGTCATAAACAAGTTGAACTTCATACATGTGATTTGCATAAGACTTCAATCAAATCTTTTATATGTCTTAAACTTTGAAATGCTTTGAGCATACATATGAATGAGCCTTCATTTTAAAATTGATTGAAGTCATCACACACACACATCATGAGCATACACTTTTGCATACATAGAGTGTTTGTGTGAGTTTGTATTACACTTTCATATCCGCCTATTTAAGAGGCAATTCCATTGTGCTTAAATTGTAATCTCTTAGAGTGATCTTTTGTGAAGACACTTTCTTTGAGAAATCTATATGTGTAAAGGTTATTGCTAAGCCTAAGAAAAGCAACTTGTAAGCTTATTGCTTAGCCTAATAAAAGCATAGTATAGGGTTATTGCTTAGCCTAAGAAAAGCATCTTGATAGGTTATTGCTTAGCCTTGAAAAGCATCTTGTAAAGGTTGTTGTTGAGCCTTAGAAAAACAACTTTGTAAGGGTTATTGCTTAGCCTAGTAAAAAGCATAATTAGTGGAATCCGGTGGGGTGTTGGAGACACAAGCCGGTAGTGGATGTAGGCACGTTGGCCGAACCACTATAAATATTGGTGTTGTGGTGCATGCTATGTGGTGTTTGTTTTTGTATTAGCTTCCGCATATTGTATGATAATTCATCACATGTGACTAGTTTAGTTTGAGAAATTAAAATTGGTTTAAATTGGTCACAATTGTAGCTCACCCTATTCACCCCCCCCTCTAGGGTTAGGATCATAGCGGACTTTCAATTGGTATCAGAGCCAAGTGCTCTAATCCCTTAGGATCAAGTGTTTGGAACTCTTGATTAGGTGTAAAAACCTAGAGTTAAAACCCTAGAGTTGTGCTTATTTGAAAATCATTAGAATGGACTCCACTAGCCTAGACTTTGTAGATTCTTCTAGACCTCTCACTCTTCCTTCTATTAGAGATTCAAACCATCAATTAAATGAATATCAATTTGACTCAAAAGAGGAAGAAAATGAGTATGATGAAGATGATCTTCAACAAGCCTATAATGAATTATATACATTATCTACAAAGCTTGATAAAAGAAACAAAAGCTTAAGAGAAGAATCTATGAATCTAACCAAAGAGCTAGCCTCTTCAAAAGATGAACTTAGAGAGAAAGAAGAAGTAATAAAATGTCTAGACTCTAAGTTCATGATCTCTTTAAATAATCTATCTAACATTCAAGATGAACTAAAAGAATTAAAGATGGATTATGACAATGTCAATAAGGAAAATCTAAATCTAAGAGATCAATTACAAAGGCAAGGTAAAGACAACAATCTTGAATCTAAATTGACTATCTCTAAGGAAAATTTATCTAATACTCAAAATGAATTAAATGAGATTAAGATAAATTGTGATGAGCTTAAAAATGAGAATTTGAACCTAAGAGATACAATTAAAAGACAAGATGAAGACATTGACCATTTAGAAACCAAGTTGATCAAAAGTAAGTTAAAAACTCAAGAACTTGGATCTAAAGTTGTAAATGAATTAAAACTTGCCAATGAAGAGCTAATCAAATATAAGGAACTTGAAAATGAACTTTCAAAAGTCAAACATGAAAATTCAATCCTTATAACCAAAGTCACTCAACTTGAAAACAATAAACAAAAGTATGAGTGCAAGTTTACCCAAAGTGAAGAGAAACTTGAAAAATTATTCAAATTGGGTAAATCTCATGGAGATAGGACGGGTATTGGATTTAATAGGAATATGTCTTATAACCCTAAATTCACCAACACTTTTGTGAAAGGTGAGTCCTCATTCTCTAGCACTCACACTTCTTTGCCCAAAACCAAATGTAATTTTTGTGGCATTGAAGGACATTTTATGTTTGAGTGCAAACTAAGAAAGAGAAGCCATGTGTCTAAACCCATCTTTGAACTCAAAAATGGAAAATCAAACTTGAAGGGTAAGACACTAAAAATCAAGGAAAACTCCAAAAAGACTAAACAAGTTAAATCCTTTAAAATGGAGTCTCCTAAAATAGATTCTAAAAAGCTTAAACAAGTTAAATCAAGCTTGAAAGAATCTAAGAACAAAAAGCTTCTCAATCTATCTCCCTTATATGAACCAATGAAAGAACTTTTGAAGAAAGTTGCTAAGTTAAATCTAAAATTCAAAAGTCAAGTAAAGGGAGAAAGTAAGAAGAAAAGAAAAGTGAAACAATCCCCAAAGAAACAAACTCACCAACATCAAAAGACTATTCACCATTCTAAGCCAAATTTAGTAAAATCTAAATATCATGGTGATAAGTTTAAATTGAAAATTTATCAAGTTAAATCTCCTATAGTTGGTGAGAAGTCCAAAATAGACCTCAAAGTTCAACCCTCCCAAGACCTTAGGTGGATTCCAAAAGTCATTTACTTAGATAAACCTTAAGGCCTTGGACCTCATTGACCAACCTATCCTTTATAGTTAAATCATTTTGTTGGTCATGTTGCTTTGCATTTTGTTTCTATAGTTACATCTATTAAAATGCATTGCATTTCTTTATGATCAATTGATTTTGTCTTCATGCACCATTCTAGTTACATATCATGGTTTTCAAAATCTTTTGATTATAATCTCATCATGTTTGATTTGCTTGTTGCACTCATATGTTTTGCATTGCATTTCTACATGATTAATTGATTGTGATGTTAAAAGCTTTCATAGCTAATTTGTCATGATCAATTGTTGCTAGATCATTTGATGGATGTCTTAGTTAGATCCTTTTTGTAAATCAAATGATTTGAATCAATTCAAGTTTTTCCATGGATTTATAAGGTATACCTTTATATGGAAAATCATTGTTTTGAAAAATCAACTTGTATGTGTTTTAATGAAGTTATATCTTTTCAAATACATTGTTGATTCTTGATCTTCAAAATCATTCTTTTTATGCTCATTGTTGGATTTTGTTTTTCAAAATGATTTGAAGATTGTTTGAATGGAAATGCTTTTTAATCTCATTAGTTATAATCTTTTAAGCATGTTCCATGATTATCATTTCCTTTTCTTTTGGTTTCATTATCTTTAGAAATGGAAATGTATGTTGTTTGCATCTTTGCTTGTTTGTTTACATTACTTGCATATGCAAATGACTATTTGGTTCCATGTATGGTAGTAACCTTGGTAGTATTTGTAAAAACCATACTAGAACCCAAATCCATCCTTTTTGCCTTATAGTCATTTCTTTATGGATGGTTATGATGTTGATTCATGTAGATTCTCTTGGTGTCATCCTTGTACATGTTTCAACCTCATATGTAGTGTTCTTGATCATATGAATCTCTTTGAAATCCATTCCTTACATTTATGTTGGTTGATGGATATCTTAGTAGTTGAATTCATATGATTTGGACACTTTGAGAATTGCATGCTTTACCTAGTCATATCTTTTTGCATTGCAATTTCTCTTGTTCATCACTATGCTATGTAGTCATATCTTTAAAAGTGATGAATATGCATTTATGATGCTTGATGGAATTTTTGTCACATTCTTGCTCTTTATCATGTTGTCAAATTCAATTGGTTTCTTTTGGTATAATTTATGATTGATTTGATTTCTTGTGATTGTGATAAACCATGTGTGCATTGGATTGAACTTGATAAGTAATATGATTGTTCCATGTCACACACCATTAGCATCACAATGCTCATGATTGCCACCTCATTTGCTCTTATAGGTATATCTCATGACCACCATGTTTATGTGTTAATAATATTGGTTGGTTATAGTTGAGGTTGGCTTCATGTTTGAATTTCATTTCACTCATTCTTGCACTTTACTAAGTCATATTTATTGATTGAATGAAATGATTTTCAAAATCTTACATAGCATATGATTTTCATTAGTAATATTGATTGATGCTATGTTTGAGTAAACCCCATATCATGGATAGCTCTAATTTGGATTTCTCATAATAGTTATACTTTTAAATCCATTTTAGAGTGATTATGTTAATAGTCATATCCTTTAATCTCAATTGATATGTTTGTTTCAATTGATATCCATGATTGCTTCTCCCATTAGACCTAGCTCTCTTTTGGTAATTTGATCATATTGAGCTTTATAGTTAAATGAATCTAATCCTTTCCTTGAAGTTGACCCTCACTTGGTTAAACCATCTACTTCTTGAATCTAATAGTTAAATCTTTGTCAAGAGTTTGACAAAAGAAGAGAATGGATTGAGGGGGAGTGTAAACCTTCATAGGAAGTATTAGTTTTGATCAAATTCACCCTTGGATAGCCTTTGAGCCCTTAGAGATTACTTCCATACATGATAGCCTGTTATGAATTTCATTTTCGATTCCATTTGTTAACAGGTGCTACTAAAGGTATTCTTCTTGTCTCATGTGTGTAGGTACCTTTGCAATTTAATGTCAAAGGGGGAGAGAGAGTTCAAGTGTGACTCAAAGATCTCCTACTCTTCAAAGGGGGAGAGAGTTCGAGAGTTCAAGTACTCGAAGATCTCCTATCCATCAAAGGGGGAGAAAGAACTCAAGTTCTCAAAGGGAGAGAATGCATACCTTGCCAAAGGGAGAGAGAGGCATGGTCAAAGGGGGAGAGCAAATAGAAGAAAGAAAGCTTGGAGCTAAAGAAGATGCTTGGCCATAGAGAGGAAGATGAGAAGAAAGCTTGAAGAATGATCAAGCACCAAGCATCAAGAAGTTTGAAGAAAAGAGCCCAAGAGCCCAAGCTAAGAGAAGGAGCATCCAAGAAGAAGATTTCAAGACTTGTCCAGCTGAGGGGGAGCTGAAGACAGAGTGTGTAATCTCAATGATGAGTAAGTTGCCATCAAATTGCAAAGGGGGAGATTGTTAGGTATTTTGTTTTTGCAATTTGGTGGATGCATTTGCATATTGGCATCATTTGAATTCACACACATGCATTGATTTAAAATATCTTGAAATCTAGTGTTATACATGCATTGGTTTTTAGATTTGGAAAAGTTTGTGGTTTATGCATGTTTTGGTCATAAACTTGGATGCATTGGTTTTAGAACCCAAAACTCTTTTGAAAACCAAATTCCTTGTGCATTAGATTTGGAAAATCTTCTTGTGAATTTAGGTTTGAGCTTTGCATACATTCAGCACCTTTAGAATCAGTTTTGTATGCAATTTGATTTGAAAAGAGTTTTTACTAATCAAGCTTGCCTTTGGTTTTAAACCTTTGAATCATTTTAGGCTTTGTGTGTTTCATGTTTTTAAATGTTTTAAAACATGTTTTTAAGCTTGGTTTAGTGACCCACAAAATTCCACAAAGAAAATCTTCAAAATGCAAAAGTTGGAATTTTTGGGGGTGTCCCGGCAGTGTCGCCGGTCGACCGAGAACACTGCAGGGCAAATGGACTGTTTTTTGAACTGAAGCCCCAACGGTCAGAAATATGACCGTTGTGCTTTCTCGGTCGACCGAGACCACCTTGCCGGTCGACCGAGAACTAGCCGTTGGCAACTTTTTGGCTATAAAGTCCATTCATTTCCAACCTTTTTCAAGGCTTGAAACTTGAACCTTTGAGAGCATTTTGGAGCCATTGAAAGGGGATGAAGTTGGAAAAGCTAGGAGGCAATTAGGAGAGCTAAAGCTTGGATTATTAAGTTAAACCACCAAGTAAGCTCTACCTTTATTAATCATAGTTATGTGCTTTGTTTAAACTATTGGTATATGATATTTAGCATAATAACTATGATGTGTTGAATCCCTTCTTCTTCTAATCTTTGGTCTAATTAAGATTGGATTCTTCACCTTTGTTTTCAATCCAAGTTGTTAACTTTATTAATCATGCTTAGACAAAATCCTTGTTTTTCTTTCATAGCATGAGTCTTTTACTTGGTTGAAACATTGCTTGTTGTTTTCATTCATTTAAGCATTAGTAAAATTTATTTGGTTTTGAAAAACAACATGCACATGCATCACATGTTCTAAATTAGTCATTTTCATACAACTTGTTAGTCCTTGATTTTCATGTCATAAACAAGTTGAACTTCATACATGTGATTTGCATAAGACTTCAATCAAATCTTTTATATGTCTTAAACTTTGAAATGCTTTGAGCATACATATGAATGAGCCTTCATTTTAAAATTGATTGAAGTCATCACACACACACATCATGAGCATACACTTTTGCATACATAGAGTGTTTGTGTGAGTTTGTATTACACTTTCATATCCGCCTATTTAAGAGGCAATTCCATTGTGCTTAAATTGTAATCTCTTAGAGTGATCTTTTGTGAAGACACTTTCTTTGAGAAATCTATATGTGTAAAGGTTATTGCTAAGCCTAAGAAAAGCAACTTGTAAGCTTATTGCTTAGCCTAATAAAAGCATAGTATAGGGTTATTGCTTAGCCTAAGAAAAGCATCTTGATAGGTTATTGCTTAGCCTTGAAAAGCATCTTGTAAAGGTTGTTGTTGAGCCTTAGAAAAACAACTTTGTAAGGGTTATTGCTTAGCCTAGTAAAAAGCATAATTAGTGGAATCCGGTGGGGTGTTGGAGACACAAGCCGGTAGTGGATGTAGGCACGTTGGCCGAACCACTATAAATATTGGTGTTGTGGTGCATGCTATGTGGTGTTTGTTTTTGTATTAGCTTCCGCATATTGTATGATAATTCATCACATGTGACTAGTTTAGTTTGAGAAATTAAAATTGGTTTAAATTGGTCACAATTGTAGCTCACCCTATTCACCCCCCCCTCTAGGGTTAGGATCATAGCGGACTTTCAATTGGTATCAGAGCCAAGTGCTCTAATCCCTTAGGATCAAGTGTTTGGAACTCTTGATTAGGTGTAAAAACCTAGAGTTAAAACCCTAGAGTTGTGCTTATTTGAAAATCATTAGAATGGACTCCACTAGCCTAGACTTTGTAGATTCTTCTAGACCTCTCACTCTTCCTTCTATTAGAGATTCAAACCATCAATTAAATGAATATCAATTTGACTCAAAAGAGGAAGAAAATGAGTATGATGAAGATGATCTTCAACAAGCCTATAATGAATTATATACATTATCTACAAAGCTTGATAAAAGAAACAAAAGCTTAAGAGAAGAATCTATGAATCTAACCAAAGAGCTAGCCTCTTCAAAAGATGAACTTAGAGAGAAAGAAGAAGTAATAAAATGTCTAGACTCTAAGTTCATGATCTCTTTAAATAATCTATCTAACATTCAAGATGAACTAAAAGAATTAAAGATGGATTATGACAATGTCAATAAGGAAAATCTAAATCTAAGAGATCAATTACAAAGGCAAGGTAAAGACAACAATCTTGAATCTAAATTGACTATCTCTAAGGAAAATTTATCTAATACTCAAAATGAATTAAATGAGATTAAGATAAATTGTGATGAGCTTAAAAATGAGAATTTGAACCTAAGAGATACAATTAAAAGACAAGATGAAGACATTGACCATTTAGAAACCAAGTTGATCAAAAGTAAGTTAAAAACTCAAGAACTTGGATCTAAAGTTGTAAATGAATTAAAACTTGCCAATGAAGAGCTAATCAAATATAAGGAACTTGAAAATGAACTTTCAAAAGTCAAACATGAAAATTCAATCCTTATAACCAAAGTCACTCAACTTGAAAACAATAAACAAAAGTATGAGTGCAAGTTTACCCAAAGTGAAGAGAAACTTGAAAAATTATTCAAATTGGGTAAATCTCATGGAGATAGGACGGGTATTGGATTTAATAGGAATATGTCTTATAACCCTAAATTCACCAACACTTTTGTGAAAGGTGAGTCCTCATTCTCTAGCACTCACACTTCTTTGCCCAAAACCAAATGTAATTTTTGTGGCATTGAAGGACATTTTATGTTTGAGTGCAAACTAAGAAAGAGAAGCCATGTGTCTAAACCCATCTTTGAACTCAAAAATGGAAAATCAAACTTGAAGGGTAAGACACTAAAAATCAAGGAAAACTCCAAAAAGACTAAACAAGTTAAATCCTTTAAAATGGAGTCTCCTAAAATAGATTCTAAAAAGCTTAAACAAGTTAAATCAAGCTTGAAAGAATCTAAGAACAAAAAGCTTCTCAATCTATCTCCCTTATATGAACCAATGAAAGAACTTTTGAAGAAAGTTGCTAAGTTAAATCTAAAATTCAAAAGTCAAGTAAAGGGAGAAAGTAAGAAGAAAAGAAAAGTGAAACAATCCCCAAAGAAACAAACTCACCAACATCAAAAGACTATTCACCATTCTAAGCCAAATTTAGTAAAATCTAAATATCATGGTGATAAGTTTAAATTGAAAATTTATCAAGTTAAATCTCCTATAGTTGGTGAGAAGTCCAAAATAGACCTCAAAGTTCAACCCTCCCAAGACCTTAGGTGGATTCCAAAAGTCATTTACTTAGATAAACCTTAAGGCCTTGGACCTCATTGACCAACCTATCCTTTATAGTTAAATCATTTTGTTGGTCATGTTGCTTTGCATTTTGTTTCTATAGTTACATCTATTAAAATGCATTGCATTTCTTTATGATCAATTGATTTTGTCTTCATGCACCATTCTAGTTACATATCATGGTTTTCAAAATCTTTTGATTATAATCTCATCATGTTTGATTTGCTTGTTGCACTCATATGTTTTGCATTGCATTTCTACATGATTAATTGATTGTGATGTTAAAAGCTTTCATAGCTAATTTGTCATGATCAATTGTTGCTAGATCATTTGATGGATGTCTTAGTTAGATCCTTTTTGTAAATCAAATGATTTGAATCAATTCAAGTTTTTCCATGGATTTATAAGGTATACCTTTATATGGAAAATCATTGTTTTGAAAAATCAACTTGTATGTGTTTTAATGAAGTTATATCTTTTCAAATACATTGTTGATTCTTGATCTTCAAAATCATTCTTTTTATGCTCATTGTTGGATTTTGTTTTTCAAAATGATTTGAAGATTGTTTGAATGGAAATGCTTTTTAATCTCATTAGTTATAATCTTTTAAGCATGTTCCATGATTATCATTTCCTTTTCTTTTGGTTTCATTATCTTTAGAAATGGAAATGTATGTTGTTTGCATCTTTGCTTGTTTGTTTACATTACTTGCATATGCAAATGACTATTTGGTTCCATGTATGGTAGTAACCTTGGTAGTATTTGTAAAAACCATACTAGAACCCAAATCCATCCTTTTTGCCTTATAGTCATTTCTTTATGGATGGTTATGATGTTGATTCATGTAGATTCTCTTGGTGTCATCCTTGTACATGTTTCAACCTCATATGTAGTGTTCTTGATCATATGAATCTCTTTGAAATCCATTCCTTACATTTATGTTGGTTGATGGATATCTTAGTAGTTGAATTCATATGATTTGGACACTTTGAGAATTGCATGCTTTACCTAGTCATATCTTTTTGCATTGCAATTTCTCTTGTTCATCACTATGCTATATAGTCATATCTTTAAAAGTGATGAATATGCATTTATGATGCTTGATGGAATTTTTGTCACATTCTTGCTCTTTATCATGTTGTCAAATTCAATTGGTTTCTTTTGGTATAATTTATGATTGATTTGATTTCTTGTGATTGTGATAAACCATGTGTGCATTGGATTGAACTTGATAAGTAATATGATTGTTCCATGTCACACACCATTAGCATCACAATGCTCATGATTGCCACCTCATTTGCTCTTATAGGTATATCTCATGACCACCATGTTTATGTGTTAATAATATTGGTTGGTTATAGTTGAGGTTGGCTTCATGTTTGAATTTCATTTCACTCATTCTTGCACTTTACTAAGTCATATTTATTGATTGAATGAAATGATTTTCAAAATCTTACATAGCATATGATTTTCATTAGTAATATTGATTGATGCTATGTTTGAGTAAACCCCATATCATGGATAGCTCTAATTTGGATTTCTCATAATAGTTATACTTTTAAATCCATTTTAGAGTGATTATGTTAATAGTCATATCCTTTAATCTCAATTGATATGTTTGTTTCAATTGATATCCATGATTGCTTCTCCCATTAGACCTAGCTCTCTTTTGGTAATTTGATCATATTGAGCTTTATAGTTAAATGAATCTAATCCTTTCCTTGAAGTTGACCCTCACTTGGTTAAACCATCTACTTCTTGAATCTAATAGTTAAATCTTTGTCAAGAGTTTGACAAAAGAAGAGAATGGATTGAGGGGGAGTGTAAACCTTCATAGGAAGTATTAGTTTTGATCAAATTCACCCTTGGATAGCCTTTGAGCCCTTAGAGATTACTTCCATACATGATAGCCTGTTATGAATTTCATTTTCGATTCCATTTGTTAACAGGTGCTACTAAAGGTATTCTTCTTGTCTCATGTGTGTAGGTACCTTTGCAATTTAATGTCAAAGGGGGAGAGAGAGTTCAAGTGTGACTCAAAGATCTCCTACTCTTCAAAGGGGGAGAGAGTTCGAGAGTTCAAGTACTCGAAGATCTCCTATCCATCAAAGGGGGAGAAAGAACTCAAGTTCTCAAAGGGAGAGAATGCATACCTTGCCAAAGGGAGAGAGAGGCATGGTCAAAGGGGGAGAGCAAATAGAAGAAAGAAAGCTTGGAGCTAAAGAAGATGCTTGGCCATAGAGAGGAAGATGAGAAGAAAGCTTGAAGAATGATCAAGCACCAAGCATCAAGAAGTTTGAAGAAAAGAGCCCAAGAGCCCAAGCTAAGAGAAGGAGCATCCAAGAAGAAGATTTCAAGACTTGTCCAGCTGAGGGGGAGCTGAAGACAGAGTGTGTAATCTCAATGATGAGTAAGTTGCCATCAAATTGCAAAGGGGGAGATTGTTAGGTATTTTGTTTTTGCAATTTGGTGGATGCATTTGCATATTGGCATCATTTGAATTCACACACATGCATTGATTTAAAATATCTTGAAATCTAGTGTTATACATGCATTGGTTTTTAGATTTGGAAAAGTTTGTGGTTTATGCATGTTTTGGTCATAAACTTGGATGCATTGGTTTTAGAACCCAAAACTCTTTTGAAAACCAAATTCCTTGTGCATTAGATTTGGAAAATCTTCTTGTGAATTTAGGTTTGAGCTTTGCATACATTCAGCACCTTTAGAATCAGTTTTGTATGCAATTTGATTTGAAAAGAGTTTTTACTAATCAAGCTTGCCTTTGGTTTTAAACCTTTGAATCATTTTAGGCTTTGTGTGTTTCATGTTTTTAAATGTTTTAAAACATGTTTTTAAGCTTGGTTTAGTGACCCACAAAATTCCACAAAGAAAATCTTCAAAATGCAAAAGTTGGAATTTTTGGGGGTGTCCCGGCAGTGTCGCCGGTCGACCGAGAACACTGCAGGGCAAATGGACTGTTTTTTGAACTGAAGCCCCAACGGTCAGAAATATGACCGTTGTGCTTTCTCGGTCGACCGAGACCACCTTGCCGGTCGACCGAGAACTAGCCGTTGGCAACTTTTTGGCTATAAAGTCCATTCATTTCCAACCTTTTTCAAGGCTTGAAACTTGAACCTTTGAGAGCATTTTGGAGCCATTGAAAGGGGATGAAGTTGGAAAAGCTAGGAGGCAATTAGGAGAGCTAAAGCTTGGATTATTAAGTTAAACCACCAAGTAAGCTCTACCTTTATTAATCATAGTTATGTGCTTTGTTTAAACTATTGGTATATGATATTTAGCATAATAACTATGATGTGTTGAATCCCTTCTTCTTCTAATCTTTGGTCTAATTAAGATTGGATTCTTCACCTTTGTTTTCAATCCAAGTTGTTAACTTTATTAATCATGCTTAGACAAAATCCTTGTTTTTCTTTCATAGCATGAGTCTTTTACTTGGTTGAAACATTGCTTGTTGTTTTCATTCATTTAAGCATTAGTAAAATTTATTTGGTTTTGAAAAACAACATGCACATGCATCACATGTTCTAAATTAGTCATTTTCATACAACTTGTTAGTCCTTGATTTTCATGTCATAAACAAGTTGAACTTCATACATGTGATTTGCATAAGACTTCAATCAAATCTTTTATATGTCTTAAACTTTGAAATGCTTTGAGCATACATATGAATGAGCCTTCATTTTAAAATTGATTGAAGTCATCACACACACACATCATGAGCAT
The DNA here is from genome assembly GCA_038049695.1 of Cinnamomum chago. NCBI lineage: Eukaryota > Viridiplantae > Streptophyta > Magnoliopsida > Laurales > Lauraceae > Cinnamomum > Cinnamomum chago. The sequence goes on from CP142456.1 coordinate 38,735,079, forward strand.
ACACTTTTGCATACATAGAGTGTTTGTGTGAGTTTGTATTACACTTTCATATCCGCCTATTTAAGAGGCAATTCCATTGTGCTTAAATTGTAATCTCTTAGAGTGATCTTTTGTGAAGACACTTTCTTTGAGAAATCTATATGTGTAAAGGTTATTGCTAAGCCTAAGAAAAGCAACTTGTAAGCTTATTGCTTAGCCTAATAAAAGCATAGTGTAGGGTTATTGCTTAGCCTAAGAAAAGCATCTTGATAGGTTATTGCTTAGCCTTGAAAAGCATCTTGTAAAGGTTGTTGTTGAGCCTTAGAAAAACAACTTTGTAAGGGTTATTGCTTAGCCTAGTAAAAAGCATAATTAGTGGAATCCGGTGGGGTGTTGGAGACACAAGCCGGTAGTGGATGTAGGCACGTTGGCCGAACCACTATAAATATTGGTGTTGTGGTGCATGCTATGTGGTGTTTGTTTTTGTATTAGCTTCCGCATATTGTATGATAATTCATCACATGTGACTAGTTTAGTTTGAGAAATTAAAATTGGTTTAAATTGGTCACAATTGTAGCTCACCCTATTCACCCCCCCCCCCCCCCTCTAGGGTTAGGATCATAGCGGACTTTCAATTGGTATCAGAGCCAAGTGCTCTAATCCCTTAGGATCAAGTGTTTGGAACTCTTGATTAGGTGTAAAAACCTAGAGTTAAAACCCTAGAGTTGTGCTTATTTGAAAATCATTAGAATGGACTCCACTAGCCTAGACTTTGTAGATTCTTCTAGACCTCTCACTCTTCCTTCTATTAGAGATTCAAACCATCAATTAAATGAATATCAATTTGACTCAAAAGAGGAAGAAAATGAGTATGATGAAGATGATCTTCAACAAGCCTATAATGAATTATATACATTATCTACAAAGCTTGATAAAAGAAACAAAAGCTTAAGAGAAGAATCTATGAATCTAACCAAAGAGCTAGCCTCTTCAAAAGATGAACTTAGAGAGAAAGAAGAAGTAATAAAATGTCTAGACTCTAAGTTCATGATCTCTTTAAATAATCTATCTAACATTCAAGATGAACTAAAAGAATTAAAGATGGATTATGACAATGTCAATAAGGAAAATCTAAATCTAAGAGATCAATTACAAAGGCAAGGTAAAGACAACAATCTTGAATCTAAATTGACTATCTCTAAGGAAAATTTATCTAATACTCAAAATGAATTAAATGAGATTAAGATAAATTGTGATGAGCTTAAAAATGAGAATTTGAACCTAAGAGATACAATTAAAAGACAAGATGAAGACATTGACCATTTAGAAACCAAGTTGATCAAAAGTAAGTTAAAAACTCAAGAACTTGGATCTAAAGTTGTAAATGAATTAAAACTTGCCAATGAAGAGCTAATCAAATATAAGGAACTTGAAAATGAACTTTCAAAAGTCAAACATGAAAATTCAATCCTTATAACCAAAGTCACTCAACTTGAAAACAATAAACAAAAGTATGAGTGCAAGTTTACCCAAAGTGAAGAGAAACTTGAAAAATTATTCAAATTGGGTAAATCTCATGGAGATAGGACGGGTATTGGATTTAATAGGAATATGTCTTATAACCCTAAATTCACCAACACTTTTGTGAAAGGTGAGTCCTCATTCTCTAGCACTCACACTTCTTTGCCCAAAACCAAATGTAATTTTTGTGGCATTGAAGGACATTTTATGTTTGAGTGCAAACTAAGAAAGAGAAGCCATGTGTCTAAACCCATCTTTGAACTCAAAAATGGAAAATCAAACTTGAAGGGTAAGACACTAAAAATCAAGGAAAACTCCAAAAAGACTAAACAAGTTAAATCCTTTAAAATGGAGTCTCCTAAAATAGATTCTAAAAAGCTTAAACAAGTTAAATCAAGCTTGAAAGAATCTAAGAACAAAAAGCTTCTCAATCTATCTCCCTTATATGAACCAATGAAAGAACTTTTGAAGAAAGTTGCTAAGTTAAATCTAAAATTCAAAAGTCAAGTAAAGGGAGAAAGTAAGAAGAAAAGAAAAGTGAAACAATCCCCAAAGAAACAAACTCACCAACATCAAAAGACTATTCACCATTCTAAGCCAAATTTAGTAAAATCTAAATATCATGGTGATAAGTTTAAATTGAAAATTTATCAAGTTAAATCTCCTATAGTTGGTGAGAAGTCCAAAATAGACCTCAAAGTTCAACCCTCCCAAGACCTTAGGTGGATTCCAAAAGTCATTTACTTAGATAAACCTTAAGGCCTTGGACCTCATTGACCAACCTATCCTTTATAGTTAAATCATTTTGTTGGTCATGTTGCTTTGCATTTTGTTTCTATAGTTACATCTATTAAAATGCATTGCATTTCTTTATGATCAATTGATTTTGTCTTCATGCACCATTCTAGTTACATATCATGGTTTTCAAAATCTTTTGATTATAATCTCATCATGTTTGATTTGCTTGTTGCACTCATATGTTTTGCATTGCATTTCTACATGATTAATTGATTGTGATGTTAAAAGCTTTCATAGCTAATTTGTCATGATCAATTGTTGCTAGATCATTTGATGGATGTCTTAGTTAGATCCTTTTTGTAAATCAAATGATTTGAATCAATTCAAGTTTTTCCATGGATTTATAAGGTATACCTTTATATGGAAAATCATTGTTTTGAAAAATCAACTTGTATGTGTTTTAATGAAGTTATATCTTTTCAAATACATTGTTGATTCTTGATCTTCAAAATCATTCTTTTTATGCTCATTGTTGGATTTTGTTTTTCAAAATGATTTGAAGATTGTTTGAATGGAAATGCTTTTTAATCTCATTAGTTATAATCTTTTAAGCATGTTCCATGATTATCATTTCCTTTTCTTTTGGTTTCATTATCTTTAGAAATGGAAATGTATGTTGTTTGCATCTTTGCTTGTTTGTTTACATTACTTGCATATGCAAATGACTATTTGGTTCCATGTATGGTAGTAACCTTGGTAGTATTTGTAAAAACCATACTAGAACCCAAATCCATCCTTTTTGCCTTATAGTCATTTCTTTATGGATGGTTATGATGTTGATTCATGTAGATTCTCTTGGTGTCATCCTTGTACATGTTTCAACCTCATATGTAGTGTTCTTGATCATATGAATCTCTTTGAAATCCATTCCTTACATTTATGTTGGTTGATGGATATCTTAGTAGTTGAATTCATATGATTTGGACACTTTGAGAATTGCATGCTTTACCTAGTCATATCTTTTTGCATTGCAATTTCTCTTGTTCATCACTATGCTATATAGTCATATCTTTAAAAGTGATGAATATGCATTTATGATGCTTGATGGAATTTTTGTCACATTCTTGCTCTTTATCATGTTGTCAAATTCAATTGGTTTCTTTTGGTATAATTTATGATTGATTTGATTTCTTGTGATTGTGATAAACCATGTGTGCATTGGATTGAACTTGATAAGTAATATGATTGTTCCATGTCACACACCATTAGCATCACAATGCTCATGATTGCCACCTCATTTGCTCTTATAGGTATATCTCATGACCACCATGTTTATGTGTTAATAATATTGGTTGGTTATAGTTGAGGTTGGCTTCATGTTTGAATTTCATTTCACTCATTCTTGCACTTTACTAAGTCATATTTATTGATTGAATGAAATGATTTTCAAAATCTTACATAGCATATGATTTTCATTAGTAATATTGATTGATGCTATGTTTGAGTAAACCCCATATCATGGATAGCTCTAATTTGGATTTCTCATAATAGTTATACTTTTAAATCCATTTTAGAGTGATTATGTTAATAGTCATATCCTTTAATCTCAATTGATATGTTTGTTTCAATTGATATCCATGATTGCTTCTCCCATTAGACCTAGCTCTCTTTTGGTAATTTGATCATATTGAGCTTTATAGTTAAATGAATCTAATCCTTTCCTTGAAGTTGACCCTCACTTGGTTAAACCATCTACTTCTTGAATCTAATAGTTAAATCTTTGTCAAGAGTTTGACAAAAGAAGAGAATGGATTGAGGGGGAGTGTAAACCTTCATAGGAAGTATTAGTTTTGATCAAATTCACCCTTGGATAGCCTTTGAGCCCTTAGAGATTACTTCCATACATGATAGCCTGTTATGAATTTCATTTTCGATTCCATTTGTTAACAGGTGCTACTAAAGGTATTCTTCTTGTCTCATGTGTGTAGGTACCTTTGCAATTTAATGTCAAAGGGGGAGAGAGAGTTCAAGTGTGACTCAAAGATCTCCTACTCTTCAAAGGGGGAGAGAGTTCGAGAGTTCAAGTACTCGAAGATCTCCTATCCATCAAAGGGGGAGAAAGAACTCAAGTTCTCAAAGGGAGAGAATGCATACCTTGCCAAAGGGAGAGAGAGGCATGGTCAAAGGGGGAGAGCAAATAGAAGAAAGAAAGCTTGGAGCTAAAGAAGATGCTTGGCCATAGAGAGGAAGATGAGAAGAAAGCTTGAAGAATGATCAAGCACCAAGCATCAAGAAGTTTGAAGAAAAGAGCCCAAGAGCCCAAGCTAAGAGAAGGAGCATCCAAGAAGAAGATTTCAAGACTTGTCCAGCTGAGGGGGAGCTGAAGACAGAGTGTGTAATCTCAATGATGAGTAAGTTGCCATCAAATTGCAAAGGGGGAGATTGTTAGGTATTTTGTTTTTGCAATTTGGTGGATGCATTTGCATATTGGCATCATTTGAATTCACACACATGCATTGATTTAAAATATCTTGAAATCTAGTGTTATACATGCATTGGTTTTTAGATTTGGAAAAGTTTGTGGTTTATGCATGTTTTGGTCATAAACTTGGATGCATTGGTTTTAGAACCCAAAACTCTTTTGAAAACCAAATTCCTTGTGCATTAGATTTGGAAAATCTTCTTGTGAATTTAGGTTTGAGCTTTGCATACATTCAGCACCTTTAGAATCAGTTTTGTATGCAATTTGATTTGAAAAGAGTTTTTACTAATCAAGCTTGCCTTTGGTTTTAAACCTTTGAATCATTTTAGGCTTTGTGTGTTTCATGTTTTTAAATGTTTTAAAACATGTTTTTAAGCTTGGTTTAGTGACCCACAAAATTCCACAAAGAAAATCTTCAAAATGCAAAAGTTGGAATTTTTGGGGGTGTCCCGGCAGTGTCGCCGGTCGACCGAGAACACTGCAGGGCAAATGGACTGTTTTTTGAACTGAAGCCCCAACGGTCAGAAATATGACCGTTGTGCTTTCTCGGTCGACCGAGACCACCTTGCCGGTCGACCGAGAACTAGCCGTTGGCAACTTTTTGGCTATAAAGTCCATTCATTTCCAACCTTTTTCAAGGCTTGAAACTTGAACCTTTGAGAGCATTTTGGAGCCATTGAAAGGGGATGAAGTTGGAAAAGCTAGGAGGCAATTAGGAGAGCTAAAGCTTGGATTATTAAGTTAAACCACCAAGTAAGCTCTACCTTTATTAATCATAGTTATGTGCTTTGTTTAAACTATTGGTATATGATATTTAGCATAATAACTATGATGTGTTGAATCCCTTCTTCTTCTAATCTTTGGTCTAATTAAGATTGGATTCTTCACCTTTGTTTTCAATCCAAGTTGTTAACTTTATTAATCATGCTTAGACAAAATCCTTGTTTTTCTTTCATAGCATGAGTCTTTTACTTGGTTGAAACATTGCTTGTTGTTTTCATTCATTTAAGCATTAGTAAAATTTATTTGGTTTTGAAAAACAACATGCACATGCATCACATGTTCTAAATTAGTCATTTTCATACAACTTGTTAGTCCTTGATTTTCATGTCATAAACAAGTTGAACTTCATACATGTGATTTGCATAAGACTTCAATCAAATCTTTTATATGTCTTAAACTTTGAAATGCTTTGAGCATACATATGAATGAGCCTTCATTTTAAAATTGATTGAAGTCATCACACACACACATCATGAGCATACACTTTTGCATACATAGAGTGTTTGTGTGAGTTTGTATTACACTTTCATATCCGCCTATTTAAGAGGCAATTCCATTGTGCTTAAATTGTAATCTCTTAGAGTGATCTTTTGTGAAGACACTTTCTTTGAGAAATCTATATGTGTAAAGGTTATTGCTAAGCCTAAGAAAAGCAACTTGTAAGCTTATTGCTTAGCCTAATAAAAGCATAGTGTAGGGTTATTGCTTAGCCTAAGAAAAGCATCTTGATAGGTTATTGCTTAGCCTTGAAAAGCATCTTGTAAAGGTTGTTGTTGAGCCTTAGAAAAACAACTTTGTAAGGGTTATTGCTTAGCCTAGTAAAAAGCATAATTAGTGGAATCCGGTGGGGTGTTGGAGACACAAGCCGGTAGTGGATGTAGGCACGTTGGCCGAACCACTATAAATATTGGTGTTGTGGTGCATGCTATGTGGTGTTTGTTTTTGTATTAGCTTCCGCATATTGTATGATAATTCATCACATGTGACTAGTTTAGTTTGAGAAATTAAAATTGGTTTAAATTGGTCACAATTGTAGCTCACCCTATTCACCCCCCCCCCCTCTAGGGTTAGGATCATAGCGGACTTTCAATTGGTATCAGAGCCAAGTGCTCTAATCCCTTAGGATCAAGTGTTTGGAACTCTTGATTAGGTGTAAAAACCTAGAGTTAAAACCCTAGAGTTGTGCTTATTTGAAAATCATTAGAATGGACTCCACTAGCCTAGACTTTGTAGATTCTTCTAGACCTCTCACTCTTCCTTCTATTAGAGATTCAAACCATCAATTAAATGAATATCAATTTGACTCAAAAGAGGAAGAAAATGAGTATGATGAAGATGATCTTCAACAAGCCTATAATGAATTATATACATTATCTACAAAGCTTGATAAAAGAAACAAAAGCTTAAGAGAAGAATCTATGAATCTAACCAAAGAGCTAGCCTCTTCAAAAGATGAACTTAGAGAGAAAGAAGAAGTAATAAAATGTCTAGACTCTAAGTTCATGATCTCTTTAAATAATCTATCTAACATTCAAGATGAACTAAAAGAATTAAAGATGGATTATGACAATGTCAATAAGGAAAATCTAAATCTAAGAGATCAATTACAAAGGCAAGGTAAAGACAACAATCTTGAATCTAAATTGACTATCTCTAAGGAAAATTTATCTAATACTCAAAATGAATTAAATGAGATTAAGATAAATTGTGATGAGCTTAAAAATGAGAATTTGAACCTAAGAGATACAATTAAAAGACAAGATGAAGACATTGACCATTTAGAAACCAAGTTGATCAAAAGTAAGTTAAAAACTCAAGAACTTGGATCTAAAGTTGTAAATGAATTAAAACTTGCCAATGAAGAGCTAATCAAATATAAGGAACTTGAAAATGAACTTTCAAAAGTCAAACATGAAAATTCAATCCTTATAACCAAAGTCACTCAACTTGAAAACAATAAACAAAAGTATGAGTGCAAGTTTACCCAAAGTGAAGAGAAACTTGAAAAATTATTCAAATTGGGTAAATCTCATGGAGATAGGACGGGTATTGGATTTAATAGGAATATGTCTTATAACCCTAAATTCACCAACACTTTTGTGAAAGGTGAGTCCTCATTCTCTAGCACTCACACTTCTTTGCCCAAAACCAAATGTAATTTTTGTGGCATTGAAGGACATTTTATGTTTGAGTGCAAACTAAGAAAGAGAAGCCATGTGTCTAAACCCATCTTTGAACTCAAAAATGGAAAATCAAACTTGAAGGGTAAGACACTAAAAATCAAGGAAAACTCCAAAAAGACTAAACAAGTTAAATCCTTTAAAATGGAGTCTCCTAAAATAGATTCTAAAAAGCTTAAACAAGTTAAATCAAGCTTGAAAGAATCTAAGAACAAAAAGCTTCTCAATCTATCTCCCTTATATGAACCAATGAAAGAACTTTTGAAGAAAGTTGCTAAGTTAAATCTAAAATTCAAAAGTCAAGTAAAGGGAGAAAGTAAGAAGAAAAGAAAAGTGAAACAATCCCCAAAGAAACAAACTCACCAACATCAAAAGACTATTCACCATTCTAAGCCAAATTTAGTAAAATCTAAATATCATGGTGATAAGTTTAAATTGAAAATTTATCAAGTTAAATCTCCTATAGTTGGTGAGAAGTCCAAAATAGACCTCAAAGTTCAACCCTCCCAAGACCTTAGGTGGATTCCAAAAGTCATTTACTTAGATAAACCTTAAGGCCTTGGACCTCATTGACCAACCTATCCTTTATAGTTAAATCATTTTGTTGGTCATGTTGCTTTGCATTTTGTTTCTATAGTTACATCTATTAAAATGCATTGCATTTCTTTATGATCAATTGATTTTGTCTTCATGCACCATTCTAGTTACATATCATGGTTTTCAAAATCTTTTGATTATAATCTCATCATGTTTGATTTGCTTGTTGCACTCATATGTTTTGCATTGCATTTCTACATGATTAATTGATTGTGATGTTAAAAGCTTTCATAGCTAATTTGTCATGATCAATTGTTGCTAGATCATTTGATGGATGTCTTAGTTAGATCCTTTTTGTAAATCAAATGATTTGAATCAATTCAAGTTTTTCCATGGATTTATAAGGTATACCTTTATATGGAAAATCATTGTTTTGAAAAATCAACTTGTATGTGTTTTAATGAAGTTATATCTTTTCAAATACATTGTTGATTCTTGATCTTCAAAATCATTCTTTTTATGCTCATTGTTGGATTTTGTTTTTCAAAATGATTTGAAGATTGTTTGAATGGAAATGCTTTTTAATCTCATTAGTTATAATCTTTTAAGCATGTTCCATGATTATCATTTCCTTTTCTTTTGGTTTCATTATCTTTAGAAATGGAAATGTATGTTGTTTGCATCTTTGCTTGTTTGTTTACATTACTTGCATATGCAAATGACTATTTGGTTCCATGTATGGTAGTAACCTTGGTAGTATTTGTAAAAACCATACTAGAACCCAAATCCATCCTTTTTGCCTTATAGTCATTTCTTTATGGATGGTTATGATGTTGATTCATGTAGATTCTCTTGGTGTCATCCTTGTACATGTTTCAACCTCATATGTAGTGTTCTTGATCATATGAATCTCTTTGAAATCCATTCCTTACATTTATGTTGGTTGATGGATATCTTAGTAGTTGAATTCATATGATTTGGACACTTTGAGAATTGCATGCTTTACCTAGTCATATCTTTTTGCATTGCAATTTCTCTTGTTCATCACTATGCTATATAGTCATATCTTTAAAAGTGATGAATATGCATTTATGATGCTTGATGGAATTTTTGTCACATTCTTGCTCTTTATCATGTTGTCAAATTCAATTGGTTTCTTTTGGTATAATTTATGATTGATTTGATTTCTTGTGATTGTGATAAACCATGTGTGCATTGGATTGAACTTGATAAGTAATATGATTGTTCCATGTCACACACCATTAGCATCACAATGCTCATGATTGCCACCTCATTTGCTCTTATAGGTATATCTCATGACCACCATGTTTATGTGTTAATAATATTGGTTGGTTATAGTTGAGGTTGGCTTCATGTTTGAATTTCATTTCACTCATTCTTGCACTTTACTAAGTCATATTTATTGATTGAATGAAATGATTTTCAAAATCTTACATAGCATATGATTTTCATTAGTAATATTGATTGATGCTATGTTTGAGTAAACCCCATATCATGGATAGCTCTAATTTGGATTTCTCATAATAGTTATACTTTTAAATCCATTTTAGAGTGATTATGTTAATAGTCATATCCTTTAATCTCAATTGATATGTTTGTTTCAATTGATATCCATGATTGCTTCTCCCATTAGACCTAGCTCTCTTTTGGTAATTTGATCATATTGAGCTTTATAGTTAAATGAATCTAATCCTTTCCTTGAAGTTGACCCTCACTTGGTTAAACCATCTACTTCTTGAATCTAATAGTTAAATCTTTGTCAAGAGTTTGACAAAAGAAGAGAATGGATTGAGGGGGAGTGTAAACCTTCATAGGAAGTATTAGTTTTGATCAAATTCACCCTTGGATAGCCTTTGAGCCCTTAGAGATTACTTCCATACATGATAGCCTGTTATGAATTTCATTTTCGATTCCATTTGTTAACAGGTGCTACTAAAGGTATTCTTCTTGTCTCATGTGTGTAGGTACCTTTGCAATTTAATGTCAAAGGGGGAGAGAGAGTTCAAGTGTGACTCAAAGATCTCCTACTCTTCAAAGGGGGAGAGAGTTCGAGAGTTCAAGTACTCGAAGATCTCCTATCCATCAAAGGGGGAGAAAGAACTCAAGTTCTCAAAGGGAGAGAATGCATACCTTGCCAAAGGGAGAGAGAGGCATGGTCAAAGGGGGAGAGCAAATAGAAGAAAGAAAGCTTGGAGCTAAAGAAGATGCTTGGCCATAGAGAGGAAGATGAGAAGAAAGCTTGAAGAATGATCAAGCACCAAGCATCAAGAAGTTTGAAGAAAAGAGCCCAAGAGCCCAAGCTAAGAGAAGGAGCATCCAAGAAGAAGATTTCAAGACTTGTCCAGCTGAGGGGGAGCTGAAGACAGAGTGTGTAATCTCAATGATGAGTAAGTTGCCATCAAATTGCAAAGGGGGAGATTGTTAGGTATTTTGTTTTTGCAATTTGGTGGATGCATTTGCATATTGGCATCATTTGAATTCACACACATGCATTGATTTAAAATATCTTGAAATCTAGTGTTATACATGCATTGGTTTTTAGATTTGGAAAAGTTTGTGGTTTATGCATGTTTTGGTCATAAACTTGGATGCATTGGTTTTAGAACCCAAAACTCTTTTGAAAACCAAATTCCTTGTGCATTAGATTTGGAAAATCTTCTTGTGAATTTAGGTTTGAGCTTTGCATACATTCAGCACCTTTAGAATCAGTTTTGTATGCAATTTGATTTGAAAAGAGTTTTTACTAATCAAGCTTGCCTTTGGTTTTAAACCTTTGAATCATTTTAGGCTTTGTGTGTTTCATGTTTTTAAATGTTTTAAAACATGTTTTTAAGCTTGGTTTAGTGACCCACAAAATTCCACAAAGAAAATCTTCAAAATGCAAAAGTTGGAATTTTTGGGGGTGTCCCGGCAGTGTCGCCGGTCGACCGAGAACACTGCAGGGCAAATGGACTGTTTTTTGAACTGAAGCCCCAACGGTCAGAAATATGACCGTTGTGCTTTCTCGGTCGACCGAGACCACCTTGCCGGTCGACCGAGAACTAGCCGTTGGCAACTTTTTGGCTATAAAGTCCATTCATTTCCAACCTTTTTCAAGGCTTGAAACTTGAACCTTTGAGAGCATTTTGGAGCCATTGAAAGGGGATGAAGTTGGAAAAGCTAGGAGGCAATTAGGAGAGCTAAAGCTTGGATTATTAAGTTAAACCACCAAGTAAGCTCTACCTTTATTAATCATAGTTATGTGCTTTGTTTAAACTATTGGTATATGATATTTAGCATAATAACTATGATGTGTTGAATCCCTTCTTCTTCTAATCTTTGGTCTAATTAAGATTGGATTCTTCACCTTTGTTTTCAATCCAAGTTGTTAACTTTATTAATCATGCTTAGACAAAATCCTTGTTTTTCTTTCATAGCATGAGTCTTTTACTTGGTTGAAACATTGCTTGTTGTTTTCATTCATTTAAGCATTAGTAAAATTTATTTGGTTTTGAAAAACAACATGCACATGCATCACATGTTCTAAATTAGTCATTTTCATACAACTTGTTAGTCCTTGATTTTCATGTCATAAACAAGTTGAACTTCATACATGTGATTTGCATAAGACTTCAATCAAATCTTTTATATGTCTTAAACTTTGAAATGCTTTGAGCATACATATGAATGAGCCTTCATTTTAAAATTGATTGAAGTCATCACACACACACATCATGAGCATACACTTTTGCATACATAGAGTGTTTGTGTGAGTTTGTATTACACTTTCATATCCGCCTATTTAAGAGGCAATTCCATTGTGCTTAAATTGTAATCTCTTAGAGTGATCTTTTGTGAAGACACTTTCTTTGAGAAATCTATATGTGTAAAGGTTATTGCTAAGCCTAAGAAAAGCAACTTGTAAGCTTATTGCTTAGCCTAATAAAAGCATAGTGTAGGGTTATTGCTTAGCCTAAGAAAAGCATCTTGATAGGTTATTGCTTAGCCTTGAAAAGCATCTTGTAAAGGTTGTTGTTGAGCCTTAGAAAAACAACTTTGTAAGGGTTATTGCTTAGCCTAGTAAAAAGCATAATTAGTGGAATCCGGTGGGGTGTTGGAGACACAAGCCGGTAGTGGATGTAGGCACGTTGGCCGAACCACTATAAATATTGGTGTTGTGGTGCATGCTATGTGGTGTTTGTTTTTGTATTAGCTTCCGCATATTGTATGATAATTCATCACATGTGACTAGTTTAGTTTGAGAAATTAAAATTGGTTTAAATTGGTCACAATTGTAGCTCACCCTATTCACCCCCCCCCCCCCCTCTAGGGTTAGGATCATAGCGGACTTTCAATTGGTATCAGAGCCAAGTGCTCTAATCCCTTAGGATCAAGTGTTTGGAACTCTTGATTAGGTGTAAAAACCTAGAGTTAAAACCCTAGAGTTGTGCTTATTTGAAAATCATTAGAATGGACTCCACTAGCCTAGACTTTGTAGATTCTTCTAGACCTCTCACTCTTCCTTCTATTAGAGATTCAAACCATCAATTAAATGAATATCAATTTGACTCAAAAGAGGAAGAAAATGAGTATGATGAAGATGATCTTCAACAAGCCTATAATGAATTATATACATTATCTACAAAGCTTGATAAAAGAAACAAAAGCTTAAGAGAAGAATCTATGAATCTAACCAAAGAGCTAGCCTCTTCAAAAGATGAACTTAGAGAGAAAGAAGAAGTAATAAAATGTCTAGACTCTAAGTTCATGATCTCTTTAAATAATCTATCTAACATTCAAGATGAACTAAAAGAATTAAAGATGGATTATGACAATGTCAATAAGGAAAATCTAAATCTAAGAGATCAATTACAAAGGCAAGGTAAAGACAACAATCTTGAATCTAAATTGACTATCTCTAAGGAAAATTTATCTAATACTCAAAATGAATTAAATGAGATTAAGATAAATTGTGATGAGCTTAAAAATGAGAATTTGAACCTAAGAGATACAATTAAAAGACAAGATGAAGACATTGACCATTTAGAAACCAAGTTGATCAAAAGTAAGTTAAAAACTCAAGAACTTGGATCTAAAGTTGTAAATGAATTAAAACTTGCCAATGAAGAGCTAATCAAATATAAGGAACTTGAAAATGAACTTTCAAAAGTCAAACATGAAAATTCAATCCTTATAACCAAAGTCACTCAACTTGAAAACAATAAACAAAAGTATGAGTGCAAGTTTACCCAAAGTGAAGAGAAACTTGAAAAATTATTCAAATTGGGTAAATCTCATGGAGATAGGACGGGTATTGGATTTAATAGGAATATGTCTTATAACCCTAAATTCACCAACACTTTTGTGAAAGGTGAGTCCTCATTCTCTAGCACTCACACTTCTTTGCCCAAAACCAAATGTAATTTTTGTGGCATTGAAGGACATTTTATGTTTGAGTGCAAACTAAGAAAGAGAAGCCATGTGTCTAAACCCATCTTTGAACTCAAAAATGGAAAATCAAACTTGAAGGGTAAGACACTAAAAATCAAGGAAAACTCCAAAAAGACTAAACAAGTTAAATCCTTTAAAATGGAGTCTCCTAAAATAGATTCTAAAAAGCTTAAACAAGTTAAATCAAGCTTGAAAGAATCTAAGAACAAAAAGCTTCTCAATCTATCTCCCTTATATGAACCAATGAAAGAACTTTTGAAGAAAGTTGCTAAGTTAAATCTAAAATTCAAAAGTCAAGTAAAGGGAGAAAGTAAGAAGAAAAGAAAAGTGAAACAATCCCCAAAGAAACAAACTCACCAACATCAAAAGACTATTCACCATTCTAAGCCAAATTTAGTAAAATCTAAATATCATGGTGATAAGTTTAAATTGAAAATTTATCAAGTTAAATCTCCTATAGTTGGTGAGAAGTCCAAAATAGACCTCAAAGTTCAACCCTCCCAAGACCTTAGGTGGATTCCAAAAGTCATTTACTTAGATAAACCTTAAGGCCTTGGACCTCATTGACCAACCTATCCTTTATAGTTAAATCATTTTGTTGGTCATGTTGCTTTGCATTTTGTTTCTATAGTTACATCTATTAAAATGCATTGCATTTCTTTATGATCAATTGATTTTGTCTTCATGCACCATTCTAGTTACATATCATGGTTTTCAAAATCTTTTGATTATAATCTCATCATGTTTGATTTGCTTGTTGCACTCATATGTTTTGCATTGCATTTCTACATGATTAATTGATTGTGATGTTAAAAGCTTTCATAGCTAATTTGTCATGATCAATTGTTGCTAGATCATTTGATGGATGTCTTAGTTAGATCCTTTTTGTAAATCAAATGATTTGAATCAATTCAAGTTTTTCCATGGATTTATAAGGTATACCTTTATATGGAAAATCATTGTTTTGAAAAATCAACTTGTATGTGTTTTAATGAAGTTATATCTTTTCAAATACATTGTTGATTCTTGATCTTCAAAATCATTCTTTTTATGCTCATTGTTGGATTTTGTTTTTCAAAATGATTTGAAGATTGTTTGAATGGAAATGCTTTTTAATCTCATTAGTTATAATCTTTTAAGCATGTTCCATGATTATCATTTCCTTTTCTTTTGGTTTCATTATCTTTAGAAATGGAAATGTATGTTGTTTGCATCTTTGCTTGTTTGTTTACATTACTTGCATATGCAAATGACTATTTGGTTCCATGTATGGTAGTAACCTTGGTAGTATTTGTAAAAACCATACTAGAACCCAAATCCATCCTTTTTGCCTTATAGTCATTTCTTTATGGATGGTTATGATGTTGATTCATGTAGATTCTCTTGGTGTCATCCTTGTACATGTTTCAACCTCATATGTAGTGTTCTTGATCATATGAATCTCTTTGAAATCCATTCCTTACATTTATGTTGGTTGATGGATATCTTAGTAGTTGAATTCATATGATTTGGACACTTTGAGAATTGCATGCTTTACCTAGTCATATCTTTTTGCATTGCAATTTCTCTTGTTCATCACTATGCTATATAGTCATATCTTTAAAAGTGATGAATATGCATTTATGATGCTTGATGGAATTTTTGTCACATTCTTGCTCTTTATCATGTTGTCAAATTCAATTGGTTTCTTTTGGTATAATTTATGATTGATTTGATTTCTTGTGATTGTGATAAACCATGTGTGCATTGGATTGAACTTGATAAGTAATATGATTGTTCCATGTCACACACCATTAGCATCACAATGCTCATGATTGCCACCTCATTTGCTCTTATAGGTATATCTCATGACCACCATGTTTATGTGTTAATAATATTGGTTGGTTATAGTTGAGGTTGGCTTCATGTTTGAATTTCATTTCACTCATTCTTGCACTTTACTAAGTCATATTTATTGATTGAATGAAATGATTTTCAAAATCTTACATAGCATATGATTTTCATTAGTAATATTGATTGATGCTATGTTTGAGTAAACCCCATATCATGGATAGCTCTAATTTGGATTTCTCATAATAGTTATACTTTTAAATCCATTTTAGAGTGATTATGTTAATAGTCATATCCTTTAATCTCAATTGATATGTTTGTTTCAATTGATATCCATGATTGCTTCTCCCATTAGACCTAGCTCTCTTTTGGTAATTTGATCATATTGAGCTTTATAGTTAAATGAATCTAATCCTTTCCTTGAAGTTGACCCTCACTTGGTTAAACCATCTACTTCTTGAATCTAATAGTTAAATCTTTGTCAAGAGTTTGACAAAAGAAGAGAATGGATTGAGGGGGAGTGTAAACCTTCATAGGAAGTATTAGTTTTGATCAAATTCACCCTTGGATAGCCTTTGAGCCCTTAGAGATTACTTCCATACATGATAGCCTGTTATGAATTTCATTTTCGATTCCATTTGTTAACAGGTGCTACTAAAGGTATTCTTCTTGTCTCATGTGTGTAGGTACCTTTGCAATTTAATGTCAAAGGGGGAGAGAGAGTTCAAGTGTGACTCAAAGATCTCCTACTCTTCAAAGGGGGAGAGAGTTCGAGAGTTCAAGTACTCGAAGATCTCCTATCCATCAAAGGGGGAGAAAGAACTCAAGTTCT
This sequence comes from Cinnamomum chago, assembly GCA_038049695.1. NCBI lineage: Eukaryota > Viridiplantae > Streptophyta > Magnoliopsida > Laurales > Lauraceae > Cinnamomum > Cinnamomum chago. The sequence continues at coordinate 38,751,412 of CP142456.1, forward strand.
CAAAGGGAGAGAATGCATACCTTGCCAAAGGGAGAGAGAGGCATGGTCAAAGGGGGAGAGCAAATAGAAGAAAGAAAGCTTGGAGCTAAAGAAGATGCTTGGCCATAGAGAGGAAGATGAGAAGAAAGCTTGAAGAATGATCAAGCACCAAGCATCAAGAAGTTTGAAGAAAAGAGCCCAAGAGCCCAAGCTAAGAGAAGGAGCATCCAAGAAGAAGATTTCAAGACTTGTCCAGCTGAGGGGGAGCTGAAGACAGAGTGTGTAATCTCAATGATGAGTAAGTTGCCATCAAATTGCAAAGGGGGAGATTGTTAGGTATTTTGTTTTTGCAATTTGGTGGATGCATTTGCATATTGGCATCATTTGAATTCACACACATGCATTGATTTAAAATATCTTGAAATCTAGTGTTATACATGCATTGGTTTTTAGATTTGGAAAAGTTTGTGGTTTATGCATGTTTTGGTCATAAACTTGGATGCATTGGTTTTAGAACCCAAAACTCTTTTGAAAACCAAATTCCTTGTGCATTAGATTTGGAAAATCTTCTTGTGAATTTAGGTTTGAGCTTTGCATACATTCAGCACCTTTAGAATCAGTTTTGTATGCAATTTGATTTGAAAAGAGTTTTTACTAATCAAGCTTGCCTTTGGTTTTAAACCTTTGAATCATTTTAGGCTTTGTGTGTTTCATGTTTTTAAATGTTTTAAAACATGTTTTTAAGCTTGGTTTAGTGACCCACAAAATTCCACAAAGAAAATCTTCAAAATGCAAAAGTTGGAATTTTTGGGGGTGTCCCGGCAGTGTCGCCGGTCGACCGAGAACACTGCAGGGCAAATGGACTGTTTTTTGAACTGAAGCCCCAACGGTCAGAAATATGACCGTTGTGCTTTCTCGGTCGACCGAGACCACCTTGCCGGTCGACCGAGAACTAGCCGTTGGCAACTTTTTGGCTATAAAGTCCATTCATTTCCAACCTTTTTCAAGGCTTGAAACTTGAACCTTTGAGAGCATTTTGGAGCCATTGAAAGGGGATGAAGTTGGAAAAGCTAGGAGGCAATTAGGAGAGCTAAAGCTTGGATTATTAAGTTAAACCACCAAGTAAGCTCTACCTTTATTAATCATAGTTATGTGCTTTGTTTAAACTATTGGTATATGATATTTAGCATAATAACTATGATGTGTTGAATCCCTTCTTCTTCTAATCTTTGGTCTAATTAAGATTGGATTCTTCACCTTTGTTTTCAATCCAAGTTGTTAACTTTATTAATCATGCTTAGACAAAATCCTTGTTTTTCTTTCATAGCATGAGTCTTTTACTTGGTTGAAACATTGCTTGTTGTTTTCATTCATTTAAGCATTAGTAAAATTTATTTGGTTTTGAAAAACAACATGCACATGCATCACATGTTCTAAATTAGTCATTTTCATACAACTTGTTAGTCCTTGATTTTCATGTCATAAACAAGTTGAACTTCATACATGTGATTTGCATAAGACTTCAATCAAATCTTTTATATGTCTTAAACTTTGAAATGCTTTGAGCATACATATGAATGAGCCTTCATTTTAAAATTGATTGAAGTCATCACACACACACATCATGAGCATACACTTTTGCATACATAGAGTGTTTGTGTGAGTTTGTATTACACTTTCATATCCGCCTATTTAAGAGGCAATTCCATTGTGCTTAAATTGTAATCTCTTAGAGTGATCTTTTGTGAAGACACTTTCTTTGAGAAATCTATATGTGTAAAGGTTATTGCTAAGCCTAAGAAAAGCAACTTGTAAGCTTATTGCTTAGCCTAATAAAAGCATAGTGTAGGGTTATTGCTTAGCCTAAGAAAAGCATCTTGATAGGTTATTGCTTAGCCTTGAAAAGCATCTTGTAAAGGTTGTTGTTGAGCCTTAGAAAAACAACTTTGTAAGGGTTATTGCTTAGCCTAGTAAAAAGCATAATTAGTGGAATCCGGTGGGGTGTTGGAGACACAAGCCGGTAGTGGATGTAGGCACGTTGGCCGAACCACTATAAATATTGGTGTTGTGGTGCATGCTATGTGGTGTTTGTTTTTGTATTAGCTTCCGCATATTGTATGATAATTCATCACATGTGACTAGTTTAGTTTGAGAAATTAAAATTGGTTTAAATTGGTCACAATTGTAGCTCACCCTATTCACCCCCCCCCCCCTCTAGGGTTAGGATCATAGCGGACTTTCACCTCTCTATGCAAATGTCAAATTGTTCTATGTATGGTTGTGTTACTTAGTTATATTTGTTGAAACCATACTAGAACTCAAATCCATCCTCTATGCTTTCTAGTCATATTCTTTTTGGATGGTTATGATGTTGATTCATGTAGATTCTCTTGGTGTCATCCTTATACATGTTTCAACTTCATAAGTAGTGATCTTAATCATATGAAACTCTTTGAAACCCATTTCTCATATTTCTATATGTTTGATGGATATCTTAGATGTTGAATTCATATGATTTTGACACTTTGGAAATTGCATGCTTTACCAAGTTATATCCTTTTGCATTGCAATTTATCTTGTTCATCACTATGCTCAATAGTTATATCTTCAAAAGTGATGAATATGCATTTATGATGCTTGATGGAATTTTGTCACATTCTTGCTCTTTATCATGTTATCAAATTCAATTGGATTCAATTGGTATAATGTTTGATTGATTTGATGTCTTGTGAATGTGATAAATCTTGTGTGCATTGGATTGAACTTGATAAGTAATATGATAGTTCCATGTCACACACCATTAGCATCATAATGCTCATGTTGCCACCTCCTTTGCTCATATAGGTATATCTCATGACCACCATGTTTATGTGTTCATAATATTGGTTGGTTATTAGTTGAGGTTGGCTTCATGTTTGAATTTCATTTCACTCAATTTGGACTTTAATAAGTCATATTTATTGATTGAATGAAATGATTTTCAAAATCTTACATAGCATATGATTTTCATAAGTTATATTGATTGATGCTATGTTTGAGTAAACCCCATATCATGGATAGCTCTAATTTGGATTTCTCTTATTAGTTATACTTTTAAATCCATTTTAGAGTGATTGATTTATTAAGTCATATCCTTAAATCTCAATTGGTACTCTTTGTTTTTCCAATTGATATCCATGATTGCTTTTCTCTTTAGACCTAGCTCTCTTTTGGTAATTTGATCATATTGAGCTTTATAGTTAAATGAATCTAATCCTTTCTTTGAAGTTGACCCTCACTTGGTTAAACCATCTTCTTCTTGTACCTAATAGTTAAATCTTTGTCAAGAGTTTGACAAAAGGAGAGAATGGATTGAGAGGGAGTGTAAACCTTCATAAGAAGTATTAGTTTTGATCAAATTCACCCTTGGATTGCCTTTGAGCCCTTAGAGACTACTACCTCACATGATAGCCTGTTATGCATTTCATTTTCGATTTCAATTGTTAACAGGTGCTACTAATGGTATTTTCCTTGTTTCATGTGTGTAGGTACCTTTGCAATTTAATGGCAAAGGGGGAGAAATTATGCAAGTTCTCAAAAGGGTGAAGAGAAAGTCCAAGCTTCCAAAGGGGAGAGTTGTGTATGATCTTCTACAAAGGGAGAGAATGCATACCTTGCCAAAGGGAGAAAGAGGCATGGTCAAAGGGGGAGAGCTAATAGAAGAAAGAAAGCTTGGAAGCTAAAGAAGATGCTTGGATAAAGAAAGAAAGAAGAAAGAAAGCTTGAAGGTTGATCAAGCTCCAAGCATTATGAAGATTGAAGTCCAAGAGCCCAAGCTTTGAGAAGAAGCATCCAAGAAGATTTCAAGCCTTGTCCAGCTGAGGGGGAGCTGAAGACTTAGTGTGTAATTTCAGTGGTGAGTGTGTTTGCCATCAAATTGCAAAGGGGGAGATTGTTAGGAATTTTGTAGGTTGCAATTTGATGGATGCATCTTCATTCTAGCATCATTTGATTCACACACATATGCATTGTTTTAGATAAACTTGAAATCTTGTTTTATTCATGCATTGCTTTTAAGATTTGTAAAAGTATTGATTTATGCATGTTTTGGTTTTTATCTTGGATGCATTTGTTTTAAGAAAGAGTTTTCAAGAAATCAAGCAAGCCTTTGTTTTAAAAGTCTTTGAATCCTTTTAGGCTTTTTTGTTTCATGTTTTTATACATCTTAGAATGATTTAAAACATGTGAAAATGCTTGATTTTAATGGCCCAAAAGATCCCCAAAGAAAATCTTCAAGAAACCCAAAAAATGGGAAATTCTGGGCAGGCCCGGTCAACCGGCCATGTGTGGCCGGTCAACCGGCCAAGAGTCCCGGTTAACCGGCCACACAGGGCAGGTCAACCGGGCTGGCACAACGGCTCTTTTTATGACCGTTGTGCTTGGCCGGTCAACCGGCCTGTCATGGCCGGTCAACCGGCTAAACTAGCCGTTGGGGCTGTTTTGGCTATAAAAAGGAGTTCTTTCCCTTTCCAAAAGTTGGGAATTTTAAGCCCCTCCTTGAGAGGTATTGAGGCATATCAAAAGGGAAAAGAACCAAGGGATGAAGGGGAAGATTAGGAAAGCTAAAGCTTGGATTAATGAAGTTAAACCACCAAGTAGGCTCTTCCTTTCTTAATCATATGTTTTCATGCTTTGTTTTATTTTTGGTAAATCATTTCTAGCATGTTAAACTATGTTTGTGTTGTGTCCTTAACATATTTTATGTTTTGAGTTGATTTATTGTTTTGGATACAACTCCATATGATTCAATCCAAGTAGTACTTGAATTGGTAAATCTAAGTAGATCATGTTAATGAAAGAACCTTTGAAATCATATGTAACATGATCCATATACTTGATTGAATCTTTGGTTGTTGTTTTCCATCATAAGAACATCTCTTTCAAAACTAACTTATGTTTTGGATTCAACTTCTTTACAAATCATATGTTTTCATGTTTTGCTTTATCATTGGTAAATCTTAGTAACATGTTAATCTATGATTTGTTGTATCCTTAGCATATTCTATATTTTGAATAGATCTATTGTTTTGGATACATCACCATTGATTCATCAAAGTAGTACTTTATCTTTGGTAAATCTAAGTAGATCATGTTAATGAAATATGTAACATGATTCATATACTTTGTTGAATCTTTGGGTGTTGTTTTTCCATCATAAGAAAATCTCTCTCAAATGTATCTTATGTTTTGGATCCAACATCATTACAAATCATATGTGTATTATTGTTTTAAAGTATCACAACTTGCCTTACTTTGATTGGTAAATCATTTTCAAGTTGTCCTTATAATTACATATGATTTGTCCCTCTCTTCAATCAAATCTATTTTTATGTTTTGAGCTTCTTTGATGATTTGATTGACATCCCTATGCATCACATGTTTAGAGCTAATCCATTTCATACAACTTGTGTAACTTTGATATCATTAACAAGTTGTTACTTTTAACATGTGATTGCATCATATCCTCAATCATAAATGTTTTATAAGCTAAAACTTTCAAAAGCCTTAGGCTTACATTTATGAACTTTCATTTTCAAAATGATTGAGGATCACACACACACACTTCATTTGTTTTCATCTTTGCATTCATAGTGTGAGTGTGTATTTGTATTTCACTTCCATATCCGCCTATTTAAGAGGCAATGTAATGAGCTTAAATGAATCTCCATCAAGTGTATGTTAGACACTATCTTAGTGAGATAACCAACCTTGTGGTTGAAGAGGTTATTGCTTAGCCTATAAAAGCATAGTGTATAGGTTGATGTTAAGCCTTGAAAAACATCATTGTAAGGTTATTGCTTAGCCTTGGAAAGCATATTGTAAAGGTTATTGCTTAGCCTATTGAAAAGCATAAATAGTGGAAATCCGGTGGGGTGTTGGATCACAAGCCGGTAGTGGATGTAGGCATTGAGGCCGAACCACTATAAACCCTTGTGTGATGGTGCTTGCTTTGTGGTGATTGCTTATATTAGCTTCCGCATATTGTTTGATAATCATCACTTGTGACTAGTTTGTTTTAAAGAAGTTAAAATGGTTTAAAATTGGTCATAAAAGAAGCTCACCCTATTCACCCCCCCCTCTAGGGTTCGGATCCCCATGGACTTACACTTAATTCGTCACTAATAAGGATAAGTTATGGAAGATGAAAATATTTCGTCACTAGAATAAGGTGCCAATTTCATTTGCGGGCGCGAATTATTTTAACTCATTGGAGACGAAAATTTTTGTTTCAAAATATAATTTGTTTTTGCGACGAATGTAATTCGTCACCAATAAGGATAAGTTATAGACAACGAACATATTTCGTCACCAAAATAAGACGCCAATTTCATTTGCTTTGGCGTGAATTATTTTAGCTCATTGGAGACGAAAATTTTTGTCACAAAATATAATTTGTTTTTGTGACGAATATAATTCGTCACTATTAAGGATAAGTTATGGAAGATGAAAATATTTGGTCACCAAAATAAGGCGCCAATTTCATTTGCGGTGGCACCAATTTCGTTCACACTTGAGCCTATTTCTCTCTTACAAGTATTGCTTTGGAAAAGCCTTTAAAATGACTAAAATGGGCCCCCCAAGGCCCTAACGTCCACCCCCCACCCCAATCCAACGCCCTTTTTCCAAAACCCATTTCCCCCTTTGTCCCTATCTATCCCGGTCTCTCTTTTCCAAAACCCTTTTCCCCCTTTTCCAAAACCCTTTTCCAAAAGAGGAGAGAAGAATCCTTTTCCCCATTTTCCAAAACTTTTTTCCAACATCTCCCACCCATCGTCTCAAGCAGCAGCCCCATGGCCTATTGGCCCCCATCAATCATCATCACCCTCCATCAACACACGCAGTGCAGACCCATCCCTGATCAGTGATCCCTCTCATCTCTACTTCTCTCAATCTCTCTCGCCTAGAATTCCCAGACGCAGCCACCATCACCAATCACCATCATCTATGCCCATCATCCTCCATCTAGGAGTCCGCCACCGCCAGGTACACCTACCTCTCTCAGTCTCTGCTACTGTGAGAACTTGGTTCGGGCGGTACCCTTAACCACGGGGCGTAGCATGTCAACCACGGGCTTCAAACGGTGAGTCTCCGTTAGCCCGCATCAGAAATATCCAAGTCCTGACCTTAGGCTTATAAGTCAAACCCTGTATTAACTTAGCATGAGGCATTTTAAAACCATGCGTCCCCAGAAATCGTAAGAACTCCGAAGTTAAGTGTGCTCGGGTGGGAGCAGTATTAGGATGGGTGACCTCCTAGGAAGTCCTCGCGCGTGCACGTGGGCCAAAGCGGACAATTTCATGCTGAGTTGGGCGGGGCTATGACAGTTGGTATCAGAGCCGAGGACGACTCTATTTCTAGTGGGGGAGAATGTGAGATCTTGGTCCGGGCGGTACCCTTAACGACTGGGCGTAGCGTGTCAATCACGGGCTTCAAACGACGAGTCTACGATAGCTAGCCCGCATCGAAAATATCCAAGTCCTGACCATGGGCTTATAAGTTAAACCCCATATTAACTTAGCATGAGGCTTTTTAAAACCGTGCGGCCCCGGAAATCGTAAGAACTCCGAAGTTAAGCATGCTCGGGCGGGAGCTGTACTAGGATGGGTGACCTCCTAGGAAGTCCTCGCATGTACACGTGGGCCAAAGCGAACAATTTCATGCTAAGTTGGGCGGGGCTGTGACAGTTGGTATCAGAGCCAAGGACGACTCTATTTCTAGTGGGGGAGAACGTGAGATCTTGGTCCGGGCGGTACTCTTAACCACGGGGCGTAGCGTGTCAACCACGGGCTTCAAACGATGAGTCTCCGTTAGGCCGCATCGGAAATATCCAAGTCTTGACCATGGCTTATAAGTCAAACCCCGTATTAACTTAGCATGAAGTCTTCTAAAATCGTGCGGCTCCAAAAATCGCAAGAACTCCGAAGTTAAGCGTGCTCGGGCTGGAGCAGTACTAGGATGGGTGACCTCCTAGGAAGACCTTGAGTTGGACGGGGTAAATGCGACAAAATTTATTCGTCTCTATTTCTTATATTTATGACAAAAAATTTTCGTCTCTATTTCTTATATTTATGACAAAATACTTTTGTCTCTAATTTCTTCCTTTAATGACAAAATATTTTGTCACTAATTACTGACAAGTATGTTTCCAACATAGTGTATTGGAGACGAAAAAAAATTACTTGTTTCCAACAGAGTATATTGGAGACAAAAAAAAATCGTCACAAATTTATCTTTTTTAATGACGAATTTTTTTTCGTCTCCAATACCACCTTTTAGCGACAAGGCTTTGGCAACAAAACGGGTGACGAAAAATTTTCGTCTCAATTAGTTTCGGTGATGAAATATGTACATTTTGGGACAGATTTGTGTCGTCCTTAAACCCCAAATTTCTTGTAGTGAGGCAAGATACCATCTTTCACTAGCCTGTCAATCCTATTTAGGTTTATATGACCTAGCCTCAAGTGCCAAAGTTTTGTTGGATTAGATGAAGGTGACTTCCTCTTTAATGATGGTCTATTATATGTTTCAGTATCATGTATCTCATACATTGTAGGAGTTAACAAATAAAGCCCATTGGTTACATTGCCAAAAATATAAAAGTACCATTCCTATTTATGACAACTTCAGTACCAAAAGTAATGGAATAACTTTTATTCACCAAACTAGAAACTGAAATTAAATTCCGTCGTAAAGATGGTACATATAACGTGTCTGACAAAACCAGTTTATTATTTGAAAAACATAAAGTAATAACTCCCACTGAAACAGCCTTTGCCTTAGCATCAGATCCTAGGTTGACAATGATTTCTCCGTCACTGAGCCTCCTGGTTTCCCTGAACTCCTGCAACGAATTACATTCGTGATTAGTTGCCCCGGAGTACACACACCAAGATTCTGAAGTACCAGTTGAAAAACTAACTTCAGAAATAAGTAACTCAATCATACCTGAGGTCTTCTTCTTAGACAGATATTCTGGACAATTCCTTTTCTAATGTCCTGTCTTACCACAATGAAACACTTTCCTTTAGACCTTGAACCTTTAGCCTTGGCCACACCACCATTAGGACCATTCTCCACCTTAGGACCTTTCAAAACTGATTTCTTTTTGTCTTTCCACCCTTTGCCTTTCGGCTTGGACTTGGTATTTGACTTTTCTGTCACTAGGGCAATTGGCATCTTCTTCATAATCCCTTCAGTCACCACCAGCTGGCTAGACAGCTCTGCCAGAGTCAGATTCATCTTATTCATATTATAATTAACATTGAAATTGTTGAATGACTCTGGTAGTGACTCAAGGATTATGTCGATCTACGATTCTGCATCAATCGCAGCTCCTAGTACATCTAACTCATTTAATGAGTCCATCATTTTTAACATGTGTTCCTATACTGATGTACCTTTAGCCATCTTGGTGCTAATGAGTACCCTCATAGCTGCCTGCCTAGCAGGCCTGCCCTACTCCGCAAACATCTCTTTTAAGTTTGATATAATACCGTACGCAGTCTTATAGGATTGATGTTGGTGTTGCAAAACACTAGACATTGATGCCAGAATGTGGCATCTGGTCATCTCATCGTCTTTGGCCCATTTGGTGTAAAGTTCCTTTTATTTTTCCGGTGCATCCGGGCCAAGCTCATCAAAGGGGGTTTTGGTAAGAACATATTTATAACCTGAGGCGGTCAAGACAATATCCAGGTTCCATTTCCAGTCTACATAGTTGGATCCCACGATCTTATTCTGGTTGAGGATGGTCGCAAGTTTGAAAGTATTTGAATTCATGTTTGAAAAATTGTATTACATAACCATACATTCAATTAATGAATTTAAATGACATTAGGGTTTAGTATTCTACCAAATTTATGTGAGAATCCTCATAACCACTAAAATTTTGAATACATCGGAATCCCAATCCTTGGGGTATGCCTCCTTGGGGAGTGCGAAAACCACCTAGATTGGTGCGGATCAAAGTTGGTCAAAACTAGAATTAAGACTAACTATCCATGATCCCCTTCATTCATTATTATCTAGGTATCTCATACCAAATAGTGAATGACTCCCGATTAGCTTCGGTTTCTAAAATACATGAGGCAAATCCTTGGGGTTACTACATCATTATTTTAGTTAAGTGTGACCCACCAACTAGCATTGGATGGCAACCATTGCTGGCAGCTCCTCCTTGGGGAGTGGGCCCCCACCCCGTCTAACCAACACTATCCATAGCAGATCCATATCTAGCAACCGAACAAGTAAAAGCCCTCCGTGGGGAACGAACATTCTCAAGATGGCGTGAGGCTAATACTTTCCTTACAATGGACCTATGGTGGAAAACCATGGGGATTTCTAAATATTAATGCCCCACTCCCACTTAATGTTTTGGAATTGAGGATTTCCTTTTATGTATTTGGGCCCACAAATGTAGATGTCAAATCATCTCATGACCAATGATTGGTTCGAAGTCAAGTTATTTTATGGAAAGTCTAGTTTCTTAGATTAGTGCTACCAATGGATCTATCTCATGGGCCCATCAACTCTAATTAAAACTCTTTCCAAAAGTTGATTTGATTTGACCAATTTTGGTAATTGCTATATTTGGATCAGATTTGGATACTATCTAAATCAAGCATTCATCTATAAATAGAAAGTGCTAAAATTAGAAACTAGTCATATCCTCCACATGGCCCATGCGGAATAGACTTCTTGGACTTCTAGACTATCCAAAACTTTGGGATTCCTCAAACTCTTTGGGCATCTCCAAGATCCTTTTGGTAGTCTTCAAACTCTTTGATTAGGAGTCCATCTTCACTTTCCTTCTTCGTCTCAGACATCTCCAGAATTTACAAATTTTAAAAAATTACATAAATTCATATGTCTCTATTATGAGACTTACATGGCATTCTAAACATGGAAATAAAAAAGGCTATAAGGAAATTCACCATGCCTTGCCCTTTCGCGAGAAACCAATAAAACCATGATGCCCTTTACACTTAGCCTCAAATAAACCAATAACCATAAAAAGAAAGTAAAAGTCTTGTGGGCCACATGGAGAGGACATTATCACCTGCAAGTTAGTATCTCATACAACAAAGCATCTCACAAAACCAGGTTACCAAACCACAATGGAAAAACAAGATGCCAAAGCTTGCCACCCTATTAATACATGCACTTTGCAAAGGGGGTCCAGGGGTGTCCCCCGGCAGCGCACCCGGCAGGGGCTGCCCCCGGACCAAAAAATTCGGATCAAAGAACTTTAGAAAATTCTGTCTGCAGTCGGCTAGCCGACCTGACGAACCCAAAAATTTGGGTTTTTGTCAAATCATAGCCAACTAATCCCAAACTCTTTCTTATGATTCCAAGCACCATCTAATGGCTTCCTACCATCTTTCCATCATGATTAAACCCTTTTATGACATTCCAAACATGGATTTACTACAAAAAGTAAGCAAACCCAATCATAACTGATCCTTAAATAGCCCTAGGTCTATCCTCTTCGCATCTCATGCAAAGATTAGATCTAGATCACTGATCTAACATGATTAGAGATGAGGTATGTCACTGATACCAATTGTTGGAAGTAGGTGGGTCTTGTGGACAGATTTTCAAAACTTTTGACCCACTTGACTCAGGGATCAACTATCCATAAGGCAACAAAACCCAGTCCAAGATGCAATCCCTCATTCTTATCAATCATGTACAACAATATAACCTATCTAGAAGATATAAATCAGCAACTACATGCAACAAAATAATCTATAACAAGTAGAGAAGTTGATTATACCTTTGGAGCCCGGTAGTGCTCTAATGGAGGAGAAGATAATTAACTTGATCAAGAACTCTTCTTGAAACAATTAGAGATCTCCAAGAGCTTGTTGTCTTCTACGCTATGACCCTCTATCAGATCTCTTTTCTCAAGAAGATGGGTGGAATCTCCAAGAGAAAATCCTACTAGAAACTCTAAGGAACTAGAAGAGAGAGAGAGAGGAAGTGGAGAGATGTGCAACTTTTGCACAAAGGCTGTTTTGGATGTGGATAAAGGTGTTGGACATCCAAGGGTGTTTCTCCCTTATTTATAGCCCTCAAATCTCCTATTAAGACTCTCTTATAAATTGCATTAGAAGTCAAACTTCCACACAAATTAGTAGCTTACTATTACCACTATTAGAAGTCTCACTTCAAATAGAAATAATAACTTTTTAATTCCTTCCTTTTATAGTTCAAGTAAGATTAGTAACTTTCTAATATCTTGGGCTAGCGTGGGGACAACTAGGGTTTCCTTAGAAAGCTGGCTCCAACTGGGACTCTCGACCCCGCATCTCATGTACAATCCGGGCCCACAGTTAATTGCAAATAACCCACTATATAAATGCAATTGCACTCCAATCTTAGGAATAAATTACAATGAAGATCCTAAGCTTCCCAATTACAAAGAGTAGGCCCCTCTATCATTATCCATGGATCAATTGGAATAAGTCTGTTCCATCCAATCTTAGATCTACATCTTATTATCCTTGAGCCCCAATTAATCACAGTGATCATCAGTACCATCCAATTAACTCTTAATCGAGATGGGTGCACACTTACTAATGATAAATCCATTAATTGGCACAATGGGATAATATAGATAGATTCCATCTAGATCATTGGATGTTCCCACAGTCCTACTACCACACCGAGGTGTTGACCTACAATTGGCCTCACTCATTGGTGACTCAAAGCAAATGAATAGATAGAATTTTGAGTTCATCAATGTCTCGGGATTGAGAGCCTATTGCTAGGGAATTATGAGAGCAGACCTTAAAATTGAGACAGTATTTCATAAGGTGCTTCTCATGGTCCTTCAATACATTCAATGTACCAGCACTATGATCTATAATCTTACATTCTGATGATCGAGACAAATCACACTATCTCATACTGATCAAAGTGCTGCACACTATCTCATACTGATCAAAGTGCTGCAACCTTATCAGATGAGATGCCCAGTCTCATCAATGATTGTGAAGATATTTTAAGTGTAAGATTTGTGACACATATCTCCCGTATGTAGATCTCATCCATATACATATATCACATCTATTATACTAATGGGACTCGATTCATCTCATGAACCATTATGTCATATGTATCTGTTATGTGCGTTAAGTGATAAAATACCATTCATCTCATGAAAGGAAAGCATGATTTCATTGATAAATCAATTTATTACATCAACTGATGGATTGAGTCCATACAATCTAACACTGTACTGTCTGGTACTATCTACATGTAACGAACATGTTCAGTAGCTCTGTTTTCTTTACTTTGTTTCGAGATCACATTGAGAAGTTTGATGATGGACTTAGAATCCTTTTCGATGTCCCGTTTGTTTTGAGGCTTGGTTGAAGTGTTGAGGCTAGGGGGCTTTGATTGTAAGGCTTGAAGAGAACTACTATTGAAGCTTGTTTGAAGTTTGATTTGATTTGGAATAAAGTAGTTTCTCTAACGCTGTTGAATCTTGTTCGCGCAAGAAAGCCTAGCCCCTCATTGATGTTTATTTAGGATTCTTTATGTCAGGCACCACTCAGCTATTAACGTTCAACACAGTAGGGACACCACCGTTGTGTTTGATGATGCTACTCTTGATGCATAGGTACCGAGACTTTTTACCCCGAGGAGGAGGAGGCGACGGAGGAGGTTCAGGTAGATCAGCTTGATGACTACCTGGAGTACAGTATGGACGACATTGTATAACCGTATCTTTTGGAAATAGGTGGGCCTCGTTGACAGATTTTTAAAACTTTTTGACCCACTTGACTCAGGGATCAAGTACCCATACGGCCATAAATCATATCTAGGACGCAATCCCTCAATCTCATCAATCATGTACAACAATAAAACCTATCTAATAGATAGAAATCAGCAACACCAAGCAACCAAAATAATCCACAAGAAATAGAGAAGTAGATTATACCTTTGGAGCCCGGTAGTGCTCAAATCGAGAAGAAAGCAATGAACTTGATCAAGAACTCTTTTTGAAGCAAGTTGGGATCTCTAAGACCTTGTTGTCTTCCACGCTATGACCCGCTATCAGATCTCTTTTCTCTAGAAGATTGGTGGAAACTTCAAGAGAACCCTTTAAGAAACTCTAAGGAACTAGAAGAGAAAGAGAGGAGAGAAAATTGTGAAACAATTGCACAAAAGAAGGCCTTGGACGTGTTCTCCTAGTATGGACGTCCAAGAGGGGTGTGCTCCCCTTTTTATAGCCTTTCAATCCTTCTTTTACTAATCAAAATAGTAGTACAACTCCCATTAAGAATTAGTAATTTTATCCCTTTCTAATTGATATAGGAGTCTCACTTCCACAACAATTAGTAAGTATACTATTATTACTATTAGAAGTCCTACTTCAAATAGAAATAGTAACTTTCTAATTCATTCATTTTAGAATTCAAGTAGGATTAGTATCATTCTAATAACTTGGGCTAGCATGGGGACCACTAGGGATTCCATAGAAAGCTGGCTCCAACTGGGACATCGCGACCCCACATCTCATGTGCAATCCAAGCCCATAGTTAATTGCAAATAAAACCACTATATAAATGCAATTGCACTCCGGTGTTAGGAATATATTACAAAGAAGACCCTAAACTTCCCAATTACCACAAGTTGGCCCTTCTATCAATACCCATGGATCAATTGGAATAAATTTGTCCCATCTAATCTTAGATCCACATCTTATTATCCTTGAGCCCCAATTAATCACAGTGATCATCAGTACCATCCAATTAACTCTTAATCGAGATGGGTGCGTACTTACTAATGAAAAATCCATTAATTGGCACAAGGGGATAATATAGATAGATTCCATCTTGACCATTAGATGTTCCCACAGTCCTACTACACATACCCAAGACACCGAGGTGTTGACCTATATTTGGCCTCACTCATTGGTGACTCAAAGCAAATGAATAGATAGAAACTTGAGTTCATCAATGTCTCAGGATTGAGAGCCTATTGCTAGGAAATTATGAGTGCAAACCTTAAAATCGAGACGGTATTCCATAAGGTGCTTCTCATGGTCCTTCAATACATCCAATGTACCAACACCGTGATCCAGAATCTTACATTCTGATGATCGAGATAAATCACACTATCTCATAGTGATCAAAGTGCTACAACCTTATCAGATGAGATGCCCAGTCTTATCACTGGTTGTGAAGATATTTAAGTATAAGATTTGTCTCGTATGTGGATCTCATCCATATACATATATCACATCTATTATACTAATGAGATCCGATTCATCTCATGAACCATCATGTCATATGTATTGGTCATGTGCATTAAGTAATAAAACACCATTCATCTCATGAAAGGAAAGCATGATTTTATTGATAAATAAAAAAATTTATTTATTTATTACATCATCTGATGGATTGAGACCACATTATATAACACCGTATTGACCCTGTACACGAGACCCTTCATGCTATATCTGTTTAGTTTCATCTTTTGGTTTTATTATCATTTTGATTATGCCCTGTTTTAGTGTGGCCTTCTTATTATAACTAATATTTTTGTTAACAGTCTCAAACTTGAACTCTAGATATGATATTCAGTATTTGCTCTTAACTATGCATCTTTTAGATACTACTTGCATTTAGGAAGCTTCAGTTAATTGTTATATATATATATATTTAAGGAAATGTCTACACGTCACAGCGGTCTTCGACTCGGATGGGACACGATTGGGGCCAAGTTGCATTTGATTAACGTTAGAAAAAGTTCAATTGGCCCTAATTTCACGCATAACCCCGGTTTCAGTTTTGGGGTCGTGACACATGCATCGACAACTCGAACTAGATAAGGAACAACAATTAATCTCTTTTGTGAGCCTTGGCCGCTGCTGTTAATCTCATTTGGAGGGCAAAAATATAGGCAATGCATCTCCTCTATTTGTTTCCTTGACAATATTAGAGTTTTAGAAATTGAAGATTATAGTCTGTTTCTTTTTTTTTAAAGACTTTTTTAGTTATATTTGGCTCTAAGTTTATATATTTCTAATTTTTCTTCTTTTTGGTGATCCTAATGTGAGAAGATTTTGTTTGTAGAGTTTATGGGGTCGTTCACGACAACTGAAAAGGTATTCGTCTTAGGAAAAACTATGCATGGTAAAAGATTTTATTGCTTCGGATTTTGTTTTTATTTTTGATGTTCAATCGTTTATGCCTATATATATCTAAGGGTCTCCTCATCTGACTACTTGGATTAAGAAAATTGAGAGAGAATTTAAATTCACTTCACCTTCGTGTTGGTGGGATGTTGATATAGTATATATAAATCCCAGCCAATTAAAAGTTGGATTATTGTTGGCTGTGCAGTGTTTGCTACCATTGCATATCTAAAAGTTGTGTACTGGAGACTTTGATGGTGTGATTATGAATAAAAATATTGGGCATTGCTTAACATCGCCATCCTAACTATCCAATGAAATAAAGAAATAAATTACAATAAAACAAACAACCACTCCAAGGTCTATACATTCAAAGGCATCCAAAAGTTATCCCATTTAGATGAAGAGAGTACTTTGTAATGTAAATTTTCATTGTGAGTGCCTAAAAGTTACGGACTCAGGTTAGGTGAGTGTGAGACTCATGATTTGTTGTTTAAGCTTCTTTAGGGGAAATGGATCACCTTAGAACCTGAAAAGGAAGGAGAAATAGAGATCAGAGACCCTGGTTGCCGTCAGCCAAAGGCTCTTCGTTGCCTGAGTTAGTGCTATCACTGAACAAAGGATGGAGAAGAGAGGCAAGCATGCTCTTTTGCATAGCGTTCTGTAACGCGTTATGCAATGTGTAATATGGCATTATCAGGCATAACAATGCGTACCTTAGAAGGGATTGATACCCCTTTATATGTAGAGATTTCACCTGGCGCACCCTTAGTGGGGGTAGGTGGAGATATTGTTTGGTCGAATCAAGAGATGACCTCTCGTGTATTAATGTGAATATGATTGATCAAGACGATACCTGATCATTATCCGGCGCCTGTCTTCTCTGTCAGCACATTCTGCAACGTAGTCGTAACTTTGTGGAAGTACAATTATGGTATAGTACTCATCTCTATGGACGTGCCGAGCTGGAGATGATGCTGAGACCAGATTCTAATGCATCCTGACACTGCTGTCGAGGTGCCTTATACCGAGATCGAGATGAGCGTAGTCGGTACTCTTACCAAGGCTAGCTCAAGCTTGGCGCTAGCTGGCATTGTTTGCAGAGTCGAGATGAGATGTCTAGCTGGTACCATTATCGAACTAGATGAATCTCGACACTATTGCCGAAGTTGGATACCAAGATCGGGATGGGCTGAGCTGGTACTGTTACCGAGACTAGCATAATCCTACTCTTAGGAAAATACCCCACACAATTGCCCCTAGCTCGTGACCTCTTGGAGTTCTTCAACTTTCTGAGGTCGGGAGCTAAGTATCCTGTTTGAGAGATATGAGGCATTAATTTGAATTTCACCTTGATGTTGGCTGATGACATCTGATCTTTATCATAAAGTTTGTTTGCCTGCCCGAGACAATAAATAGCATGTCGGTGACGCTTCGTCTGCCCGAGGTGATAAATATTAGGTAGGTGGCGCTTCATCAGCCCGAGACAATAAATAGCACGCTGATTTTTTGCCTTCCCAAGGCAATAAATAGAGCGACTGAATCTCTGTGTGATATGAACTAGCAGTGCCACGTGTTTCCATCTGGTTGGTCGTTCAACAAAATCGAACCGACACGTGCCTTCAGGAATTTGAATGGGCGCCATTCCATCTATAAATACGGTGTTTCCTCCTTCATATCCTTACTTTTGGCATTCATCAAAGAGAGCTCTGCTGTAAGAGAGAAGGAAACCCTGCCAGAGCCCTGTTGGAACTCTGACTTTAGCGAACCGGAGGCTGGAGTTTTCTCTTTTCTGTGCGTCTTCCTCCTTGTCCCTGTCTTTTGTGCACAACCTTTTTCTGTTTAGGGGTTCTGCTCTAGGGTTTAGGCTTTCTGCTTCTGCCCTTTCTGGTATCACCATCTGTAGAAGAATGGGATCTTATAGGAGTTGGACGGAGACCCCTGAGGCCATGGCTGATTTCAGGGAGATGTATGGGATCCCAGAGGACACCCCAACAAAACTGGATAACCCGAAGGACCTCTTCGAGGGTTACTCCTTTCGGGATGGCTGGATGCCATTCCCGTTAGTCTCAATAATAGAGGGAGGGGTTAGGTTCCTCGTCCACCCTCTGCTTAGGGCCTGCTTGGCGACATAGCACCTCGGCCCATGCCAGCTGATGTCCAATGGCTACAAGGTCATAATGGGCATCGCCGAACTCAACAAGATATTGTGTATAAACCTCGGTGTCCATGACATCAAGGACGTATATGACCTCTACAAGGCCGCCGGGGACGGTCATAGTTACTATCTTCGGGGGAAGCCGAAGTTGGAGCCCTTCGTCCACGATCTAGAGGACTTAGATAGACATGTTGAGGACGATCATCTGCTTGTCTCTAGCAACTGGGAGTTCAGCAAGGACGAGACCGAGGCGGAGAAATTGTACAGGAATCCTCGACACTTCAGGGTTCCTCCAAGTAATTACCGAGCTCAGAGTTTTCTCGTTTTCCTCCTTCTTTTGTTCTACCGAGCTGATGTTATCTTCTGTCGTGCAGAGATCAGTCAGAGGAATTTGGGAGCTGAGCACGCCAGCTAGAAGCGGAACGATAGCTAGTTGAGACTCGTGCGCGAGTATCAAGGCCACAACGGGCGAGCTGCCTGGTCCTTGCTCGGATACGAGCTGAGGTATCACACTTATATCAAGAGGAAGGAGCTCGTGTTTGCCAGCTCGGAGGCTGCTGATTTGGCCCAGCTCGTTGAGAGCTACTCGTCCCCCTCCAACCGTGAAAAAGAAAGGGGAGAGGAGATGGAGAAAAGGTGCCCTGTTGTGAAGGTGAAAGACCTAGGGGAAAAACTTTTTGGAAGTCGAACTCCTTCTACCTCTACGGTCTCGGGGAGCGTCGGGGCTCCTGCTGCTGGTGCCACTACCGGTGTTACTATTGCCGCCGGCACTGCTGCTGGAACTGCTGTTGTTGTTCCAGCTCGGCAGTGTTCCGCCGAGACTCCAAGAGAGGGAGGCCGGGCTGAGAAGAGGTCGCGGACTGAGGGCCGCGGCTTGAGAGCTTGGCAACACCCCACCGAAGAGGCTAGAGAGAAGACCCCAAGGGAGAAAAGGCCCAGGGGTGAGGGCTCATCGGAGAAGGACCCTGGACAGGCCTCGGCTCCTCAGCCCGCGGGGTTGGCTTTGTGGAGGCCAAGCCTCCAGCTCGGGCCTGGGAGGCCCATGACGGTGGAAGACCGTCTAATCAACAGTCCATCAGTTGTTGCCGCTCTCACCAACGCGTGCACCGTGCCACTCGACATGCAAAAACACAAGAGAGCGGATGATGTGACGCTGCTGGCCTCGTCTCTGCAGTCGGTCTTCTCGGTAAGTTTCCAACACATATCTCTGAGTATCTTTCAATTTTGTTGGCTTTTCTTCTGACGCTTGTTTCTCTTCTCAGGTTGCACAGAGGGTTCAGGTGGTCCTAGAGAGGGCCCATGAAAGCGGCTCCAAGGTCGAAAAGCTGGAAGCAGAGAAGAAGAAACTCGCTACGGCGTTAGAGGGAAGTAGCCAGGAGCTGAAGGCGGCGGAGGAGAAGATAAATAGTCAGGGGGCCGAGAACTAGTTTGCACTAAACGAGCTCAGTAATGTGAAAGCCGAGACCCATGAGTTGAAGGTATAGCTTCAGTCAAGGCTAAGTGGATTCTCACACTTGAGGCCGAGCTGGTAAAACAGGATGCTGAGCTCGAAATGGTGAAGAAGGAGAAACCCGATCTTCAAGCCTTGTTCCAAGTTGAGATTTAGACATTGTTCCATGACGGGGTGTCACGACCCCGGATTGGGTTACCGAGGTCCTAATCTGGGATCGAGACTCGTAATGTGTGCACATTTATTTAATTTCCCACAAGTGTCCGCTGTGAGGATATCTAAAAGACATAGTACATTTATTTTAATGCGGAAGCGTGTAGCAAATCAAATTGATGATTTCAATTCTAGTCTTAAGATAAAATCATATGTATAAACCAAGTATCAGGATGAGCAATGATCATTAGCGCTTTCCTAAAAGAAAAGTTAAAGTTTATACAAAAGATCATTTAGTTACATTCCCCAAAAATAGAGGCCAACAAAGGCCAATATAAAACAAAATATCAATCCGCAAAAGAATGGTTAAAAGTCTCCCAAAATGTTACGTCACTCATAGCAATCGATGTCTATACGACATCATCAGCATGCCACTCGACTAGACGTTGCGGTTCACCGACCTCATCCTCAAGCTCCGCCTCGGGATAGACAATGTCCGAACCTGAGTACCAAAGAGTGGGTCAAACACGACGGTTTGGCAAATAGGAGAAAAGACATAACAATATAACGATAAATGAATTTACCTTAAAAAGCAATCAAAACCTGTTTAAATAACAATTTTTATAAAAGAGATAAATAATTTATTCAAATACAAGTATGCATTGTAAAACATATAAAGGTAACCAAGGAAATGGGAAACAAGCAAGATGGCGACCACACGAAGCTAAGTCCTCTATCACCGAAGTTACAGAGCAATATCAAGGCATTGATCTCAGTCACGCGAGGTGAGGAGAAACAACGAAATATATACATATACATATAATATACGGGACATGACCACGGTAGTGAGCCGGGCATCGAGAACCACGGTAGCAATTCGGGGTATCGGGACATGACCACGGTAATAACCGGGTAGCGGATTCCAAACTTTTAAGACCCCGTCCCGAGTCACCTCGTTTAGTACTAATTAAGTTGTGTGTTAGTCTTAAGCTTGATTAGTGATTTTGGCTAAGTTGGGTTTGGAATAGCTTTTGAAATAGTTTTGGGGAATTTTGATTTGCTTCGTGATAGTGGGGCCCTTTAGGGTTCATTTTTATGACTTTGCATGTGCTAAGGGATTTATCGGAGATTTTTACATTCATTATTTTAATTTCATTTTATTTGTATTGCTAACCCCTACAACTTTCATGTTGATCCCATTCCCGTTCGAGATCCCGAAACCCGATTTCATAGCCTTGAGGGCAAAACAGTCATTGTGCACAAAATCTGTACCCAAAACTTGATATTCCCGTAACCCGTGAAACATATACTTTTTGGAAACTATATATTTCGACAATCACTTTTCTCTTCTTCGTCGAATTCATTAGAAGCCCCGAAAGCCATGAATTCAGCCCAATTAGATTGCTAGTGGTGGAGCCCACTCCCCACTTGCTTTATAAGGAGACCATCTTCCTCATTTCCATTTTTTTTAGCAAACTACAACTTCTCAAAGCTAGGGTTTCCCTTTCTTCTTCTTGTTGTTGCTCTTCCATCCTCAACCCACTCCCAAACTTGCACCAATAGGAGATTTGAGGCCATCATCTTCTTCACCTCCTTGAGAGCTTTCTCTTAATAGCTTTTATGGAGAAAACCTCCCATTCCAAGATCTTCATTGAGCTTACTCTTGCCATTAGAGGACCTTACAAGTAAGTAATCCTTCCCTTCTTCTAGATTTGTGTTCTCCTAGCCTAAGGGAATCTCCATCCCTATTATTGAAGCTTCTTTCTTCCCATGCTATGTTTTGACTCTTTTAGGGTTTTATTTTGGGGTTTTTTCTTGTAGCTTGGACCATTGACTTGGAGGGCTTGTTAGAGCATGATTTGCTTATTAGAGACCAAGGCAAGTGGATGATTTGATTTTTTTTATAAGCTTTCAATGATTTTGGTATTTTCCACTCATGCCTATTTATTGCTTTGTTTTGAAATAAATGTTCATGATAGAGTATTAATGGTGCATTTATATCATAGAGATGTGTTGGTTCATAGCATTTAATTTCCTCTTGTTTTGTCCTAAATGCACTCTTATGTGAAATGGTTTCCTTCTTTCTTTCCTTGTATTGAATGTGATGTTGATGGAGGAGAATGGGATGGCTGTTGTGAGAGATTTGATGTTGTTTGAATGAAGTTTTAGACCCCTCATTGGATGTATAAAAATGGCTAGAAAGAGGTTGTAGAAGGAAGAGATAGAGAGGAGCTAAACTGGTCCGGAATCAGTTTCTGGACAGTTCGCTCGAGCGAACATGACACTTCGCTCGAGTGAAGTGTCCAAAAAAGGGTTCGGCGCATTCCAGTTGGTTGGTCACTCGAGCGGACCCTTGGTCGCTCGAGCGGACATCCCAGAACTTGTTCCAGAGAGTCGTTAGTTCGAGCGCACTAAAACTTCGCTCGAGCCAATGAGTTCACTCGAGCGACCTCAACTGCGCTCGAGCGAACCCACCCAAACAACAATTCCAGAGAGCTCCTCGCTTGAGCGAACTCTCCGGTTCGCTCGAGCGATGAGCTTTGTCGGTCAAAGGTTATGTTAGGGACAATGATGAACTATTTAAACATTTTGGGATTATTCATTGGGAACCCCTCTATGTCAGGGAGATTTACTAAGCAATGCACGAGGCCATTTGAGAAAGAAACCACATCACGAAGATGTCATTTGAAGTTTTCAAAATTCAAAGTGTATGAGGAGCCCGGAATGTCCCGAAACTCAAAGAGTACCAAATTGTTATTAGATTGACATACGGGATCCCTATTCACTTCAAATAAATCTTGAACCCGATACTTTACCCGAAATTCCAATTGTTTATTGTACTTTATCAATCCCGAGATTTATACTACATGCCTTGTTTTCCCAAAAGCATTGAATTACACTTGAAATAGTTACTTGTCTTGAAGTGCATTGTACCACATGAAACGACAGTGTGCCCTTGAGCACCCCCGTCTTGCCCGTCTATTTATTTGTACTTGATTTACTTGCACATGTCTTGATTTGTTATTTGACCTATGAGTCGGCACCATTAAGCTTGGATAACCCTGTTGGTCCGATCCACCGACTTGGAGATCCCCCTCCTGCCTCGCCAGCCGCAATTTGGATACCGCTACCCGGTTATTACCGTGGTCTTGTCCCGATGCTGCAGATTGCTACTGTGGTTCCCGATGCCCGGCTGGCTACCGTGGTCATGTATATGTATTTATAAGATCCACTGTTTCTCCTCACCTCGAGTGACTGAGATCAGTGCCTAGTTATTGCTCTGTCGCTTTAGTGATTGAGGACTTAGCTTCGTGTGGTTGCCATCTTGCTTGTTTCCCGTTTCCCTAGTTACCTTTACATGTTTTATGATGCATACTTGTATTTGAATAAATGTTTTATCTCGTCTATAGAAATTGTTATTTAAACAGGTTTACATGCTTTTGAAGGTAAATTCATTTATTATCATATTGTCACCGTATTCTACCCATTTACCAAACCGTCGTGTTTGACCTTCTCTTTGGTACTCAGGTCCTGTTGTTGGTTATCCCGAGGAGGAGCACGAGGAGGCGGTCGGAGAACCGCAGCAGTTAGTTGAGTGGCGTGCTGATGACGTCATTTAGACGTTTGGTTGCTATGAGAGACTTACATTTTGGGAAACTGTTTAACCATTCTTTGGATTGGTATTTTGTTTATATTGGCCTTTGTTGGCCTCTATTTTCGGAAATGTAATTAAATGATATTTGTATAAACTTTAACTTAGTTTTGGGTAACATGCTAATGATCATTGCTCATTCTGATACGGTACTATACTTGTTTTATTATCTTTATGATTGGAGATGGATTGAATATTTGATTTGCTACACGCTTCCGCACTTAATAGAAATGTTCATATATGGTTGTGATATCCTCACCGCGGAAACCTGTGGGAAATGAAATAAGTGTGTGCACCTTTTCAAACGGGCTTCATACATATCTCCAGGTGAACGGTCCCCATCATTCTCTTAAAGGGTTTACAAATGATTGGGACAGAAACCCTCTTCATTTCAAAATTCCTGGGTAAAGTCGGTCACCTCGCGGTTAGATGGGGGTTAGCCGTTGATGGTTTCAGCGATTAGCCGCTGGTTGACCGCGGGGCTGACCGTGGATTTGCCAACCTAGATACAGAACACTAGAAATGTAGCCGAAATGAGCTCAGTTAGCTGGCGGTTAGCTGCTGGATAACCTTGGAGCTCACCGCATCTTCTGGAATTGTAACCGCGACAACTCAGTTAGCTGGCGGTTAGCCGCCGATGAGTTCGGCGGTTAGCCGCTGGCTGACCGCGCCTTCAGAAGAGAAAAACAGCTCTCTGGATTTGTAACCATGACGGTTCAGTTGGCTGACTGGCGGCTAGCTGATATGTGACCGTCAGCTGACCGCCAGGTGCGGGAAACTCCCACTGTGTTCAAATTTGAGCTCTTTTCCTCCTCAAAACCACTCTCCTCACTTATCATTCATTTCTTGCAATAAAATGAGCTAAAAGCTCCTCCAATACATCTTTCAATACTTCTCCAAAACTCCAATAAGTATTCATTCCATCACCTCCTTTTTAACCACAACAACCACAAAAGAAAAGAGAATCCAAATCACAAGTACTCATTTAAGATATATCTCAAAAGACAATAAGGTCTATAAACGAACACGTTTCCAAAACATTAAATGAGCATGCATGGTTCACTCAAGAGCATTTATTTCAAAAATCAATGCAAGTCAATAAATATGAATAGAAATGACAAATCAGCCACATTTCTCATGAAAACCATACAAAGTTCAAATAACATTTCATCCACTTGCCTTAGGTCTCTAATAAGCAAATCAAGCTCTAATCACCTCTCCAAGCCAAGAATCCAAGCTATGAACCAAAATCCCCAAGACAAACCCTATGGGTTAAAACAAGAAATAGAAAGGGAAATCTTACAATAATGAAAATGGAACCTCTTCAAGGCTAAAGGAACACAAATCTAAGAGATGGGGAGGGTTGCTTACTTGTAGGTTCTCTGTTAGACCCCGACCCAGACCAAGTCGATTAGTGTGCGAGTAGTATGTGTTTAGTCCTAAGTGAGCTTAGTTGTTGTT
Source organism: Cinnamomum chago (assembly GCA_038049695.1). Classification (NCBI taxonomy): domain Eukaryota; kingdom Viridiplantae; phylum Streptophyta; class Magnoliopsida; order Laurales; family Lauraceae; genus Cinnamomum; species Cinnamomum chago. Next base: position 38,776,454 of record CP142456.1, read on the forward strand.
GGGTTAGAAGTAATTAGTTTTAGTCTTGGACATAGCTTTGGGAATTTTGAGAATGTTCAGTATTAATTAGACACACTCAGGAAGGCCTGAGTGCACGTGTAAGCTTGGGAAGATCGTATCGATTTCCGTGTGAGTGTGATTTTGATTTCATTTGAATGATGTTTCGACATGTTGCAACGGTCGTTTTAAGCACATTCATGTTTGAAGCCCAAAAACCTATGTTTTGGCCCAAAGAGGGTAAAGTTGTCTTTCTTGCACAAATCTGGACACAATTTTCGAGATCTCAAAATCATGTCAAAATTATACTTTTTGGAAACTAGATATTTCGACGATCGTTTTATCCTTCTTCGTCGAAGTCATCCGAGGCCCACAAGACCATGTTTTAGTCATTTCAAGTTCAAGCCAAATGGGGCCCTTTGGGTCATCACTTAATGCCTTTTCCCTCTCTTCCCATTCACTTTACCAAAATCCTGCAACTTCCTAACCTAGGGCAAGGAAGAGTCTCTTTTTCTCTCCATCTTCCCCATCTTGTTTGATCTAGCTAGAGAGCTCCAAAGAAGATTCTAAGACTACCATTTTCTTCATCTCCTTGCAAGCTCTCCATTGATACAATTTTCTTAAGGTTTCAAGTTGGGAAAGCTCTCCATTCTCTTCCATCTCTCTTGTTTGAATTTCTCTAGGTAAGAGCTTCAAGCCATGTTTTCCATAAAGTCCTTTTAGCTCCTTAAGATTGTGTTTTTCTTGTTCACAAACCCTTTTGTTAAAATGGGTTCTTTGTTTCCATTTTTGAGTGAGTTTGTGTGTTTTCTCTTGGGTTTTTCTTGTAGTGCTTGATAGCTTGAGTGAAGTGCTTGGAGGAGTATTTTTAGCATTTGGGCAAGGCAAGTAATCTCTATAGGATCATTATGCATGTTATTTTAAGCTACATTGTTGTTTTGGAAACTTTGCATATGAATGTGTTTACAAGCTTCATGATTGTGTTTTGTTGGTTTTGGATGTGTGTTTTACCCTTGAAGAGCCTATATGCTCAGGAAATATAAGAGGAATGAGAATGAATGGAAAGGAGGAAGGAAAAATGTGAAAATCTGCACTGAACCGCACACCCGTGCATTGGCGGTCAGCTCCGCGGTCAACCCGCGACTAGCCGCCTGTATCCACTGCGGCTAACCGCAGGCTGACCGAACTCAGCGGTTACTTTTCCAGAAGCTAGCATTTTCATCTGGGATCAGCGGTCAGCACCACGGTCAGCTCACGGCTAACCGCCAGTCTCACTCGCGGTTAACCGCAAGCCAACCATGGACTGCGGTTCCTTCTCCAGAAGCTGGCATTTTGTTTGTGATTCACGGTCAGCTCCGCGGTCAGCTCACGGCTAACCGCTAGTCCCACTCGCGGTTAACCGCAAGCCAACCGCGCAATGCGGTTCCTTTTCCCGAGAGCTAAGTTCGATTTGCTTTCCAGCGGTCAGTCTGGCAGTCACCTTGCGGCTAGCCGCCATGTCCCAGTTCGGCTAGCCGACACCTGACCGCGAGGTGACCGAAATTCACTGCTTGTGTATTTTGAAGAGTTTTGCAAGAATGAAAAACTAGAACGTGTTAAGTGACCTCTAGCCTGATATTGTGTACTTGAAACCCAAGATGCCTTATGTGATATTAATTTCAATAAAACCGATATTATAGACAAATATTTTATATCGGTTGTATACATATATTTTATATCGGTTGTATACACATATTTTATATCGGTTATTATGGAACCGATATTATATATACATATTTTATATCGGTTATTTCCCTCCTTTTTATTTTTCCTTCTTCCCTCCCTTTTCAGGACGTCCTGCGGCTAACCGCCTGTGCACATGCGGCTAACCGCAAGTGCACATGCGGCTAACCGCCAGTGCACCTGCGGCTAACCGCCAGTTATATATAATATTTTATATCGGTTATTATGAAACCGATATTATATACCTCAAATCCCTTAATCCCCCGCGCGGGCTCAGTCCTTCTTTCCCTCTTTTTTTTTTCTTTCCCTCTTGTTATTTCCTTCCCTCCCTTCTCTTTCTTTCTCCATCATTCCTTCTTTCCTCTCACTCTCGCTCTCTTCTCTCCTCACTCTCGCCTCTCTTCCCAGCGCTTCTCTCCCTCCAAAAACCCCTTTCCTCTCACTCTCGCTCTCTCTGCTCTTCTCTCACTCTCGCTTTCTCTACTCTCTCTCTGCTCTCCCTATCTCTCTCGCTCACTCTCGTTCTCCGGAGAAGAAGAAGACGACGACGACGAAGAGGAAGAAGCTGCTCTTCCGGCGCTGTGCAGGTGCCAGGTACATCACGTTCTTTCCTTTCTTTTTGTTTCGTTTCTTTCTTTCCCTTTTCTTCTGCTGCTACTGTTTTCTGTTCTCTCTCTCTCTCTGTTTTTTTTTTTGTTTTGTTTTCTCACGATCTCTGCTGCTGTTTTTCTTGCTGCTGTTATGTATTTTTTTTCCCTGTTGTTTTTCTTTCCCTGCTGTGTTTCTGCTGTTTTTTTTCCCTGCTGCGTTTCTTCACAATTTTTTTTTCCCTGCTGTTTCGGCTAGCCGCCTCCAAGTTGACGGCTAGCCGCCTCCAAGTTGACGGCTAGCCTCCAAGTTGGAGGCTAGCCGCCAGAAGTTGAAGGTGATTTTACACTACTTTCCATTCAATCTGGGTTAAATCTCAAAACATGAAAGTTGTAGCACTCTGAAAAATCTTTCATTTGGATCAAGAATCATGTTTTTTGGAGTTCAGAAGAGGAAGTTATGAATTTTCTACTGGAGACAACTCTGCTTCACTCGGGTTGCTGTTTTTCTGTGACCAGTCCGCTTCAAGGTGAGTTTACACTACTTTCCATTCAATCTGGGTTAAATCTCAAAACATGAAAGTTTTAGCCCTCTGATAAATATTTCATTTGGATCAAGAATCTTGTTGTTTGGAGTTCAGAAGAGGAAGTTATGAATTTTCTACTGGAGACAACTCTGCTTCACTCAGGTTGCTGTTTTTCTGTGACCAGTCAGCTTCAAGGTGATTTTACACTACTTTCCATTCAATCTGGGTTAAATCTCAAAACATGAAAGTTGTATCCCTCTGATAAATATTTCATTTGGATCAAGAATCATGTTGTTTGGAGTTCATAAGAGGAAGTTATGAATTTTCTACTGGAGACAACTCTGCTTCACTCGGGTTGTTGTTTTTCTGTGACCAGTCCGCTTCAAGGTGAGTTTACACTACTTTCCATTCAATCTGGGTTAAATCTCAAAACATGAAAGTTGTACCCCTTTTAAATCTTTCATTTGGATCAAGAATCATGTTGTTTCGAGTTCAGAAGAGGAAGTTATGAATTTTCTACTGGAGACAAATTCTGCCATTCAAATCAGGATGGCTCACGGCTAGCCGCAGGAAAAGTTGGGGGCTAGCCGCAGGTGCACTGGCGGTTAGCCTTATAGGAATTTGGTAAAGTGAATGAAAAGAGAGGGAGATGGGGCTTAAGTGATGCTAGTGGGCCCCACTTAGCTTGAACCTTGAAATGACTAAAAAACGATCTTGTGGGCCTCGGATGATTTCGACGAAGAAGGATAAAACGATCCTTGAAATATCTAGTTTCCAAAAAGTATATTTTTGACATGGTTTTGAGATCTCAAAAATTGTGTCCAGATTTGTGCATAAAAGACAATTTTACCCTCTTTGGGCCAAAACTTGGGTTTTTGGGCTTCAAACATGAATGGGCTTAAGACGAAAGTTGTAACACAGAAAAATCATTCAAATGAAATCAAAATCACAATCACACGGAAACCGATACGATCCTCCCAAGCTTACACGTGCACTCAGGCCTTCCTGAGTGTGTCCGACTAATACTAAACGTTCTCAAAATTCCCAAAGCTATGTCCAAGACTAAAACTAATTACTTCTAACCCAACGACAACTAAACCCACTTAGAACTAAACACATACTAATCGCACACTAATCGAATTGGTCTGGGTCGGGGTCTAACAGAGATGGAAGAGCAAGAAGAAAAGGGAAAAGGGAAAAATCCTAGGTTAATGGTTCTTGTGCTGGAAAAGGGAAAAGAAAAGATGGGTTCTCCTCTTATAAGCAATTGGAGTTGGGTCCCACCACTTAAGAAACTTGTTGGGTTGAAATCATGTCTTTTGGGACTTCGAATGAATTCGACGAAGAAGGAAGAAATGATCACCGAAATATCTAGTTTCCAAAAGTTTATGTTTCACGGGTTTTGGGGATATCAAATTTTGGGTGCAGATTTAGTGCACAATGACTGTTTTGCCCTCAATGCTAGGAAAGTTGGATTTTGGGATCTCGAACGGGCACGGGATCAACATAAAAGTTGTAGGGATTAATGAGACAAGTAAAACGAGATTAAAACAATAAATACGAGAATCTCAGATAATCCCCCAAGTATACGCAAGATCATAAAAGGAGCCGCCCAAGGGCCTCACTAGTCACAAAGGCACTCAAAATTCCTCAAAGTTATAACTGAAGCTATTCTATTCCCTAATAAACCAAAATCTACCAATCACACTTAGAACTAAAACATGACTTAATTAAAACTAATTGAGGTCACTCGGGATGGGGTCTTACATCCTCCACCCCTTTGGGCATTTGATCCATCAAATGAAACATAAAACTCACCTCAGGTAGCAGATGTGGATACTTCTTCTACACTTGATCTCGTAATTCCCACGTTGCTTCTTCCGGTCCATGATTCTCCCAAAGTACTTTGACCCATCGAATAGTTCATGTCCTCAATTCTTGTTCCTTCGTATAAATGATCTGAACGAGCTTCTCAACATATGTACCATCCTCTCTGATAGCCAAAGGCTCATGCCGGAGTACATGCAATGGGTCGAGGACGTACTTCTTTAACATGGACACACGAAAGACATTGTATACACCAGATAGCTCGGGTGGTAAGGCTAATCTATAAGCCACATCACCGATCTTGCTCACAATGTCATACTGTCCAATGTATCTCCGTGATAGCTTGCCCTTCTGTCCAAATCTCGATGTTCCTCTCGTAGGTGACACTTTCAAGAAAACCTTATCTCATTCTTTAAACTATAGGTCCCTTCGGTGAGAGTCTGCATAACTTTTCTATCTACTCCGGGCTACTTTCAGACATTCTTGGATTAGCTTGACTTTGTCGCTGGTCTCACTTACTATGGTCGGCCCATGGAAACTGCGAATTCCGACCTCTTCCCAACATATAGGTGTCCTACACCTTCTACCATACAATGCCTCGAAAGGCGCCATCCCAATGCTCGAGTGGTAATTGTTGTTGTAAGCAAACTCACACAATGGTAGAGTCTCATCCCATTGAGTCTTGAAATCTAACAAACAAGCACGGAGCATATCCTCAAGAGTTTGAATAGTCCTCTCTGATTGGCCATCTGTCTGCGGGTGATAAGCCGTGCTAAATTGTAGTTTCGTACCCATAGACTCATGTAGTGTCTTCCAGAACCTTGAGACGAATCTGCTGTCTCTGTCAGATGTGATAGAAACTGGCTGTCCATGTCGACTGACAATCTTGTTGACAAATAACTCTGACAAAGGTAGCATATGCATCTTCTTCCCTGTCCTCATAAGAATGAAATGAGCTGACTTTTTGAGACGGTCCACAATGACCCATTTTGCATCGTTACCTCTGCTAGTCCTCGGTAATCTTGAAATAAAATCCATGGTAATGTGCTCCCATTTCCATTCCGGGATCTTTAACGGCTATAACAATCCTGGAGGCCTCTGATGTTCTGCCTTTATCAACTGACAAGTCATGCAACGGGAGACAAATGCTGCAATCTCTCTCTTCATGTTGTTCCACCAAAATCTACCCTTCAAATTCATATACATCTTCGTGCTGCTTGGATGCATTGAATACTTCGTACCATGAGCCTCGGTCATAATATCATTCCTCAAATCCTCAATATTGGGTACACACAGACGGTCGTGGTAGTATAAAACTCCATCAACAATATGAAAATCAAGATGTTCTGCTATGTGCTCTGAAATCTTGGCCAACTCTAGATCTTGCAACTGACTATCCTTGATCTTCTGAATGAAGGAAGGCTCTGACACAGACATGTTAACTAACAATACACCCTTCCTTAGTGGTTATAGATCTATACTCAACTCTTCAAATTGTTCAAAAATACAAGTGCCACTTAGATTTACCAAGCCTACTGATTTTCTGCTCAAGGCATCGACAACTACATTAGCTTTTCCCAGGTGGTACTTGATTGCAAAATCATAGTCCTTGATATATTCCATCCATCTTCTCTGCCTCATGTTCAATTCCTTCTGTGAAAACAAGTACTGTAAACTGCGGTGATAGGTGTCTCCACATTTTCAATGCGAAGATGACCGTTGCTAACTCAAGATCATGGGTGGCATAGTTCTTCTCGTGATCTTTCAACTACCGGATCCATATGCAACAACTTTCCCATCTTGCATCAATACACAACCAATTTCAACATTCGAAGCATCGGTAAAAATGGTAAAACCACCGCTTCTAGATGGTAACGTAAGGACTGGTGCTGTAGTCAATCTCTTTTTCAGCTCTTGAAAACTAACTTCACACTGATCTGTCCACACATACGGTACATTCTTTCTTGTCAACTTCGTCAAAGGTGACGCAATTGATGAAAATCCCTGCACAAACCTCCGGTAATATCCTGCCAATCCTAGAAAACTTCTGATTTCTGTCACGTTCTTCGGTCTTTCCCACTTCACTACTGCCTCAATGTTGGATGGATCTACTGATAATCCTTCCTTGGAGATGATGTGCCCCAAAAATGCTACTTGCTCCAACCAAAATTCACACTTGTTGAGCTTCACATACAACGGATTCTCTCTTAGAAGTTGCAATGCTATCCTCAAGTGCTCTTCATGCTCTTCTTTGGTTTTAGAGTACACCAAAATGTCATCAATAAGCACTACTACAAACTGATCCAGATACTATGCAAATATCTTGTTTATTAATGCCATGAACACTGCTGGTGCATTAGTCAACCCAAATGGCATCACTAGGAACTCATAGTGGCCATATCTCGTCTGGAAAGTTGTTTTTAACACATCTGATTCTCTGACTCTCAGCTGATGGTAACCGGATATCAAATCAATCTTCGAAAAGTATGATGCACCTTGTAACTGATCAAACAATTCATCTATCCTTGGCAATGGGTATTTGTTCTTGATGGTCACTTGATTCAATCTCCTATAATCAATGCACATCCTCATCGAACCATCCTTCTTCTTGACAAACAAGACTGGAGCTCCCCATGGTGAAATGCTCGGTCTCACAAATCCTTTGTCTAACAAATCTTGCAATTGTATCTTCAACTCTCCCAATTCTTCCGGAGCCATCATATATGGTGCAATCGAAATCGGAGTTGTCCCTGGTAAAAACTCTATAGTGAAGTCAATCTCTCTGATGGGTGGTAAACCTTGAATCTCCTCCGGAAAAACATCCGGGAATTCCCAAACAATTGGGATCTCCTCCACCCCTTAGGACCGTTTATCTTCCGTGATAAACGCCAAATATATTTCACATCCACTTTTCAATAGTTTATCAGCCTTCAATGCTGAGACAAACCCTGTACAAGGATTTTTCCTTTCTCCTTGAAATAACACTTATGCCGGTGTCTTTACTAGCTTGAAGGTAAAGGTCTTATGGAAACAATCCATTGTGGCATGGTACCCTGCCAGCCAATCCATCCCTAGGATGACATCAAAATCATACATCTCCAATAAAATGAGATCTGCGGTTAAAACCACTTCTCCTATCAGGACTGTGCAACTAGGATAAAAGGTTCTACAAATAACTTGTTTACCTACTAGGGTTGCCACAGTCAAAATGAACTCAAGTTTTCTAGCATGCATATCAATCAACTCAGAAAATTCATGGGATACAAATGAATGTGTAGAGCCAGGGTCAAATAAAATCCTAGCTTTAACCCCTCAAACAAGGAGGTTACCTTCCACTACATTGCCTGCTGCCTCTACATCAGCCCTATTGACTGCATAGATTTGCCCTCGCTGTCGTGGCCTATTCTGAGCTTGTTGTGGCATGCGTTGTTGGACGTCTATGTTCTGTTGTGGTGCACGCTGATTCTGGCTCTGTCCCTGTTGACGGGCCTATGGCTGCTGTTGTGGTCGTACAAACAAACGGATTCTAGGTATTCCGTTATGTCCTCTGCTTCTTGTTTTGATGATCCTTCTGCTGGGTTCATATGATCAAGAACACTACTATGAAGTTGAAACATGTATAAGGATGACACCAAGAGAATCTACATGAATCAACATCATAACCATCCATAAAGATATGACTAGAGTGCATAGAGGATGGACTTGGGTTCTAGTATGGTTTCTACAAAAATTACAAGTTCACAACTATACATGGAACCAATTGTCATTTGCATATAAAAAGAATGTAAACAAACAAGCAAAGATGCAAACAACATACATTTCCATTTCTAAGATAATGAAACCAAAAGAAAAGGAAATGAAAACATGGAACATGCTTTAGAAGAATATAACTAATGATGTTATAGGCATTTCCATTCAAACAATCTTCAAATCATTTTGAAAAACAAAATCCAACAAGGAGCATAAAAAGAATGAATTTGAAGATCAATTTTCAACATTGTATTTTAAAAGATATAACTTAAATGAAACACATACAAGTTGATTTTTCAAAACAATGTTCTCCATATAAAAGTATAACTTAGAAATCTATGGAAAAACTTGAATTGATTCAAATCATTTGTTCAAAAAAATATTACTATGACATCTACACAAATGATTCAACAACAATTGATCATGAAAAAATTAGCTATGAAAGCTTTTAAAGACACAATCAATTAATCATGTAGAAATGCAATGCAAAACATATGAGTGCAACAAGCAAATCAAACATGATGAGATTATAACCAAATGATTTTGAAAACCATGATATGTAACTAGAATGGTGCATGAAAACAAAATCAAATGATCATAAATAGGCAATGCATCTTAAGAAATGTACCTAAAAGAAAACAAGATGCAAATGCAACATGACCAACAAAATGATTTAACTATTAGAGAATAGGTTGGTCAAGTAGGGTCAAGGCCTTAAGGTTTGTCTAAGAAAATGACTTTTGGAATCCACCTAAGGTCTTGGGAGGGTTGAACTTTGAGGTCTATTTTGGACTTCTCACCAACTATAGGAGATTTAACTTGATAAATTTTCAATTTAAACTTATCACCATGATATTTAGATTTTACTAAATTTGGCTTAGAATGGTGAATAGTCTTTTGATGTTGGTGAGTTTGTTTCTTTGGGGATTGTTTCACTTTTCTTTTCTTCTTACTTTCTCCCTTTACTTGACTTTTGAATTTTAGATTTAACTTAGCAACTTTCTTCAAAAGTTCTTTCATTGGTTCATATAAGGGAGATAGATTGAGAAGCTTTTTGTTCTTAGATTCTTTCAAGCTTGATTTAACTTGTTTAAGCTTTTTAGAATCTATTTTAGGAGACTCCATTTTAAAGGATTTAACTTGTTTAGTCTTTTTGGAGTTTTCCTTGATTTTTAGTGTCTTACCCTTCAAGTTTGATTTTCCATTTTTGAGTTCAAAGATGGGTTTAGACACATGGCTTCTCTTTCTTAGTTTGCACTCAAACATAAAATGTCCTTCAATGCCACAAAAATTACATTTGGTTTTGGGCAAAGAAGTGTGAGTGCTAGAGAATGAGGACTCACCTTTCACAAAAGTGTTGGTGAATTTAGGGTTATAAGACATATTCCTATTAAATCCAATACCCGTCCTATCTCCATGAGGTTTACCCAATTTAAATAATTTTTCAAGTCTATCTTCACTTTGGGTAAACTTGCACTCATACTTTTGTTTATTGTTTTCAAGTTGAGTGACTTTGGTTATAAGGATTGAATTTTCATTTTTAACTTTTGAAAGTTCATTTTCAATTTCCTTATATTTGTTTAGCTCTTCATTGGCAAGTTTTAATTCAAGCTTTAGTTCATTAACAACATTAGATCCAAGCTCTTGGGTTTTTAACTTACTTTTAATCAACTTGGCTTCTAAATTGTTAAAGTCTTTGCCTTGTCTTTTAATTGTATCTCTTAGGTTCAAATTTTCATTTGTGAGCTCATCACAATTTATCTTAATCTCATTTAATTCATTTTGAGCATTAGATAAATTTTCCTTAGAGATAGTCAATTTTGATTCAAGATTTATAAAGTCTTTATCTTGCCTTTGTAATTGATCTCTTAGTTTTAGATTTTCCTTATTAAGATGATCATAACCTATCTTTAATTCTTTTAGTTCATCTTGAGTGTTAGATAGATTATTCAAAGAGATCATGAACTTAGATTCTACACAATTTATAACTTCTTCTTTCTCTCTAAGTTCATCTTTTGAAGAGGCTAGTTCTTTGTTTAGATTTTTAGATTCTTCCCTTAAACTTTTGTTTTTCTTTTCAAGCTTTAAGGATATTTCATATAATTCTTCAAAAGCTTGTTGAAGATCTTCTTCATTATATTCTTCTCCTTCATTTAATTCACATTGAGATTCTTTTAATTGAATGTTTGAATCTCCAATAGATGGAAGAATGAGAGGTCTAGGAGAATCTACAAAATCTAGCATAGTGGAGTCCATTCTAATGATTTTCATAAAAAACACAACTCTAGGGTTTTAACTCTAGGTTTTTACACCTAATCAAAAGTTCCAAACACTTGATCCTAAGGGATTAGAGCACTTGGCTCTGATACCAATTGAAAGTCCGCTATGGATCCTAACCCTAGAGGGGGGTGAATAGGGTGAGCTACAAGTATGACCAATTTCGACCAATTTTAATTTCTTAAACTAAACTAGTCACATGTGATGATTAAACAAACAAGATGCGGAAGCTAATACAAAATCAATCACCACAAAGCATGCACCACAACACCAAGATTTATAGTGGTTCGGCCAACGTGCCTACATCCACTACCGGCTTGTGTCTCCAACACCCCACCGGATTCCACTAAATATGCTTTTTACTAGGCTAAGCAATAACCCTTACAAAGTTGTTTTTCTAGGCTAAACAACAACCTCTCAATGTGCTTTTATAGGCTTAGCAATAACCTTACAATATGCTTTTCTTAGGCTAAGCAATAACCTTACAAGTTGCTTTTCAAAGGCTAAGCAATAACCTTTACAAATGAGGATTTCTCTAAGAAGGTGTCTTTACAAAAGATCACTCTAAGAGATTACAATTTAAGCACAATGGAATTTGCCTCTTAAATAGGCTAATAGGAAAATGAAATTCCAATTACAAACATACACTAAAATAAACTAAAGTGTGTGCACAAAGTGTATGTATGAGTTTCTTCAATCAATTTTAACAATGAAGCTTTTAAATGAATGCATGATGCATTTTAAAATCAAGGTTTATAAAATGATGATTGAAGAGAAAACTAATCACATAAAAGATTCAAACAACTTTGAAGAATTAAGATAAACAAGTTGAGTGAAAGTTAAAGTCTAAGAACATATGTGATTAGGATAAGAGTGTGTGCAAACTAATCTAATTTACCAAGAAAGATATTGAGTTTGCAAAACAACTCTTTAAGGGCTTGAAATCATGTATAAATGAAAATACAAAGGATTTGAACATGCATGAATTTCATTTGAATGGAAATCAAAATAACTTAGAAGATGTACCTTTTAAAAACTCATGAGATTGATTTCCAAATAGCCCTCTAGCCTTTCCAACTTCTTCCCCTTTCTTTGGCTCCAAAATGCTCTCAAAAGTTCAAGTTTCAAGCATTGAAAAAGGTTGGAAATGAATGGACTTTATAGCCAAAAAGTTGCCAACGGCTAGTTCTCGGTCGACCGGTAAAGGGGTCTCGGTCGACCGGGAAGGCACAACGGTCAGAAATCTGACCGTTGGAGGTTTCAGTTCAGAAACTGCAGAAATTACCTCCAGTTGTCTCGGTCGACCGAGACCTGCCTCTCGGTCGACCGGCAACACTGCCGGGACACCCCTTTTTGCAAAAAATGCAACTTTTGCATATTTCAAAGGTATTTCTTTGGGGGACCTTTTGGCCACTAAATCAAGCTTAAATAACATGTTTTAAGACATTCTAAGATGTTTAAAAACATGAGAAACACAAAGCCTAAAGAGATTCACAAGATTAAAACCAAAGGCTAGCTTGATTTGAATACAACTCTTTTCAAATGAAAACGCATACACAAATGATTCTTTTTGGGTTGAAAGTATGCAAAGCTCAAACCTAACTTCACAAGATGATTTTCCAAATATAATGCACAATGAATTAGGTTTTCAAAAGAGTTTTGGGTTCTAAAACCAATGCATCCAAGTTTAAAACCAAAACATGCATAAAACACAAACTTTTCCAAAACTAAAAACCAATGCATGTGTAAAACTAGATTTCAAGATATTTTAAATCAATGCATGTGTGTGAATTCAAATGATGCTAATATGCAAATGCATCCATCAAATTGCAAATACAGTGGGTGTTTCCCGCACCTGGTGGTTAGCCAGCGGTCACCTGTCGACTAGTTGTCAGGTGACTGGCGGCTAACCGCCAGCCAGCCGAACAATCGCGGTTACTTTTCTAGAGAGCAACATTTTCCTCCTGAAGGCACGGTCAGCCTCACGGTTAGCAGGCGGCTAACCGCCTAACCCAACCGGTGGCCAACCGAACCATTTCGGTTACATTTCCAGTAACCTTTTTTTCTGTCAGGCCAACCGCGGTCAGCCGCGCGGCTAAGCGCCTTACCCAACCGCGGCTAACCGCCATCTGACCGGTAGGTAACCGAAATCACCCAGACAACCATTCCAGAGAGCTCCTCGCACGAGCGAACTCTCCGGTTCGCTCGAGCGATGAGCTTTGTCTGTCGAAGGCTATGTTTGGGACAATGACAAATTGTTTAAACATTTTGGGGTTATTCATTTAGAACCCCTTTATATCAGGGAGATTTACTAGGCAACGTATGAGGCCATTCGAGAAAGAAACCACATCACGAAGATTTCATTTGAAGTTTTGAAAATTCAAAGTGTATAAGGAGCCCGGGATGTCCCCAAACTCAAAGAGTACCAAGTTGTTATTAGATCGACATACTTTATCCCTATTCACTTTAAACAAATCTTGAACCCCGGTACTTGTCTTGAGATTTTGAAAGATTCATTTGTATTTTTTCTATTTCTCGAACTTCCCATGTATTCTCGAAAATGTTGAAATTGCAATTGTAGCATCTTGCTAGCCCAATAAGCATGCCTGAATTGATATGACAGTTGTGCCTTTGAGCACCCCGTCCCGTTTATTTATGTACTTGCACTTAATGTATTTCATACATGTTTTAATCTTGTCATTTGACCTATGAGTCGGCACCACTAAGCTTGGATAACCTTGTCAGTCTGATCCACTGACTTGGAGATCCCCCTCTTGTCCTGCCAGCTGCGGTTTGGATCCTGCTACCTGGTTATTACCGTGGTCTTGTCCCGATGCCGCAGATTGCTACTGTGGTTCCCGATGCCCGGCTCGCTACGGTGGTCATGTATAGTATATGTATATGTATTTACAAGATCCATTGTTTCTCCTCACCTCGAGTGACTGAGATCAGTGCCTAGTTATTGCTCTGTCACTTTAGTGATAGAGGACTTAGCTTTGTGTGGTTGCCATCTTACTTGTTTCCCCGTTTCCTTGGTTACCTTTACATGTTTTATAATGCATACTTGTATTTGAATAAATGTTTTATCTTGTTCATAGAAATTGTTATTTAAACAGGTTTACACGCTTTTGAAGGTAAATTCATTTATTATCATATTGTCATTGCATTTTACCCATTTGTCAAACCGTCGTGTTTGACCCACTCTTTGGTACTCAGGTCCAGACGTCGTGTTTCCCGAAGCGGAGCCTGAGGAGGCGGTCGGAGTACCGCAACACTTAGTTGAGTGGCACGCCGATGATGTCACTTAGACATTCGGTTGTCTCGAGATGCGATTCATTTTGGGAGTTTGTGGATAACTCATTCTTTTGGGATTATACTTTTAGATGTATTGACCTTTGTTGGCCTCTATTTTTGGGGAATGTAATTAAATGATCTTTTGTTTAAACGCTAACCTTACTTTTGGGAAACGCTAATGATCATTGCTCATTCTGATACTTGGTTATACATACATTATTATCTTGTGGTATGACTTGAATTATCAATTTGTTTTGCTATACGCTTCCACACTTAATAGAAATGTTCTTATACGGTTGTGATATCCTCACTACGGACACCTGTGGGAAATTAAATAAATGTATGACATTAAACCGATGTGGTACGTCATTAGTCCCGATCCCGGATTAGTCCTTCGGGCCCGGTCCGGGGTCGCGACAGACTGGTATCAGAGGGAGATGTGTTTCAAGCAATTAAAAGAAACTAGAAATCCTAAGAACGTGGCGAGGATCCGTTAGATCTTTCGTTAGCTAGAAATCGTGTGAGCAATGTGTGACCCTTTATTTGATTATTATGTGCTGACAACTTGTTCTGCAACATCATGCCACCTCGTAAGAGACCGGTAAACGGCAACCCCTCTGCAAGTAATAGTGATCATACAGGGCCACTTGAGGAAGATCTGGTTGAGAACGTTATACCCAATCAATTCCAACAAATGATGCAGGCAATGCTTGACCAACAGCATCAGGCTCATGAGAACCAAACTAGATTGCAAGAGTAAATGCTTAAGAAAGATGAAGATCATGCTAGAGAAATGGCAGAGATGCAGAGGTATTATAGAGAAGGCCCGAATCGGTTCAACCCCAACCCGCTATTGTCATCAATCAGAGGCAACATAACCCAAATGCATTATTTGAGCGGTTTCGGAAGAGGGCTTCGAAAGAGATTCTTGGAATAGAGGATCCATTAGCTACAGATGATTGACTAGAGCATACGGAGAACATATTTGAGATTTTCCAATGCACCGGGGGAGAAAGAGTAAAACTTGCATCATCTCTCTTTATTGGTGCAGCAGACAATTGGTGGAAGACAGTCAGAGATGAGTACAGGACTATGGTCGATGCAGTGGCTTGGGCGAATTTCAAGAGGCAATTTCATGATAAGTATGTACGCGCCCACATCAAGAGACAGAAGGCAGTGGAATTCCAATAGCTTGTCCAAGGAAATATGACAGTCCTAGAGTACCTCACCAAGTTTGAGAGACTATCAAGATATGCTCCGGAGTTAGTGGACACCGTTGAGAAGAAGATTGCAAAGTTCCTGGAGGGACTTAACCCCATCATTGAGAGAGATGCTACTGGAGTTGTACCACCTGCAACTTTCGATGAAGCTGTCAAGAGGGCCTACAAGTTTGAGAATTTCCATAACAAGATCCTTAGAGTTCAAGGCAAGAAACAAACTCATCAACAGAACTACCAGCATAGGAATCATCAGAACAAGAAGCAGAGGATAGAACCGAATACTCAGAATCCATTGGTGTGTGTCCATTGTGGGAAGAATCATGTCAGTGCGGAATGTCGTACACTCATAGAAGCATGTTTCAGATGTGGTTCCATGAACCACCAGATAAGAGATTGTCCAAGGCAGAACAGACAGTATCAGCAGCAACAACAAGGGGCACAGCGTCCAACACCACCACAGAATGCAATCGTTGTTCAGAATCAGGCAAGGCCACTACATCAACAGGCACCACAGCAACATCATAGACCACAACAGCAAGAGCAGCAGGCCCATTATCAACAAGGACAGAATTAGAACCAGCGTCCCCCACAACAGAATAGGAATGCACAACAAGGCAGGCCAGAACAAGCTCCGAATAGGGCACCACATCGAGGATAAATCTACGCGGTCAATAAAGCTGATGCAGAGGCAGCGGGAAATGTAGTGGAAGGCACACCTCTTGTTTATGGGATAAAAGCTAGGATTTTATTTGACCCTGGCTCTACACATTCATTCTTATCCAATGAATTTTCTAAGTTGATTGATATGCATGCTAGAGAACTTGAGTTCATTTTGACTGTGGCAACCCCAGTAGGCAAACAAGTTATTTGTAGAACCTTTTACCCTAGTTGCACAGTTCAGATAGGATAAGTGGTTTTAACCGCATATCTCATTTTTTTGGAGATGTACGATTATCATGTCATCCTAGGGATGGATTGGCTGGCAGGATACCATGCCACAATGGATTGTTTCCATAAGACCCTGACTTTCAAATTAGATGAGACACCAGCAGGGGTGTTGTTTCAAGGAGAGAGGAGCAGTCCTCGTACAGGGTTGGTCTCAGTATTGAAGGCTAATAGACTATTGAGAAGTGGTTGTGAAGCATATTTGACATTTATCACGAAGGATAAATGGTCTCAAGGGGTGGAGGAGATTCCAATTGTTTGGAAATTCCCGGTTGTTTTTCCGGAGGAGATTCCAGGTTTACCACCCATCAGAGAGACTGATTTCACTATTGAGTTGTTACCAGGGACCGCTCCGATATCTATTGCACCTTATAGAATGGCTCCGGCAAAATTGGGAGAATTGAAGACTCAGTTACAAGAATTATTGGACAAAGGTTTTTACCGAGCATTTCACCTTGGGGAGCTCCAGTTTTGTTCGTCAAGAAAAAGGATGGTTCGATGAGAATGTGTATAGATTACCGAAGATTGAATCAAGTGACCATCAAGAACAAGTATCTATTACCAAGAATAGATGAATTGTTTGGTAAATTGCAAGGTGCTTCTCATTTTTCGAAGATTGATTTGAGATTCGGTTACCATCAGCTGAGAGTCAGAGAATCAAATGTGTTGAAAACAACTTTCCGGACAAGATATGGCCACTATGAGTTCCTAGTGATTCCATTTGGGTTGACTAATGCACCGGCAATGTTCATGGCGTTGATGAACAAGATATTTGCACAGTATCTGGATCAGTTTGTTGTAGTATTCATAGATGACATTTTGGTGTACTCCAAGACCAGAGAAGAGCATGAAGAGCATTTGAGGATAGCACTGCAACTCTTGAGAGAGAATCAACTGTATGCGAAGTTCAACAAGTATGAATTTTGGTTGGAGCAAGTAGCATTTTTGGGGCACATCATCTCCAAAGAAGGATTATCAGTGGATCCGACCAAGATTGAAGCAGTTATGAGTTGGGAAAGACCGAAGAATGCGTCAGAAATCAGAAGTTTTCTGGGTTTAACAGGTTATTACAGGAGGTTTGGGCAAGGATTCTCGTCGATTGCGTCACCTTTGACGAAGTTGACAAGGAAGAATGTGCCATATGTGTGGACAGATCGGTGTGAAGATAGTTTTCAAGAGCTAAAGAAGAGATTGACTACTGCACCAATCCTTACTTTACCATTCGGAAGTGGCGGTTTTACCATTTTTACCGATGCTTCAAATGTTGGACTTGGTTGTGTGTTGATACAAGAAGGAAAAGTGATTGCATATGGATCCCCACAGTTGAAAGATCACGAGAAGAACTATGCCACCCATGATCTTGAGCTAGTAGCGGTTGTTTTCGTATTAAAAATGTGGAGACATTACCTCTATGGAAAGAAGTTCGAAGCCCACTCCGACCACCGCAACTTACAATAGTTATTTTCTCAGAAGGAATTGAACATGAGGCAGAGGAGATGGATGGAATATATCAAGGACTATGATTTTCCAATCAAGTATCACCCGGGGAAAGCAAATGTAGTTGCCGATGCCTTGAGCAGAAAATCAGTGAGCTTGGCAAATCTAAGTGGCACTTGTATCTTTGAGCAATTTGAAGAATTTAGTATAGACCTGCAGCCACTAAGGAAGGGTGTTTTGTTAGCTAACATGACAGTGTCAGAGCCTTCTTTTATTCAGAAGATCAAGGATAGTCAGTTGCAAGATCCAGAGTTGGCCAAGATTTCAGAGCACATAGCAGAACATCCTGACTTCCATATTATTGATGGAGTTTTGTACTACCGTGACTGTCTATGCGTGCCTAACATTGAAGATTTGAGGAATGATATCATGACCGAAGCTCACAATACAAAGTACTCTATGCATCCAGACAGTACAAAGATGTATCAGAATTTAAAGGGCAGATTTTGGTGGAACAATATTGTCGCGACCCCGGAACGGATCCCGGGCCCGCGACGCAGTAGATGATACTTTCCCACAGGTTCCCGCGGTGAGGATTCCCAAAGGCACGAGGAATCTGACTCACACGTACAAGTTTTGCGGAAGCGTGTAGCAAAACACATCAACATGAGCACCAATAAAATCTTTAAGTGCTCTAACAATTAATACCACAAGGCATAGTATCAAAGAAAGAAGCTGACAAGCATTCCCATTAATATTCAAGTTATAGGACTAATACTAAAACAAGTTAAGTTTTGTTACAATTGCAAGAGAGGCCAATAGAGGCCAATACACTCCTCAAACAACAAAAGAAACCCAAGACAAAAGGTGACGAAACTCGAGAACCCGCCCGACGTCTAAATGACATCGTCGGGCTGCCACTCTCTCACAGGGGTTGGCTCACAAGCCTCCTCCTGACGCTCCTCCTCAAAGGTAACGTCTCCTGCACCTGGGCACCAACAAACAAGGGTCAAACACGACGGTTTGGCAGGTAATCAATTTAGGCATGAACATGTACAATGACTTTTAGAGAAAACATATAAGCGAATCCTTCAATTGAAATACTATAATGACTGCGGTACATTTGCAAAAATACTTAATTGAGCTGAGATACTAACACAAACTAGCATGAATACATATAATATCATGAATAGTTACAATCCACAAAGAGCCCATCCTTTCTCTATCATTTATATAATGAAAAGAGCAAGCACGCACGACAAGCACGATATACATAATATAAGCACGACACGATTTCCCACAAAGACGGAAATTCCGGCCGCGGAACCGGACACGCACGATGTGTAATAAATACACGACCAGTCTGCAGATAGTCCACATGTTTAAAGACCCCCAGGCAGTGGATCAGACTGAAAGGGCAGTCTAAGCTCAGTGGTGTTTACTTAATTCATGAATGCACAAAACACGCGAAACACGGTCTAAACACGTCGAGATAAGAAAAAGGGGGAAATCACTTATCGAAACACGATGAACACGACTAGCACGGGCATAATTAATATGCATAACACGCTTAGGAAGTGATCCCCTTCTTCTTGGAAGACATTTTCAAAACTAGCTTGTACTAAACTTCAAAACGAGTACACGATGATATTCATTATATCAAACTAAGGTACGAACACAAAGCCTATCAAGCACATGTGAGGACCCTTGATTGATCTTTGTGTATTCGAAGCCCAGATGTTGGAATTTGGAATAGAGTTGGTGTCCTGGAAGTTCAAGACATCTCGAGTTTTGAGTACACAATATCAAGCTAAAGGTCACTTAACATGTTCTAGTTTTCACTCTTGCAAAACTTCTTCAAAACTAGGAATTGGTCAATTTCGGTCAGCTTGCGGTCAGCTGGCGGCTAGCCGAAATAGAAACTGGCGGCTAGCCGTAAGCTGACCGTAGGGCTGACCGCTGAAAACCCAGATCTGATGCCGCTCTCTGGAAAAGGAACCGTAATAATTTCGGTTGGCTTACGGTTAGCCGCAAGGGAACTGGCGGCTAGCCGTGAGCTAACCGCAGGGCTGACCGCAGGACCCTGAAGCAAAAGTCAGCTACTGGAAAAGGAACCGCTGATTTCGGTTGGCTCGCGTTAGCCGAAATGGGAATTACGGCTAGCCGCCAGCTGACCGAAACTGCACGGGAAGTACAGTTCAGTGCAGATTTTCCACATTTCCTTCTTCTCTTCTTCTTGTTTTTCATTCCACCTGCACTCCCTGAGCCTCCATGCTCTCCAAGGGATATAATACACATTTCTCACAATCCCAAACATCCAATCCAAGGAAAACATGATCATGAAGCTTATAAACATTTTCATATGCAAAATTTCCAAAAACAACAATGTAGCTTAAAATACACATGCACGATGGTCCTATAGAGATTACTTGCCTTGCCCAAATGCTAATAATCCTCTCCAAGCACTTCACTCAAAAGCAAAGCCAACACTACAAGAAAACCCAAGAGAAACCATACCAAACTTAACACGATGAAAGCAAGGAACCCATTTTTATAAAAAGGGTTTGAAAACATGAAAAACATGATCTTAAGGAACCAAAACAACTCCATGAAAGATATGAGTGAAAGCTCTTACCTAGAGAAGGTCAAACAAGAGAGATGGGAGAGAATGGAGAGCTCTCCCAACTTGAAACCTCAAGAAAATTGTACCAATGGAGAGCTTAGGATGAGAGGAAGAAAATGGTATTCTTGAAATCTTCTTTGGAGTCTTCTAGCTAGATCAAGTAAGAGGGGGAAGATGGAAAGAGAAAGGGTTTTCCTTGCCCTAGGTCAAGAAAGTTGCAGAGATTTGGTAAAGTGAATGAAAAGAGAGGGAGATGGGGCTTTAGTGAGGAAATGGGCCCCAAATAACCTGAACTTTGAAATGGTCAAAACACGATCTTGGGAGCCTCGGATGACTTCGACGAAGAAGAATAAAACGATCGTCGAAAAATCTAGTTTCCAAAAAGTATATTTTTGACATGGTTTTGAGATCTCGAAAATTGTGTCCAGATTTGTGCAAGAAAGACAACTTTACCCTCTTTGGGCCAAAACATAGGTTTTTGGGCTTCAAACATGAATGTGCTTAAAACGAAAGTTGCAACATGTCGAAACATCATTCAAATGAAATCAAAATCACACTCACACGGAAATCGATACGATCTTCCCAAGCTTACACGTGCACTCAGGCCTTCCTGAGTGTGTCTAATTAATACTGAACGTTCTCAAAATTCCCAAAGCTATGTCCAAGACTAAAACTAATTACTTCTAACCCAACAACAACTAAGCTCACTTAGGACTAAACACATACTAATCGCACACTAATCGACTTGGTCTGGGTCGGGGTCTAACATCCTCCACCCCTTAGGATATTTGGTCCACCAAATAAAACAAACAATTACCTCTGGTAAAAGCTGTGGATACTTCCTCTGTACTTGCTCTCTCAATTCCCAGGTGGCTTCCTCTGGCTCGTGATTTTCCCAAAGTACCTTGACCCAATGAATAGTCTGATTTCTCAATTCTTGCTCCTTGGTGCCAATGATCTTGATCGGTCTTTCCACATACGAGGCATCTTCTCGAATCTCTAAAGGCTCATGCTGTAGAATGTGTGCAGGACTAGAGACATACTTCTTGAGCATAGAAACATGAAATACATTGTGCACCCCGGAGAATTCCGGCGGTAACGCAAGTCTATAAGCTACATCTCCAATCTTGCTCAAAATCTCATACGGACCAATAAACCTTCTAGACAATTTGCCCTTCTGCCCAAACCTCAAAGTCCCTCTAGTTGGTGAGACCTTCAAAAACACCTTGTCACCCACTTGAAACTGCAATTCTCTTCGGCGAGTGTCTACATAACTCTTCTGCCTACTTCGGGCGATCTTCAAACGCTCTTGAATCAGCTTGACCTTGTCACTTGTCTCTCCAACTATCGTCGGTCCATGGAAACTGCATTCACCGACTTCTTCCCAGCAAACCGGAGTTCTGCATCTCCTACCATAAAGTGCCTCGAAAGGTGCCATACCAATGCTAGAGTGGTAACTATTGTTATATGCAAATTCACAAAGAGGTAAGCACTCATCCCACTGAATCTTGAAATCCAATACACAAGCACGCAACATGTCTTCGAGAATCTGTATTGTCCTTTCTGACTGACCATCGGTCTGAGGATGATAAGCTGTGCTGAACTGAAGCTTGGTACCCATCGACTCATGAAGAGTCTTCCAAAACTTTGAAACAAACCTACTGTCTCTGTCTGAAGTAATGGAGACGGGTTGACCATGTTTACTAACAATCTCATCAACAAATAACTTCGCCAATGGTGCCATATGCATCATGTTCCCTGTCTTCATTGGAATGAAGTAATCAGACTTCGTCAGACGATCCACAATGATCCAAATTGCATTATTCCCCTTCTTGGTATTAAGCAAACCGGAAACAAAATCCATGGTGATGTGCTCCCATTTCCACTCCGGAATTTCCAAAGGCTGTAACAAGCCTGGAGGCTTCTGATGCTCTGCCTTGATCAACTGACAAGTTAGACAACGAGACACAAAAGCTGCTATCTCTCTCTTCATGTTGTTCCACCAAAATCTATTCTTCAAATATGGTACATCTTCGTGCTACCCGGATGCATAGAATATCTCGTACTGTGAGCTTCATCCATTATCTCATTCTTCAAATCATCCACATTTGGCACACACAACCGGTCACGAAAATACAATATCCCATTCACCATCTTGAAATCTGGACGTTCTGCAATAACTTCTACTATCTTGGCCAAGTCTGGGTCTTGCAACTGATTTTCCTTAATCTTCTGGATGAAGGTAGGTTCTGAAACTGTCATGTTTGCTAACATCGCACCCAATCTTAGGGTTTGTACCTCTACACCCAACTCTTCAAACTGCTGTAAAACACCCATTCCTCTCAAATTAGCCATGACTACTGATTTTCTGCTCAACGCATCTGCTACCACATTCACTTTGCCTGGATGATACTTGATTGGAAAGTCATAATCTTTGATATACTCCATCCACCTTCTCTGCCTCATGTTCAAATCCTTCTGCGAGAACAAATACTGTAAACTTCTGTGATCTGAGTGGACCTCAAATTTCTCTCCGTAGAGGTAATGTCTCCACATCTTCAATGCAAAAACAACTGCTACCAACTCCAAGTCGTGAGTCGCATAGTTCTTCTCATGGTCCTTCAACTGTCTTGAGCCATAAGCAATTACCTTGCCTTCTTGCATCAATACACAACCCAGTCCCACATTCGAAGCATCTGTATAAACAATAAATCTGTCGTTGCCTGATGGTAATGTAAGGATTGGAGTTGTGGTTAACCTTCCTTTCAACTCCTGAAAACTGGTTTCACACTGATTAGTCCAAACCAATGGGACATTCTTCCGAGTCAATTTTGTCAATGGGGCTGCGATGGACGAAAAACCTTGGACAAATCTTCTGTAGTAGCCTGCTAACCCCAAAAAGCTTCTAATTTCTGTCACACTGCTTGGCCTTGCCCAACTAACAACTGCTTCTATCTTGGCTGGATCAACTGCTAAACCTTCTCTGGAGATGATGTGGCCTAGAAAAGCAACTTGCTCTAATCAGAATTCACACTTACTGAGTTTCGCATATAACTGGTTGTCCCTCAAGAGCTGCAATGCTGTCCTCAAATGTTCTTCATGCTCCTTCTTACTCTTAGAATATACCAGAACATCATCAATAAACACTACCGTCGAGTGATCCAAATAAGGCGCAAAGACCTTGTTCATCAACGCCATAAAGACTGCGGGTGCATTTGTCAAACCAAAGGGCATCACTAAGAACTCATAGTGCCCATATCTTGTTCTAAAGGCTGTCTTCTGAACATCTGAGTCTCTAACTCTCAACTGATGGTACCCTGACCTCAAGTCTATCTTGGAAAAATAGGCTGCTCCTTGCAATTGGTCAAACAATTCGTCTATCCTTGGCAAAGGGTACTTGTTCTTCACGGTCACATGGTTCAACTTCCTGTAGTCAATGCACATTCTCAAGCTTCCATCCTTCTTTTTCACAAACAACACCGGTGCACCCCAAGGTGAAACACTTGGCCTAATAAAACCTTTGCTCAACAAGTCCTGCAATTGGAGCTTTAGCTCACCCATTTCTGCTGGAGCCATCCTGTATGGTGCAATAGAGATCGGAGCTGTCCCTGGAAGGAGCTCAATTGTAAACTCAACTTCTCTAATCGGTGGTAAACCCGGGATTTCTTCTGGAAAAACGTCCGGAAATTCACACACAATGGGGATATCCTCCACCCCTTGGGACTGTTTATCCTCCGTGATAAACGCTATAAAGGCCTGACACCCACTTTGAACTAATCTGCTTGCCTTCAACACTGAAATAAACCCTGCCTGAGATTTTCTCCTGTTCCCCTGAAATATCAATTCTGCCTGTGGTCCTTGGAATCTGAATGTGATGGTCTTACTAAAACAATCCATAGTGGCATGATATGCTTCTAACCAATCCATGCCTAAAATGACATCAAAAACATGCATGTCCAAAACTATGAGGTTGGCCGGTAAATTAACATCTCCTAACAACACTGTACAACTAGAGTAATGGGTTCTACACACAACTTGTTTCCCAACTGGAGTGGTCACTACTAGAATGTAATCCAATTCACTACATGGTGCATCAATCAACTTAGCAAAACTAGGGGATGAAAAAGAGTGAGTGGATCCGGGATCAAACAAAATCTGGGCTTCTACCCCACAAACAAGAAGTTTACCTTCTACCACGTCTCCTGCAGCTTCAGTATCTGCACGGTTGAGATAGTATAACCGTCAATGCATCTGTAGTCTATTCGGTATTTGGTTCTGCCTTCCTTGGCCTTGTCTGTTCTGCTGTGGAGGACGAGCATTCTGATTTTGCGCTGGTGGCCTAGCTTGTTGCTGCTGCTGAGGTGGTCTCATCTGATTCTGAACTGGTGCTTGATTCTGAGGAGCTACTTGTCTCTGCTGCTGGTTTCTGTTCCCTTGAGTCTGAAGTAGTGGGCAATCCTTGATTGCATGGTTCATAGCCCCACACTTGAAACAGGCACCCATAGCCTTACGACATTCACGTGTCTCATGATTCTTGCCACAATGGACACAACCCTGCCTCACATGACCTTGCTCTTGCCTTGGCTTCTTGCCCTGCTGTTGCCTCTGATTCTGCTGCTGATACTGCTGTTTCCTGTCCTGAACAATCATGTTGTTAATATCCTCAAAAGTATAAGCCCGCTTGACTGCCTCATTATATGTAGCTGGAGGTACTACCCCTATAACATCTCTCATGATGATCGGATTCAACCATTCCAAAAACTTTGTTATTTTCTTCCTTTCCGTATCAATCAGCTCGGTAGCATATCTAGCCAATCTCTCAAATTTGGTGACATAGTCTAGCACCGTCATACTACCTTGCTTAAGCTGCTGGAATTCGTGCTCTCTCCATCTCAATCTCCCACCAAACTTGCACCAACATCAAAATGGACTTCACCATTCTCTTCCTCATCTTGAAGGCTACCTTTTGATACCATTTGTGAAGAAAACCTCCCATTCCAAGATCTTCTTTGAGCTAGCTCTTTCCATTTAAAGGTCATCCAAGTAAGCAATCTTCTCCATCTTTTAGATTTGTATTCTTCTAGTCCTAGAGAAGCTTCATCTCCATTATTGTGAGTTCTATCTTCTTCATTCATTGTGTGACCCATTTTAGGGTTTGTTTTGGGGATTTTGTTTGTGCTTGTTGGATTCTTGAGAAAGCTTTGTTTAGTAGCTTGATTTCATTGATTAGAAGACCCAAGGCAAGTGGATGAGTTAATATTATGAGCTTTCAATGGTTTTCATGAGGAATGTGGTTGATTTATCATTTCCATTCATATTTATTGGCTTGCATTGATTTTTGAAATAAATGCTTTGAATGAACCTTGCTAGATCATTTAATGTTTTGGAAACATATTGGTTATGGTACTTGTTGTCTTTTGGATATATCTTAAATGAATGTTTATGATTTGGTTTCTCTTTCCTCTTGGGGTTGTTATGGTTAAGAAGGAGGTGATGGAATGAACACATATTGGAGTTTTGGAGAAGTGTAGATAGAGGTATTGGAGAAGCTCTTAGCTCAGTTTTATTGCAGGGATTAAATGGAAGTGAGGAGAATGGTTTTGAAGAGGAAAAAGGGCTCAAATCTGAACACAGTGGGTGTTTCCCGCACCTGGCGGTCAGCCAGCGGTCACCTGTCGGCTAGCCGTCTGGTGACTGGTGGCTAACCACCAGCCCACCGAAGAGTCGCGGTTACTTTTTCAGAAAGCAACATTTTCCTCTTGAAGGCACAGTCAGCCTCACGGTTAGCAGGCGGCTAACCGCCTAACCCAGCGGCGGCTAACCGCCAGCCAACCGAACCGTTTCGGTTACATTTCCAGTAACCTGTTTTTCTGTCAGGCCAACCGCGGTCAGCCAGCGGCTAACCACCATCCGGTTTGCTCGAGCGATGAGCTTTGTCGGTCGAAGGCTATGTTTGGGACAATGACAAATTGTTTAAACGTTTTGGGGTTATTCATTGAGAACCCCTTTATATCAGGTAGATTTACTAGGCAACGTATGAGGCCATTCGAGAAAGAAACCACATCACGAAGATTTCATTTGAAGGTTTGAAAATCCAAAGTGTATAAGGAGCCCGGGATGTCCCCAAACTCAAAGAGTACCAAGTTGTTATTAGATCGAAATATGGGATCCCTATTCACTTTAAACAAATCTTGAGCCTGTTAGGGATTTTGGGTATTACAATTTGGTGGATGCATTAACACTTTAGCATCATTTGATTTTTCACACTTGCATTGATTTAGAAAAACTTGAAATCTTGATTTATGTATGCATTGTTTTTAAGACTTGTAGAAATCTTGATTTATGTATGTTTGGTTTTTTAAACTTGGATGCAATTAGTTTTGAAAAGAAGTTTTAGAAATCAAGCTAGCCTATGTTTTAAATCTTTCAAATCATTTTAGGCTTTTTGTGTTTCATGATTTTAAGCCTCTTAGTTTGATTTATATCATGATTCAAAGCTTGATTTAATGGCCCAAAAGTTCCCACAAGAAATCTCTTTGAAAAATGCAATTTTAGGGAATTTTGGTCCTAGGCCCAGGTCGACCCGCAGTGTGGCCGGTCGACCAGCCCAAGGGACCCTGTCGACCGAGCACAGTGTGCGGTCGACCGAGAAAGAGCCGTTGGCTACTTTTTCAAACGGTCAGTTTTATGACCATTGAAGGCCAGGTCGACCGGGGATAGGGCAGGTCAACCGGGGAGACGCAGGAACTCAAATTTTGAGTATAAATACAAGTTCATTCCTTTGGAAAGGTAGTTGAAAAAGAGAGGAACCAAAAGCCACTCTTGAGGTGTTTTAAGACAAAGAAAAGGGGATGAACTAAGAGAGACCTAAGGGTCATTAGTGAAGCTAAAGCTTGGATCAATGAAGTTAAATCTCCAAGTAAGCTTTACTTTTACTAATCATATGTTATATGCTTTGTTTAAATTATTGGTAAATGAATTTTAGCATTATAACTATGATGTGTTGAATCCATTCTTCTTTTAATCTTTGATCTAAGTTAGATTGGATTCTTCACTTTGATTTCAATCCAAGTTGTTTTAAAATCATCCTTAATCATGCTTAGCCAAAATCTTTGTTTTCTTTTATAGCATGATTCTTTTACTTGGTTGAATCTTCATTTGTTGTTTTCATTCATTTGAACTTTAGTTAAATTAATTTGGTTTTGAAAACAACATTGCACATGCATCACATGTTTAGAGCTAATTAATTTCATACAACTTGTGAGCCTTTGATTTTCATATCATTAACAAGTTTGTATCCATACATGTGATTTGCATTTCACTTCAATCGAAGTCTTTTATGTGCCTTAAACTTTTAAATGCTTTGAGCATATATTGATTGAGCTTACTTTTTAAACTTGATTGAAGTTATCACACACACACACACATCATGAGCATACATCTTTGCATTCGTTTAGTGTTTGTGTGAGTTAGTTTTTCACTTTCATATCCGCCTATTTTAGAGGCAAATATATTGAGCTTTAATTGTATCTCTTAAAGTGTTTGTGTAGACACTACATTGAGAGAAAATCTTTTTATTGTAAAGGTTATTGCTTAGCCTAAGAAAAGCATTAGTATAGAGGTTAATGCTTAGCTTTCGAAAAGCATCTTGTAAAGGTTATTGCTTAGCCAAGAAAAGCACATTGATAGGATATTGCTTAGCCTAGAAAAGCACATTGTAAAGGTTATTGCTTAGCCTATTAAAAAGCATAGATAGTGGAAATCCGGTGGGGTGATTGGATCACAAGCTAGTTGTGAATGTAGGCATTGAGGCCGAACCACTATAAATCATTGTGTGGTGGTGGATGCTTGTGGTGATTGTTTTTATTAGCTTCCGCATCTTGTTTGATAAATCATCACTTGTGACTAGTTTATTTTAAGAAGTTAAAATTTGTCATAATTTGTCACTTATTGTAGCTCACCCTATTCACCCTCAAACTAGGGTTAGGATCCAGGACTTTCAGAACCCCGGTACTTGTCTTGAGATTTTGAAAGATTCATTTGTATTTTTTCTATTTTTCGAACTTCCCATGTATTCTCGAAAATGTTGAAATTGCAATTGTAGCATCTTGCTAGCCCGATAAGCTTGCCCGAATTGATATGACTGTTGTGCCTTTGAGCACCCCGTCCCGTTTATTTATGTACTTGTACTTGATGTATTTCATACATGTTTTAATCTTTTCATTTGACCTATGAGTCGGCACCACTAAGGTTGGATAACCTTGTCAGTCTGATCCACTGACTTGGAGATCCCCCTCTCGTCCCGCCAGCTGCAGTTTGGATCCCGCTACCCGGTTATTATCGTGGTCTTGTCCCGATGCCACAGATTGCTACTGTGGTTCCCGATGCTTGGCTCGCTACCGTGGTCATGTATAGTATATGTATATGTATTTACAAGATCCACTGTTTCTCCTCACCTCGAGTGACTGAGATCAGTGCCTAGTTATTGCTCTGTCACTTTAGTGATAGAGGACTTAGCTTCGTGTGGTTGCCAGCTTGCTTGTTTCCCCGTTTCCTTGGTTACCTTTACATGTTTTATAATGCATACTTGTATTTGAATAAATGTTTTATCTTGTTCATAGAAATTGTTATTTAAACAGGTTTACATGCTTTTGAAGGTAAATTCATTTATTATCATATTGTCATTGCATTTTACCCATTTGCCAAACCGTCGTGTTTGACCCACTCTTTGGTACTCAGGTCCAGACGTCGTGTTTCCCGAGGCGGAGCCTAAGGAGGCGGTCGGAGTACCGCAACACTTAGTTGAGTGGCACGCTGATGATGTCATTTAGACATTCGGTTGTCTCGAGATGCGATTCATTTTGGGAGTTTGTGGATAACTCATTCTTTTGGGATTATACTTTTAGATGTATTGGCCTTTGTTGACCTCTATTTTTAGGGAATGTAATTAAATGATCTTTTGTTTAAGCGCTAACCTTACTTATGGGAAACGCTAATGATCATTGCTCATTCTGATACTTGGTTATACATGCATTATTATCTTGTGGCATGACTTGAATTATCAATTTGTTTTGCTACACGCTTCCGCACTTAATAGAAATGTTCTTATATGGTTGTGATATCCTCACCACGGACACCTGTGGGAAATTAAATAAATGTATGGCATTAAACCGATGTGGTACATCATTAGTCCCGATCCCGAATTAGTCCTTCGGGCCCGGTCCGGGGTCGTGACACATAGCATCTCTCTCAATGATGGGGTTAAGTCCCTCTAAGAACTTTGCAATTTTCTTCTCCACCGTGTCCACTAGCTTTGGAGCATATCTAGACAATCTCTTGAACTTTGTGATGTATTCGAGTACTGTCATTGTCCCTTGCACAAGCTGTTGAAACTCCACCGCCTTTTGTCTCTTGATGTGGGTGGGTACATATTTATCATGAAACTGCCTCTTGAAATTTGCGCAAGCCGCTGCATTAGGCATAGTCTTGTATTCATCTTGTCACGCCCCCCGAACCAAAACCTCGGGGGCGGGGAATGGGATTAAGCATAAATGTATTTTACTTCTCCCAGGATCCGCGTGTGTGAAGACAACATATTCTGAATATTTTGCGGAAGCATTTGTGGCGTTGCGACCCGAAGTCCGTGGCCATCGGATTCCGCGTCGCACTCAACCTTTAGCCCATAGCTATTATATCAAGAATCATATCAGACTGGAGTAACCATCACAATAATTTACAGAGCTAACAGTAACAGGATATTACATTCCCAAATATGTTCAAGTTACAATTATCAATGTACATTAATTAAGAATCCCCAGAAAAGGCTAATAAAAGCCATACAACAATAAGCTATAAACTACTACCCAAATGTGACGTAGCTCCGATGTCAAGCTCAATGTCTACATGACATAGCCGACAAACTAACCTGCAAGGCGTGGCTCCACAGCCAACAAAACACTCAACTCGGGGCGAAGAAACCTGAACCTGAGTACCAAAAGTAGTGGGTCAGACACGACGGTCTGGCAGGTGGATGAAAAGATCACAAATATACTGAAGAATAAAACATATGATAAATCATGCTATTCGATCAAATGCTGCATATAATTAAACGGGTGCAAAAGTCGGGAATCTCGGGGAAAACCTGTATTCGTTTCAAGCATGGGTAAAACATGAAGATCTAATAGAACATGTATTCATTTACATCATCTATAATCATAGATATTTGACAATCGGGTATTCGTCTAAAACATGAATAAATATAGTGGTTTGACAAAACAAACGTTCATTTGAAACTTAAGTAAAACACAAGTATACAACAAATCAGGTATCCATAGCAGTCTGGCAAAACCAATGTCCATTTGAAACATATGTGAAAAATACGGATATTTAACAAACCGGGTGTTCGTTTAAAACAGGTGTAACCAAGGAAATCTGACAAGACTAATGTTCATTTAAAGCATATCTCAAAGCAGGGATATTTAACAAATCGGATATTCATTTGAAACCGGTATAAACATAGTGATCTGGCAAAACAAGTGTCATTTCAAACATATTTCAAAGCATGGGTATTTAACAATTCGGGTATTCATTTAAAGACAGGTATAAATATAGATATCTGACAAACCAAATGTCCTTTAAAACAAGGCACGGGTATTTAACAATTCGGGTATTCCTTTAAAACACGTGTAATCATATAAATCTAGCAAAATCATTGATCGTATGGAACATATGTAAAAGCATGGTTATTCACCCAACCGGCATTCATTTAAAACATGTGCGGGTACAAAGGACAGAAAACAATATAATAATAACTGAATTTACATTGGAGAATATTAGCACTTGTTTAAATAACCGCTTTCATAAAGGAAACGAATCATTTATCGGAAAGCAAGTAAACAATATAAAACATGTCGGGTATCCAAGGAGTCGGGAACTGGCAAGATGGCAATCACAAGAAGCTAAGTCCTCTATCACCGAAGTGACAAGAGTATAACGGGATGTTGGTCTCAGTCACACAAGGTGAGGAGACTCAACGCAAATCATATATACAATATAAATATACGGGAATGGGACCACGGTAGCGAACCGGGTATCGGGACGGGACCACGGCAATAACCGGGTATCGGGATCCAAACTGCAGCTGGCGGGACGAGAGAGGGATTTCCAAGTCGGTGGATCAAACCGACAAGGTATCCAAGCTTAGTGATGCCGACTCATAGGTCAAAACCAATCGAGACATATGCAAGTAAATCAAGTACAGTAAATAAACGGGTAAAACAGGGGTGCTCAAGGGCACACTGTCACTTCATATCGGGCAATACATTTCGGGACAAATAACTGTTACTAGAGTAACTTCAATGCTTTCGGGGAAACAAGTAAATCAAGTACAATAATTAAACGGGTAAAACGGGGTGCTCAAGGGCACACTGTCATATCATGTGATGCAATGCACTTCGGGACAAATGACTGTTACTAGAGTAACTCCAATGCTTTCGGGAAAACAAGTCATGTAATGCAAATCTCGGGAAAAGAGGTGAAACAATGAACTATAACAATTTCGGGAAAAGTATTAATTTCAAGATCCATTTAAGTGAATAGGGGTCCCGTATGTCGATTATAATCATTACTTGGTACTCCTTGAGTTTGAAGACATTCCGGGCTCCTTATGCACTTTTACTATTTTAAAATCTTAACATGAGCTTATGGGTAGTACTAGATGTTACAATAGCAAGAATCAAGATTATAAACGGTCCATCCTAGGCATGACATTAATCCGGAAACATCGAGCAACCGATTTAGTCATCGAAAGGAATAGAATTAGCGATAACCAAGGAAATAGACTTGTGTTTAGATATAAAGAAGATATCGCGTCGTTCCATCCCGTTCAAGATTGAAATGGATTAACTCCGATGCCACCGAACCAACCGTGAGGCGTGTCGGCTCAAGACATTCTCACACATGGTCCAAACAGATCCAAAGAGGGTAGCCAGGGTCCCACCTAAAACCAAGAATTAGTGTCTAAATCAACACCATTCTTTTCTTTTAGTTCCCTAGTCTTAGAGACCTAGATTAGGGTACAATTGGTCTTAACACTAAGGTATACACCCCTAGGACTCATAGAAGGGCCAAAGGTTTCCAAAAAAACACAATATCAAATTTCACTGGACTCAAACCCAGAAATGTACAGGGTCCGATCAATCGGCCCAAAAAGCCTTACTGTTAAAAGACAGGCCGATCGATCGGCCTGTAGGTCCGATCGATCGGACCTGGGCGTGCAGCAGGTCCGGGACACTGAATTTTTCCTTCCTTTTTCCTTTCCTTCCAACACTTCAACAACCACATAGAACTACAATCAAGATGACTTCAACACATATTTTCCAAGACATTAAAATGAGCTAAAGAGCTCCTCATTTCAAGTTTCTCCCTTTCCATTCTTTCCATTCTTTCCATTCACAATAAATCTCAAGGTGGAGAAACTCATTCATGTGAAACCATTTGAAACCTTGACAATATGATGCATACATTTTCCAAGCATGAACAAGAGGGAAATAACTCATCAATAAGCACATTTCGAAATCCATATTAATCATAGTAAAGACAACTACTAAAATCACCAAAACCCTTAATGAAACAAGATTTTTATCACAAAACATGTTAATAATCAAAACAATCCATTCATCCACTTGCCTTTGACTCTAATCAAGCAAATCAAGCTCCTAATCACCTCTCAAGCTCAAGATCCACAATCTCTACAAAAACCCCCAAAACAAACCCTAAAATGGGTTAAATAATGAAATGACAATGAAACCTTTCAATAATCAAGGTGGAGCTTCTCTAAGGCTAGAAGATTACAATTCTAGAAGATGGGAAGAATCACTTACTTGCAAGGTCCTCTAATGGACAAGGTAAGCTCAAAGGAAATCTTGTGATGGAGGGTTCTCTTCACAAATGGTATCAATGGAAAGCTTGCAAGATGAGGAAGAAGAAGGTGGTCTCCATTTCTTGATTGAGGAACTATTGGTGTGGCTTGGAGATGAAGAAGCAAGAAGAAGAAGAAGTTGCACAAGGGAAAACCCTAGGTTCAGCTGGAACAATGGTGAATGAAATGAATGAAGGAGATGGGTTCCCCTTTTAAACAAGTGAGGTTTGGGTCCCACAACTTAAAGAACTTGGGTGGCTGAAATCATCTAATTCGGGACCTCGGATGGGTTCGACGAAGAAGGAAGAAATGATCTTCGAAATATCTAGTTTCCAAAAAGTGTATGTTTCACGGATTTCGAGAATATCGAGTTTTGGGTACAGATTTGGTGAGAAAAGACTGTTTTGCCCTCAAGGCCAAGAAATCGGTTTTCGGGTTCTCAAATGGATACGGGATCAACATGAAAGTTGTAGGATTCCTCAAGATGAATGTAACGGGCCAAAAACACAATACGAAACAAATCGGGGAAATCTCACAAGTAAAAGCAAAGCCGAAAAGGGAACCCCCAAAGGGCCCCACAAGCTACCAAAGCACTCAAAAGCCCAAAACTAGAAGAAAACCATTCTAGCTCACAAACTCAACCCAACAAACACTAATCCCGCTAAAAGAACTAATCCACAAATAAAACAACACTAATCCAAGAGATCAGGGGTCGGGTTCTCACACATCTCTAACTGTTTTCCACCAAATATCTGTTGCACCGCTAAAGAGAGATGATGCAAGTTTCACTCTGTCTCCTCCAGTGCATTGGAAGATCTCAAAGATGTTTTCGGTATGCTCTAGCCAGTCATTTGCAGCTATGGATCCTCTATGCCTAGGAAGTCTTTCGGAGCTCTCTTCTTAAACCGCTCAAACAAAGCGTTCGGGTCATGTTGCCTCTGATTGATGACAATACCAGGTTGAGGTTGAACCGATTCGGGCCTTCTCTGTAACGCCTTTAACAACTGTCTCTACATTTCTGCCAATTCTCTAGCGTGATCTCCCTCTCTCTTCAGCATTTGTTCTTGCAATCTAGCCTGATTCTCATTGGCCTGACGCTGCTGGTCAAGCATTGCCTGCATCAACTGTTGGAATTGATTTGGCATGTTGTTATCAACCCTGTCTTCCTCAGCAGGTCCTGTGTGATCACTGTTACTTGCGGAGGGACTGCCATTTATCAGTCTCTTACGAGGTAGCATGATGCTGCAAAACAAGTTGTTAGCGCATAATAATCAAATAAAGGGTCACACATTGCTCGCACGATACTAGCTAATCGAAAAGTCTAACGAATCATCGCCACGTCCTTAGGATTTCTAGTTTCTTTTAATTGCTTGAAACATGTCTCACTCTGATACCAGTCTGTCGTGACCCCGGACTGCATTACCGAGGTCCTAATCCGGGACCGGGACTCGTAATGTGTGTACATTTATTTAATTTCCCACAGGTGTCCGCCGTGTGGATATCTAAAAAACATAGTACATTTCTTTTAATGCGGAAGCGTGTAGCAAATCAAATTGATGATTTCAATTCTAGTCATAAGATAAAATCATATGTATAAACCAAGTATCAGGATGAGCAATGATCATTAGCGCTTTCCTAAAAGAAAAGTTAAAGTTTATACAAAAGATCATTTAGTTACATTCCCCAAAAATAGAGGCCAACAAAGGCCAATATAAAATAAAATATCAATCCCCAAAAGAATGGTTAAAAGTCTCCCAAAATGTTACATCTCTCATAGCAATCAATGTCTATACGACATCATCATCATGCCACTCGACTAGACGTTGCGGTTCACCGACCGCATCCTCAAGCTCCGCCTCGGGATAGACAATGTCCGGACCTGAGTACCAAAGAGTGGGTCAAACACGACCGTTTGGCAAATAGATGAAAAGACTTAACAATATAACGATACATGAATTTACCTTCAAAAGCATTTAATGTTAGGTTCCTGTTTGTTGCAATTTTGATGGATGCACATTCACTTTCACTATCAAATGATCACACACTCATGCTCGTAGTTTTGACTTTGGAAATCTCGGATTCTATCTTACATGTGCATATGTTTTTGAAATGAATTTCTCATGCATGTTTTTAGAATTCATATTCACTTTTGAAAACCTAATTCGTTGTGCATGTTTCTGGAAAATCAAATTGAGAATTTAGGTTTGTGCCTTGCATACATCTTTCATTTTTAGAATCATTTTAGTATGCATGAAGCACACTGGCCTTGAGTTCCAAGTGTCACCGTTGGATTTTTTAAAATCACTCAGAAACTCATCCCAGGCCAGTTTGGTCGGTCGACCGACCCCTGTGCCCGGTCGACCGGCCCAATTGGCCTGCTGGAAAATGGCCAGTGTACCCGGTCAACCGAGCCAGGCCCAGGTCGACCGGGCAACTAGCCGTTGGGCAATATAGCCGTTGGGCCAGGTCGACCCGGGGGTCATGGGGTCGACCGGGCCAACTAGCCGTTGGACTAATTTTTGGTATAAAGTCCATTCTTTTCCCTACTTTTGAGAGGCTTGTTGGATGAACTTTTGGAATGATTTTGGAGCCTAAGAAAGGGGAATGAGTTGATAAGGCTAGAAGGCTATTGGAAATCAAATGGTTGAGTTTTTAAAAGGTATATCTTGCTTATTGTTTTGATTTCCATTCCAAATGAAATCCATGCATGTTTAAATCTTTGTATTTTCATATATGCATGTTTTCTAGCTTTTAAAGAGATGTTTTGCAAACACATTATCATCTTTGGAATATTAGAATGGTTTGCAAACATCCTTGTCTAAATCACATGTGCTATTAATAGTTAAATCTTCATACAACTTGTTTAGTTCATTTCTTCAAGTTGTTTGAATCTTTCACGTGATTAGCATTTATCTTCAATCATCATTTTGTGAGCTTACATTTTAAAATGCATCAAGCATTCTCTTAAGAGCTTTGTTTTAGAAATTGATTGAAATAAAACACTCATACACTTTGTGCACACACTTTAGCCTAATTTAGTGTATGTTTGTACTTTGAATTTCACTTTCATATCAGTCAATTTAAGAGGCAATTCAATTGTGCGTAAATTGTATCTCTTAGAGTGTTCTTGAAGAGACACCTTCTTAGAGAAATCCTTCATTTGTAAAGGTTATTGCTTAGCCTTAGAAAAGAACATTGTAAAGGTTATTGCTTAGCCTTGGAAAAGCATCTTGTAAAGGTTGTTGCTGAGCCTAGAAAAACAACATTGTAAAGGTTATTTCTCAGCCTAGTAAAAAGCATAATTAGTGGAAATCCGGTGGGGTGATTAGATCACAAGCCGGTAGTGGACGTAGGCATTGAGGCCGAACCACTATAAATCTTTGTGTAGTGGTGTTTGCTTGTGGTGATTCTTTTGTTAGCTTCCGCATCTTGTTTGGTAAATCATCACTTGTGACTAGTTTATTTTACAGAAATTAAAATTGGTCCAAATTTTTTCACATATTGTAGCTCACCCTATTCACCCCCCCCCTCTAGGGTAGGATCCCAGGACTCTCATTTGGTAACAGGTGCTACTGAAAGGGATATGTTTTCTCATGTATGTAGGTTCCTTTGCAATTCGATGACAAAGGGAGAGAAAAGAATAGATCTAACTACGGGGGAGATCTGCTTCAAGGGCTAAGGAAGATCGCTTAGTTGTTAAGAGCAAGGGAGAGCTCTAACCAAGGGGGAGAAATCATCTTGGAAAGATTAAAGTCAAAAGCTCTTGATGAATCGGTCATGGGTCGAAGCTACATTCAAGTGATTTCTAGAACAGAGCAGTTTGGGAGATCCAAAGTCCTTTAAGTGGTGTGATCATAGGAGTTGTCACCAAATTGCAAAGGGGGAGATTGTTAGGTTCTTGTTTGATGCATTTTTTATGGTTGCGCATTCACTTTAACTATCAAATGATCACACACTCACACTCGTAGTTTTGACTTTGGAAATCTCGGATTCTATCTTACTTGTGCATATTTTTTTGAAATAAATTTCGCATGCATGTTTTTAGAATTCATATTCACGTTTGAAAAACTAATTCGTTGTGCAAGTTTTTGGAAAATCAAATTGAGAATTTAGGTTTGTGCCTTGCATACATCTTTCATTTTTAGAATCATTTTAGTATGCATGAAGCACATTGGCCTTGAGTTCCAAGTGTGACCGTTGGATTTTTGAAAATCACTCAGAAACTCATCCCGGGATAGTTTGGTCGGTCGACCAACCCCTGTGCCCGGTCAACCGGCCCAACGGCCTGCTGGAAAATGGCCAGTGTACCCGGTCGAACGAGTCAGGCCCAGGTCGACCGGGCAACTAGCCGTTGGGCAATATAGCCGTTGGGCCAGGTCGACCCGGGGGTCATGGGGTCGACCGGGCCAACTAGCCGTTGGACTGTTTTTTGGTATAAAGTCCATTCTTTTCCCTACTTTTGAGAGGCTTGTTGGATGAACTTTTGGAATGATTTTGGAGCCTAAGAAAGGGGAATGAGTTGATAAGGCTAGAAGGCTATTGGAAATCAAATGGTTGAGTTTTTAAAAGGTATATCTTGCTTATTGTTTTGATTTCCATTCCAAATGAAATCCATGCATGTTTAAATCTTTGTATTTTCATATATGCATGTTTTCTAGCTTTTAAAGAGATGTTTTGTAAATACATTATCATCTTTGGAATATTAGAATGGTTTGCAAACATCCTTGTCTAAATCACATGCGTTATTAATAGTTAAATCTTCATACAACTTGTTTAGTTCATTTCTTCAAGTTGTTTGAATCTTTCACGTGATTAGCATTTATCTTCAATCATCATTTTGTGAGCTTACATTTTAAAATGCATCAGGCATTCTCTTAAGAGCTTTGTTTTAGAAATTGATTGAAGTAAAACACTCATACACTTTGTGCACACACTTTAGCGTAATTTAGTGTATGTTTGTACTTTGAACTTCACTTTCATATCAGTCTATTTAAGAGGCAATTCAAGTGTGCTTAAATTGTATCTCTTCGAGTGTTCTTGAAGAGACACCCTCTTAGAGAAATCCTTCATTTGTAAAGGTTATTGCTTAGCCTTAGAAAAGCACATTGTAAAGGTTATTGCTTAGCCTTGGAAAAGCATCTTGTAAAGGTTGCTGTTGAGCTTAGAAAAACAACATTGTAAAGGTTATTGCTTAGCCTAGTAAAAAGCATAATTAGTGGAAATCCGGTGGGGTGATTAGATCACAAGCCGGTAGTGGACGTAGGCATTGAGGCCGAACCACTATAAATCTTTGTGCAATGGTGTTTGCTTGTGGTGATTCTTTTGTTAGCTTCCGCATCTTGTTTGGTAAATCATCACTTGTGACTAGTTTATTTTAAAGAAAATAAAATTGGTCTAAATTTGTCACATATTGTAGCTCACCCTATTCACCCCCCCCCCCCCCTCTAGGGTAGGATCCCAGGACTCTCATTTGGTAACAGGTGCTACTGAAAGGTATATGTTTTCTCATGTATGTAGGTTCCTTTGCAATTCGAAGACAAAGGGAGAGAAAAGAATAGATCTAACTACGGGGGAGATCTGCTTCACGAGCTAAGGAAGATCACTTAGTTGTTAAGAGCAAGGGAGAGCTCTAACCAAGGGGGAGAAATCATCTTGGAAAGATTAAAGTCAAAAGCTCTTGACGAATCGGTCATGGGTCAATGCTACATTCAAGTGATTTCAAGAACAGAGCAGTTTTGGAGATCCAATGTCCTTTAAGTGGTGTGATCATAGGAGTTGCCACCAAATTGCAAAGGGGGACATTGTTAGGTTCTCGTTTGTTGCATTCTTTATGGATGCGCATTCACTTTCACTATCAAATGATCACACACTCACGCTCGTAGTTTTGACTTTGGAAATCTCGGATTCTATCTTATATGTGCATATTTTTTGAAATAAATTTCGCATGCATGTTTTTAGAATTTATATTCACGTTTGAAAAACTAATTCGTTGTGCAAGTTTTTGGAAAATCAAATTGAGAATTTAGGTTTCTGCCTTGCTTACGTCTTTCATTTTTAGAATCATTTTAGTATGCATGAAGCACACTGGCCTTGAGTTCCAAGTGTCACCGTTGGATTTTTGAAAATCACTCAGAAACTCATCCCAGGACAGTTTGGTCGGTCGACCGACCCCTGTGCCCGGTCGACCGGCCTAATGGCCTGCTGGAAAATGGCCAGTGTACCCGGTCGAACGAGTCAGGCCCTGGTCGATCGGGCAACTAGCCATTGGGTAATATAGCCGTTGGGCTAGGTCGACCCGGGGGTCATGGGGTCGACCGGGCCAACTAGCCGTTGGACTGTTTTTTGGTATAAAGTCCATTCTTTTCCCTACTTTTGAGAGGCTTGTTGGATGAATTTTTGGAATGATTTCGGAGCCTAAGAAAGGGGAATGAGTTGATAAGGCTAGAAGGCTATTGGAAATCAAATGGTTGAGTTTTTAAAAGGTATATCTTGCTTATTGTTTTGATTTCCATTCCAAATGAAATCCATGCATGTTTAAATCTTTGTATTTTCATATATGCATGTTTTCTAGATTTTAAAGAGATGTTTTGCAAACACATTATCATCTTTGGAATATTAGAATGGTTTGCAAACATCCAGTTATAACCATAAGCTCATTCTAAGTTTTGAAAATAGTAAAAGTGCATAAGGAGCCCGGAATGTCTTCAAACTCAAGGAGTACCAAGTAATTATTATAATCGACATACGGGACCCATATTCACTTAAATAGATCTTGAAATTAATACTTTTCCCGAAATTGTTATAGTTCATTGTTTCACCTCATTTCCCGAGATTTGCATCACATGACTTGTTTTCCCGAAAGCATTGGAGTTACTCTAGTAACAGTTACTTGTCCCGAAGTGCATTGCACCACATGATATGTTAGTGTGCCCTTGAGCACCCCCGTCTTGCCCGATTGATTATGTATTGATACTTGATTTACTTGCATTGTCTCGATTGTATTTGACCTATGAGTCGGCACCACTAAGCTTGGATAACCCTATTGGTCTGATCAACCGACTTGGAGATCCCCCTCCCGTCCCGTCAGCTGCAGGTTGGATCCCGCTACCAGGTTATTACCGTGGTCTTGTCCCGATACCGCAGATTGCTACTGTGGTCCCCGATGCCCGGCTCGCTACCGTGGTCATGTATAGTATATGTATATGCATTCATGAGATCCCCTGTTTCTCCTCACCTCGAGTGACTGAGATCAGGGCCTAGTATATGTATATGTATTTATGAGATCCCCTGTTTCTCCTCACCTCGAGTGACTGAGATCAGGGCCTAGTTCTTGCTCTATCGCTTTAGTGATAGAGGACTTAGCTTCGTGTGGTTGCCATCTTGCCAGTTCCCGATTCCTTGGATACCCGACATGTTTTATATTGTTTACTTGCTTTCCGATAAATGATTCGTTTCCTTTATGAAAGTTGTTATTTAAACAAGTGCTAATATTCTCCAATGTAAATTCAGTTATTATTATATTGTTTTCTGTCCTTTGTACCCGCACATGTTTTAAATGGATGCCGGTTGGGCGAATACCCATGCTTTTACATATGTTTCAAACGATCGATGGTTTTACTAGATTTATGTGATTACACATGTTTTAAATGAATACCCGAATTGTTAAATATCCATACTTTCTTTTAAATGACATTTGGTTTGTCAGATCCCCGGGTTTATACATGTTTTAAATGAATACCCGACTTGTTAAATATCCATTCTTTGAAATATGTTTTAGATGACACTTGTTTTGCCAGATTCCTATGTTTATACCTATTTTACATGATACCCGATTTGTTTAAATATCCATACTTTGGAATAGGTTTAAATGAACATTAGTCTTGTCAGACTTCTATGGTTACACCTGTTTTAAATGAACACCCGGTTTGTTAAATATCCGTATTTTTCACATATGCTTCAAATGCACATTGGTTTTGCTAGACTGCTATGAATACCTGGGTTGTTGTATACTTGTGTTTTTACTTAAGTTTCAAATGAACGTTGTTTTGCCATACCGCTATGTTTATACATGTTTTAGACGAACACCCGATTGTCAAATATCTATGATTATAGATGATGTAAATGAACACATGTTTTATTAGATATTCATGTTTTACTCATGCTTGAAATGAATACAGGTTTTCCCCGAGATTCCCGACTTTGCACCCGTTTAATTATATGCAGCATTTGATCGAATAGCATGACTTATCTTATGTTTTATTCTTCAGTATATTTGTTATCTTTTCATCCACCTGCCAGACCGTCGTGTCTGACCCACTACTTTTGGTACTCAGGTTCAGATTTCTTCGCCCCGAGTTGAGTGTTTTTGTTGGCTGTGGAGCCATGCCTTGCAGGTTGGTTTGTCGGCTATGTCATGTAGACATTGAGCTTGACATCGGAGCTACGTCACAATTGGGTAGTAGTTTATAGCTTATTGTTGTATGGCTTTTATTAGCCTTTTCTTGGGATTCTTAATTAATGTACATTGATAATTGTAACTTGAACATATTTGGGAATGAAATATCCTATTACTGTCAGCTCTGTAATTTATTGTGATGGTTACTCCAGTCTGATATGATTCTTGATATAATAGCTATGTGCTAAAGGTTGAGTGCGATGCGGAATCCGATGGCCACGAACTTCGGGTCGCAATGCCACAAATGCTTCCGCAAAATATTCAGAATGTGTCGTCTTCACACACGCGGATCCTGGGAGAAGTAAACTACATTTATGCTTAATCCCATTCCCGCCCCCGAGGTTCTGGTTCGGGGGCGTGACAACACCACTCTCGTCACTTATCATTCATTTCCTGCAATAAAATGAGCTAAAAGCTCCTCCAATACATCTTTCAATGCTTCTCCAAAACTCCAATATGTATTCATTCCATCACCTCCTTCTTAACCACAACAACCACAAAAGGAAAGAGAATCCAAATCACAAGTACTCATTTAAGATATATCTCAAAAGACAATAAGGTCTATAAACAAACATGTTTCCAAACCATTAATGAGCTAGCAAGGTTCACTCAAGAGCATTTATTTTAAAAATCAATGCAAGTCAATAAATATGAATAGAAATGACAAATCAACAACATTTCTCATGAAAACCATACAAAGTTCAAATAACATTTCATCCACTTGCCTTAGGTCTCTAATAAGCAAATCAAGCTCTAATCACCTCTCCAAGCCAAGAATCCAAGCTATGAACCAAAATCCCCAAGACAAACCCTGTGGGTCAAAACAAGAAATAGAAAGAGAAATCTTACAATAATGAAAATGGAACCTCTTCAAGGCTAAAGGAACACAAATCTAAGAGATGGGGAGGGTTGCTTACTTGTAGGTTCTCCAAATGAGCAAGAGTAGTTCAATGAAGATCTTGGAATGGGAGGTTTTCTCTCAAAATGGTATTAATGGGAAGCTATGGTGATGAGGAAGAAGATGATGACAAGCATTTCTCCAATGGCAAGGGTTTGGTAGTGGATTGGGAGATGGAAGAGCAAGAAGAAAAGGGAAAAGGGAAAAACCCTAGGTTAATGGTTCTTGTGCTGGAAAAGGGAAAAGAGAAGATGGGTTCTCCTCTTATAAGCAATTGGAGTTGGGTCCCACCACTTAAGAAACTTGTTGGGCTGAAATCATGTCTTTCGGGACTTCGAATGAATTCGACGAAGAAGGAAGAAATGACCACCGAAATATCTAGTTTCCAAAAAGTATATGTTTCATGGGTTTCGGGGATATCAAATTTTGGGTACAGATTTAGTGCACAATGACTGTTTTGCCCTCAATGCTAGGAAAGTCGGGTTTTGGGATCTCGAACAGGCATGAGATCAATATAAAAGTTGTAGGGATTAATGAGACAAGTAAAACGGGATTAAAACAATAAATACGAGAATCTCATATAATCCCCTAAGTAAACGCAAGGTCATTAAAGGAAACCCCCCAAGGGCCCCACTAGTCACAAAGGCACTCAAAATTCCTCAAAGCTATAACTGAAACTATTTTATTCCCCAATAAACCAAAATCTACCAATCACGCTTAGAACTAAAACATGACTTAATTAAAACTAATCGAGGTCACTCGAGACAGGGTCTTACACGGGGTGGATGCAGCTACAAGAGAGTATGAGGACCAAGTCGAGAATATCAGCTCTGCGTTGTTCGTGCTCAGGTGTCGAGCTGCATTGAAGAAGGCAGAGGTCCCAGAGGATCATCCCGTCTATCAGGACCTGGCCAAGTTTAC
Organism: Cinnamomum chago; assembly: GCA_038049695.1. NCBI lineage: Eukaryota > Viridiplantae > Streptophyta > Magnoliopsida > Laurales > Lauraceae > Cinnamomum > Cinnamomum chago. Next base: position 38,819,853 of record CP142456.1, read on the forward strand.
TTGCCCAGAGCCTGAGTCGAGTTCTGCCCCCACTGTTGAGGCTGCTATCCCGACTCCTCCTGAAGCTACTGCCTAAGCCACCACGACTGAGCCCTTTGACGTCAACGTGGAGGCTACTGATTTTTTATCTCTCTTGTATTTTTTCTTTTTCTTTCTTGTAATGAAAGTGTAAAGACTCTGTAACTATTCTTTCCATCAATGAAATAAAAATTTTCTCCATACTTGCCATCCCATTTCTTCTGATAACAATATGTATGTGCTTGATTTTTGTTTTATAACTGGGCTCTTAGCACAAACGCCCGATTTTTTACCAAGTAGTTGAGTTCGGTTCAGTAACCGGAACTTAGTGACTATTAGGCAATAATGTTTTCGGTTCCATAACCAGAAGTAACTTAGGCTAGTCGAACTCGATTCAACAACCGGAATTCTAATTGCACTGAAGTCTAAATAACTTTAAGAAGTACTGGTTCCGCAACAGAACTAGACCTTCATAGGAAGCTTTCAGGTCCTTCAACTGCATAGTTGGTTCCATAACCGAACTAGGATAGCTACCGAGTTCCACTGCCTGGTGTGTTGCGTGTTTGGTCCCATGACCAGGTCAGCTGGTTCTGTAACCGGGCCGAGATTTTGGCCGAGTTCCATAGCTGGTTTTGTAACCAAGCAACAGTCTCTTTTATGCTGGTGCTGTCACCGAGCTGAGACTGCTGCCGAGTTCAGTAACTGTGGCATTGTATGCAACTGGTTCTGTAACCGAGTTGTAGTCTCTTCTGTGCTGGTGTTGACACCGAGTCGAGACTTTTGTGGAGTTCCATAACTGCGGCACTATATGTAGCTGGTTCCGTAACCGAGCTGTAGTCCCTTCTGTGCTAGTGCTATCATCGAACCGAGACTTCTGCCGAGTTCCATAACTGTGGCACTGTATGTAGCTGGTTCTGTAACCGAGCTGTAATCTCTTCTGTGCTGGTGTTGTCACCTAGTCGAGACTTTTGTCGAGTTCCATAACTACGACACTTTATGTAGCTGAAGCTGTAACCGAGCTGTAGTCCCTTCTGTACTGGTGTTGTCACCGAGCCGAGACTTCGGCCGAGTTCCATAACTGTGGCACTGTATGCAGTTGGTTCTGTACTCGAACTATAGTCTCTTCTGTGCTAGTGTTGTCACCGAGCCGAGACTCCTGTCGAGTTCCATAACTACGGCACTGTATGCAGCTGGTTCTGTAACCGAGTTGTAATCTCTTCTGTGCTGGTGCTGTCACCTAGTCGAGACTTTTGCCGAGTTCCATAACTACGACACTATATGTTGCTGGTTCTGTAACAGAGTTGTAGTCCCTTCTGTGCTGGTGCTGTCACCGAGCCGAGGCTTCTGCCGAGTTCCATAACTGCGGCACTGTATGTAGCTGGTTCTGTAACCGAGCTATAGTATCTTCTGTACTGGTGCTGTCACCGAGTCGAGACTTCTGCCGAGTTCCATAACTGTGGCACTGTATGTAGGTTGTTATGTAACCGAGCTGTGACTGCTACCGAGTTATGTAACTTGGCGAGGATCAGAGTTGTTGTAAATGAAGTTGTTCGGATCGTGGCCGGTGTTGTCACTGAGGCCGTTGCTAGGGCTTTAAAAGTCGAGGTTGGTGTTGTCACCGAGGCCCGACGCTGAAGCTGTGTAGCGGAGGCTGGTGCTGTCACCGAGGCCGCTGCTGAAGTTTTATTTCATGTTCGAAGATGCTGGGCTGAGGTTGGTGCTATCACCGAGGCCGCAGCCGAAGCTGTGAAGATGAGGTCCCTTTGGAGCTCACTGCCTGGCAGCAGAGCTCGCTTGAAGGATGCGAGGGCCCCGGCTTTGGGTCTTGGTATCAACAAGGGACGAATCTTCGTCATCATCACTGTCGCGATCCACCTGGTGGAGGAAATGATGAGATGTGGCTGCTGCTGGAACTTTTACTTCGCGGAGGAGTCTCTAGCAGGGTAACACTCTGCTGGGGGTGCTCCGGTGGAGGAGTGCTTAGCTGGGGAGGTGTTGTCACCCCCTTTGCTGATGAACCTGTCTGAGTTACAGGTCGTCCCACGCCTGTCGTATCAGACTTTCTCTGGATCTCATTCGACAGGGGGTCGTTGATGATGGTGGCGGGGCTTTGCAAATCCTTTGCCGCTTCTAGAAGCATGGCTTTTTTATCATTTCCCACAGACGACGCCAATTGTGAGTGCCTAAAAGTTACGGACTCAGGTTAGGTGAGTGAGAGACTAATGATTTGCTCTTTAAGCTTCTTTGGGGGAGATAGATCGCCTTAGAACTTGAAAGGGAAGAAGAAATAGAGATCAGAGACCTTGGTTCCCGTCAGCCGAAGGCTCTCCGATGCCTGAGATAGTGCTATCACTGGACAAATGATGTAGAAGAGAGGCCAGTATACTGTTTTGCATAGCGTTCTGTAACGCATTATGCAATGTGTAATATGACATTATCAGGCGTAATAATTGTATTTGTAGAGATTTCACCTGGCGCACCCTTAGTGGGGGTAGGTGGAGATATTGTCTGGTCGAATTAAGAGATGACCTCTCGTATTAATGTGGATGTGATTGATCAAGACGACACCTGATCATTATCCGGCGCCTGTCTTGTCTGTCAGCACATTCTGTAACGTAGCCGTAACTTTGTGGAAGTACAATTATGGTTTAATACTCATCTCTATGGACGTGCCGAGCTGGAGATGATGCTGAGACCAGATTTGGATGCATCCTAGCACTACTGTCGAGGTGCCTTATACTGAGATCGAGATGAGCCTAGCCGGTACTCTTACCGAGGCTAACTCAAGCTTGGTGCTAACTGGCATTGCTTGCCAAGCCAAGATGAGATGTCTAGCTGGTACCGTTACCGAACTAGATGAATCTCGGCACTATTGCCGAAGTTGGATACCGAGATCGGGATGGGCCGAGCTTGTACTGTTACCGAGACTAGCGTAATCCTATGCTTAGGAAAACACCCCACACAAAAGGCATCCAGAAGTTATCCCATTTAGATGAAGAGAGTACTTTGCAATGTCAAACGTCATCTTTTTCATTATTTTTCTTTTGATCAATGAAGACGTGATATCCTCAATTAATTGATGCAGTTTCAAATATTTGAACCGCTATGATAGTTAGAACATTTGCATTGATGTTTACTTCCATGTGTTGATAGAAATTTGGAGAACAACCCTTTTAACAGAATTAAAAGAAGACTTTGACAAGCTTAACTCTATCATATAAAATGGTGGTTTCATAAAGAACAAACAATCCCAGTGCAGTTTAAAAGTTGGATTGTGTACTATTCAAAAATAAGAAAAAAAAAGAAGAAAGTTCTTGCAGTGTAATATTCGGATATGGAAAGAAACATGTTGAACATTTCCAATTTTCAGAAGCATGGTTTACAATAAGTACATTAGGAATAATGCATTATCCAATGAGCCTTCCGGCACATATTTGTTCAACAATACCATTAGTTTTGTACCGTTGCCAATAGTGAACTTATAAAGATTGTCCATCCTGCATGATCTTGTAGGAAAACACTTTTTACTTTCGTGATTCTATTCACAACCATGCAAATATGCAAACATAAATCTAGAAATCAAAATGCAAACTTATAGTGAGACTGAAACCAGAATTGCAATTACTCGATCACAAAACTACAGAATGGAAGATTGATCGAGGCTAGCATTTGACGTTATGTCTTTAAGAGAGATTCGTCCTTGCTACGGTGCTTATGATTCTTGAACGTCTATCTCCCATGATACAATGATCACGCACGCAGAAACAACACTACAAACGGGGTACCCAGCGAACCAAAACTATGTTTGTACTTTCTCAACGACTTAGTGTATGAGAAAATGATGATAACCCCACCTTCCATTCAAGGATGGTATTTATAGATGTAATTGTGACTTTTCACAAAAGTTACGAACATAAAGGATATGTCTCTTCGTGTTGAAGAATCTTCAATGAGTAGACACAACTTTTATAATGAATAGACACAACCCTTAAAGCTTTAATCCAGTTTCATTTAAACTTTAGACACAATTCTCTAACAATCCCGCACATGAATGAAATTGACTGAAAGCAATGTAAATGATATGCAGACACTGAGAAAGTACAGTTGTAAATTTTCTGTATAGAGAAAGATAGCTAGTGGCCTTGAACCTTCCCCTGTGTATAACTATCAGATTTACTAGTTGATCAATAAACATGATGTCATGGATTGCTCAACATTTTCTATAAACCAAGACAAAAGAATTCACAAAGAATCTTCCCGGATACAATTGGTTCTTATGATTGTGTTCATTTTTGCCCTGAACAATTCCTGGTTTCGTGAGTGTTTTAGAGAGTTTAGCCTTATCATTCTCAGAGAACCAACCCAGTTCACACTCAGATAAGTGATTCGTATTAAGAGTATCTTGCTATACTCATATGTTTAGCCAAGATATAAGAATCATTAAAAGCTTAGCTTATCCTAACAACCACTGCAAGAATCACTATTTCTATCTTGGGAATGAGCAAGATAATTTATCTACACCGTGATATCGTTAAGTCACACACAATTTCGTTGTCCCTTTGAACTTAGATCTTGGGATTTCCAGTCAATTAGGTTGGGTTGCCATTATGACGACTTTTTATTCATAGGCTTTAAGCCCATTCCCCCTCGATGAATGATTTACTAGCTCTCTACTTAATTCCTTTTTAATGGATCCGTAATATTAACTTTGACTTTATATAATCAATGGACACAATTCCACTTGAGAGCATCTGTATTACGGTATTATTGTTGGAAAAATGGTGGGCCTTCTAGGGATGTTTCAAAAACTTTTGACCCACTTGATGCAGGGATCAATTGTCTAGAAGGCAACAAACCCAATCGAGGATGCATTCCCTCAAACTCATAAACCATGTACATCAACATATACTATCTAGAAGATAGAAAACAACACCTAAACATGCAACCACGAAATCCACAACATACAAGGAAGTAGATATACCTTTGGAGCTTGGTAGTGCTCTAATGGAGAATTTGAGTTCCTTCCTTTGATGATGAACACCTTCACTATCCAATTCAGAATCCCCAACACCTTTTGATCTTCCACGCTATGACCCGTATTAGATCTCTTTTCTTAAGAAGATGGTGGAATCTTCAAGAGAAAACCCAACTAGTAACTCTAAGGAACTAAAGGAGAAAGAGAGGGGAACTTAGAGAGGAAGAGAACTTATGCAACACTTGTACAAAGGGGCTGAAGTTGCTCACTCTATTATGCACGACTAAGAGGGGTTTATTCCTCTTTATATAGCCCTCCAATCCTCCTCTTTTCCTATTTGAAATAGAAGTTTAACTCCCATTACAAAATAGTAACCTTCTCCCTTGCTAGTTGCCATAGAAGTCTCACTTCCACAACAATTAGTAGCTTTCTCCTTTCTAATTAAAATAGAAGTCCTACTTCCATTAATAATTAGTAACTCACTTTTACTACTATTAGAAGTGTCACTTCAAATAGAAATAGTAACCTTCTTATTAGAGTTCAAGTAGAATTAGTATCTTTCTCAAAATTTGGGCTAGCGTGGGGACCACTAGGGATTCCTTAGAAAGCTGGCTCCAACTGGGACACGCGACCCCACATCTCATGTATAATCCGGGCCCACAGTTAATTACAAATAACTCCACTATATAAATGCAATTACACTCCAGTCTTAGGAATAAATTACAATGAAGACCCTAAACTTCCTCAATACCACAAGTAGACCCCTCTATCAATATCCATGGATCAATTGGACCTGTCCACCAAATTAGATCCATATCTTATTTTCCTTGAGCCCCAATTAACTATAATGATCATTTGGTACCGATCCAATTAACTCTTAATCGGAATTGGTGCGCACTTACCAATGATAAATCCATTAATTGGCACAAGGGGATATTAAAGATAGATTCCATCTTGACCATTGAATGTTCCCACAGCTCTACTACCACGTACCCAAATCACCGAGGTGTTGACCTACAATTGGCCTCACTCATTGGTGACTCAAAGCAAATGAATAGATAGAAACTTGAGTTCATTAATGTCTCAGGATTATGAGCCTATTGCTAGGGAATTATGAGAGCAGACCTTAAAAGTAAAGACAGTGTATATAAGGTGTTTCTCATGATCCTTCAATACATCCAATATACCGGCACCATGATCCAGAATCTTACATTCCGATGATCGAGACAAATCACACTATCTCATAGTGATCAAAGTGCTGCAACCTTGTCAGATTAGATGCCCAATCTCATCTCTGGTTGTGAAGATATTTAAGTATAAGATTTGCAATACATGTCTCCTGTATGTGGATCTCATCCATACACAAGTATTACATCTAGTATACTTGTGGACTCCGGTTCATCTCATGAACCATTATGTCATTAGTATTGGTTATATGCAAGTATATAATTAAACACCATGCATCTCATGAAAGGAAAACATGATCGTATTGATAAATAAAGAAATTAATCAATTTATTATATCATACTCTTGGTATTGAGACCATAAAACTAACAATCTCCCACTTGGGCTCAATGCCCCAAGTCTACATGCTGCTCAAATACTTTTGTGGTCAAAAGCTTAGTAAAAGGATCTGCCAAATTGTCCGCAGAGGCTATCTTGGTGATAGCAATATCACCTCTCTGCACAATCTCTCTGACTAAGTGATACTTCCTCTGTACGTGCTTTTGGCTCTTATGGCTCCTGGGTTTCTTGGACTGAGCGACTGCCCCGTCACAGTAAACTGTGCGCGGCTGTCGTGCCAAAGGTACCACTCCAAGTTCGAAAATGAATCTTTTGAGCCATACTGCTTCCTTAGCTGCTTTACAAGCTGCTACTTATTCAGCATCAGAAGTGGAATCAATAGTACATTCCTGTTTAATACTCCTCCAACTGATGGCTCCTCCGCCAAGCATAAACACATAACCAGAGGTGGATTTCCTGGAATCCTTATCTGACATGAAGTCAGAATCTGTGTATCCGACTGGAATCAGCTCATCACTGCCGTAAGTCACATGTATTCTCGAGTACTTCTCAAGTACTTGAGGATACATTTTACAGCAGTCCAATGGTCAGGACCTTGGTTAGACTGATATCTGCTGACTAAGCCCACTGCATGACAGATATCCGGTCTAGTACATAGCATAGCATACATGAGGCTACCAACAGCCGAAGCGTATGGAATTGCTCTCATTTGCTCCTTTTCCTCCGGGTCTTGGGACCCTGATCCTTGGAAAGGTGCACTCCATGCCTGGAAGGTGTGATACCTTTCTTGCAGTCCTGCATAGCAAACCGTACCAGCACCTTATCTATGTAAGCAGCTTGAGATAAGCCAATCATCCTATTTTTTCTGTCTCGATAGAGTTTGATCCCTAGGATGTAACTGGCTTGTCCCAAGTCCTTCATATCAAAAGTCTTTGCCAACCAAACTTTTACTGTTGACAACATTCCTATATCTTCCCCTAGGAGAAGGATGTCGTCGACGTATAAAACCAGAAAAACTACCCTGTCACCTTCATTTTTCATGTATACACATGACTCGTCCGGATTTTGACTAAAACCAAATGATTTGATTGCCCGGTCAAAACGGATGTTCCAGCTTCGGGATGCCTGCTTCAGTCCATAAATGGACTTCTGCAGCTTGCAAACTCTTTGCTTTTGGTTACTTGCTATAAAACCGTCTGGCTGCATCATATAGATGTCTTCCTCAAGATGGCCATTGAGAAACGCCGTCTTGACATCCATTTGCGAAATCTCGTAATCGAGATGAGCCGCTATGGATAAGAGTATCCGGATGGACTTGAGCATGGCTACCGGCGAGAAGGTTTCCTCATAATCGATACCCTCGTTCTGAGTATACCCTTTCGCAACAAGCCTGGCCTTAAAGGTCTAAACTCTTCCATCTGGTCCACAAGTGTCCATACTTGATTAGAGTACATAGACTCCATCTCAGCTTTCATATCATCTTGCCAATGTCCCGAATCTTTGTCATTAATTGCTTCATCATAGTTACAGGGATCTTGTTCCAGTTTTTCCGGGATTGCCTCGTAAGACTCTCCCAAGAACGAGAACCTATCAGGGGGCCTGCTTATTCTCCCACTACGACGAGGCACTGGTGTAACTACTGGGTCTGGTAGGGGCGGTTCTTCCTCAAGTTCGGTCATACTTGGATTTGGAATTAATTGTTCTTGAATCTCTTCCAAGATCACCTTTTCTAAAGATTTTCGGTCCATCATATAATCTTCCTCCTGAAAAACCGCATTGGTGCTCAGCAGCACTTTCTGCTCTCTGGGATTATAGAATAACCAACCTTTAGCTCCTTTAGGATATCCTACAAATGTGCATACTTCCGACTTCGTTTCCAACTTATCCGTCTTTACCTTTAGCACGTGTGCCGGACAACCCCAAATGCGTAAATGTTGTAGACTAGGCTTTCGCCCAGACCATAACTCCCGGGGAGTCTTAGGTACAGACTTAGATGGTACGGGGTTTAGTATGTACATCGCAGTATCCAAGGCATATCCCCAAAAGGATATAGGTAATCCTGAGAAACTCAACATAGACCTAATCATATCTAAAAGAGTTCGGTTCCTTCTTTCCGCTACTCCATTCTCTTGAGGCATACCAGGAGCAGACAACTGGGTTAGAATCCCATTTTCTGACAAGTGTCCCATAAAATCACCAAAGAGATATTCCCCTCCTCGATCTGATCGAAGAGTCTTGATACTTTTACCTAATTATTTTTCCGCTTCCGCTCGAAACTCTTTGAACTTTTCAAAAGCCTTGGACTTGCGGTGCATAAGGTATATGTATCCATATCTTGAGTAGTCATCTGTGAAAGTGATGAAGTATTCATATCCTCCTCTGGCACTGACATTAATGGGTCCACACACATCAGAATGCACTAATTCCAATAAATCTTTGGCCCTATTGCCCTTGGATGAAAAGGGTCTTTTGGTCATTTTGCCTTCCAGACAGGACTCAAAGACAGGCATTGGTTCTACAACCAATGAAGGCAAGATACCATCTTTCACTAGCCTGTCAATCCTATTTAGGTTTATATGACCTAGCCTCAAGTGTCAAAGTTTTGTTGGATTAGATGAAGGTGACCTTCTCTTTAATGATGGCCTATTAATTATTTCGGTATCATGTATCTCATACATTGTGGGAGTTAACAGATAAAGCCCATTGGTTACCTTGCCAGAACATATAGAAGTACCGTTTCTCTTTATGACAACTTCGGTACCAAAAGTAATAGAACAACTTTTATTCACCAAACTAGAAACCGAAATTAAATTCCGTCTTAAAGACGGTACATATAGAGTGTCTGACAAAACCAACTTATTATCTTGAAAACATAAAGTAGTAACTCTTACTGAGACTGCATCCGCTTTAGTATCAGATCCTAGGTTGACAATGATTTCGCCGTCACTGAGTCTCCTGGTTTCCTGGAACCCCTACAACGAATTACATATGTGATTAGTTGCCCCGGAGTCCACACACCAAGATTCTGAAGTACCAGTTGTAAAACTAACTTCAGAAACAAGTGACTCAATCATACCTGAGGTCTTCTTTTTAGACAGATAATCTGGACAATTCCTTTTCCAATGTCCTGTCATACCACAATGGAAACACTTTCCTTTTGTCCCCGATCCCTTAGACTTGCCAACACCACCATTAGGACCATTCTCCACCTTAAGCCCTTCGGAGTTGATTTCTGCTTGCCTTTCCGCCCTTTGCCTTTCGGTTTGGACGTGGCAAATGACTTTTCTGTCATCAGGGCAGTTGGCTTCTTCTTCATATTCCCTTCAGTCACCACCAGCTGGCTAGAAAGCTCAGCTAGAGTCAAATTCATCTTATTCATATTATAGTTGACCTTGAAATTGTTGAATCACTCTGGTAGTGACTCAAGGATTATGTCAATCTGCGATTCTGCATCAATCGCAGTCCCCAACACATCTAACTCATTCAATGAGTCCATCATTTTCAACATGTGGTCCTGTACTGGTGTGCCTTCAGCCGTCTTTGTGCTTTTAAGCACCCTCATAGCAGCCTATCTAGCAGGCCTGCCCTTTTCCGCAAACATCTCCTTTAAGTTTGATATAATATTATATGCAGTCTTAAAGGATTGATGTTGGTGTTGCAAAACACTAGACATGGATGCCTGTATGCAACATCTGGCCATCTCATCGTCTTTGGCCCACTTGGTGTAAAGTTCCTTTTTCTTCCTGTGATGCTTCTGGTAATGGCCCATCAAGGGGGGGGTTTGGTAAGGACATATTTATATCCTGAAGCTGTCAGGACTATATCCAGGCTCCGTTTCCAGTCTACATAATTTGATCCCACCAACTTATTCTGGTTGAGGATGGTCGCAAGTGGATTGAAAGTATTTGAATTCATGCTTGAAATACTGTAGCACATAACCATACATTCAATTAATGAATTTAAATGACATTAGGGTTTAGTATTCTACCAAATTTATATGGAATCCTCATAACCACTAAATTCAGAATACATCGGAATCCCAATCCCCGGGGTATGCCTCCTTGGGGAGTTCGAATACCACCTAGATTGGTGCGGTTCAAAGTTGGTCAAAATTAGGATTAAGACTAACTTTCCATGATCCCCTTCATTCATTATTATGTAGGTATCTCATACCAAATAATGAAAGACTCCCGATTATCTTCGGTTTCTAAAATAAATGAGGCAAATCCTTGGGGATACTACAACATTATTTTAGTAAAGTGTGACCCACCAACTAGCATTGCATGACAACCGTTGCGAGTAGCTCCTCCTTGGGGAGTACTCCCCCGCCTCGTGTCACCAACACTATCCATAGGAGATCCATATCTAGTAACCAAACAAGTAAAAGCCCTCCGTGGGGAACGACCATTCTCAAGATGGCGCGAGGCTAATACTTTCCTTACAATGGACCTATGGTGGAAAACCATGGGGATTTCAAAATACAAATGCCCCGCTCCCACTTAATATTTTAGAATTGAGGATTTCCTTGTAAGGTATTAGGGCCCACATATATATGAACATCAAATCATCTCATGATATGATCAAAAATTGATTCCAAGTCAAGTTATTTTAAGGAAAGTCCAGCTTCTAAATTAGTGTTACCAATGTGTCCATCTCATAGGTCATCAACACTAATTAGAACTCTTTCCAAAAATTAATTTGATTTGACCAATTTTAGTAACTCACTATGTTTGGAGCAGATTTGGAAACATTCTAAATTAAGCATTCATCCATAAATAGAAAGTGCTAAGATAAGAAACTAGTCCTGTCCTCCACATGGCCCTAGCGGAATATACTTCTTGGACTTCTAGACTTTCCAAAACTTTGGGATTCCTCAAACTCTTTGGGCATCACCAAAAGGCTTTTGGTAATCTTCAAACTCTTTTATTAGGAGTCCAACTCTACTTTCCTTCCTCGTCTCGGACATCGCTAGAATTTACAAATTTAGAAAAATTACATAAATTCCTATGCCTCAATTATGAGACTTACATGGTAATCTAAACATGGAAATAAAAGGGCTATAGGGAAATTCACCATGCCTTGCCCTTTCTTGGGAAACCAAGGAAACCATGATGCCCTTTACACTTAGCCTTAAACAAACCAATAACCATAAAAAGAAAGTAAAAGACTTGTGGGCCATATGGAGAGGACATTATCACCTGCAAGTTAGTATCTCATACAACCATACAGCCCACGAAAATAAGCTGCCAAATAATGCTGGAAAAATAGGAAGTAAAAGAAGACCCGAAACAAAAAACAGTTTCTGCAGCAAACTGTACAGAAGGCTCGGTCAACCGGCCAGGGGGATCGGTCGACAGACCTGCAAGTCAGTCGGTCGACCGAGCACGGGGCCAGGTCGACCGGACTGACGAAAACCTGCAACATGGGTTTTCTGTTTCGTGTCCATTCTTCCCCAAATCACTTCCAAAGTGTTCCAATGGCTTCCTACCATCCTTCCATCATTATTAAACCCTTTTGTGACTATCCAAACATTAATCCACTATCAAACCAAGTAAATTCATCAAAACTGATCCATACAGAGCCCTTGCTTCATCTTCTTCGCATCTCATGCAAAGATTGGAGCAAGCTTGCTGATCTAACATGATTAGAGATAAGGTATGGCTCTGATACAAATTGTTGGAAAAATGGTGGGCCTTTCAGGGATCTTTTAAAAACTTTTGACCCACTTGATTCAGGGATCAATTGTCTAGAAGGCAACAAACCCAATCGAGGATGCATTCCCTCAAACTCATAAACCATGTACAACAACATATACTATCTAGAAGATAGAAAACAACACCTAAACATGTAACCACGAAATCCACAACATACAAGGAAGTAGATATACCTTTGGAGCTTGGTAGTGCTCTAATGGAGAATTTGAGTTCATTCATTTGATGATGAACACCTTCACTATCCAATTCAGAATCTCCAACACCTTTTGATCTTCCACGCTATGACCCGTATTAGATCTCTTTTCTCAAGAAGATGGTCGAATCTTCAAGAGAAAACCCAACTAGTAACTCTAAGGAACTAAAGGAGAGAGAGGGGAACTTAGAGAGGAAGAGAACTTATGCAACACTTGCACAAAGGGGCTGAAGTTGCTCACTCTATTATGCACGACCAAGAGGGGTTTATTCCTCTTTATATAGCCCTCCAATCCTCCTCTTTTCCTATTTGAAATAGAAGTTTAACTCCCATTACAAAATAGTAACCTTCTCCCTTGCTAGTTGCCATAGAAGTCTCACTTCCACAACAAGTAGTAGCTTTCTATTTTCTAATTAAAATAGAAGGCCTACTTCCATTAATAATTAGTAACTCACTATTACCACTATTAGAAGTGTCACTTCAAATAGAAATAGTAACCTTCCTATTAGAGTTCAAGTAGAATTAGTATCTTTCTAATAATTTGGGCTAGCGTGGGGACCACTAGGGATTCCTTAGAAAGCTAGCTCCAACTGGGACACGCGACCCCACATCTCATGTATAATCCGGGCCCACAGTTAATTACAAATAACTCCACTATATAAATGCAATTACACTCCAGTCTTAGGAATAAATTACAATGAAGACCCTAAACTTCCTCAATACCACAAGTAGACCCCTCTATCAATATCCATGGATCAATTGGACCTGTCCACCAAATTAGATCCATATCTTATTTTCCTTGAGCCCCAATTAACTATAATGATCATTTGGTACCGATCCAATTAACTCTTAATCGGAATTGGTGCGCACTTACCAATGATAAATCCATTAATTGGCACAAGGGGATATTAAAGATAGATTCCATCTTGACCATTGAATGTTTCCACAGCTCTACTACCACGTACCCAAATCACCGAGGTGTTGACCTACAATTGGCCTCACTCATTGGTGACTCAAAGCAAATGAATAGATAGAAACTTGAGTTCATTAATCTCTCAGAATTATGAGTCTATTGCTAGGGAATTATGAGAGCAGACCTTAAAAGTAAAGACAGTGTATATAAGGTGCTTCTCATGCTCCTTCAATACATCCAATGTACCGGCACTATGATCCAGAATCTTACATTCCGATGATCGAGACAAATCACACTATCTCATAGTGATCAAAGTGTTGCAACCTTGTCAGATGAGATGCCCAATCTCATCACCGGTTGTGAAGATATTTAAGTATAAGATTTGCAATATATGTCTCCTGTATGTGGATCTCATCCATACACATGTATTACATCTAGTATACTTGTGGACTCCAGTTCGTCTCATGCATCATTATGTCATTCGTATTGGTTATGTGCAAGTATATAATTAACACCATTCATCTCATGAAAGGAAAGCATAATTGTATTGATGAATAAAGAAATTAATCAATTTATTACATCATACTCTTGGTATTGAGACCATAAAACTAACAATCTCCCACTTGGGCTCAATGCCAGTCAGGATTGCATCTCATGCCCATCCCGTCTACATGCTGCTCAAAGACTTTGGTGGTCAAAGGCTTAATAAAGGGATCTGCCAGATTGTTTGCAGAAGCTATCTTGGTGATTGCAATATCACCTCTCTGCACAATCTCTCTGACCAAGTGATACTTCCTCTGTACGTGCTTTTGCCTTTTTTGGCTCCTGGGTTCCTTGGACTGAGCGACTGCCCCGCTGCTGTCACAGTAAACTGTGAGCGGCTGTCATGCCAAAGTTACCACTCCAAGTTCCAAAAGGAATCTTTTGAGCCATACTGCTTCCTTAGCTGCTTCACAAGCCGCTACATATTCAGCCTCAGAAGTGGAATCAGCGGTACATTCCTGTTTAATACTCGTCCAGCTGATGACTCCTCCGCCAAGCATAAATACATAACCGGAGGTGGATTTCCTGGAATCCTTATTTGACATGAAGTCAGAATCTGTGTATCCGACTGGAATCAGCTCATCACTGCCGTAAATCAACATGTAATCTCTAGTTCTTCCCAAGTACTTGAGGATACATTTTACAACAGTCCAATGGTCAGGACCTGGGTTAGACTGATATCTGCTGACTAAGCCCACTGCATGACAGATATCCGATCTAGTACATAGCATAGCATACATGAGGCAACCAACAGCCGAAACATATGGAATTGCTCTCATTTGCTCCTTTTTCTCCGGGGTCTTGGGACCCTGATCCTTGGAAAGGTGCACTCCATGCCTAAAAGATATGATACCCTTCTTAGAGTTCTGCATAGCAAACCGTCCCAGTACCTTATCTATGTAAGCAGCTTGAGATAAGCGAATCATCCTATTTTTCCTGTCTCAATGGAGTTTGATCCCTAGGATGTAACTAGCTTCTCCCAAGTCCTTCATATCAAAAGTCTTTGCCAACCAAACTTTTATTGTTGACAACATTCCTATATCTTTCCCAAGTGGAAGGATGTCGTCGACGTATAAAATCAGAAAAATTACCATGTCACCTTCATTTTTCATGTACACACATGACTCATCCGGATTTTGACTAAAACCAAATGATTTGATTGCCCGGTCAAAACGGATGTTCTAGCTTCGGGATGCCTGCTTCAGTCCATAAATAGACTTTTGCAGCTTGCAAACTCTTTGCTTTTGGTTACTTGCTATAAAACCGTTTGGCTACATCATAATCTTCCTCAAGATGGCCGTTGAGAAACGCCGTCTTGACATCCATTTGCCAAATCTCGTAATCGAGATGAGCCGCTATGGATAAGAGTATCCGGATGGACTTGAGCATGGCTACCGGCGAGAAGGTTTCCTCATAATCGATACCCTCTTTCTGAGTATACCCTTTCGCAACAAGCTTAGCCTTAAAGGTCTCAACTCTTCCATCTGGTCCTCTCTTTCTCTTGTAGACCCACTTGCACCCAATAGGTTTGATATTGGCAGGCAGGTCCACAAGTGTCCAGACCTGATTAGAGTACAGAGACTCCATCTCAGCTTTCATAGCATCTTGTCAATGTCCCGAATCTATGTCATTAATTGCTTCATCATAGTTACAGGGATCTTGTTCCAGTTCTTCCGAGATTGCCTCGTAAGACTCTCCCAAGAACGAGAACCTATTAGAGGGCCTGATTATTCTCCCACTACGACGAGGCACTGGTGTAACTACTGGGTCTGGTAGGGGCGGTTCTTCCTCAAGTTCGGTCATACTTGGATTTGGAATTGATTGTTCTTGAATCTCTTCCAAGATCACCTTTTCTAAAGATTTCATGTCCATCATATAATCTTCCTCCAGAAAAACAGCATTGGTGCTTACCAGCACTTTCTGCTCTCTGGGATTATAGAATAACCAACCTTTAGTTCATTTAGGATATCCTACAAACGTGCATACTTCCGACTTCATTTCCAACTTATCCGTTTTTACCTTTAGCACGTGTGCCGGACAGCCCCAAATGTGTAAATGTTGTAGACTAGGCTTTCGCCCAGACCATAACTCCCAGGGAGTCTTAGGTACAGACGTAGATGGTACGAGGTTTAATATCTACATCGCAGTATCCAAGGCATATCCCAAAAGGAAATAGGTAATCCTGAGAAACTCAACATAAACCTAATCATATCTAAAAGTGTCTGGTTCCTTCTTTCCGCTACTCCATTCTGTTGAGCCATACCAGGAGCAGACAACTGAAATAGAATCTCATTTTCTGATAAGTGTGCCATAAAATCACCAGACAGATATTCCCCTCCTCGATCTGATCGAAGAGTCTTGATACTTTTACCTAATTGCTTTTCCGCTTCCGCTCGAAACTCTTTGAACTAATCAAAAGCCTCGAACTTGCGGTGCATAAGGTATATGTATCCATATCTTGAATAATCATCTGTGAAAGTGATGAAATATTCGTATCCTCCTCTGGCCCTGACATTAATGGGTCCACACACATCAGTATGCACTAATTCCAATAAATCTTTGGCCCTATTGCCCTTGGATGAAAAGGGTCTTTTGCTCATTTTACCTTCCAGACAGAACTCACAGACAGGCATGGGTTCTACAACCAATGAAGGCAAGATACTATCTTTCACTAGCCTGTCAATCCTATTTAGGTTTATATGACCTAGCCTCAAGTGCCAAAGTTTTGTTGGATTAGATGAAGGTGACCGTCTCTTTAATGATGGCCTATTAATTATTTCGGTATCATGTATCTCATACATTGTGGGAGTTAACAGATAAAGCCCATTGGTTACCTTGCCAGAACAAATAAAAGTACCGTTTCTCTTTATGACAACTTCAGTACCAAAAGTAATAGAATAACTTTTATTCCCCAAACTAGAAACCGAAATTAAATTCCGTCTTAAAGACGGTACATATAGAGTGTTTGACAAAACCAACTTATTATCTTGAAAACATAAAGTAATAACTCCTACTGAGACCGCATCGGCCTTAGTATCAGATCCTAGGTTGACAATGATGTCACCGTCACTGAGTCTCCTGGTTTCCCGGAACCCTTGCAACGAATTACATATGTGATTAGTTTCCCTGGAGTCCACACACCAAGATTCTGAAGTACCAGTTGCAAAACTAACTTCAGAATTAAGTGACTCAATCATACCTGAGGTCTTCTTCTTAGACAGATAATCTGGACAATTCCTTTTCCAATGTCCTGTCATACCACAATGGAAACACTTTCCTTTTGTCCCCGACCCCTTAGGTTTGCCAACACCACCATTTGGACCATTCTCCACCTTAGGACCTTTCGAAACTGATTTCTTCTTGCCTTTCGGTTTGGACTTGCAAATGACTTTTTTGTCATCAGGGCAGCTGGCCTCTTCTTCATAATCCCTTCAGTCACCACCAGCTGGCTAGAAAGCTCAGCTAGAGTCAAATTCATCTTATTCATATTATAATTGACCATGAAATTGTTGAATGACTCTGGTAGTGACTCAAGGATTATATCAATCTGCGATTCTACATCAATCGTAACCCCCAGTAAATCTAAGAAAATTGCCATTGGCAAAAGTCTTATTTCCGATGTATATTTGAATTGCGTTGGCAAAAGTCACATAGAATTGTTACTTCTACCAACACAAGTAAGACCACGTTGGCATTTCCAACCTCACAATGCAATTAAAAAAGAGATGAAGAAATACCTTCTCAAATGTAATAATCAAGTTGTCTCTTGCTGTAGAGAAAGGACTATCCACTACCAAACTCTGAAAGTAACGGTAAACTGTGACCAGCTCATCTCTTGAGTAGGATGCCAATATCGCAAGCTATGGAAGGCACAACTTATCCATGCTCAAAATAAGTAAAAAAAAAATTGGCAGACTCATGGTTCAAACAGGAAATGATGCTAAGCCAAAATGCTAGTGCTAGGACAAAAAGAAGGTGATCAATGACGTTTGAGAGAGACAGACAAAGTAGTATATATGGATAGACATGTGCATGTAGAGAGAGAAAGAGGGAGATACCTGATGATGAGGATTCCCATTTGATGGCCAAAGAGAAGCTGCCTGTATGTAGTAACTCGATGCAGCAGCATAATCACAAGTAGAGTAGTCCCCCTCACCATATAGACCTTTGTAACGAGCAAGATCACCCAAGTATATTAGACAACGATGACAAGATACCAAGCCTTTCGTCATCTCAGCAGATTTCTTCACATCTTTAGACAGAATAATTTGATTCTCTGAACCCTCAGAAAAATATCCAAGTGGCAGCCCATATTTTGCCCTTATTTTCAAAATCAGGTCGTGATAAAATCCAGTTGCTTCTGAAAGGAAGCCTTTGAAAACAGAGCGTATCTTTTTTATTTGATCAGGTCGAACCGGCCACACCTTTCCCTCCTTTAGATGCAATTGATCCCAGAGATGCCAAAGCAGAATTGATGTGTGCTCTGAACTCTTTTATTTGTCTATAGTGCAACTGCCACAAAGCATACTCTATTTCATGTGATTTAGAAAATTCATGGTCCTCGAGTATTATGGCTTCATAATGTTCTCGCATTTGAAGCCATGCGTTAGGATCTGAAGGAACCTTTGCCTTGGCTGCCATTTTCGCATTTGAAGCCATCTACACACACACAGAGAGAGAGAGTGAATAATGGATGCAATATATGTGTGTGTGTGTGTGTGTGTGTAGAGAAGAAGACTAGAATTCAACCCAATGCACTTGTTCCATCAAATTTTATGATCAAGTTAAATCTCAAGTTTCAAATTGAAAACTTGAACATGAATTAATCTAACTGCAAACTAAGTAGATATGTCCTCTACAACTCAAGAATGCACATTGTAGGTGTGAAAAGGAGCACAAGAAGATCCCTGTTTCATTTTTAAGAGCAGGAAAACTTACTTAATTCAGAAGCTGCGACACGAATATAAAGATCTGTTGCTTCCCAATCGCTTTTTACTTCCACATACTCTGCATCCACCAATCTCCCATACCACACAAGACATGTAGGAGCACCCCCATTACTTATCTTAGCATAAGCACAAGCCCTGCAGCTGCAGCTGCTAGCACACTGAGATCTGCACTCCTCTGCACTCGAAGCGACTGCTGTCGACTCGCCATCTGGAACTTTAATCTTCCCCAGCGGCACAAACCTGTCGTCATCCCCGCACTGCAATTGCACCTTCCTTACACACCCATCTGACCAATTTGCCGAACTCCAATTCTCTGGGGATGCCACAGGCTTGAAGCCTGGCATGCACTTGCAAATGGGACTGTTGTGCTTGTCGCAAGTAGCAAATGCGCCACAAGCAGCATAGAGGCTGCATCTATCGTTTGGCTGGAACCAGGTCAAGCCCCATGACTTGGACTCATAGTTCCATATTTGGCATCTAATTTCTCCTGATGTGTCCATAACTAGCCTTCTGTGATCATACAAGGCTGAGTATTCGAATTAGAGCTCATCGTCGATGTGCCTGGTGATGAAATGAAATAAGAAATAATTGTTCGCGTCAGGGATCTTGTTAAATGTTCGCTCATTCCAGTAACTGCTTCGCCAGTAAGGGACTGATCTTTTCCATACGAAGAACTGGTGTGAATCATGATGATCAATCCCAAACAAGAAGATTCCAGGAGCAGGGTCATTGTTGTTCTTCCATGATCTAACCATTCGGCTTTCGCCCGTCTTTAAATTCAATCTAATCTTCATACCTGGTGTTAGATATGTTAAGCTATATTCAGGAGGTTCTTATTAGAACTCAAAATAGATGTGATTAGAATTTGAATAGGTTTGAATTGGAGTTTGGATTATATCAGAGTATCAAAAAAAAAAAAAAAGCAGTTCTTAAGAGTTTCACCTGGTAGGAGAGTATTGGATGGATGATCGAAGCTCTGCCACAAGACTAGTCCTGAATTTCCATCTCTCAATACAAGATTCCCATTATCCAACACTGCAACACTTGTGGTGGTGTTTGACGATATTGAGACGTTTGTCGACCATTTGGTGCTTTCTTCTCCATCAAAGACGACCAAATTTCCATCACTTTCGATCGAAAAACAACCAGAAGAATCTGCAACTGGGTTATCTGAGTTGGCCACCCAAACGACAGTTTGAACTGCGATATTGTGGTACCATATTCCAACATAGCGATTCGACGAATTGTTGGGGCTGAAGAAGCCCAGTTCAAAGATCTTCCCTGGTGATGTAATGGTCTCTCCATCTCTGATTGGTTTGGTAGGTGTTAATATATCTGCTGCAGTGAAAGATAGTGCTAGCAGCAAGAGAAAGGAGGAGTTGGGAAAATTACAACTTATAGGCATAGTTAAGAAATGCAATCTTTCCGTTGCTGAAGAAGATGGTTTGATAATACATACACAGAGAGAGATAAGACAAAGATGATGGCCATTTTATAAGCTCTTTGTTTGTTTTCTTCTTCATTTCATTGAAGTGGAGAGAGGTTTTTCTAATGTTGTTTCTTGGATTTTTTTTGTTGCAGGCCATGGAAGCTCCATTTACTTTTTTCTTTTCCTTCTCAAAATCAAAACTTTGTCTTCTTCCTTTCAAGTGCTGTTTAAGCATGTAGAAAGGTTGGCTAGCAAAATGTCTGAGCAAGGGACTGATGGGGAAATTCCTTTAGTTGATCACATGATGTAATTTTAGTGCTGTGCATATGTTTTAATACTATATCGACCTTTTCTTTTTGTTGATCTTGTGTTTTGGCATGTGAGTACTTCACTGATATTAAAAAAGAAAAAGAAAAAGAAGAGCTAATGGGATCTTCAAGAAAATCACAAGTAAAAGGATTCATAATTTGTTTTTTGAATGGTTAGTGAATCCATAAGTTTTGATTTAAAAAAAAAAAAAAAAACAATGCTAATTTCATCAGGGTAATATAGAGAATGGAAGAAAGAACCATCATTAGAAAACTCAGAACTCAATAAATATTTCTCAATTTATGAGTCCCCATTGAAGTATGGACTCCTGTCACTGAGAAAATTCATTCAAGTGCAACTGTCCGAAACTTTCTTAGAGATGTTTTAGAAGCATGAAGTGGTAGAGAAAGTACCCTGTGCTGTTGAAGATGAGAGAGAGAGAGAGAGATCACGTGGGCTTCCTAGTGCAATTTGAGTAGAAAAATGACTTGTTGGATTTTCATTTTCTGCAGATTTAATCTTCACAAAACAGAGGGAAAGTCCATTTTCTGGTTACACAAACATGCCCTTAGTGCCAATCTGCTTTCACATGGTACCATGTATACCACATGGATCCAAACACAAGTCAAACAATTGTCAAGGAGAATTAAGTCCTATCCTCGAAATGCTTTATCTTTCATTTTCTATTTTAAAATATAGGTTCAGGCCAGCAATAAAAACAGGGACTATTGATCTGTTCTCTACATAAGTTTTACAATTTCAAGGAGAGTTCTGTGCTCACTTTTGTTGCATTCAGCACTTCTTATATTTACTTTCAATCTGTAAGCAATCAATAATTTATTGTTTGTGTTAGGCTAACAAGTAACCATTATCTTGTCAATTGAAATGTCATGTGCCCCAAGTTTGCTTCTTCTAATTTTGCTCCTTATGTTCTGGTTATTTTGGTTTCCTTCATGTGATGCTTCTCCATATGCTTTATCCAACTCTTACTCTTTATTATGACCTTCAACTGGCTCTAAGGTCTAGCAAATGAACTTGCAAATGCACAAACATAAATCGAGAAAATGAAATTAGACGAAGGGAAAACCAACAGGGTTCTTCACTTCTTTTCCTTGAGTTATCATTAACAACATTTCTTGCCAAATGGAGGATTCCCATGAACATAATTTTGGACAGTAAATGAAACTTTGGAGCTAATTTTTCTTAACTTTCTACCAATGAAATAGTTTGGCATGAAAATTTTGTGGTAAGGAAGAATGCAAAAACTCCGCAGGTGGAAATGCTACTCACTGAGGCCAGACTGTTTGATCATTAGAACACGTCTCTTTCTTCCTATCCAAGTAGTCATCCAATTGGGATCCTGTTACATTACAGCCGAGTTAATTAAGATTAACTCTAATCAATCGCGATTAACATGGTTTAAGCGTGATTAATTAAATTAAGCGAGATTAAATATTAAAATGGATCACATTAGTTTCCTATGAAGGATTTATACATAATGGAATGAATTTGAAAGGAATTCCCTTGGATTGAGTTGAAATTAAACTCAAATTGATGAAAGTAAGGACTTTTTCGTAAATGTGAATTTATGTGTAGTTTGTCGAATGAGGTGAATTTTGATACCATCGTGTGTATCTCGATGAGTACGGTAACTTTCATAATACACACCTGTTCATTTGACTTAACATGAATCAAATGAATAGTGAATTGACTCAACTTGGAAATAAGCATAATACATAGGATTAAGATGCAAAATACATGGGTTATGTGTCAATAACCTATGTTGCATGTAGTTGCATGTGATGAGGTGTATTCATCTCAACAACTTGGAGAAAAAGAAACACACAGTAGCTGGTTTCCTCTTCGTTTTAGCTCTCAAGTGTTGAATCAAGGAAAATTCAAAGGATTTTGAGTGCTTTCATCTTCCTATCATACTTTTATCAAGTGGGTTGAGTTTTGTGAGAACCCGACCCCTAATCTCTTGGATTAGTGTTGTTTTATTTGTGGATTAGTTCTTTTAGTGGGATTAGTAGTTGTTGGGTTGAGTTTGTGAGCTAGAATGGGTTTTCTTCTAGTTTTGGGCTTTTGAGTGCTTTGGTAGCTTGTGGGGCCCTTTGGGGGTTCCCTTTTCGGCTTTGCATTTTCTTGAGAGATTTTCCCGATTGGTTTCGTATCGTGTTTTTGGCCCGTTGCATTCATCTTGAGGAATCCTACAACTTTCATGTTGATCTCGTATCCATTTGAGAACCCGAAAACCGATTTCTTGGCCTTGAGGGCAAAACAGTCATTGCACACCAAATCTGTACCCAAAACTTGATATTCTCGAAATCCGTGAAACATATACTTTTTGGAAACTAGATATTTCGACGATCATTTCTTCCTTCTTCGTCGAATCCATCCGAGGTCCCGAATTAGATGATTTCAGCCACCCTAGTCCCTTAAGTTGTGGGACCCAAACCTCACTTGCTTATAAGGGGAACCCATCTCCTTCCTTCTCCATTTTCTTGTTCCAGCTGAACCTAGGGTTTTCCCCTTTGTGCAACTTCTTCTTCTTCTTGCTTCTTCATCTCCAAGCCACTCCAAGAGATCATCACTCAAGAAATGGAGATCACCATTCTCTTCTCCACCTTGCAAGCTTTACATAGATGCCATTAGAAGAGAAATCCACCAACATTGAAACCCTCCTTGAGCTTGTTCTTCTCATTTGAAGGTCATCCAAGTAAGTGATTCTTCCCATCTTCTAGATTTGTAATCTTCTAGCCTTAGAGAAGCTCCACCTTGATTATTGGAAAGTTTCATTGTCATTTCATTGTTTAACCCATTTTTGGGTTGTTTTGGGGGTTTTTGTAGAGATTGTGGATCTTGAGCTTGAGAGGTGATTAGGAGCTTGATTTGCTTGATTAGAGTCAAAGGCAAGTGGATGAATGGATTGTTTTGATTATTAACATGTTTTGTGAGAAAATCTTGATTCATTAATGGTTTTGGTGATTTTAATAGTTGTCTTTAATATGATTAATATTGATTTCAAGATGTGCTTATTGATGAGTTATTTCTCCCTTGTTAATCTCTTGGAAATGTATGTATCATAGTGTCAAGATTTCAAATGATTTCACATGAATGAGTTTTCTCCACCTTGTGATTAATTGTGAATGGAAAGAATGGAAAGAATGGAAAGAGAGGAATTGGAAATGAGGAGCTCTTTAGCTCATGTTATTGTCTTGGAAACATGCATTTAAACCATCTTGTTTATGGTTCCTTGTGGTTGATTATGTGTTGGAAGGAAAGGAAACAAAAAGGAAGGAAAAATCAGCTTTCCCGGACCTGCTGTACCCAGGTCCGATCGATCGGACCTACAGGCCGATCGATCGGACTGTCAGTAACTGTGAGCCTTTTTGGGCCGATCGATCGGACCCTGTACATTCTGGTACATAAATTTCGACAAGTGGAATTTGATATTGTGTTTTTTTTTTTGAAACCTTTGGGCCTTCTATGAGTCCTAGAGGTATATACCTTAGTGTTAAGACTAATTGTACCCTAATCTAAGGTCCCTAAGACTAGGGAACTAAAAGAAAAGAATGGTGTTGATTTAGACACTAATTCTTGGTTCTAGGTGGGACCCCGACTACCCTTTTTGGACTGTTTGGACCATGTGTGAGAATGTCTTGAGCCGACACGCCTCACGGTTGGTTCGGTGGCATCGAAGTTCAATCCATTTCAATCTTGAACGGGATGGAATGACGCGATATCTTCTTTATATCTAAACACAAGTCTATTTCCTTGGTTATCGCTAATTCTATTCTTTTCGATGACTGAATCGGTTACTCGATGTTTCCGGAGTAATGTCATGCCTAGGATGGACCGTTTATAATCTTGATTCTTGCTATTGTAATACCTAGTACTACCCATAAGCTCATTTTAAGTTTGGAAAAATAGTAAAAGTGCATAAGGAGCCCGGAATGTCTTCTAACTCAAGGAGTACCAAGTAATTGTCATAATCGACATACGGGACCCCTATTCACTTAAATGGATCTTGAAACCGATATGTTTACCCGAAATTGTTATAGTTCATTGTTTCACCTCTTTTCCCGAGATTTGCATTACATGACTTGTTTTCCCGAAAGCATTGAAGTTACACTAGTAACAGTTATTTGTCCCGACATGTATTGCCCGATATGAAATGTTAGTGTGCCCTTGAGCACCCCCGTCTTGCCCGTATATCTATTGTACTTGATTTACTTGCATTGTCTCGATTGTATTTGACCTATGAGTCGGCACCACTAAGCTTGGATAACCTTGTTGGTCTGATCCACCGACTTGGAGATCCCCCCTCTTGTCCCGCCAGCTGCAGCTTGGATCCCGATACCCGGTTATTACCGTGGTCCCGTCCCGATACCCGGTTATTACCGTGGTCTTGGCCCGATACCGCAGATTGCTACTGTGGTCCCCGATGCCCGGCTCGCTACCGTGGTCCCGTATAGTATATGTATATGCATTCATGAGATCCCCTGTTTCTCCTCACCTCGAGTGACTGAGACCAGGGCCTAGTATATGTATATGTATTGATATGAGATCCCCTGTTTCTCCTCACCTCGAGTGACTGAGATCAGGGCCTAGTTATTGCTCTATCGCTTTAGTGATAGAGGACTTAGCTTCGTGTGGTTGCCATCTTGCCAGTTCCCGATTCCTTGGACACCCGACATGTTTTATATTGCTTACTTGTTTTCAGATAAATGATTCATTGCTTTTATGAAAGTTGTTATTTAAACAAGTGTTAATATTCTCCAATGTAAATTCAGTTATTGTTATATTGTCTTCTATTCTTTGTACCCGCACATGTTTTAAATGAATGCCGGTTGGGGGAATAACCATGCTTTTACATATGGTTCTAACGATCGATGGTTTTGCTAGAGTTATATGATTTCACATGTTTTAAAATGAATACCCGAGTTATTAAATGTCCATGCTTTGGAATGTGTTTTAAATGACACTCGTTTTGTTAGATCCGATGTTTATACATGTTTTAAGTGAATACCCGAATTGCTAAACATTCGTACTTTGTTCTAAATGACACTTGTTCTGCCAGATCACTATGTTTATACCGGTTTCAAATGAATACCCGATTTGTTAAATATCCCTATTTTGAAATATGTTCTAAATGACGCGTGTTTTGTCAGGTTTCTATGTTTATACTTGTTTCAAATGATTACCCGAGCTATTTAACATCCATGCTTAAGAATATGTTTTAAATGACACGTGTTTTGCCATATCCCTATGTTTATACCTGTTTTAAAGGAATGCCCGATCTGTTGAAGATCCATGCTTTGAAATATGTTTAAATGAACGTGGTTTTGCCAAACTTCCATATTCATACATGTTTCCACGAACACCCGATTGTCAAATATCTACGCTTTTATAGATGATGTAGATGAACATATGCTTTATTAGATCTTCCTGTTTTAACCATGTTTGAAAAGAATACATGTTTTATCCGAGATTCCTGAGTTTTCACCCGTTTAATTATATGCAGCATTTTGAGCAAACAGTATGATTTATCATTTGTATTATTATTCGCTATATTGTGTTCTTTTCATCCACCTGCCAGACCGTCGTGTCTGACCCACTACTTTTGGTACTCAGGTTCAGATTTCTTCGCCCCGAGTTGAGTGCCTTTGTTGGCTGTAGAGCCATGCCTTGCAGGTTAGTTTGTCGGCTATGTCATGTAGACATTGAGCTTGACATCAGAGTTACGTCACATTTGGGTAGTGGTTTATAGCTTCTTGTTGTATGGCTTTTATTAGCCTTTTTCTTGGGATTCTTAATTAATGTACATTGATAATTGTAACTTGAATATATTTGGGAATGTAATATCCTGTTACTGCCAGCTCTGTAAATTATTGTGATGGTTACTCCAGTCTGATATGATTCTTGATATAATAGCTATGGGCTAAAGGTTGAGTGCGACGCGGAATCCGATGGCCACGGACTTCGGGTCGCAACGCCACAAATGCTTCCGCAAAATATTCAGAATGTGTTGTCTTCACACACGCGGATCCTGGGAGAAGTAAAATATACATTTATGCTTAATCCCATCTCCCGCCCCCGAGGTTTCGGTTCGGGGGCGTGACAAGTTTTCTTAGAGCTGGGTACTGTTGATTTCCATACATAGAGGTTGAAACAAGGGGTTTTTGTGTTCAAGCACAGCACAAAGGCAAGTATAAACAATGATTATTACTTTGTGTTTGGAACTTTAATTTATTTGTAGACTGTTTACATGGCTTTGATTTGATGTAAGAAGTGAGTAAATGGTATTCAAATGATGTGTATGATGGAAAAAGAAGTGTTTTGAGGTGGGAACAGAATGTTCCAAGTTTGTTACAGGTTTTAGTTGGAAACACAGAATTCAGCATTTGAAGTCTGTAATAGAATTGGTGTAGCCTCTGCTGGAACAGGACCTTACGACACTTGAGTGAATTTTTCTTCTGATACTTTAGTACATTTTTTTCAAGCTTTTGAGTTTATTAAAGCTAATGGAAGAATGAAGAGAAGTGTTGTAAGAGTTTAAATGATGTGAGAAATGAGTGGACAGGAAGTTCAAATGTTACAGGGGTGACTCTCTGTAACAGAATTTGATGAAGAGTTTACTGGTTTATATACAATGTTTACCTAAGGAAGAATAGCTTAGTCTTGTTTGTATACAATGTTTATCTTTGACTATTAATTCAAATTGAATTATATGTTGAACAAGAATTCCTTAAAAGGTAATGCTAAGATTTGGCCTTTTAGGCACGTTAGTGCATCTTTGATAGCTTCTGACTTTTTCAATATAATTTAAGAATTTAATAGAGGTGACTGAATGAATACTGACTTGAACTAGAGTTGTTTGTCAGTCCATATAATACAAGGAGGAATGGCTTTAGTCTATGTTATACACTATTTTATATTTGACTAAGTGACTGCTGAGTTTAGTCCATGTGGGTGAAAGCCTTTGACTAAGTGACTTATATATTGAACAAGGAGTTCTTTAAAGGTAAGGAGAAGATAATGGCAACTGATACAGCTAGTGATAGTTGTCATGCATTAGTAGATTGTACAAACACTAATCCAGCCTAGGTGAGCCGATAGACTTAACCAAGCTCAAGTGCTCATTCTTTATTAGAAATCAAGCCAAGCTTAGAGATGCTCTGCATGACATGGCATAATAAGCTAAATCTCAACTCAAGCTCATATATCTTATAGCATATACTTACAATATACATATGTATATATTTGGCAATTTTCATCCAAGAAACACCCCTCACGTTTCCTATGAGGAAAAAATCTCAGCCCCCTGTGGGACCTATGTGGATGCATGCCATTCATGATTTTTTATTTTTGTCACCACATTGCCGATGCCAAATCTCGATCCCATGACCTAATGGGGTAACCCGATTGGCTGGGTTAAACTTTCAAATGTTAAGGTGTTCAGATCATACCCATATGGGTCCATCCTAGTTTGAAATTTGAATGATATCTTCCAGTCTCTGCATACCCCATTGATTGACATGAGATGGGCCACACAATTAAGTTGGTTCACATGTTCCATTGCTTTAATCTTATGCAGCTTTGAAAATCCAACCAAGTAAGTTTCTCCCTCCCTCCCTCCCTCTCTCTCTCAATGAGATTCACATGTTTTCTTCTAGCAGGCCAGACACTCTCTCTCTCTCTCTCTCTCTCAATGAGATTCACATGTTTTCTTCTAGCAGGGCCAGGACTATCCAGATTTTGTGGGTGTCATTAACAGCTATTTTGGACTTTGAATTGCAGGGCTACATATCTACTACCATGAGAATAAGGTAACCAATGTGCTATGGGGTTCCAGCCAAGACAGTATATGGACAAGTTCTTTTCAGTATAACAGAGTCATGCTTAACAGGGACACAAGCAGATAGATCAAGATAATGGAAAAAAAAAATTCTGTAAGTATAAACAAATATAATATACACTACACAGATGCCATTGCTAACCCAACCAAAATCCAAATCAATATTAACAATAGACAAGACAAATTAATTACGAAATCAACTCGTGAAGATGTTAGACTCCATCCCGAGTTAATCACGATTAACTCTAATTAATTGAGATTAAGGCTAATTAAGCATGTTTAATTGAACTAATGACTAAATGAATTTGAAATTAGCCTAAACATGAAGAACTTAGGCTTAATGAAATAGTAAATAAGATTAAGAAATGAATTGAATCGAAATGAACTTCAAACAAGCCAAACCAAGGACTTTTTCGGAAATACGAATCTATACATATTTTGTCGAATACGGAAACTCTTGATACCAACATGCGTATCTCGACGAGTACGATAACTTTCATGTTGAACTCGAAGTTGTACGACGAGAAACGGATCAAATGGAACGTCATTTGACTTAAATTGGAATTAAGAAAGAGTAGTGGACTTAAATGTAAAATTCAACCCTTACATATGATAAGATGAACTCATTTGAGTTCATCCATTTCATTCAAACCCTAGGCAACCCATTTCTCCATCCGTTTCTCTTCTTTCTTCCATTCTTCTGGTCATCGAGTGTGAATTGAGGTAAAACAAGTGAAGAGGAAGCCATCTTCTTCCTTTGCTACATCATTTCCTTAGGGCACGTTTGGTAAACGGTGAAGAATCCTATATTTAGAGGATTCTCTCCATCTCCAAAGAAAGCCATAATCCTCAAGTAGAATTCCCAACGAAAGTTCCATGTTTGGATGGAGAGAGGATTCTTATAAGTTGTAGAATGTATGATCCAATTGATGTTTATACAAATATCTCAAGATAAAGTAAGGATCAACGGTTGTAATTTGGTCACCTTACCGTGTTTGACCGTCCAGAACTAATGACCGGTTTTGATCTTGATCGTGGACCCCACATAAACCCAAAAATGAGAAAAAATGGACTGTTTTCAATAATAGTTTGCACAGTAAGACATTGGCACATATCTGGAGATTTAAGATGAATTAACGGCTGATATTTGGTGAAGTGGCCGTTTTGGAGTTTTTGAAGATGACTAACTGTTTGGATCTTGATTAGGGAATCTAAAAGGTACATTCCCAAAGCAAAAACTTATTAGGGCCACATTACTACTTACCTTTACTGTCACTGTCCCTCACGGTTTTGAAAATATCTCAAGATCTAAGATGAATCAACGGCTGAAATTTTGGGACATAGCCGTTATGGACCTTCTTAACACAATTAACGATTCAGATCTTGATTTTGGGGCCCACAGGAACCAGAAAATTGAAAACAAGGGACTGTATTTAATCCCCTTTTTTGCCCACTGCATCACAGAATATGGCATTTTAACGGTTTGGACGATTTTGTAAATATCTCATGATCTATGATGAATCAACGGTTGAAATTTTGGTACATAGCTGTTATAGACCTTCTTAACACAATTAACGGTTCAGATCTTGATTTTGGGGCCCATAAAAAAAAATGCAAAAACCGGTCTGCCCTATATTACCGTCCAGGAATACTGTAGCTCCGCAAATCCTTGATAGGAATGATTCCACGGATCCGAGGGGGGGAGGTGTGACTCTTGAAATAATCAAAAGAGCAGAAATCTTCAGTCTGTCATAGTAAAATCCTAGCTGAGCCAAACAAGAAAATCCGCGCTAGCGCGGATTTTGGGCGAGGAATCCTACCTTAAGACCATTGCCAAACGTGCCCTTAGAGTTTTCTTGGAAATTAACGTTCAAGTGAAGGAATTCCATTCTTAAGCTAAGCTAAACAAAGACCAAGCTTCAAACATGGCAAGGATATATATATTTATGCTTGTTATGATGGTTTTTAGTGATTGTATGAAGTAGTTGTTAGTGATTTGAGAGATGTTGTAAAAGTTAGGAACAATGATAATTAAGTTATTAGTTTAATAAATTAGATTATGAAAATTAGGGTTTGATTGAGTGAACTTTTAAGATTTTAGCGGAGTATGGTGAGAACTTTTTTGAATGGGTCTCACTCGTACCCATATATGGATAATCAGAGTCGTTCAAAAAGTTCATACACATTTAATTATGGGGTATCCCAATTTTTTGTTAGAATTGAGTTGGAACCATTCTAAGATTGACCAAATAGAAAACCATGACTAAAAAAATGTTGTTTTATTAACTTTTTTTTTTTGTTCAATCATACAATAAGATAATCTCAAAATGAGATTTTGGTGGAACTATAAATTTTTTAGTTTACAGTGTCTAACTTTTTTGTGGCGGCCTATGCTTTTGAGGCTAAAGATATATTTTTAGCGGGTAGTATTTGTTTGGGTGAGCTAAACCAAATTTTTTATGGGCCATCGATCTCCCGCTAAAACTTCGAGCATTATAAAAGACTCACGCCAAACCCTTATACCTATTTCTAATCCCGTCAGAATTTCTTCTTCTTGTTTCTCCTTCTCGCAATCACTGCAAGCCAAATCGTCCGTCGGACTCGGCTTCTTCTTGCAACTGCAGCAAGCGAACTCCTCTTTCTCCATCGTCTTCTTCTTGCAACTGCAACAAAGTGAAACCGGCTGTCTGTAACTGCAGCAAAAGAAAGGCAAACCTTTCTTCGGAATCATCTTCTTCTTGCAAGAACAGCAATCAAAGGTATGATCTCTCCCTTTCCATCTCTCTTTATGCCGTCCAGTCCTCCCTATTCTCCCACCGCCCCTGCCTCCATCCGCCCACCTCTGCCAGCCAGCAACCCTCCCGCCTAGCAACCCTCTAGTTGATTTCTTTGTGTTGTTATTGTATTGGTAAACAGAAGAAGGAAAAGAGGCCTTCATGCATATCGGATTCAACTCCCAAACATCTTTCCCATCGATTCTCATCTGGATCTCTTCTTTTTCTAGGGTTTTGTATTTTGATCTCCCCATCCATTTTTCTCTGTAATGGGTGTGGTGATCGAGACCCAGGTGTGGGAACCCAGTTCCTTCTCCTTCATCTTCTTCTTCTGTTGTTGTATCTCTTCCATTATCCTTCTTCCCTACTTCGCAAACACCTCTGGAAAGTCCAATTCACTCTTCGATCTGGGGTCGCCTTTTCTGCATTTTCAGAGGCGTTTCTTGCTCGTTTATTCTCTTGCTTCAAGTCGGTTTTTTTTCTCATCGTCTACTGTTTTCAATTATTGGGTTGGATTGGATTTTGACCATTGATCTCCTCTCTCATGGTTTTTTATACAATTTCTTGCCGATTATTGCTATCTTTACAGTTGAGTATGATTTGGGTTTGGTGATTTCAGGACTGTTGCTTGCATTATTGCAGCTTCTGTAATCTGGGTTTGACTGAATTTCTCGATTTCAATTTGCTTATCTCGCTTTATCTATTTACATGGCGTGGGTGTCATTGATTTTATTGATGTTATTTCTATCTTCATCAGATTCTCTGCTAATTTCATGAAATGGGTTTTTGTTTTCTGGCAATTTGCTTAGTGGGTGTGATTGGGTTTTATTATTTCTGTCTCAGTATGGCTAATTCTATTGATTTCAGTTCAGTACTCAGTTTCTTTGTTCCCGGTTGATAATGTTTGCTTCTTCACATTTATAATTGAATGAGTCACACAATTGGATGAAGGAGTGGCTTATTAAAGTAAGACTCATGCACTCAGTGAAGGAGTCCATTTTTTGTTTATGAGGGTGTCAAGTATATAACAGTTTTGTTTGAAAACTTCAGTTTTTACCTCTTTTGTTTTACTGTTACATTATACTTTTGTCTATGCTTCAAAAGTGGTGATTATTTGTATCTCCCTTTTGCATGTATTCTTCATTACTTAGAAAAGGAAGGAAATTTGCATCTTACGTTTTGATTCTGATGTACTAGATTGTAACACTAGATCATCTATATCAATGGATATGTTTGTCCATGTCCTGACCAATCTATTTCAACAGATATGTCTGTCGATGTCTCTTTTGTTTGAAGGAGTCCAACATGTGCTTTAAACAGATTCTCTGAATATATCATCTACTAGTTATGTTGGTTTGTTGACCTTGCATGTTCACTCCTACACTAGTTTACCTTTTCTTCTATTTAATAAGGATGAGCTATTTGCTGGTGATTTACAATCATGCACTTTTGAGTTTTGACGTATGATGTGTTTGCTTTGTAAGAAGGAAATTATTTTCTGTGTATAATAAAATGCCAATAGCTATTTTTCCTACCTGCCATGCATCAATCCCTGTTCCACACCAATAGGGCGTCAATTTATTTGGTGTCATTTGCCCCTCCATTTTTGTTGCTATTTGCGGTTTGCAGCCATCCTAAAAAAAAAAAAATTAATAAATTTTGGGGGAGTGGCCTGATGTGTTTTCTATTTGAAGGAGTGGATTCTGTTGGTATTGTGAAGAAGACAATAAAAAAAAAAAGATGCTATACTACATCAGCTTACAAATATTAAAACACACACACACACACACACACACACACACACACACACACAAACACAAATACCCTAACTCTAAAGTCAAAACCAGAAAAAGCATAAAAAGTAGCCAAATCCAATAAATTAGCATATGGCTTCAAATGGGACTCATCATAAATTAGCATATGGCTTCAAATGGGATTCATCATGTGATGATTGAATAAAAATCACTCCTTTAAGTGTATGACTACCGTTCATCAATTAGTGCAGTCCTAAACCGAATTGGCAATGGGTTGCCAGAACCCATTCCCAATGTGCTTCCCATTCCATTTTTTTATTTCTTTTTATGATGAAACTTGGATGTAGGTTCCAAACTAGATGCATGCAAAACATAAGATCATGGGTAGTGGAACATATTATCAAAGTCATCATGTCATTGACTGTATTTCAACTCAAAGCATTCAAGGTCATCATGTGATTGATTGTATTCATAATCATATGCGCATGTTTTTGTCTGTTCTATTTTGAGTAATGTGATTAACTTATTGATTATTCAATTTTAAGATATGGACAAGACTTGGATGACACTGGATAGCGAAGATCGCACGGTGCGAATGGGTCGGGAGTATCGTGACGGGTTGAAGTCATTTATTGAATTTGCAAAGGCGAATGCTGGGGATGCTACTGATATTTGGTGCCCGTGTAGGGTTTGCAAGAACAATCGCCGGTATGACTGCGACACTGTGAACTTTCATATTTATCGTTGGGGTATGCAAGCATCCTACAAGAACTGGATTTACCACGGAGAGTTAACACCTCTTTTAAATGACAGCAAAAGTATGACTTTGGCGACTGGAAGACTGACGCACGTGTAGCAAATGCAATCGGGAAACTAGCGATGCATATCTATAGGGAGTTCAGGGCGGAGCTATACAAAGCTTATAAGAAGTCGTTGGAAAATGGCCACGATCCGAAGCAGTGCCCATATGATACGCAGAGGGCAGCCCAGTGGGTCTGGCTGATAGAAAACAAATGGGAGACACCAGAATGGAAGGTAACTAAATTATATTAACTGATTTGCTTTCGGTACATGGTTTAAATTAGTCTTTACACTATATATTGTTGTTGTTTTAGCTAAGGGTTAAGATCATTTCAGCTACTGATATTTAGCCCACCTACTATCCACATCCAAATCTATCAATCCGGGTCTCTTTAATAAATTACATTCACTTCTCATTCATGTGTTTTCCCAACTCTGGAGGAGAAGAAAAAGAAAGAGAGAAGAATGGAAATTAGAAAAATGGGTTATTTTTTATTTTTATTTTTCAAGATTTGGTTTTTCTCCATTTTCTTTTTTCAAGGCTGGCATTGGTGATTGTGCTCTCTGGGTGTGGTTGTTACTATTAGTTTTATGGCTGTTGTTTTCATGTGGGGGCGGTGGATTGGGATGTTTTGTTGATTTGTTAAAAGGAGCGGTTGTTAGGTTCTTTTATGGAGAAAGAGAAAGATAGAAAAAGATGGAGAGAGAGAGAGGGGCACTAGATAAAACAATTTTTTAAACAGTAAGGAAACTGTTCAATTTTTTAAAACTGTGGGGCTGTTACTGCTCATGTTGTATAGATAGACACATGGTTTGCTGGAATTCTCAATTTGGGCAACTGTGGGGCTGTTACTGCTCAGGTTGTATAGATAGACACATGGTTTGCTAGAATTCTCAATTTGGGCAAGTGTGGCCTTTCATGATCCAAACTGTTAGACATTGTGGGGGCCCACAGTGGATGGTTCATTTTTCATGTAAAATTTTCTTTTTTAAGAATGGATTGCGAGATTGTTAGTGATAGCAGTCTTTGAAAAAAGAAAAGGGTTCTCTTTTTTCTATTTTCTTTGTTCATATTCAATTTCTCTTGCTGAGAATTGTATATTTATGATTTTCCTAGTTGAAATGACCCTGTTGTTCCACATTGTTGAGTTATATCACTCTAGTCACTTAAATGTTTTGATATATCACTCGAGTTCCTGCTGTTCCACATTACTGAGTTCGACTGGCATAATAAATGTAGAAAAAGAAGGTCTGGAGAGTACACATCTTTAGGTTTCGATTAAGTTGCTATGAATAACATTAAGATCATACAACCCCCATAATCCAAAGTATGTTTCTGATTTGAATCTTATTGTGGGGGCTGGAGAGGAATAATTGAGTCAGTTGGCTTGCCTTGTGAGCATGGATGCTGGAAACGTTTGCTTAACAGAATTATTGGCTTCTAAATAGACTTATGTATTCGGCCCAGCAGTTGTTTGACATTGAGTCTTTCTATGAACACTTTACCTTTGAGCCAGTTATGTTTAACCAAAAGAGAACTATGAACAATCGGTCATCTTGTTTTAGTATTTGTGAACTAAATTTGAGTTGAGCCTTCTTATGCTTAACTGGCAGAAGTGAAAGAATTTGTGGATTGTGATATTCAGGAGCTAGCAAAAATGAACATATTTGAATCTAGTCCCTGTGTTGGAATGTTCCTACAGGGTGGGTGTGTACGTGTGAGAGGGAAAAGGAGGTTTTTTTTGTGGGAATCTTTGAATAAAGAAGTGCTCCCTTCATGTCGGTGGCTATGGAAATTGAATTGTCCCCAATAATTATGGGATTTAGAGCCAAATGTTAAAAAGAAAATAAAAAAGAAAAAAAGAAGTTGAAGATAGTTTCATTTGGAATCCAGCTGCATCAAGTTATGGAGACAACTCTGATGGAGAAGAGCTTCTTGCCATAGCTTATGAGAGGACTCCTAATCTCATTTGGGTCTGAGCGATCCTTGAAGCAGACTGAGAAAATGCTCTCCCTTGGGCCTGGAGCTAGGCAAATGAACTTTGGGAACTCTTCTGTACAGTCTAATCTTTAGCCATGGATGTTTCCATTAGTACACTCATGTGCCCCATTTGCAGTGGTCCCCATCTCTACAACCCCATCCATCCAACACGTGTCTCCTAGGGGTCCATGTGGGTCAGAGCCCAGGTGGGCCATGATCTGACCCATCTCGGCATTGTCACCCAAGTCAGCTTGGTTTTTCGAGTAGTGTAGTCTATTGATTGCCTTGTGTGAGACTGTGGGGTCACTAATGAACCAGTTTTGAAGCATTTGGTATGATGGTTTCGTAGAAGTTGCAAAAAAAGAATTTAAGAAATGCAAATGCAATTAAGAGGTGCAAACCAGGTGAAGTTCCTAGGTAAATTTGACTGTGTTATGGGGTAGTGTTTTGGTTTTGGGTGATGATTCAAGTGTGGATGGAGATGTCTTTAAGAAAGGGGCAAGTCAAGTTCTATACTAAAGCTAATGTTATGTTCTGTACACGAGAGAGAGAGAGAGAGAGAGAGAGAGAGTATGTGCCTTTAATGTGTCCATTAACCACCACTCCAAAAAAAATAAAAAAAAATGAGACTATTATAAGATTTTTAGTTATTTTTAATATTCTATTATAAGATGTTTCACTTGCATTGGACGATAGTGATGCTTGAATTTGGAATAATTGTCACTCTGAAAAGTTCACTTTCAAGTCCCCTGTTCCTAGCTCCAATTCTAGGCCACCTTGTTCACTTGTCTGCATAGTTCTCGCTCCTGGTGTTGAGGCTTTTTGCTTGATTGAGATGATAGGTAGACTGTGTACCACCAACAATCTTAGGAGAGGTTTTCTTCTTCTTTTTTTATAGTTTTTTAGTTTCTTCAATCATTGGGGGTAGAAATTGAGTCTTGGATTGTGGTCCTTTCTAGAGTAGAGAACAGGTCATCTGAAAGCTAACATTTAATGCTATTCTGTGGAAAATTTTAAATGAAAGAGAAAAAAATGTGTAAGGTAAAAAAAATGAATTCTTAATGGCAAGGAGAAGATTTTGGAAGATGTGTATAGAGTAGCGAAGTTATGGGAGGGGAAATGCGCATTGGCTAGGAAGGAGTTCTCAGACTGTGAGATGGGTGTTTGTTGCTAGTTGCATTTAAAGTCCAAATCTATAATGCCCACTTGGTATCAGCTTTGATCAATATAACTTTTATGTGCTTTGTACCCAATTTTATGTTCACCTGACATTTGCTTATTAGTGGAATGAATCGCAAAAATATCATAAGATCGTAAACTTTAATGCTAGTAAATCAAGGACTGAAAGGATTTAATGGGTTTTGATTTCTTACCCTCTTTTATAAGAAGATCTTTCCATCATCCCCTATCTGACTAATTGGAATGCATTTAGGTGACTCCACGAGTTATACCACTTACGAATAATAATACATAGTTGCCTTCTATATGAAAATTCAGGTGGACCAATGCCTAAACTAGCAAAGAGACTCGGAGCAATGCTCATTGATCAGGGTCACAAAATAGAAACAGGAAAAGGCTTCAAATGAAGCCAAAGTGTATCAAGATGCACTGACGGTAAACTTGATGATTCACCATAGAGAAGTAACTAAGTATGATCTTGGCTTATTGGACAGTGTTTGGAGGTGTTCGGTAGGATTTTAATATTTACTTTGAAGTATACTTTTTTTCTTTTCATTTTTATTTATTTATTTATCTCTGCTGGATATATAGCATAAGTGTCTTTAACATTTACAGCGGATTGATTCTCTTTCTACTATTGCACACTATTTTGCTTTTTTTTTTTCCTTTTATTTTAGAAAATAGGATACCTCATAACATGAAGCTGATTCTTCCTGAAAAACTTCAGGGGCATAAAGAACTTAGAAACAGATGTGAGTTTTTGAGAAATAAATGACACAAACTATCTCAAACAAGGCAGGCCAAATTATATGATATTAAAGGTTGAGGTTGCACAACATGTTCTTGAGACTTAGTTTGTTAGTTTGTAGTTTGTACACACTGGGTCCATGTTAAAGTGACCCAAAACATGGGTCTGATGAACCACGGGAAAATGCCAAATCAATCCAGAACTTGCCCTCTCCTTCCCACCTACAAACACACCACCACCACCACAACCCCCACCCAAAATAATAATAATAAAAAACCTCAAACACCAAAATAATAATTTGTTGCATTTTATTCATAACCTCCAACCGCATGAAGGTGTCTTTGCTCTAAAGATTTCTTTCAACAGACCTATCCAAGGAACAGCCCATCACATGAACTGCTTGGAATGGATTACCTATGGCATCTCAAGTATACATGAAAGGCCTGATAATACTGTGCATGTACTTGGATCAAGGAACATATCCAACCCTCAATAACACTCTAAGATGAGCAGTTCTTATGATTCCTTTTTAGTGATCCATCGAGAAACACATCAATAAAATCCAACTGTTGCTTCACACCTTACGAGATTAATGTCTTGTATCTAGCACTGAAAATTGCATATGGTCAATAACTTCTGTAAAATCAACAAGAAGATAACAGATCTATAATCATGTTATTTGATAAGGCATAAAGGCACACAGTGTCATCAAGGAGACACTAACCAGCAGCAATTGTAGCCTCATGAACCACCTCATCAATTTCATCGGTTGTCACTCCAGGTTTGATCACATGAGCTGCTGCATCCAAAACTTCCCTTGCAATCTGAGAATAATTTCATTATATCATTCTAATCAAAATTAATCAAAATTAGCACAACAAAATTGGAATAATGTCTAAACATGGCTTTTGGTGATTATCATACTAAGTTCTAACTGCTCTAACTTTTTTTAACTTACAAAGAGATATGTACTCACTTTGTCTCTGTTTTTATGTTCTATTTATAAAATAATCTTTTAGGTGTGTGTGTGCCCTTTTATGTCTATTATTATAAATATTTATAAATATTTTTATCGCCATAAGTTGGAAAATTTTACTTACTCAATTCATTATCTATTACTTGTAATTTTCAGCGCAAGTCACAGAGGAATAAAGAAAGCCGGAGCAAAGTGAAGACGCTTCATACATTTGGATCTCGTTCATTTGCAGCCCAGTTCTCGATCATGCAGGCAGATGAGCAACAGGATCCTCCATCTCAACCTGATTTATATCGACAGCGACACTATAGCAAGAAGAAGAACAAATGGATCACAGATCATGCTGAGGAAACACATGTGAGTTGTTTCATAACCAAACTTTGCATGGATTTTTGTTTTCTTATTTCAGTTGCCTAACATATATTAATTACATGACATATTTGAATGCTTTGATAATGCAGCGAAGAATGGAAGATGCACTGTCGCAGCCTGAAATTAACTCTCCAGTGGCTGAGCAACAGGTGATCGAGAATCTGCTAGGGAAAAGGGTTGCAAGGAGGCAAGGGTACCGCTCGAGGGGCCCATCATCATCTTCTAGTGGTATCTTGATGTCTTCTGAGATGAACACCCTACGGCAGCAACTAGTTGTTTCTTTGAAAGCACAAGAAGAGTTGAGAGAAGAGTTGCGGCGACAGCATGAGGACTCGCAGAAGCAAATGCAAGATCAGGCAGCTATGCAGAATCAAATGCAGAGTCAGATTCAGTTGCTGCTTTCCCGGGTCGGTATGGATGGTTCGGGCTCCTCCGAAAGATAAGGATTTGATGGTTTTATGAATTGGCATGGGTCATCCCTCTAACAAGTTCATTTTGCTCCTTGCTGGCCGTGTTTCATGGTGTACTTTGGATATTTGATGATGATTAGATTTTAGTTGAGATTTAATTTATTGAGATATTTGACTTTTTTTTACATGGGATATTACATTTTATGTGGCATGGACAAGTTTTATGATTGGTTTTAGTTTATTGATGAGTCATTATTTTTTATTGTTACATGATGAATGTGGGATTATTTGTTGTTTATCAATGCTTATGCTTGTGTAATGTTGAAAATGTAGATTTGAACAGGAAAATATTGTACAGGAATTTTTCCTAATTTTTTCAATTATTTCTTAATTGATAAGAGAAGTTATTTCCCAATGCACTCTCTGCGTCGCCAAAAGTAAATTTCCTACCCGCGTTGGAGACTTTTCTCGATGCATTAACACGTTGGAATATGTATGACTGGCGCTGTGTATGCGTCGTCAAATATGTATTCCGACTCTAGTATGTGTGTTGGCAAATGTATAACCGACGTTATTATGCGTCGGCAATGACGTAAAACTATTTTCCGACGCACTCTTCGCGTAGCCAAAAGTAATTTTCCTGCGTCGTTAACGACATAACCCGATGCTTCAACACGTCGGGATATGTATTACAGACATTGTGTATGCGTCGTTAAATATGTATTCCGACGCTAATATGTGCGTTGGCAAATGTATAACCGATGTTATTATGCGTTGGAAATTAGGTACATCTATTTCCCGACGCACTGTCTGCGTCTCTAAAAATAATTTTCCTGCGTCGTTGAAGACATTTCCCGATGCTTCAATACGTCGGGATATCTATTACCGGCGTTGTGTATGCGTCGTTAAATATGTATTCCGACGCTAATATGTGCGTTGGCAAATGTATAACCGATGTTATTATGCGTTGGAAATTAGGTACATCTATTTCCCGACGCACTGTCTGCGTCTCTAAAAATAATTTTCCTGCGTCGTTGAAGACATTTCCCGATGCTTCAATACGTCGGGATATCTATTACCGGCGTTGTGTATGCGTCGTCAAATATGTATTCCGATGCTTGTATGTGCGTCGGCAAATGTATAACCGACGTTGTTATGCGTCAACAGTTAGGTAAATCTATTGTCCGACGCATTCCCTACGTCGCTAAAAGTAATTTACATGTGTCGTTGAAGACATTTCCCGACGCTTCGACACGTCGGGATATGTATTACCGGCGTTGTGTATGCGTCGTCAAAGACGTATTCCGACGCTACTATTAGCGTCGGCAAATGTTTAACCGACGTTGTTTAGCGTCGGCAGTGAAGTGAGGTTGACCACTAAGTTTGATGTTTTGCCGACGCTGTTGGAATTGCCGACGGTTGGGACGACGTACCATTGCGTCGGTAAATGACCATTTCTTCCCGACGCTAAACATTATTACGTCGGGAATGGTTTTCCAGGCATTTGGTTGCCGACGTGGTGCCGACGCATTGTACTACGTCGGTAAAGCCTGTCCCGACACAATTCTGATTTTTCCAGACGCGGTGACCGCGTTGGAAAAACTGTATTTTGTTGTAGTGCGTATTGGTTATGTGCAAGTATATAATTAACACCATTCATCTCATGAAAGGAAAGCATGATTGTATTGATGAATAAATAAATTAATCAATTTATTACATCATACTCTTGGTATTGAGACCATAAAACTAACAGCTACAACTTTTATCTCATGAAAAATTCTTTAGCCAGTATATCTCTTTGCCCACTACTATCAAGGCATGCAAATCATATCTTCATTTACTTGGGAACTTATCAAACCACTCCATTATTGAGAGTAAATATCCAAGTAGACGTTGCCTTGCAATCACTCGTATGAGTGGGCAATCTAAACCAATTAATATATCCATCTAGTACTCATTGGAATTTGGTCTCCACCAATAACCTTCCAAACTCATGTACTAGGACTATCAAAACTCTGTAAACCACATGTGAAAAATCTAGATTCATGTAATTACTGCAATACACCAGCAATGGCCCGCTAAATAT
This sequence comes from Cinnamomum chago, assembly GCA_038049695.1. Taxonomy (NCBI): domain Eukaryota; kingdom Viridiplantae; phylum Streptophyta; class Magnoliopsida; order Laurales; family Lauraceae; genus Cinnamomum; species Cinnamomum chago. Next base: position 38,861,362 of record CP142456.1, read on the forward strand.
GAATGATGTCATATCATTCCTTAAAAGAAATTAACCATATTTGAAATAATAGGTATCAAGCAATAAGGAATGGATAGTTAAAAAGAAGTTTATGAGAGAAGGACGGTTTCACAGGAGACACAACTCTTGAAATCATAATTGTATCCTTTTCTTTATGTGGAGAGAAATCTTGGAACAAAAAAAAACACTCTCTCCACAATCACTCAAAACTCTAAATTACTTTTCCTATTCTCATCTTCTTTCGAATATGGCGGAGTCCTCATTTTCACTTTGACTTGAATAGATCAATTTCTCATTAGAACCACTTTCATCATTGGCCATCACCGGCGGCCACCCAAGGGATGCTGTCAACATCTTCTGTGTTCCATCCATTATTAGATAGAGATAGATTCATATACAGGGTAAGATAAGGCTCAAGTAGAGAAAATTAGCTGCTTTATTTTCTTTTGACAGAGTATGCCATCGGTCACTTTTAGCAGGTCCAGCTGGGCCAACAAACTAGTCCTGTGCATAATTTATTTATTTCTCTTTTTATTTGTTGGTTTCTATTTTTTATTTTTTATTTTTTATTTTATTTTTATAAACATTAACCTTCAAAGGTAACTCTACCAGTGGCCTACTTTGCTCTCGTTCTTTTCCACGTTAAAGCCAATTGTGTATACTAGAATGCCATGATAAGTAGTCACCGAGATCGCCAGATGCACCGCTCTAAATCAGACTGCTGGCAGCATTGACTTTTCGTGATGGCTAATCTTCAAGTACTTCTAGTATTTGGTATGACCAATTGACCCAACAAACTGTTAGATTGTATGGTCTCAATACCAGTATATGATGAATAGATTGATTGATTTCTTTATTTATCTACATAATCATGCTTTCCTTTCATGAGATGAATGATGATTTATTACTTAATGCACATGACTAATACATATGACATAATGGTTCATGAGATGAACCGGGTCCCATTAGTATATTAGATGTGATATATGTATATGGATGAGATCCACATACGGGAGATATGTGTCACAAATCTTATACTTAAAATATCTTCACAACCAGTGATGAGATTGGGCATCTCATCTGACAATGTTGCAGCACTTTGATCACTATGAGATAGTGTGATTTGTCTCGATCATCACAATGTAAGATTCTGGATCACGGTGCTGGTACATTGGATGTATTGAAGGACCATGAGAAGCACCTTATGAAATACTGTCTCGATTTAAGGAATGCTCTTATAATTCCCTAGCAATAGGCTCTCAATCTTGAGACATTGATGAACTCAAGTTTCTATCTATTCATTTGCTTTGAGTCACCAATGAGTGAGGCCAACTGTAGGTCAACACCTCGGTGTCTTGGGTACGTGGTAGTAGGACTGTGGGAACATGCGATGATCAAGATGGAATCTATCTACATTATCCCCTTGTGCCAATTAATGGATTTATCATTGGTAAGTGCGCACTCATTCCAATTAAGAGTTAATTGGAACGGTACCAAATGATCACTATAATTAATTGGGGCTCAAGGATAATAAGATGTGGATCTAATATTGGATGAGACAGATTTATTCCAATTGATCCATGGATAATGATGGAGGGGCCTACTTGTGGTAATTGGGAAGTTTAGGGTATTTATTGTAATTTATTCATAAGACTGGAGTGCAATTGCATTTATATAGTGGAGTTATTTACAATTAACTGTGGGCCCGGATTACACATGAGATGTGGGGTCGCGTGTCCCAGTTGGAGTCAGCTTTCTAAAGAATCCCTAGTGGTCCCCACGCTAGCCCAAGATATTAGAAAGATACTAATTATAGTAGAACTCTAAAAGGAAATAGAAAGTTACTATTTCTATTTGAAGTGAGACTTCTAATAGTGGTAATAGTAAGTTACTAATTATTAATGGAAGTGAGACTTCTATTTTAATTAGAAAAGAGGAAGTTACTAATCATATTTGAAGTAAGACTTCTAATTGTGATTTAGTAAGCAACTAATTGTAATGGAAGTAAGACTTCTATTTCAATTAGTAAGAGGAGGTGGCTTGAATGTCATAAAAGGAGAAGAGGAGAGCCCTTGGACATCCCTAATGTTAATCCACCTAGGGATTCACGCCCATATCACTCTTCCTCTCTTTGTGCAAGTTGTTGCACATCTTCTCCCTCTTCTAGTTCTCTTCTTGTTTCCTCTAGGGTTTTTCTCTTGGAGATTCCACCATCTTCTTGAGAAAAGAGAATCTGATACGGGTCATAGCGTGGAAGATCAAAAGGTGTTGGAGATTCTAGTTTGATTAGTGAAGGTGTTCATCATCAAAGAAAGAATTCAACTTCTCCATTAGAGCACTACAAAGCTTCAAAGGTATAATCTACATCCTTGTATGTTGTAGATTTCATGGTTGCATGTTTAGATGCTATTTTCTATCTTCTAGATAGGTTATGTTGCTGTACATGGTTTATGAGATTGAGGGATTGCATCCTGGATTGGGTTTATTGCCTTCTAGATACTTGATCTCTGCATCAAGTGGGTCAAAAGTTTTTGAAACCTGTTTGGAAGGCCCACCTAGTTTCCAACAATTGGTATCAGAGCCATACCTCATCTCTAATCATGTTAGATCAGCAAGGTTGCTCCAATCTTTGCATGAGATGTGAAGAAGATGAAGCAAGGGCTATGTAAGGATCAGTTATGATTGGGTTTGTTTACTTTATGTAGTAAATCCATGTTTGGATAGTCACAAAAGGGTTTAATTATGATGGAAGGATGGTAGGATGCCATTGAGGGCCTTCAAAAGTGTTTTGGAGGTGTTTGGACTCGAATTGAAAAAATCCGATTTTCTGCCTTCGTCAGGCGGGTCGACCTGGCCTCGTGCTTGGTCGACCGGGTGCCTTAGGGTCGGTCGACTGAGTCCTCTGGCCGGTTGACCGGGAACACAGGATCACTTCATTATGTGATCCGGATTTTTTGGTCTGGGGGCGCTGACCCGAGTCCCTAGCCGGTGGGCCAGCCCCCGAACCCCCGCCGGGGGCGCTGCCCCCTAGGCCCCCGTGAGCTGACCGGTCAGCTCGACCACCGCCGTGGGATAACCCCGGACCCCCTTTGCGAAGTGCATGTATTAAAATGGTGGTTATTTTTGGCATCTTGTTTTTCCATTGTGGTTTGGTAACCTGATTTTGTGAGATGCTTTGTTGTATGAGATATTAACTTGCAGATGATCATGTCCTCTCCATATGGCCCACAAGTCTTTTGCTTTCTATTTATGGTTAATGGTTTGTTTAAGCCTAAATGTAAAGGGCGTCATGGTTTCCTTGGTTTCCTGTGAAAGGGCAAGGCATAATGAATTTCCCTATAGCCCTTTTATTTCCATGTTTAGATTACCATGTAAGTCTCATAATTGAGGCATAGGAATTTATGTAATTTTTCTAAATTTGTAAGTTCTGGCGATGTCCGAGACAAAGAAGGAAAACGATGTTGGATACCTAATCAAAGAGTTTGAAGATTACCAAAAGGGTTTTTGAGTTGCCCAAAGAGTTTGATGAACTCTAGAAGTTTTGGAAAGTCTAGAAGTCTAAGAAGTCTATTCCGCTAGGGCCATGTGGAGAAGATGACTAGTTTCTATTTTTTAGCACTTTCTATTTATGGATGCTTGCTTAATTTAGAATATTTCCAAATCTGATCCAAACATAGCAAGTTACTAAAATTGGTCAAATCAAATTAATTTTTGGAAAGAGTTCTAATTAGTGTTGATGACCCATGAGATGGACACATTGGTAACACTAATTTAGAAACTGGACTTTCCTTAAAATAACTTGACTTGGAACCAATTTTTGATCATATCATGAGATGATTTGATGTTCATATGTATACATGTGGGCCCTAATACCTTACAAAGAAATCCTCAATTCTAAAATATTAAGTGGGAGCGGGGCATTTATATTTAGAAATCCTCATGGTTTTCCACCATAGGTCCATTGTAAGGAAAGTATTAGCCTCGCGCCATCTTGAGAATGGTCGTTCCCCATGGAGGGCTTTTACTTGTCTGGTTACTAGATATGGATCTCCTATGGATAGTGTTGGTGAGACGGGGCGGGGGCCCACTCCCCAAGGAGGAGCTGCTCGCAACGATTGTCATGCAATGCTAGTTGGTGGGTCACACTTAACTAAAATAATGATGTAGTATCCCCAAGGATTTGCCTCATTTATTTTAGAAACCGAAGCTAATCGGGAGTCATTCATTATTTGGTATGAGATACCTAGATAATAATGAATGAAGGGGATCATGGAAAGTTATTCTTAATCCTAATTATGACCAACTTTGATCCGCACCAATCTAGGTGGTATTTGCACTCCCCAAGGAGGCATACCCCGGGGATTGGGATTCCGATGTATTTTGAATTTAGTGGTTATGAGGATTCCACATAAATTTGGTAGAATACTAAACTCTAATGTCATTTAAATTCATTAATTGAATGTATGGTTATGTGCTACAGTATTTCCAGCATGAATTCAAATACTTTCAATCCACTTGCGACCATCCTCAACCAGAATAAATTAGTGGGATCCAACTATGTAGACTGGAAAAGGAACCTGGATATAGTCCTGACAGCTTCAGGATATAAATATGTCCTTACCAAACCCCCCTTGATGAGCCATTGCCGGAAGCATCATAGGAGGAAAAGGAACTTTACACCAAGTGGGCCAAAGACGATGAGATGGCCAGATGTTACATACAGGCATCTATGTCTAGTGTTTTACAAAACCAACATCAATCCTTTAAGACTGCATATGATATTATATCGAACTTAAAGGAGATGTTTGCGGACCAGGTTAGACCTGCTAGGCAAGCTGCTATGAAGGTGCTGATAAACACTAAGATGACTGAGGGAACCCCAGTACAAAAACATTTGTTGAAAATGAGTTTCGCACTAAATGAGTTAGATGTACTGGGTGTTACGATTGATAAAGAATCGCAGATCGACATGATCCTTCAATCACTACCGGATTCTTTCAATCATTTCGAGATCAATTATAATAAATTGGAAATGACTATAGCTGAGTTGTCTCGCCAGCTGGTAGTGACTGAGGAAATCATGAAGAAAGAGAAAAATTCTCTCATGACAGAAAAGTCATTTGCTAGGACCAAGCCGAAAAGCAAAGACCAAGATAGCAAGAAGAAATCAGTCATCAAGGGTCCTAAGGTGGAGAATGGTTCTACTTGTAGTATGGCCAAGGCTAAGGGTACGGGAGTAAAAGGAAAGTATTTCCATTGTGGTAAGACAGGACATTGGAAAAGGAATTGTACAGAATATCTGTCTAAGAAGAAGACCTCAGGTATGATTGAGTCACTTGTTTCTAAAGTTAGTTTTGCAACTGGTACTTCAGAATCTTGGTGTATGGACTCCAGGGCAACTAATCACATATGTAATTCGTTGCAGGGGTTCAGGGAAACCAGGAGGTTCAGTGACGGAGAAATCATTGTCAACCTAGGATCTGATGCTAAGGCAGAGGTTGTTTCAATGAGAGTTATTACATTATGTTTTTCAAATGATATATTGGTTTTGTCAGACACGTTATATGTACCGTCTTTACGACATAATTCAATTTCAGTTTCTAGTATGGTGAATAAGAGTTATTCTATTACTCTTGGTACTGAAATTGTCATAAAGAGATACGGTATTTTTATGTATTCTGACAAGGTAATCAATGGAATTTAGTTGTTAATCCCACAATGTATGAGATACATGATACTGAAACAATTAATAGACCATTATTAAAGAGGAAATCACCTTCATCTGATCCAACAAAACTTTGGCACTTGAGGCTAGGTCATATAAACCTAAATAGGATTGACAGGCTAGTGAAAGATAGTATCTTGCCTTCATTGGTGGTAGAACCAATGCCTGTCTGTGAGTCCTGTCTAGAAGGTAAAATGACCAAAAAAACCCTTTTTCATCAAAGGGCAATGGGGCCAAAGATTTGTTGGAATTAGTGTATACTGATGTGTGTGGACCCATTAATGTCAGAGTAGATGGAGGATATCTCTCCGCTGATTTTATGGGATACTTATCAGAAAATGAGATTTTATCCCAGTTGTCTGCTCCTGGTATACCTCAACAGAATGGAGTAGCAGAAAGAAGGAACCAGACTCTTTTAGATATGATCAGGTCTATACTGAGTTTCTCAGGATTACCTATATCCCTTTAGGGATACGCTTTGGATACTGCGATGTACATACTAAACCTCGTACCATCTAAGTCTATACCTAAGACTCCCCGGGAGTTGTGGTCCGGGCGAAAGCCTAATCTACAACATTTACACATTTGGGGTTGTCCGGCACATGTGCTAAAGGTTAAGACGGATCAGTTGGAAACGAAGTCGGAAGTATGCACGTTTGTAGGATATCCTAAATGAACTAAAGGTTGGTTATTCTATAATCCCAGAGAGCAGAAAGTGATGGTGAGCACTAATGTGGTTTTTCTGGAGGAAGATTATATGATAGACCGGAAACCTTTAGAAAAAGGTGATCTTGGAAGAAATTCAAGAGCAAACAATTCCAAATCCTAGTATGACCGAACCTAAGGAAGAAGCGCCCTTACCTAACCCAGTAATTACACCAGTGCCTTGTCATAGCGGGAGCATAGTCAGGCCCCCTGACAGGTTCTCGTTCTTGGGAGAGTCTTACGAGGCAGTCCCGGAAGAACCGGAACAAGATCCCTGTAACTATGATGAAGCAATTAATGACATAGATTCGGGACGTTGGCAAGATGCTATGAAAGTTGAGATGGAGTCTATGTACTCTAATCAGGTCTGGACATTTGTGGACTTGCCTGCCAATATCAAACTTATTGGGTGCAAGTGAGTCTACAAGAGAAACAGAGGACTGGATGGAAGAGTTGAAACCTTTAAAGGTCAGGCTTGTTGCGAAAGGATATACTCAGAAAGAAGATATCGATTATGAGGAAACCTTCTCGCCGGTAGTCATGCTCAAGTCCATCCGGATACTCTTATCCATAGCAGCTCATCTCGATTATGAGATTTAGCAAATGGATGTCAAGACGGCGTTTCTGAACGGCCATCTTGAGGAAGACATCTATATGATGCAGCCAGACGGTTTTATAGCGAGTAACCAAAAGCAAAGAGTTCTCAAGCTTCAGAAGTCCATTTATGGACTGAAGCAGGTATCCTGAACCTAGAACATTCGTTTTGACTAAGCAATCAAGTCAGTTGATTTTTGTCAAAATCCGGATAAGTCATGGGTGTACATGAAAAGTGAAGGAGGCAAGGTAATTTTTTCCTAGTCGACGACATCCTTCTCCTAGAGAGTGGTATATGGATGTTGTCAACAATAAAACGTTTAGTTGGCTAAGACTTTTGATATGAAGGACATGGGAGAAGCCAATCGCATCATAGGGATCAAACTCCATTGAGACCGGATAAATAAGATGATAGGCTTATCCCAATATGCATGCATAGATAAGGTACTCGTATGGTTTGCTATGCAAGACTCCAAGAAGGGTATTACACCTTTCAGACATGGAGTGCACCTTTTCAAGAATCAGTGTCCCAAGACACCTGAGGAAAAGGAGCAGATGAGGTCAATACCATACGCTTCGGGTGTTGGTAGCCTCATGTATGCTATGCTATATACTATACCGGATATTTGTCATGCATTGGGCTTAGTCAGCAGATATCAGTCTAACCCAAGTCCTAACCATTGGACTGTTGTAAGATGTGTTCTCAAATCCTTGAGAAGGACTAGAGATTACATGTTGTTTTATGGCAATAATTAGTTGATTCCAGTCGGTTAAACATATTCTGACTTCATGTCAGATAAGGATTCCAAAATATCAACTTCTAGGTATGTGTTTATGCTATAGCTGCTTGAGAAGCAACTAAAGAAGCAGATTGGCTCAAAAGATTCCTTATGGAACTTGTAGTGGTATTTTTGGCAAGACAACCGCTCACAGTTTACTGTGATAACAGCAGGGCAGTCGATAAGTCCAAGGAACCCAGGATCCAAAAACATGTACAGAGGTAGTTACACATGGTCGGAGAGATTGTGTAGAGAGGTGATACTGCTATCACCTAGATAGACCCTGCAGACAATCTGGGAGAATCCCATTACTAAGCCTTTGACTACCAAAGTTTTTGAGCAACATGTAGATGGGATGGACATGAGATGCAACCCTGACTGGCATTGAGCCCAAGTGGGAGATTGTTAGATTGTATGGTCTCAATACTAGTATATGATGAATAGATTGATTAATTTCTTTATTTATCTATATAATCATGCTTTCCTTTCATGAGATGAATGGTGATTTATTACTTAATGCACATGATTAATACATATGACATAATGGTTCATGAGATGAACCGGGTCCCATTAGTATATTAGATGTGATATATGTATATGGATGAGATCCACATACGAGAGATATGTGTCACAAATCTTATACTTAAAATATCTTCACAACCAGTGATGAGATTGGGCATCTCATCTGACAAGGTTGCAGCACTTTGATCACTATGAGATAGTGTGATTTGTCTCGATCATCAGAATGTAAGATTCTGGATCACGGTGCTGGTACATTGGATGTATTGAAGGACCATGAGAAGCACCTTATGAAATACTGTCTCGATTTAAGGAATGCTCTTATAATTCCCTAGCAATAGGCTCTCAATCCTGAGACATTGATGAACTCAAGTTTCTATCTATTCATTTGCTTTGAGTCACCAATGAGTGAGGCCAACTGTAGGTCAACACCTCGGTGTCTTGGGTACGTGGTAGTAGGACTGTGGGAACATGCGATGATCAAGATGGAATCTATCTACATTATCCCCTTGTGCCAATTAATGGATTTATCATTGGTAAGTGCGCACTCATTCCAATTAAGAGTTAATTGGAACGGTACCAAATGATCACTATAATTAATTGGGGCTCAAGGATAATAAGATGTGGATCTAATATTGGATGAGACAGATTTATTCCAATTGATCCATGGATAATGATGGAGGGGCCTACTTGTGGTAATTGGGAAGTTTAGGGTATTTATTGTAATTTATTCATAAGACTGGAGTGCAATTGCATTTATATAGTGGAGTTATTTACAATTAACTGTGGGCCCGGATTACACATGAGATGTGGGGTCGCGTGTCCCAGTTGGAGTCAGCTTTCTAAAGAATCCCTAGTGGTCCCCACGCTAGCCCAAGATATTAGAAAGATACTAATTATAGTAGAACTCTAAAAGGAAATAGAAAGTTACTATTTCTATTTGAAGTGAGACTTCTAATAGTGGTAATAGTAAGTTACTAATTATTAATGGAAGTGAGACTTCTATTTTAATTAGAAAAGAGGAAGTTACTAATCATATTTGTAAGACCCCGACCCGAGTGAACCCGATTAGTACTAATTAAGTTGCGTGTTAGTGCTAAGCTTGATTAGTGTTTTTGGCTAAGTTTGGTTTTGGAATAGCTTTTGTTATAGTTTTGGGGATTTTGATTTGCTTTGTGTTAGTAGGGCCCTTTGGGGGTTCCCTTTCATGACATTGCATATGTTTGAGGATTTATCGGAGGTTTTTACATTCATGATTTTAATCCCGTTTTACTCGTTTTGATGATCCCTACAACTTTCATGTTGATCCCGTCCCCGTTTGAGATCCCGAAACCCGATTTCATAGCCTTGAGGGTAAAACAGTCATTTCACACCAAATCTGTACCCAAAACTTGATATTCCCGAAATCCGCGAAACATATACTTTTTGGAAACTAGATATTTCGACGAACATTTCTTCCGTCTTCGTCGAATTCATCCGAGGACCCGAGAGAGATGATTTCAGCCAAATTAGTTCCTTAAGTTGTGGGACCCAACCTCTCAATTGTTAACAAAGGAGACCTTTCCCTTCCTTCTCCATTTTCATTTTCCAGCCAAGAGAGAGACCTAGGGTTTTCTAGCAACTTTCCTTTCTTCTTCTTGCTTCTCCTTCTCTAATCCTCACCAATCTTGCACCAAACTCGAAATGGAGATCACCAACCTCTTCCTCATCTAGCAAGCTTCACTTTGATACCTTTTGTAGAAGAATCCATCAACTTTGAGACTCCCTTTGAGATAGCTCTCTTCATTTGAAGGTCATCCAAGTAAGTGTTCTTCTTCATCTTCTAGATTTGTGTTCCTATAGCCTTAGAGAAGCTCCACCTTTATTATTGAAAGGTTTCCTTGTCATTTCATTGTTTGACCCATTTTAGGGTTTGTTTTGGGGGTTTTTGATTGTAGCTTGGAAGTGAGCTTAAGAAGTGAGTAGAGGCTTGATTTTGGCTAGCTTGGACTTGAGGCAAGTGAATGATGAAGTGTTTTTAAGTTTCAAATGGTTTGGTGAAGCATTTATGGATTTTCATGCTTTCATTGATTTCCTTTTTATGGTTGAAATAAATGATCTCTATGCATCTTGATAGCCTCATTTAATGTCTTGGAAACATGTGTTTAAGTCATCTTGTTTATAGCTATATGTGGTTGTTGATGTGTTGGAAGGAAAGGAAACAAAAAGGAAAAAAAATCAAGTTCCCGGACCTGCTACACGCCCAGGTCCGATCGATCGGACATGCAGGCCGATCGATCGGACTGTCTTTAACTGTAAGGCTTTTTGAGCCGATCGATCGGACTGTAAGGCCGATCGATTGGACCCTGTCCGTAACTGGGACAGAAATTCGGTTTGAGTCCAGTGGGTTTTGGTATATTTTTGTGTGGACCTTGGCTACCCTCCTTGGACTCATTTGACCATATGTGAGGACGTCTTGAGCCGATGCTCTTCACGGTTGGTTCGGAGGCATCGAAGTTCAATCTATTTCAATCTTGAACGGGATGGAACGACACGATATCTTCTTCATACCTAAATGCAAAGTCTATTTCCTTGGGTATCGCGAATTCTATTCCTTTCGGTGACTGAGTAGGTTGCTCGATGGTTCCGGGTTGACATCATACTTAGGATAGACCGTTTATAGTCTTGATTTTTCTATCATAGCATCTAGTACTATCCATAAGCTCATTTAAAGTTTTGAAAAAGCGTAAAAGTGCATAAGGAGCCCGGAATGTCTTCAAACTCAAGGAGTACCAAGTAATGACTATAATTGACATACGGGACCCCTATTCACTTAAATAGATCTTGAAATTAATATTTTTCCCGGAATTGTTATAGTTCATTTTATTTCTTCATTTCCAAGATTTACTTTACATGATCTGTTTTCCCGAAAGCTTGATGGTTACACCAGTAACATTGACTTGTCCCGAAGAGTATTGCCCGATATGAAATGAAAGTTATACATTTGAATATTCTTTCCCGTTCATTGATTTACTTGCATATGTCTCGATGTGTTATTTAACCTATGAGTCGGCATCACTAAGCTTGGATACCTTGTCGGTTTGATCCACCGACTTGGAAATCCCTCTCCCGTCCCGCCAGCTGCAGTTTGGATCCCGATACCCGGTCATTACCGTGGTCCCGTCCCGATACCCGGTTCGCTACCGTGGTCCCGTCCCGTATATTTATATTGTATATATGATTTGCGTTGAATCTCCTCACCTTGTGTGACTGAGATCAATGTCCCGTGATACTGTTGTCACTTTAGTGACAGAGGACTTAGCTTTATGTGATTGTCATCTCGTGAGTTCCCTATCCCTTGGTTACCTCATATGTTTATCTTGTTTACATGTTTTCTAGCAAATGATTTATCTATTTTGTGAGAGTTCTTGCTAAAACAGATTTTCTTGCTTTTCGAGATATTTCATCTATTATATGTTGTTGTATCTTTTCACTCTCTTGCCAGACCGTCGTGTCTGATCCTTTGCTTTGGTACTCAGGTCCCGTTGCCGGTTTCCTTGAGGAGGAGCCGGAGGAGGCGGTAGGTGAGCTGCAACCTCTAGTCGAGTGGCATGCTGACGATGTCATGTAAACATCGGGTTGCTACGAGAGGCGTTTCATTTTGAGGAGGACTTATTAACCATTCTTTTGGGTTATTATTTTGTCATATTGGCCTTTGTTGGCCTCTAATTTTGGGAATGTAATTAAATGATATTTTGTCTAACTTTAACAACTTTTGGGAAACATGCTGTAGATCATTGTTCATTCTGATACAGTTTTGATATTTGATGTTAATGCTTGCATGATTAGAGATAGTCTACTATTTGATTTGCTACACGCTTCCGCACTCAAAAGAAATATTCATGCAAGGTTGTGATATCCTCACTGCGGACACTTATGGGAAATTAAATAAGTTGTATATTGTTGATGTAGATAATCCTCATTAATCATTATTCACTAATGTTTCGATCCCGGATTTCTGGTCCGGGGTCGCGACAATATTTGAAGTAAGACTTCTAATTGTGATTTAGTAAGCAACTAATTGTAGTGGAAGTAAGACTTCTATTTCAATTAGTAAGAGGATGTGGCTTGAATGTTATAAAAGGAGAAGAGGAGAGCCCTTGGACGTCCCTAATGTTAATCCACCTAGGGATTCACGCCCATATCACTCTTCCTCTCTTTGTGCAAGTTGTTGCACATCTTCTCTCTCTTCTAGTTCTCTTCTTGTTTCCTCTAGGGTTTTTCTCTTGGAGATTCCACCATCTTCTTCAGAAAAGAGAATCTGATACGGGTCATAACGTGGAAGATCAAAAGGTGTTGGAGATTCTAGTTTGATTAGTGAAGGTATTCATCATCAAAGAAAGAATTCAACTTCTCCATTAGAGCACTACAAAGCTCCAAAGGTATAATCTACATCCTTGTATGTTGTAGATTTCGTGGTTGCATGTTTAGATGTTATTTTCTATCTTCTAGATAGGTTATGTTGCGGTACATGGTTTATGAGATTGAGGGATTGCATCCTGGATTGGGTTTATTGCCTTCTAGATAATTGATTCCTGCATCAAGTGGGTCAAAAGTTTTTGAAACCTGTCTGGAAGGCCCACCTAGTTTCCAACACAAACTGTGACGCATATCAACAAAAGTGATAACAGCTTCTTGCAGCGAAGCTTTCACTGAAGAGATGTCTGGTTGCCAAGGAAAACGCAAATATAACCCCCCACAAGGTACAAGATGCCAACAACTCAGAAATTAAAGATCCAGCAGATAAAAAGGAAAAAAAGTTAAATTGATCATTCCAAGGAATGATCAAGGGTGGACCTCATAGGCCTGGACCAATACAACTGCATGCATCCTACTGATCATTCTAAAGATTGATCAAGGATGGGCCTCAATGTCCACATCTGTGTATGGTAGATACTTTTTGTGTGGGATGATTCTCTAATAGCAGGATTGGGCTAGTCTCGGTAATGCTACTGACTTGGCTTATCTCGATCTCGGTGTCCAAGCTCGGCAATAGTGCCAAGAAACATCCAGCTCGGCAACAGTGCCAGCTAGCACCAAGCTTGAGCTAACCTCGGTAAGAGTACGAGTTAGGCTCACTTCGGTCTCAGTATAAGGCTCCTTGGCAACAGTAACATGATGCGTCCATATCCGGTCTCAGTACCATCTTCAATTCGGTACGACCAACAAAGATGAGTATTAGACCATGATTGCACTCTCATGAAGCTACGGCTACGTTGCAGAACGTACTGACAGACAATATGGGCGTCGGATAATGATAAGGGGTTGTCTTTATCAGACGATCACATCCACATTAATACGAGAAGTCAGCTCATGATCCGACTGGACAGTATCTCCACCTATCCCCACTAATGGAGCGCCAGATGGGACTTCCACTTATATTTAAACAAGGGTAAAGATCCCAAAGAGGTACGCTACACCATTTAACGCAATACAATACAACCCAAACTTTGCCATTCTTCTCCATCCTTTCTTCAGTGAAGCACTAACTCAGGCATCGGAGAGCCTTCAACTGACTGCAGCTAGGGTCTCTAATCTCTATTTCTCATTCCCTTTCAGGTTTAAAGGCAATCCATCCTTCCCAAAGAAGCTTAACAGTATTATTATGAGTTTCATACTCACCTAATCAAGTCTGTAAGATTTAAGCACTTACAATTGGCATCGTCTATGGGGAAGGAATACCAAGCCATGTTGACAAAAACCATGCCTCCAAAAACCAGAAATGGCGAAGGGCGATCAAAAGCCCTGTCACTATCACTAGTGGTCTCCCGCCAGAGGAGATCCGGGAAAGGTCTGGTGCGGCAAGCGTAGAGAGACCTATTACTCAGTCAGGTTCATCGTCGAAGGAGGTGACAGCACCTCCCCGACGAAATAACCTTCCAACGACTCCTCCCCAGCAGAGTCTTCCCCTGTTGGAACCTCCCCCACGAGGCAAAACTCCAGCTACAAGCCAGATCTCATCAATCCTCCTAAGGTGATTTTGCGCACTCCTGGAGGGATCGATTTCGAGCTGGCAGCAACTCCATGTTGACACCAAAAATGCCATTTTGCCTCTTCAACATCAAGAAGCCGCATCCTACTACAAACGAGCAATGCTACTTCAAGCATCAGATCTTGCCAGAATCAAACAAAAACTGCAAGATCCTCCAAGACAGCCAAAAGAGAGGTTCAAACAAAGTTTCGGGCCATTCCAACATCATTTGGCCTAACTTCACTCCTTCGGTAGCCAAACAGCCGCTCCTGGCGGTGATGGCGTAGAAGACATCAAAACTTCGATCTGAGCCTACGGATGGTCTCAAAATATCTCCAAGAGGCTCCACTTCAAATTTCAGGTCATTCCGGCGACATTTGACCCGACTTCGATGCTCCGAAAGAAAATCAAGCCCCTCAGCGGCGAGAACCACTGGGACCATTACTCATCAAATAGAGCACATGGGCGGCTTCAACATCTTCAAAAGGGTTACATGTCAAATTTCAGGTCATTCCGACAACGTTTGACCCAACTTTGACGCTCCGAAAGAAAATCAAGGCTATCGGCGGCGGAACACCCCGGGACCATGACATCCAAATTGGAGCTAATTAATCATCTTAAAATGACTACAATAGGCTCCCTGTCAAGTTTCAGGTCAATCGGACATCGGTTGACCGCACATCAAAGCGCGGCATCTTTCTCTCAGCGAAATCAAGCCTAGCAGCGACAGGACCCCAAATGGCTTCAAACCTCAAACCAAATCCCATGGTTGTTCCTATTTACTGCTCAGGAGGCTTCACCTCAAATTTCAGGTCATTCCTACATCGTTTGACCTAGTTTCGACTCTTGCCTGAAAATCAATCACAAAGTCTTCGGCTTTTCCAAAAAATAGGAAAATTTTGCTCCGATTTGCACGGCTTCTTGTCAGGTTTTCTTCAGGAGAATCAAGCCAAAAAAATGAGGAAAAATGTCAAGAAAAATATAGGAGAAAAAAGAAACAAAAAACTCGAAAAACGGTCGACAAAACAACAACCAAAGGGGAAAAAAATTCCCCCATGGTCGCCGGCGACCCTAGAAGTCCGAGTCACCAAATTTCTGCCAGAGGGCCTGTTTTCCGATCCTCTTCACGTTTCGGGAGTTCCAGCCCCTATGATTTCCTGAAAATCTAATTTTTGATGCTCAGAAACGACTGATCTTCGTCAACATCACGGATCCGCCGTCAAAAGCATGGAACCATCATTGATCGCTCCACGATTGCCAACCGGCTAACCAAGAAAACGTACTTTCTGTCCGACCGATCGAGAAATCAACAAGACATATGGTAACAGCCCGCTGTTAGCAATCTATGTCTGAAGTTGCATGATCATCCGACATCGATCAACATGAAGATCCATCGTCGATCATCGCGAGAAGAATTCCCAAAGACACGGCACGGCCCGCGACTCTTCAAATCCCCGGCGACCACTTAATGCTGTTAATTGAACCAACTAAATGCGGTCATTAACTCATTATTTTGGATGGCCCAATCAGATTCAAGGAAAAAGGAGTTACAAAATAAAGAAATAAAAACTTGTAACTCCTCCCATCATGGAGCTTTAAAGCCATCAAAGCTCATAAACACTCCTAAATGGTTACCAAAGGCCTATAAATAGGAGATCATTCCAAGAAGAACGGATCCAAAAAAAATCGAAGAAAAATCAACTAGAAAGATCGTTTAGAATTCCCCGAAGCTCTGAAGAAACTCTGCTGCAACAAACACCACAAGGTGATTGAAGTCCTTTGGGGGGCACTCCCCCCAAGGCAAAGCCTTCTTTTCTACTATTCAACATGGCCTAGATGCTGCTTTTCAGCCCGTCTTTTCATTTTTTTTATTGGATATAGGACCTTCCTTCGGTCATTATCCTCTAAAAAAACCGAAGTCCAAGTCAAGACAAAAGAATCGAAGCATCGTATGTTCTCATCTGAAGGGCGATGGCGAAGTCCATACATGACTTGCGACCGTCGATTTGAACGTGACCCCGCAATTTCCTGAGAAGTTAGATTCATTTTCTTACTTTTTCGTTATATTTTGTATTTTCTTTAAGAGACAAAAAATCACATTTCTTGTCTTTCTTCTTTGATGAGATTTGTAAATCACCTTTCACGGCACAAAATCGCCTCCTACGGCAAAATCGCCTCTCACGGCATTCAAAAAACCTTGTCTCTTTTCTTAAATATATGTGCAATGGAAAGTTAGAAAAAAGATTGATTTCCTTTTTACTTGCGAAGGTGGATCTTCGGATCACCATTTCTAAATTCCAAGTAGAAAAGAAAATCTGGCATACCCGTACAAAAATGTTGATACTCGCCTTTCCCCCCCTTTTTTCCCTCCATTCGGCCCTCGCGATGACCCCGGGGACGGATGGGAGAGGAAAGGAAGGAAATCGGGTCCATCAAGCTGGCATACCAGGTGGGACTCCGTTCATTTGAGAACGCGATGCTTGAATTCTTAGGCTCCTTTCTAGTTGGTGGCCTATGCTGGATCTTGCATCAAAAGAAAAAAAAATGAGATGGGATTTTTGGAAAATTTCTATCTTTGAACTCATTTCCATTCTTTCTCATTTCAAAAAAAAAAAAAAAGAAATCTGATTTCTCTTTTTGGGATTCAATTTTGAGAAACTTTGATCTACTCATCTTTGAACTTGATAGCTCACAGAAATGTTTGCAGCTATTATTCTTATCGAGGAATGGGTCATCTTTTCTTTTTCATGAGTCCGATAGGGATTGTTGACACCAAAAATGTCACTTTGCCTCTTCACACCAAAAGCTACATGGAGCCGCATCCTACCAAAAATAGGCAGGCGCCACTTCAAGCATCAGATCTTGTCAGAATCAAACAAAAACTGCAAGGTCATTCAAAACAACCAAAAGAGAGGTACACATGAAGTTTCGGGCCATTCCGACATCATTTGGCCTAGCTTCACTTCTCCAACAGCTAAGCAGCAGCTCCAGGAGGCGACAGTGTCGAAGACCCCAAATCTTCGATCAGAGCCTACAGATGATCTCAAAATACCTCTGAAAGGCTACATCTCAAGTTTCAAGTCAAACTGACACCGTTTGACCCTCCGTCAACTCTCGAGCAGCAAAATCAAGCCCTTAGGTAGCGAGAACTACCGAGATCGTCACTCATCAAACAGAGCACATGGGCGGCTTCTACATACCTCCAAAGGGCTGCACAACAAATTTCAGGTCAATCGGACATCGTTTGACCAGAAGTCAAAGCTCGGCATTTCCCTCGCGGTGAAATAAAGGCGAGCATTTGCATGACTCCAAATGGCTTCAAAACTCAAACGAAAGCCTATGGTTGGTCTTATCTACTGATGAGGGAGTCACACGTCAAATTTCAGGTCAATCGGACATCGTTTGACCAAAAGTCAAAGCTCGGCATTTCCCTCGCAGTGAAATCAAAGTCAAGCGTTTGCATGACCCCAAACAGCTTCAAAGCTCAAACTAAAGCCTATGGTTGGTCTTATCTACTGATGAGGGAGTCACACGTCAAATTTCAGGTCAATCGGACATCGTTTGACCGAAAGTCAAAGCTCGGAATTTCCCTCGCGGTGAAATAAAGGCAAGCGTTTGCATGACTCCAAATGGCTTCAAAACTCAAACAAAAGCCTATGGTTGGTCTTATCTACTGATGAGGGAGTCACACGTCAAATTTCAGGTCAATCGGACATCGTTTGACCGAAAGTCAAAGCTCGGCATTTCCTTCGCGGTGAAATCAAGTCAAGCATTTGCGGGCCCCCAAACGGCTTCAAAACCTGAAAAAAAGCCTATGGTTGGTCTCGTCTACTACTCAAGAAGCTACACGTCGAATTTCAGGTCATTCCGACATCGTTTGACCTAGTTTTGAAGCTTGACAAAAAATCGGCAGTTCTCCACAGCAAAGTCTTCGGCTTTTCAGAAAATGGGAAACTTTGCGATCCGATTTGCACGGCTTCTTGTCAGGTTTTCTTGAAGGAAATCCAGCCAATAAATGAGAGTACATTCCAAGAAAAATGCAGGAGAAAACAGAAGCGAAAACGGACGAAAAACGGCGAAGAAAAGGCGACCGGAAGACGGCCGACCATGGGGCACAAACCCCATGGTCGTCGGCCCCATGGTCGCCGGCGACCATGGAGGTCCAGGCCGCCGGACCTCGCCCAAAAACCCCGTTTTTCGCGTTTCGAGTTGATTGGCCCCTGTGATTTTTCCAAAATCTGATTTTTTGTGCATGATATCCGTCGATCTTCATCAACATCACGGATCCATCACTGGAATCATTAGATCATCATCAGACGCCTCAAGATCGTCAAACGGCTGACCAAGAAAGCACACTTTCTGCCCGCCCGATCGCGAAATCGACTGGACAGATGTTGCTGGCCCGCTGACATCAACCAATGTTTGAAATTGGATCACCATCCGACATCAAATGGTATGTGGGTCCATTGGTGATCATCGAAAGAAGAATCCCAAAGGATGCGGCATGGCCCGCGACTCTTCAAGCGCCCGGGCAATCAATTAATGAAGTTAAATGACCCGTTTATGGCAAGTTAATGTGGTCATTAACTCATTATTTCGAATGGCCCAATCAAAAGCAAGCAAATGGGAGTTACAAGTCCAAGTAATCATGACATTAAAATCATGAAACTCCCATCATCATGGAGATTAAAGGCGATTAAATGCCCATCACTCTCCATCGGCCAATCAAATTCAAGGAAAAAGGAGTTACAAAACAAGTAAATAAAAACTTGTAACTCCTCCCATCATGAGCATTAATACCATGAATGCTCATAAACTCTCCTAAATGGCTACCAAAGGCCTATAAATAGGAGGGTCATTCCAAGGGAAACGGGTCCAGAAAAATCGCCAGAAAATCATTCAAAGATCTAGAAAAAATCGCTGGAAAATCATTGAAGAAGGAGGACAGATCCGAAAAACTCTCCGAAAAATTCAAGAAAAATCCAGAACCTCTGCAACAAACTCTCCTCTATTGAAGAAAACTCTGCTGCAACAAGCACTACAAAGGTGATCAAAGCTCCTTGGGGGGGGGGGGGGGGTGCCAAAGGCCACCTCTCCTTCTATCCAACATGGCTAGATGCGGCCCGTCTACTCGGCTTTTTACCGGATATAGGACCTTACCTTGGTCCTTATCCTCTAAAAATCTGAGGTTGGAGCCAAGCCAAGAAATCAAGCATTAAAGTTCTCATCTGAAGGACGATGGCGGAGTCCATACATAACTCGCGACTGTCGATCTGAACGGGTCCCCCACAATGGCATGAGAAGTTAGATTCCTTTTCTTTCTTTTCTGTTGCATTGTATTTTTTTATAAAGAGACAAAAAAATCACATCTCTTGTCTTTCATTATTGATACGATTTGTAAATCGCCTTTCACGACAAAATCGCCTTTCACGGCAAACAAAGAAAACCGCCTCTCACGGCATTCAAAAAACAAACCTTGTCTATTTTCTTTAAAAATATGTGTGCAATGGAAAGATGGAAAAAAGTTGATTTCCTTTTCTACTTGTGAAGGTGAATCTCCGGATCACCACTCTAAATTCCAAGTAGAATAGAAAATCTGGCATACCCGTACAAAAAAAAACTGATGCCCGCTTTTCCTTTCTTTCCCTCCACCGTACCCCGTCAGCCCCGGGGCGGAGGCAGCTTTGGAAAAAGAGAAAAGCCGGGACCATCAAGTTGGCACACCCGGTGGGACCCTGTTCATTTGAGAACACAATGCTTGGATTCTTTGGCTCCTTTTTAGTTGGTGGCCTATGTTGGATCTTGCATCTAAAACAAAACCACATGAGATGGGATTCTTGGAAATTTCTTCTTTTGAGTTTATTTCCAGTCTTTCTTGTTTCTAAAAAAAATTTCTCAAAAAGAAACAAAATCTGATTTAGAAAAAAAAATTCAGATTTTCCTCTTTTGGGTTTAAGTTGAGAAACTTTGGCTTCTTCCTTTTCGGACTTCGAGATCGCAGAAATGTTGAACTCATTTTCGGAATGGAACACCATTCGCTCTCTTCTATGAATCCATAAAAAAAAAATCAAAAAAAAAAATCTGATTAGAATTTTTTTTTTCAGATTTTCCTCTTTTGGGTTTAAGTTGAGAAACTTTGGCTTCTTCCTTTTCGGACTTCGAGATCGCAGAAATGTTGAACTCATTTTCGGAATGGAACACCATTCGCTCTCTTCTATGAATCCATAAAAAAAAAATAAAAAAAAATAAATCTGATTTTAAAAAAAAAATTCAGATTTTCCTCTTTTGGGTTTAAGTTGAGAAACTTTGGCTTCTTCCTTTTCGGACTTCGAGATCGCAGAAATGTTGAACTCATTTTCAGAATGGAACACCATCCGCTCTCTTCTATGAATCCATAAAAAATAAAAAATAAAAAATCTGATTAAAATTTTTTTTTTTCAGATTTTCCTCTTTTGGGTTTAAGTTGAGAAACTTTGGCTTCTTCCTTTTCGGACTTCGAGATCGCAGAAATGTTGAACTCATTTTCGGAATGGAACACCATCCGCTCTCTTCTATGAATCCATAAAAAAAAAATAAAAAATCTGATTTAAAAAAAAAATTCAGATTTTCCTCTTTTGGGTTTAAGTTGAGAAACTTTGGCTTCTTCCTTTTCGGACTTCGAGATCGCAGAAATGTTGAACTCATTTTCGAAATGGAACACCATTCGCTCTCTTCTATGAATCCATAAAAAAAAAATTTCAAAAAAAAAAAAAAAAAAAACCATTAAGGTTGCACCAATTGCGTTCTTTGACCAAAGTGGATCTAAGAAAAGCCTTGTCCGGAGTGTGGAGACAGCTAGACTGTTCTAGGCAAGGGTCCTCCAAACGGGTTCATTAAGTAATCCTACCCTTACCTGGGGGCTGATCTATCCACTGAGGTTTCATAAGATCGAATTGGAAATCTATGTGAATTCTTCAAAAAAAAATCTCTAAAAATAAAAGAGAAAAAAAAAACTTCTGTCATTTTTGGATTCATCTTTGAGAAATCCTGGTTCCTTCCTTTTCGGACTTCGAGATCGCAGAAATGTTGAACTCATTTTCGGATTGGAATACCATTTGCTCTCTTCTATAAAGTCCAATCTTGACACTTTCAAAAAAAAAAAACTTCTGTCATTTTTGGATTCATATTTGAGAAATCCTGGTTCCTTCCTTTTCGGACTTCGAGATCACAGAAATGTTGAACTCATTTTCGGATTGGAATACCATTTGCTCTCTTCTATAAAGTCCAATCTTGACACTTTCAAAAAAAAAAAACTTCCGTCACTTTTGGATTCACAATTGAGAAATCCTGGTTCCTTCCTTTTCGGACTTTCGAGCTCGCAGAAATGTTGAGCTCATTTTCGGATTGGAATACCATTTGCTCTCTCCTATGAATCCAATCTTGACCTTTCAAAAAATCCCATCTCGTGTCCTTTCCGAGGATACGATTTGCAACATTTGTGCCTAGCGGTGCTAGTACGCCCTTTCGAGTCTACTGTATTCGCAACCGACACATTTGCATCTCAACCTTATATCATTTTACCTTGAGTGAGCTTTGCTTCTCGGTAATTTGAATTAAGGTTCACAATTGCTTCTAGCAGTCACTGGGACGCTCATTCTGAGCTGACCCTACCTGCGTTTAGAACAATTGTGCCCTCTATGGCTTTTCTGCCTTCCTCATGTTGCTTGGGCTGGGCCATGTCCCCTCGGGCGACTTGAAGAGGCGAAACCATAGTATTTTCCATTTATGATCACTATATTCTTGTGATTACTAATGGATATGGTCTTGTTTCAGAAGTTTTCAAAAAACTAACAATGGCAGCTTCATTAACCATCACCTTTGATGAGAACAAGTACCAGCTCATGCTCCAAGACAAACAAACCAAGCGCACTTACAAGCGCCCTGCCAGCTGCCGAAGCGTCATTTCCCTCGGCAACTCAAAAGACACCGGGTCAAACTCTACTCCCCGGACCATTGTCTTCGGGTCATTGGGACCATTCCCACTACCCGCAGAAGAAACCGCACCTGCCAAGAAGCAGAGAACCGCCCCTCAACGTATCACTACAGTGATACCAAGGGCGATCATCAAGAAGCCTGAGGCCCGTAGCGCTCCTGCAAAGCCTCAACCAGCAAGAAACCAGGTCTGCTCAAAGACTTGGTCTCCAAGGCCTTCACCCAAACAGCGAAGGTCACAAAAATCTGCAAAGCCAGCCTACCTGGCCCCTCTCAAGGAGAACCGGTTCTACCCTCTTGCTTACATGAAAGAGGAGAAGCCTACCCTCCGCCAAACAAAACCAACTCAGCACGAGCCGGCTTGCTCATACAAGCCCAAAATCAAATCGTGCATCGTAAGGCCTCCGCAAGAACCTGCCAAGGCCTGCACACCTGCGAGTCGACCTTTCCTCTCAACAGGAGCCGAACTCGCCAAATTCAAAGCTTCGCTGCGACAGGCAAAGGACCGCGTCCAGATCCTGTCCCTGCCCGTCTTCAAAGAAGACAAGCTCGGCTGCTGCGCACCAGGGACTACGTCCTTCATTGCCAGAGCACAGCCAGAGCTAACCGAAGCTCAAATCGCTCGTCGTATGCTCCGCCGCACCGCATATCGACAAAAGAGACTAGAGAAGCAAAGAACCCAGGATTCTGCACTACAGGTCTCCCAAAAATGGGTCGAAAAAGAAAGACCCGACCAAGTTGTTGCTGTTCATATGGTTGGCAAAACCAGAAAACGCCAGAAGTCAGCAACAAAAATCCATGTCAGGCGTCCGGTGACTCGCAGCGTCTCCCGGACATGAAGACATAAAGAAAACTCTCCCGCTCCTTCAAGCCAAGGACATCGGAGTGACCACGCTTCGAGCTCTTCATCTAAAAGGATGAGTTCCAGCTCAGTCACCAAGACTGTATCCTCTTTCGACTCTCGAAGAATGAACGTCTTGGTCACAAATGCTGAGCAACCTCCGCCGCATGATGACGTAACCGCACGCATCCAGCAGCTGGAGCAAGGGCAGCAGAGGATAGAGACTCTAATAGAGAACCTAATTCTCAATCTTCAGCGTCTACAAAACAATGAAGCTCCTCCGAGCCATCAAGGCGACGAGGAAAATGCGGAAAACAGTGAGTCACGCGCCCTTACCAAAAAGGACGTTGACGATATCCTCGCCAAAGCAAAAGAAGAGGATACACTAAAGGAGCATGGGATCAAGCCACCATATCCCTTGTGGATGGACTCGGTCCCGTTCCCTACAAAATTCAAGCAACCTACTCTCCAAACATATACGGGGAAGGGTTCGGCCAGACAGCACATGATCCATTTCAAGATCCTGACGGGAGCTATTGCGGACCAAGATGCCCTCAAAATCCGCCTCTTTGCAAGTACCCTAAAAGGTACGGCCTTTGATTGGTACTCCACTCTGCCGGAGGACTCCATTCAAAATTGGGCCATGCTGGAGACACGCTTCCTAACCCACTTCAAAGGTGAGGATCATCCTGTTACTATGGCGCAGCTCTGCAGCCTAAAACAGGGAGAGAGTGAGTCAACATATGACTTTATTCACAAGTGGAAGGCAATGGCGTACAAATGCTCAGATGTATTGCCACAAGCATCGCTAGTCGACATCTGCCGTAACAACATGAGAGCAAGAATCCGTTCCATGATCATCGGCAACAAATCAAAAAACCTAGGTGAACTCCTAGAAGCTTCTATGGAGGCTGAAACGGTGATCAAAGACCTCAACAGTCAGAAATCATAAAAAAAGGAGCCGACCACCATTGCAACCTCAAACCTAAAGAAAAAAGAGGTTCTGAATGTGCAAACCAAGTCAGCTCCTCAGCCGCCAAAGAAAGCTGAAAACAAAGCTACAGGTAAAAAGCCTGAACTCTCTGATGCCTTCAAAGAACGAGTAGAGAAGAAATACCCGTTCGATGAAGATGTTGAAGAAATTTTTGGGGCACTTCTCGCAAACGGTAAACTCACCTTGCCTGACCCCAAAAGACTGGGCGATGTTGGCAAAACCAACGATCCTTGGTACTGTCCATACCATCAGACGGTCTCGCATCCTCTCAATCAATGCTTTGTTGTGAGAGAGAAGATAAATGAGATGTGGAAAAACAGAGTCATCACCTTCGACAAGAACTATGGGTCTGCCTCCGTCAACATGGTGTCGTGTGGACAAAAACAAAAATCACCAAAAGAGAAGATCACTACTTCCTTCAAGGTGATAAAGATGACCCAAACGTCCCAAGAGTTGGTTCCATATCCAACATCAGACGGACAACCCATATGGGTACACCCCGATCTCCTAGAAGATGAAAATTGGGAGGTCGTCAAAACAAAGCCAACCGCTCAACAGCGAAGGCAAGCCAGGAGACAACTCCGCAAACTCAAACAGCAGGAGAAAGCTCCGAAAAAGCAAGAAGTCGCTGAAAAAGCAGAGACCTCCTCTACCGCTTCACTGGGGACAACAGAAGAGTCTCCTCCCAAGACTTCAAAGGTGGCAAGAAGATTCACTCTTGGTGATTTCATGCCACCGCACCTCAAAGATGAAACTACGCAGGGGGCATCATACTCTTGCAACTCGGTGGTCGGATTCCCCATGGATGGATACGAGTCCAATGACACCGCTAACGACATCGATGAGTGGGAGGAATCCCTCGAAACAGGAGAATATCTCTCCGACGAGGAATGGATCCCTGAACTTCATCTTATGCCAGTAATCTAGTATAACCCATTACAGCCGCAAGGATCCTGGTCTGATGATGAAGAAGACCAAGAGGTTGTCCAAGAAAATACTCCAGTGGAACCCAACCATGTTGAACCACAAGGAGCAGACGAAGAAGAAGATTTGGCCCCCATGCCTGATCTCGATGAATACGCAAGGATCTTGCAGCACCTTGCTATAGAGCAAGAACAAGGTCGCATCAACCAGCTTCGTCACAACCCAACACCGGAAGTTCCTGAAAATCTACAGGAATCTCCTCCGGTAACCCCGGAAAATGAAGAAAGCTGTTGGATCGATGATCCTCTTACATCTGAGGACGAATCTGATTCCCAACAGTTCATCTTCGAGGCATCTTCCGTCAAAGTTACTTGCAATGCAATAGCTCAGGATGATAATTCCTCCGGAACCACACCTTCTCAGGCTTCGTCTCCTGGAACAGTGACATCGGAACTCGCCCTCGAATCTGGCATCACTACGCTGGAAGCTTTTGGAGACTCTCAACTGATCGTCAACCAGATGAATCAGAAATTTGAAGTCAGAAAGCCCGATCTGTTGCCTTACTACAAGAAGGCACAATCGCTTCGACAAAAGTTCGACATCTGTCACATCACCCACATCCTCAGAGGTGAAAACATTCGTGCAGATGCCCTGGCTGGACTTGCCGCGTCTATGGCAATCCAAGAAGGGGAAAACATGCAAGTTACAGTGTGTCAAAAAAGGATTCTCCCTCCTCTCAACACACATCAAGCAGTTGCTGAATGCCACCAAGTGGTTGGAAATCGGATCTCCGTCCTTAAACCTCTGATCGGCAACTGGAGGGATCCGTTCATTGATTACATAATGTTCGGAATCCTACCTGAAGATCAAAAAGAACGGGTAAGCATCCAAAGACGAGCCCCGAACTTTCATTTGGATATTCCTTCAAAAATGCTGTATAGAAAATCCTACAACGGAGTACTTCTACGCTGCTTGTCACAACAAGAAGCTGAAGAAACACTCAAAGAAGTACATGCTGGTCTTTGTGGAGCCCATCAGGCTGGCCCTAAGCTCTACGATCAGATAAAAAGGTTAGGTTATTATTGGCCTACCATGGTGGCTGATGCAATGCAATTTGCTAAGCGCTGCCAACAATGCCAAATTCATGGAGACTATGTCCACATGCCTCCAGAATGGCTGCATCCTACAGCGATCTCATGGCCTTTTGAAGCCTGGGGTATGGACATCATAGGTCCTATCTCCCCTCCATCGAGCAAAGGTCATCGCTTCATCTTCGCCGCTACGGATTATTTCTCCAAGTGGTCAGAAGCATTCGCGCTATTGAAATGAAGACCTCGTCAGTCCTTCAGTTCTTGCGCACCAACATCATTTGTCGCTTCGGCATACCTAAAAGATTCGTCCATGATAACGGACCGCAATTCCGGGATCACAGATTCTACCGGTTCTGCGACAAATACAAAATCCAAAGTTGTCTTTCAACTCCGTACAATCCGGCAGCGAATGGACTAGCAGAGGCCTTCAACAAGACGCTCTGCAAAATCCTCAAGAAAATGGTCTCTAGTCACAAAAGAGATTGGGGCGACAAACTGCCTGAAGCTTTGTGGGCCTATCGAACCACCGTTCGAGGACCAACCCATAGCACACCATTCTCCTTGGTCTATGGATGCGAAGCTGTTGTCCCTTTGGAAGTTCAAATTCCTTCCTTAAGGGTATCTCTACAAAACGACATGACGCAAGAAAGCAATGTCAAATTGAGACTTCAAGAGCTGGATAATCTCGATGAGAGACGGCTCGAAGCTCTACAAAACATTGAACTCTACCAAGCACGCATGGCAGGATCTTTTGACAAGAAGGTCAGGCAACGCGCCTACAAAAAGGGAGACTTGGTTCTTACAGTAAGAAGACCTATGGTTTTTGCTCACAAATCCAAAGGCAAATTTGAACCAAAATGGGAGGGACCTTTCGTCATCGACAAAATCTTCTCCAACGGCGCATACGCTCTTCTAAATATGGAGGGTGACAGGTGTATGCTGCCCATCAATGGAAAGTTCTTGAAGCGGTACTACCCTTGAAGGCTTTCCCCACCGGGTCAGAGCAATGTCTACACGGCCAAAGCCTATTCCTAGGTATCTGCTCGTCAAACCCACTCCTTTTGGAATTTTCATCCTCTTGTTGAAATTTCTAAAAAAAAAAACCCCTCAAAACAATGTTTCTTTCATCGTTTCATTGTTAAAAAAAAAAAGCAAATCCAAAAATCCAAGTTTAGGAGCCTCTTCCCAAACTTGACCAAAATTTTCGATCCTTGAACCCAAAATTCATGGTTTGAAACAAAATCAGGACCTAGGGATTTCAGCCCTAGTCCACCCCGGCTTTTACCACCAAAATGGTTTTGAGTCAAAATTTACGACCCTCATGTCCTTAAACAAAAAAAATGGTTTTTCAAAAACCGCAGGGAAGCGACGTTCAGTCGATAATTGCAAAACCCAAAATCGGAAGGATGCGACACCCATTCGATACTTCCAAAACCCCAAAATTTCAAAAATCGTGGAGACGCAACGTTCCAGTTGATATCCACAACCCAAATTTCAAAACAAACAAAAAACAAAACAAAGGTTCGAAAAAACCTCAAAATTCAAAAATCGTGGGGAAGCGACATTCCATCGATACCCACAAAACAAAATTTTTGAAAAGCAGGGAAGCGACGCTTAGTCGATACTTGCACCCAAATCCGCGCGGAGGCGACATTCCATCGATACTCGCAACCGAATGAGCAAGGAGGCGACATTCCATCGATACTTGCAATACCATTCAGCAGGAAGGCGACTTTTAGTCGATACTTGCATTTTTTAAAACCAAAAACCTGGCTTTCACGCAAAAAAAAACCCAGCTTCCATGCCAAAAATCCGGCTTTCACGCCAAAAAATCAAAAATCCGGCTTTCATGCCAAAAATCAAAATTCGGCTTCCATGCCAACAAAACAAAACTCGGTTTTCAAAAAAAAAAAAAATCTGGCTTTCATGCCAAAACCAAAAAATCTGGCTTCCATGCCGAAAAGAAATTTCGGCTTTCATGCCAAAAACAAAATCTGGTTCTTACACCAAAAACAAAAAAGGCTTTCATGCCATCTCAAAAAAAGTTGGCTCTCATGCCATCCCAAAATTTGGCTTTCACACCACCAAAATCGGCTTTCATGCCACCTCAAAATTTCGGCTTCCACGCCATCCAAAATTTTGGCTCTCATGCCATAAACCCAAATTCAGCTTTTATGCCCTCTCAAAATTCGGCTTTCATGCCATCTCAAAACTGGCTTCCATGCCACCAAAAACTTGGCTCTCATGCCAAAAAGAAAATTTTGGCTTTCATGCCATAAACTCGGCTTTCATGCCATCTCAAAATTCGGCTTTCCAAGCCATCAAAAAACCTGGCTTTTGCCGCAAAATCTAGCTTTCATGCCAAAACAACCCTCTTGACAAAGGATTTTCACAAAATGATAACCTTTTTCAAACAAACACTCTCATCCAACCTTTGCTCATTTTCATCAAAAAGAATTTAAGTAAAAGGTACACAGAGTACCAAAAATGTTTTACATAGAGGTACCAAAAAAAAAAAAAAAAAAGAGAGAAAAGAAGAAAAGAGTTTGTTATAAAGAGCTCAGTCTAGCATGGTCTTCAACCAAAGATCCAGCTCCTCAAGCAGACTCTTGGCCTTAGCCTCTAAAGCTTCCAGGCCGCGCTTCTTCAAGATCTTGCCATAAAATACGGCAGAACGCCGCGACCCATCTTCGGCACGAGGAAGCTCTTCCCAGAGAATTTGCCACTGCTCATACTCCTGAGTCTTTCTCTGAAGGCTGCTACCGGCTTCTTCAACTTGGCGAATCAGAGTTCCCTCTTTAGCACGGGCTTCTACAATGGCAGTCCATTTGGCAGCACTTTGTTCTTGCAATTGCTCAAGGCGCTGCCTAGCTTCTGTGACCTCCCTATCAAGACGGCGCAGGTCCTGTGTTAGCTCGATGATAGCCAACTCGGTAACGTTCCTCTCCCGAACGAATTGCTTCCGAGCCTGTGAAATCTCATCCATTTCAGATTTGATCTTACCGGATGGCTGCAAAAACATCTCATTGAAGAAGTCACCGCTTGGGAAATTCTTGGTCTCAGTCCATTTGTCGCCTAAAGCAATGACTTCATCAATAAAGGCCTTGGCACTTGCAATGTCCATACCGACCTCTGCACTGTCAGCAAGGATGTCCTGTACATGCTTGACCATGCCAAAACCAGCTTCCAAATGGCCAGAAGAAAGAGTTTCAACCCATGAGCTCAGCACACTCTTCAACACCTTCTTTGCATATTGAAGGGATGGTCCGGATGGAGATTCACCACGCTCTGTTGGCTGACTGCCCATGTCAGACCGTGGTGGAGAAGAAATCAAAAGGCTCTTTCCAATCGGAGCCACTGAAGAAGCAATATCACCACAAAGTTCCGCTTCTGCCGTGACGGGACTGGTAGAAGAAGCCCCTACTTCTGGATCGGTTGCTGGCATCTCCTGCTCTGGCCCTGAGGAAGACGAAGGAACTTCTCCTGTTGCTTCACAACCTGCTGGCAGAAACACAAGAAAAGGTATGAATATGATCTTGTCAAAAAAAAAAAATCAATGTCAAGATTATCACTATGAAATACCTTCTTCCATGATGGGTGGAGTACTTTCTGTCTCCATTTGCTCATCCGAGGCATCGTCGAAAGCCATATCCATAGATGGCTCGAAGTCTGAATCCTCTGGCAAGTCAGCTAAAAAAAAATGTCAGCAAATTCGAAAAAAAAAATAAAAAATCATCCTCATACCAGGTGGAGATTTTGCGTCCTCCCCAGAGTCCCTCAATTCTTCAGATGCCGCAACTGGATCCATCACCGCCTCATCAACAGGAACCTCGGGCATCACCAAGTTTTCATCTTCTGCAAAAGAAAGAAAACAACAGATCAAAAAAAAATCCCCCATAAAAGGAAAGAAGCGGAAATAGAGAAAAAGGAGAATCATACCAACATCGGCGGTCTCTTCTTCACGACTCCTCTTCTCTGGAGGCTCATCAGCATCTCCTGATACCTCCTCAGCGATGGTAGAAGGGACTTCCAGATCAAGAGAGTCTTCGTGGCGTCTCTCAGTGCGACGCTGTCCTCTCCTCCTCTTTTTTCTACGAGCCGGTCTACTTGAAGTACCTGCCTCGCTGTCAAAGTCAGGACTTCCACTCCAAAAGATTTTCAGGTGTGCATCATCATGCTCCCAATCCAATTTACAAAAATCATGCATAAAAGAAAATCATCATGCACTAGATGCTAGGAAAACCTTGACAAAATTTGACCAATTCCAACCCAATTTGGTCAAAATCAAACTTTGTCTAAGTCAAAATTCATGTTGGCTTAGCATAGAAATTCTAGCCTTTTATCTTGATGCATAAAAAAAAAAGGGAATGCATGAGCATCTTGGATTGCATAAATCTCATTATCATGGAGAGCAAAAAGGGGGGAAAAGAAAGTTTTCTTTCTTAAAAAGAAAGAGAGAAAAAAAAAAGAGAAAAGAAAAATTCTGGGCTGGCGCACAAGCCGAGGCCCACAGGCCGTGGCCCATGGGCCACATGGCCGTACGGCCCAGGCTGTACGGACATGTCCGTACAGCAGCAAAAAAAAAAGAGAGAAGAATGAGTGAAGAAGAAAAAAAAAGAAGAAGAAAAGGGCGTGTAAAAAAAAAAAAGGAAAAGAACACGTGCAAAAAAAAAAAGAGAAAAAAAAATGATGAAACTTTCTTTACATGGAATTTCTTGTAAAAAAAAAAAAAAAAAACTTACTTGAAGCCGTGAATGGAGAAGAAAGAAGAACTTGAAGACTCTTGAAGAAGGAGGATTCTTGATCTTAGAGCAACTCTTGAAGACTTTTGCAAAAAGAAAGCAATAGGAGCAAGAGATCCCATCTCCCTTGCTTTTATAGAAGAAAGCAAAACCAAAAGAGGAAAGAGGAGAAAAGTAAGAAGGTAAGTGCTAAAAAATTAGCAACCTTCCCAAAAGAAAAGGAAACTTGGGATATTTTCTCCCAAAACAAAGATTCCTTGAGAAATTCTCTCCAAAAAGAAAGGGAATGATAGATATTCTCTCCCAAAGAAAGATATTTTGAGAAAATCTCTCCCAAAATCAAGGAAACTTGAGAAAATCTCTCAAAGTAAGGATATTTTTAGATATTCTCCATCCAAAGGAAATATTTTTAGATATTCTTTACAAAATGACACCATATGAGATCTAAGCCATCCTTCAAAGCTTAAGGTCTCATGGGTTAGCCCATATGAGCCAGGTTTGACCACCTAGGCACTAAAAGTGGCTTTTAGTCAAAATTCCTCTTACCAAGAGCATAAAAAAAAAATGGTTCCATGCCTGTTTTGAGTTGATTGGACCATACCATACAAAAATCCAAGCTTCATGAGTTTCCAAAAATCCAAACCATCCCACCTCATGAACCAAATTAAGCCAAAATCTTGAAATTGACATTCCACAAAAGCCCAAACCACTCCAATGGACCCGAAATTGTCCCAAAGAGTGAACCAAAAAACCAAACCATGGTCCCCTAACTCGCCACATACAGCTTGTTAGGTCACAAGACCAAAACCAAAAATCAAAACCCGACCCCCTAACTTGCCACATACAGCCTGTAAGGAACAAGGTCAAAACCAAAACCAAAAACCTGACCCCCTAACCTGCCACATACAGCTTGTTAGGTCACAAGGTCAAAATCAAAACCAAAAAACCAAAACCAAATCCAAATCCAAATGTCATTCTCAAAATCTTGCCTTGAGATGGTACGTGACTCCTCTCACTACCATAAAATCCCCTGGAAGCTCAAAAGGCTACTCCATCAAAAAAAAAATGCTCAAAGACTCTTGGTCAGGTCAGAAGCTCTTCTTCAAGATTCTCTTCGAGGCACATCGACTGCAAAAGCTATATCGTCGCTGTACCTCGAGGGGGCATTTGTTGACACCAAAAATGTCACTTTGCCTCTTCACACCAAAAGCTACATGGAGCCGCATCCTACCAAAAATAGGCAGGCGCCACTTCAAGCATCAGATCTTGTCAGAATCAAACAAAAACTGCAAGGTCATTCAAAACAACCAAAAGAGAGGTACACATGAAGTTTCGGGCCATTTCGACATCATTTGGCCTAGCTTCACTTCTCCAACAGCTAAGCAGCAGCTCCCGGAGGCGACAGTGTCGAAGACCCCAAATCTTCGATCAGAGCCTACGGATGATCTCAAAATACCTCTGAAATGCTACATGTCAAGTTTCAAGTCAAACCGACACCGTTTGACCCTCCGTCAACTCTCGAGCAGCAAAATCAAGCCCTTAGGTAGCGAGAACTACCGAGATCGTCACTCATCAAACAGAGCACATGGGCGGCTTCTACATACCTCCAAAGGGCTGCACAACAAATTTCAGGTCAATCGGACATCGTTTGACCAGAAGTCAAAGCTCGACATTTCCCTCGCGGTGAAATAAAGGCGAGCATTTGCATGACTCCAAATGGCTTCAAAACTCAAACGAAAGCCTATGGTTGGTCTTATCTACTGATGAGGGAGTCACACGTCAAATTTCAGGTCAATCGGACATCGTTTGACCAAAAGTCAAAGCTCGGCATTTCCCTCGCAGTGAAATCAAAGTCAAGCGTTTGCATGACCCCAAATAGCTTCAAAGCTCAAACTAAAGCCTATGGTTGGTCTTATCTACTGATGAGGGAGTCACACGTCAAATTTCAGGTCAATCGGACATCGTTTGACCGAAAGTCAAAGCTCGGAATTTCCCTCGCGGTGAAATAAAGGCAAGCGTTTGCATGACTCCAAATGGCTTCAAAACTCAAAGGAAAGCCTATGGTTGGTCTTATCTACTGATGAGAGAGTCACACGTCAAATTTCAGGTCAATCGGACATCGTTTGACCGAAAGTCAAAGCTCGGCATTTCCTTCGCGGTGAAATCAAGTCAAGCATTTTCGGGCCCCCAAACGGCTTCAAAACCTGAAAAAAAGCCTATGGTTGGTCTCATCTACTGCTCAAGAAGCTACACGTCGAATTTCAGGTCATTCCGACATCGTTTGACCAGTTTCGACGCTTGACAAAAAATCGGCAGTTCTCCACAGCAAAGTCTTCGGCTTTTCAGAAAATGGGAAACTTTGCGATCCGATTTGCACGGCTTCTCATCAGGTTTTCTTGAAGGAAATCTAGCCAATAAATGAGAGGAAATTCCAAGAAAAATTCAAGAGAAAACAGAAGCGAAAACGGACGAAAAACGGCGAAGAAAAGGCGACCGGAAGACGGCCGGCCATGGGGCACAAACCCCATGGTCGCCGGCGACCATGGAGGTCCGGGCCGCCGGACCTCGCCCAAAAACCCCGTTTTTCGGGTACTTTTCGCGTTTCGAGTTGATTGGCCCCTGTGATTTTTCCAAAATCTGATTTTTTGTGCATGATATCCATCGATCTTCATCAACATCACGGATCCATCACTGGAATCATTAGATCATCCTCAGACGCCTCAAGATCGTCAAACGGCTGACCAAGAAAGCACACTTTCTGCCCGCCCGATCGCGAAATCGACTGGACAGATGTTGCTGGCCCGCTGACATCAACCAATGTCTGAAATTGGATCACCATCCGACATCAAATGGTATGTGGGTCCATTGGTGATCATCGAAAGAAGAATCCCAAAGGATGCGGCATGGCCCGCGACTCTTCAAGCGCCCGGGCAATCAATTAATGAAGTTAAATGACCTGTTTATGGCAAGTTAATGTGGTCATTAACTCATTATTTCGAATGGCCCAATCAAAAGCAAGCAAATGGGAGTTACAAGTCCAAATAATCATGACATTAAAATCATGAAACTCCCATCATCATGGAGATTAAAGGCGATTAAATGCCAATCACTCTCCATCGGCCAATCAAATTCAAGGAAAAAGGAGTTACAAAACAAGTAAATAAAAACTTGTAACTCCTCCCATGATGAGCATTAATACCATGAATGCTCATAAACTCTCCTAAATGGCTACCAAAGGCCTATAAATAGGAGGGTCATTCCAAGGGAAACGGGTCCAGAAAAATCGCCAGAAAATCATTCAAAGATCCAGAGAAAAATCGCCAGAAAATCATTCAAAGATCCAGAAAAAATCGCTGGAAAATCATTGAAGAAGGAGGACAGATCCGAAAAACTCTCCGAAAAATTCAAGAAAAATCCAGAACCTCTGCAACAAACTCTCCTCTATTGAAGAAAACTCTGCTGCAACAAGCACTACAAGGTGATCAAAGCTCCTTGGGGGGGGCCACCCCCCCCCCAAAGGCCACCTATCCTTCTATCCAACATGGCTAGATGCGGCTTTTCAGCCCGTCTACTCGGCTTTTTACCGGATATAGGACCTTACCTTGGTCCTTATCCTCTAAAAATCTGAGGTTGGAGCCAAGCCAAGAAATCAAGCATTAAAGTTCTCATCTGAAGGACGATGGCGGAGTCCATACATAACTCGCGACCGTCGATCTGAACGGGTCCCCCACAATCGCATGAGAAGTTAGATTCCTTTTCTTTCTTTTCTGTTGCATTGTATTTTTTTATAAAGAGACAAAAAAATCACATCTCTTGTCTTTCATTATTGATAAGATTTGTAAATCGCCTTTCACGGCAAAATTGCCTTTCACGGCAAACAAAGAAAACCGCCTCTCACGGCATTCAAAAAACAAACCTTGTCTCTTTTCTTTAAAAATATGTGTGCAATGGAAAGATGGAAAAAAGTTGATTTCCTTTTCTACTTGTGAAGGTGAATCTCCGGATCACCACTCTAAATTCCAAGTAGAATAGAAAATCTGGCATACCCGTACAAAAAAAAACTGATGCCCGCTTTTCCTTTCTTTCCCTCCACCGTACCCCGTCAGCCCCGGGGCGGAGGCAGCTTTGGAAAAAGAGAAAAGTCGGGACCATCAGGGATTTCAAAACAAAAAAAGAAAAAAACTCTTGAAAAGACAAAACTCCTTCAACATTTTTTTTTCTTTTTTTTGGAATTTAATTTGAGAAAGTTTGGTCCCCTCCTTTTCGGATTTAACGCTCGTAGAAATGTTTGAGCCCTTATTCGGATTGGGACACCGTTCGTTCTCTTTGATGAATCCATCCAAAAAAAAATCAAAAAAATTTTCAAAACACACTAAGGTTGCACCAATTGCGTTCTTTGACCAAAGTGGATCTAAAAAAACCTTGTCCAGAGTGTGGAGGTAGCTAGACTGTTCGAGGCAAGGGTCCTCCAAACGGGTTCATTATGTAATCCTACTCTTACCAGGGAGCTGATCTATCTATTAAGGTTTCATAAGACCGAATTGAAAACCTTTGTGTTTCTTTCAAAAAAAAAAAAAAAATTTCAAAAAAAAAACTTTAAAAAAAATCGTCATTTTTGGGTTTACATCTGAGAAATCTTAGCTCCTTCCCTTTCGGATAAAAGCTCACGGAAATCGCTTGTAGCTTGCGTTCGAATTGGAACACCATTTGCTCTCTTTTATGAATCTAATTTTGACCTTTCAAAAATCTCATCTCGTGTCTATTCCAAGGATGCGATTTGCAACATTTGTGCCTAGCGGCGCTAGTACGCCCTTCCGGGTCTACTGTATTTGCTACCGACACATCTGTATCTCCAACCTTATATCATCTTACCTCGAGTGAGCCTCGCTTCTCAGTAATTTGAATTAAGGTCTACAATTGCATCTAGCAGTCACTGGAATGTTCGCTCTGAGCCTCCTGTACTTGTGCTCAGAACAATTTTATCCTCTATGGCTTTTTGCCTTCTTTACCTCGCTTGAACTGGGCCATGTTCCCTTGAGCGATTTGAAAAGACAAAACCATAGTTCTTTCCCATTTATGATCACTGTATTCTTGTGATTACTAATGGACGTGGTCTTGTTTCAGAAGTTTTCCAAAACTAACAATGATAGCTTCATTAACCATCACTTTCGATGAGAACAAGTACCAGCTCATGCTCCAGGAGAAGCAGAACAAGCGCACTCATAAGCGCCCTGCTAGCTGCCGAAGCGTCACCTCCCTCGGCAAATCTCAGAATACCGGGTCGACCTCTACTCCCCCGACTATCATCTTCGGGTCATTGGGACCGTTCCCACTTCCCGTAGAGGAAATCGCACTGCTAAAAAGCAAAAGATCGCCCTGCAACGTGTCACTGCCATGACACCAAGGGCGAACACAAAGAAGCCTGAACCCCGTGGCAACCCCACGAAACCTCAACCTATAAAGAACCAGGTCTACCCTAAGACTTGGTCCCCGAGACCTTCACAAAAAAAGGAGGTTCCGAGCATCTGCAAAGCCAGCATACTTGGCCCCTCTCAAAGAAAATCAGTTCTATCCTCTTGCATACATGAATGAGGAGAAACCAGTCTATTGCCTGACAAAGAAGTCAACCCATCATGAGCCGGCTTGTTCCTACAAGCCAAAAATCAGGTCATACATCACTAGGCCTCTACAAGAACCTACCAAGGCCCGCACTCCTGCAGTTCGACCCTTTATCTCAACTGGGGCCGAACTCACAAAATTCAAAGCTTCGTTACGACAGTCAAAGGACTGGGTCCAAATCCTGTCTATGCCCAGCTTCAAAGAAGACAGGCTCCGCTGCTGGCTCGAGGGAGTACATCCTTCATTGCTAAAGCCCAACTAGAGTTGACAGAAGCTCAAATTGCCCATCGCATACGTCGCCGCATGTCGTATCAACAAAAGAGACTAAAGAAGCAAAGGACCCAACATCCTATCCTCCAAGTCTTCCAAAAATGGATCGAAAAAGAAAGACCCGATCAAATTGTTGTTGTCCATATGGTTGGCAAAGCCAGAAGATGCCAGAAGTCAGCAACTAAACTTCATGTCCGACGATCGGTGACTCGCGGTGTCTCCCGGACACGAAAACATCAGGAAGAATCTTCTACTCCTTCAAGCCAAGGACAACGGAGTAATCCTTCCTCAAGCTCTTCAAGAATGAGCCCCAGCTCAGTCACCAGGACGATCTCCTCATTCGAATCACGGGGGATGAACATCTTGGCTACAAACTCTGAACCACCTCGCAATCCACCTCCTGATGAAACAACCGTACGCATCCAACAATTAGAGCAAGGTCAGCAAAGGATTGAGGCTCTGATGGAAAATCTTCTTCTCATTTTTCAGTGTCAAGAAAACAACCAACCTCCTCCAGATAATGAGGAAAATGCAGAAAACAATGAGTCACGCGCCCTTACCAAAAAGGATGGTGATGATATCATCGCCAAAGCGATACACTAAAGGAGCCTGGGATCAAGCCACCATATCCCTTATGGATGGACTCGGTCCCGTTTCCCACAAAATTCAAGCATCCTACCCTCCAAACATATTGTTGGAAAATAGGTGGGCCTTCCAGGGATGTTTTAAAAACTTTTGACCCACTTGATGCAGGGATCAACTGTCTAGAAGGCAACAAACTCAATCCAGGATGCAATTCCTCAAACTCATAAACCATGTACAGCAAAATATCCTATCTAGAAGATAGAAAAAAGCACCTAAACATGCAACCCC
This sequence comes from Cinnamomum chago, assembly GCA_038049695.1. Lineage (NCBI taxonomy): Eukaryota > Viridiplantae > Streptophyta > Magnoliopsida > Laurales > Lauraceae > Cinnamomum > Cinnamomum chago. The sequence continues at coordinate 38,899,019 of CP142456.1, forward strand.
AAAATCTACAGCATACAAGGATGTAGATATACTTTTGGAGCTTGGTAGTGCTCTAATGGAGAATTTGAGTTCTTTCTTTGATGATGAACACCTTCACTAACCAAATCAGAATCTCCAACACCTTTTGATCTTCCACGCTATGACCCGTATTAGATCTCTTTTCTCAAGAAGATGGTGGAATCTTCTAGAGAAAACCCTACTGGTAACTCTAAGGAACTAAAGAAGAAAGAGAGGGAACTTAGAGAGGAAGAGAACTAGTGCAACACTTGCACAAAGGGGCTGGAGTTGCTCTATGTATTATGGACGTCCAAGAGGGGTGAGTTCCTCCTTTTATAGCCCTCCATTCCACCTCTTTTCCTATTTGAAATAGAAGTTTAACTCCCATTACAAAATAGTTAAATTCTCCCTTGCTAGTTGCCACAGAAGTCTCACTTCCACAACAATTAGTAGCTTTCTCCTTTCTATTTAAAATAGAAGTCCTACTTCCATTAATAATTAGTAACTTACTATTACCACTATTAGAGGTCTCACTTCAAATAGAAATAGTAACCTTCCTATTAGAGTTCAAGTAGAATTAGTATCTTTCTAATAACTTGGGCTAGCGTGGGGACCACTAGGGATTCCTTAGAAAGGTGGCTCCAACTGGGACATGCGACCCCACATCTCATGTGCAATCCGGACCCACAGTTAATTGCAAATAACTCCACTATATAAATGCAATTGCACTCCAGTCTTAGGAATATATTACAATGAAGACCCTAAACTTCCTTAGTACCATAAGTAGGCCCCTCTATCAATATCCATGGATCAATTGGACCTGTCCACCAAATTAGATCCATATCTTATTATCCTTGAGCCCCAATTAATTATAGTAATCATTTGGTACCGATCCAATTAACTCTTAATCGGAATGGGTGCGCACTTACCAATGATAAATCCATTAATTGGCACAAGGGGATGTTAAAGATAGATTCCATTTTGACCATTGAATGTTTCCACAGGTCTACTACCACGTACCCAAATCACCGAGGTGTTGACCTACAATTGGCCTCACTCATTGGAGACTCAAAGCAAATGCATAGATAGAAACTTGAGTTCATTAATGTCTCAGGATTATGAGCCTATTGCTAGGGAATTATGAGAGCAGACCTTAAAGTAAAGACAGTGTATATAAGGTGCTTCTCATGGTCCTTCAATACATCCAATGTACCAGCACCATGATCAAGAATCTTACATTCCGATGATCGAGATAAATCACACTATCTCATAGCGATCAAAGTGCTGCAACCTTGTCAGATAAGATGCCCAATCTCATCACTGGTTGTGAAGATATTTAAGTATAAGATTTGCAATACATGTCTCCTGTATGTGGATCTCATCCATACACATTTATTACATTTAGTATACTTGTGGACTCCGGTTCATCTCATGAACCATTATGTCATTCGTATTGGTTATATGCAAGTATATAATTAAACACCATTCATCTCATGAAAGGAAAGCATTATTTTTTTGATAAATAAAGAAATTAATCAATTTATTACATCATACTCTTGGTATTGAGACCATAAAACTAACAATCTCCCACTTGGGCTCAATGCCAGTCAGGATTGCATCTCATGCCCATCCCGTCTACATGCTGCTCAAAGACTTTGGTGGTCAAAGACTTAGTAAAGGGATCTGCCAGATTGTCCGTAGAAGCTATCTTGGTGATTGCAATATAACCTCTCTGCACAATCTCTCTGACCATGTGATACTTCCTCTGTACGTACTTTTGCCTTTTATGGCTCCTGGGTTCCTTGGATTGAGCGACTGCCCCGCTGCTGTCACAGTAAACTGTGAGCGGCTGTCGTGCCAAAGGTACCACTCCAAGTTCCAAAAGGAATCTTTTGAGCCCCACCTGCTTCCTTAGCTGATTCACAAGCCGCTACATATTCAGCCTCAGAAGTGGAATCAGCGGTACATTCCTGTTTAATACTCCTCCAGCTGATGGCTCCTCCGCCAAGCATAAACACATAACCAGAGGTGGATTTCCTAGAATCCTTATCTGACATGAAGTCAGAATCTGTGTATCCGACTGGAATCAGCTCATCACTGCCGTAAATAAACATGTAATCTCTAGTTCTTCTCAAGTACTTGAGGATACATTTTACAGCAGTCCAATGGTCAGGACCTGGGTTAGATTGATATCTGCTGACTAAGCCCACTGCATGACAGATATCCGGTCTAGTACATAGCATAGCATACATGAGGCTACCAACAGCCGAAGCGTATGGAATTACTCTCATTTGCTCCTTTTCCTCCGGGGTCTTGGGACCCTGATCCTTGGAAAGGTGCACTCCATGCCTAAAAGGTGTGATACCCTTCTTGTAGTTCTGCATAGCAAACCGTACCAGTACCTTATCTATGTAAGCATCTTAAGATAAGCCAATCATCCTATTTTTTCTGTCTCGATAGAGTTTGATCCCTAGGATGTAACTAGCTTCTCCCAAGTCCTTCATATCAAAACTCTTTGCCAACCAAACTTTTATTGTTGACAACACTCCTATATCTTTCCCAAGGAGAAGGATGTCGTCGACGTATAAAACCAGAAAAACTACCCTGTCACCTTCATTTTTCATGTATACACATGACTCATCCGGATCTTGACTAAAACCAAATGATTTGATTACCCGGTCAAAATGGATGTTCCAGCTTTGGGATGCCTGCTTCAATGCATAAATGGACTTTTGCAGCTTGCAAACTCTTTGCTTTTGGTTACTTGTTATAAAACCGTCTGGTTGCATCATATAGATGTCTTCCTCAAGATGGCCGTTGAGAAACGCCGTCTTGACATCCATTTGTCAAATCTCGTAATCGAGATGAGCCGCTATGGATAAGAGTATTCAGATGGACTTGAGCATGGCTACTGGCGAGAAGGTTTTCTCATAATCGATACCCTCTTTCTGAGTATACCCTTTCGCAACAAGCCTGGCCTTAAAGGTCTCAACTCTTCCATCTGGTCCTCTTTTTCTCTTGTAGACCCACTTGCACCCAATAGGTTTGATATTGGCAGGCAAGTCCACAAGTGTCCAGACCTGATTAGAGTACATAGACTCCATCTCAGCTTTCATAGCATCTTGCCAATGTCCTGAATCTATGTCATTAATTGCTTCATCATAGTTACAGGGATCTTGTTCCAGTTCTTCCGGGATTACCTCGTAAGACTCTCCCAAGAACGAGAACCTATCAGGGGGCCTGATTATTCTCCCACTACGACGAGGCACTGGTGTAACTACTGGGTCTGGTAGGGGCGGTTCTTCCTCAAGTCCGGTCATACTTGGATTTGGAATTGATTATTCTTGAATCTCTTCCAAGATCACATTTTCTAAGATTTTCGGTCCATCATATAATCTTCATCCAGAAAAACCTCATTGGTGCTAACCAGCACTTTCTGCTCTCTGGGATTATAGAATAACCAACCTTTAGCTCCTTTAGGATATCCTACAAATGTGCATACTTCCGACTTCGTTTCCAACTTATCCGTCTTTACCTTTAGCACGTGTGCCGGACAACCCCAAATGTGTAAATGTTGTAGACTAGGCTTTCACCCAGATCATAACTCCCGGGGAGTCTTAGGTACAGACTTAGATGGTACGAGGTTTAGTATGTACATCGCAGTATCCAAGGCATATCCCCAAAAGGATATAGGTAATCCTGAGAAACTCAACATAGACCTAATTATATCTAAAATAGTCCGGTTCCTTCTTTCCGCTACTCCATTCTGTTGAGGCATATCAGGAGCAGACAATTGGGGTAGAATCCCATTTTCTGACAAGTGTGCCATAAAATCACCAGAGAGATATTCCCCTCCTCGATCTGATCGAAGAGTCTTGATACTTTTACCTAATTGATTTTCCGCTTCCGCTCGAAACTCTTTGAACTTTTCAAAAGCCTTGGACTTGCGGTGCATAAGGTATATGTATCCATATCTTGAATAATCATTTGTGAAAGTGATGAAGTATTCATATCCTCCTCTGGCACTGACATTAATGGGTCCACACACATCAGAATGCACTAATTCCAATAAATCTTTGGCCCTATTGCCCTTGGATGAAAAGGGTCTTTTGGTCATTTTGCCTTCCAGACAGGACTCAAAGACAGGCATTGGTTCTACAACCAATGAAGGCAAGATACCATCTTTCACTAGCCTGTCAATCCTATTTAGGTTTATATGACCGAGCCTCAAGTGCCAAAGTTTTGTTGGATTAGATGAAGGTGACCTTCTCTTTAATGATGGCCTATTAATTATTTCGGTATCATGTATCTCATACATTGTGGGAGTTAACAGATAAAGCCCATTGGTTACCTTGCCAGAGCATATAAAAGTACCGTTTCTCTTTCTGACAACTTCAGTACCAAAAGTAATAGAATAACTTTTATTCACCAAACTAGAAACTGAAATTAAGTTCCGTCTTAAAGACGGTACATATAGAGTGTCTGACAAAACCAACTTATTATCTTGAAAATCAAAGTAATAACTCCTACTGAGACCGCATCCACCTTAGCATCAGATCCTAGGTTGACAATGATTTCGCCGTCACTGAGTCTCCTAGTTTTCCGGAACCCTTGTAATGAATTACATATGTGATTAGTTGCCCCAGAGTCTACACACCAAGATTCTGAAGTACCAGTTGCAAAACTAACTTCAGAAACAAGTGACTCAATCATACCTGAGGTCTTCCTCATAGATAGATAATCTGGACAATTCCTTTTCCAATGTCCTGTCATACCACAGTGGAAACACTTTCCTTTTGTCCCCGACCCCTTAGCCTTGCCAACATCACCATTAGGACCATTCTCCACCTTAGGACCCTTCGAAACTGATATCTTCTTGCCTTTCCGCCCTTTGCCTTTCGGTTTGGACTTGACAAATGACTTTTCTGTTATCAGGGCAGTTGACTTCTTCTTCATAATCCCTTCAGTCACCACCAGCTGGCTAGAAAGCTCGGCTAGAGTCAAATTCATCTTATTCATATTATAATTGACCTTGAAATTGTTGAATGACTCTGGTAGTGACTCAAGGATTATATCAATCTGCGATTCTGCATCAATCACAGCCCCCAGTACATCTAACTCATTCAATGAGTCCATCATTTTCAACATATGGTCCTGTACTGGTGTACCTTTAGCCATCTTGGTGCTTATAAGCACCCTCATAGTAGCCTGTCTAGCAGGCCTGCCTTGTTCCACAAACATCTCCTTTAAGTTTGATATAATATCATATGCAGTCTTAAAGGATTGATGTTGGTGTTGCAAAACACTAGACATGGATGCCTGTATATAACATCTGTCCATCTCATCGTCTTTGGCCCACTTGGTGTAAAGTTCCTTTTCTTCCTGTGATGCTTCCGGTAATGGCTCATCAAGGGGGGGTTTGGTAAGGACATATTTATATCCTGAAGCTGTCAGGACTATATCTAGGTTTCGTTTCCAGTCTACATAATTGGATCCCACCAACTTATTCCGGTTGAGGATGGTTGCAAGTGGATTCAGAGTATTTGAATTCATGATTGAAATACTGTAGCACATAACCATACATTCAATTAATGAATTTAAATGACATTAGGGTTTAGTATTCTACCAAATTTATATGGAATCCTCATAACCACTAAATTCAGAATACATCGGAATCCCAATCCTCGGGGTATGCCTCCTTGGGGAGTGCGAATACCACCTAGACTGGTGCGGATCAAAGTTAGTCAAAATTAGGATTAAGACTAACTTTCCATGATCCCCTTCATTAATTATTATCTAGGTATCTCATACCAAATAATGAATGACTCCCGATTATCTTCGGTTTCTAAAATAAATGAGGCAAATCCTAGGGGATACTACAACATTATTTTAGTTAAGTGTGACCCACCAACTTGCATTGCATGACAACCGTTGCGAGCAGCTCCTCCTTGGGGAGTGGGCCCCCGCCCCGTCTCACCAATACTATCCATAGGAGATCCATATCTAGTAACCAGACAAGTAAAAGCCCTCCATGGGGAACGACCATTCTCAAGATGGCGCGAGGCTAATACTTTCCTTACAATGGACCTATGGTGGAAAACCATGGGGATTTCTAAATATAAATGCCCCGCTCCCACTTAATATTTTAGAATTGAGGATTTCTTTGTAAGGTATTAGGGACCACATGTATACATATGAACATCAAATCATCTCATGATATGATCAAAGATCGGTTCCAAGTCAAGTTATTTTAAGGAAAGTCTAGTTTATTAAATTATTGTTACTGATGATGCCAAAAAAGGGTTTTCGGGCACCACCGGTCAAGTGATTAATAAATAATGTGAAAATTAATGGGGAGAGAGAATTTATAGTGGTTCGGTCAGTGTGACCTACGTCCACTTTAAACTGGTGATTTTACTTCTCCGAGGTAGGGATTACAAGTAAGAAGAATACAATGATAGTGTAAATGCGGATAAGAATTGCTTGCCCCCCGATGTTGGTGGGGCTTTGTGATTTATAGTCTTCCCCTAACAAATGGGGACGACTCTTCAGCAACGGACGATTCAATCTGGCGGAGTCTTCGAACCGCCCCCAACAGACGAGGCAGGTAGGATCTCCTCCGTAGGACTTGGTAAAAGCAGGTAGATTGAACGACGCGCTGACTTCGTCATTTAATGGATCTGGACCCAACCCTTAATGGGTGGATTTAGACCCGGGCTCATCACGGACTTGGGTCACTCGGGCCTGACCTGTCATTATGGACTGAGTCACTTGGGCCTGACCCATCATTTGCCCCCCAATGCCTCTTGTCTAAGAAAACTTGGAGAAGGGGCATTAGCTTGAATTTTTGAGCACTGGGTAGTGGAGACTCCCTCTGCTAGATGACTATTTCCTTTTTTTGAATGATGGGCCGTTGTTGGGCATGCAGATGGAGTGGATTTGGTTGGGCGTGCAGCTAAAGCCCCGGGCGCCTGTGGGGGCAACGCGGGAGAGGAGACCCAGGCAAGAAGAGTGGCAATCCAGGCTAGAGGCGCAATCCAGCTGGGCGAGTTGGTTGTTTGCGCGAAGAGAGCCCACCGGCTGCCCGTGGTCTGCGATAGAGGAGGAGCTGCAGGGAGGACGGGCATCACGTGTTGCAGGCGACGGATGTGGCACCGCCCAAGGTGCCCCTGGCGTGGCTGCAGGCTGAGGCGCCGCCCAGGGCGCGGGCGCCGCAACAGGTGGAGAGAGCTGGGGCGCCCCCTTGGGCGTGGGCGCTGCAGGCATTTCAAGTTTTTTTTTCCCTTCAACTTTCATACATGGTGAAACAAAGACACATAACTAAAGATCATAAAAAAAAAAAAGGAAAAAGTGAAGGGATTAGTGGAATCTGCTTTGGTATTTGGATTGTGATTGATCCTAGTGGTTGACTTTTACATCAGGTCCATCTAGCTTTACTGTGGTACTCTCTTTTCATGTGACACTCTCTTTTCATTTTTCTTTTTTTTTTCTTTGTTTGGCGAGCACGCCCGTGGACCATGGGCGAGGGTTTTTTTTTTTCTTTATTGGGCAAGCACGCCCGTGAACCATGGACGAGGCCTTTTTTTTTTTTTTCTTTGTTGGGCGAGCACGCCCGTGAACCACGGGTGAGGCGCCCTTAACCACAGGCAAGGGGACGACCGAGTGACGGGGCGCACTGCTGCTGCTGCGGGGAGACACGGGCGGGGCACCGCTACGCCTGTTGTTGCAACGACGGGCGGCGCTGCTGCGGCCGGCACTGTTGCGGGCGCCGCGGCAGCGGGTGGACGAGGAGTTGGCGTCGCCCCGGGCGCTCTGTTTCAGCTGGCTCGGGCGAGCAAATCAGGCCAGCTGAGAAGGTTTTTTTTTGAAATTTTTTTGGAGGCCAAAACAGCTGTTTCTGGACCTTTTTTGGACTTTTGGCACCATCAATCACCGCCATAGGCGATGAGTTCTGTAGGGCTCGTCGAGAGCTTCGATTTGATTTACACGCCCCATTTTGGAGCACCTTGGGCGAGCCTGGGCTGCTTGGGAGAGCCAGGGCTGCCTTGGGGGAGCCGAGGCTGCCTTGCGAGCTTTGGGCGCTATGGAGGAAGCTGGCCTTGCCGTGCAGGCATAAAGAGGCACCACTTTGGGCGAGCAAAGTGGGTTAGGCGCCGCTAAGCTGGAGATAGGCTGCCTGTTTGAGAACAGTGCAGAGGTAGGTCAAGCTTTTTGGCGACCCGCGAGAGAGCCGCTAAGCTGGAGATAGATTGCCTGTTTGAGAACAGTGCAGATGCCAAAAAAGGGTTTTCGGGCACCACCGGTCAAGTGATTAATAAATAATGTGAAAATTAATGGGGAGAGAGAATTTATAGTGGTTCGGTCAGTGTGACCTACGTCCACTTTAAACTGATGATTTTACTTCTCCGAGGTAGGGATTACAAGTAAGAAGAATACAATGATAGTGTAAATGCGGATAAGAATTGCTTGCCCTCCGGTGCTGGTGGGGCTTTGTGATTTATAGTCTTCCCCTAACAGATGGGGACGACTCTTCAGCAACGGACGATTCAATCTGGCGGAGTCTTCGAACCGCCCCCAACAGACGAGGCAGGTAGGATCTCCTCCGCAGGACTTGGTAAAAGCAGGTAGATTGAACGACGCGCTGACTTCGTCATTTAATGGATCTGGACCCAGCCCTTAATGGGTGGATTTAGACCCGGGCTCATCACGGACTTGGGTCACTCGGGCCTGACCCGTCATTATGGACTGAGTCACTTGGGCCTGACCCATCAGTTACCAATGTGTCCATCTCATGGGTCATCAACACTAATAAGAACTCTTTCCAAAAATTAATTTGATTTGATCAATTTTAGTAACTTGCTATGTTTGGATCAGATTTGGAAATATTCTAAATTAAACATGCATCCATAAATAGAAAGTGCTAAAATTAGAAACTAGTCCTCTCCTCCACATGACCCTAGCGGAATAGACTTCTTGGACTTCTAGACTTTCCAAAACCTTGGAATTCCTCAAACTCTTTGGGCAACTCCAAAATACTTTTGGTAATCTTTAAAATCTTTGATTAGGAGTCCAACATCGCTTTCCTTCTTCGTCCCGGATATCGCCAGAATTTACAAATTTAGAGAAATTACATAAATTCCTATGCCTCGATTATGAGACTTACATGGTAATCTAAACATGGAAATAAACGGGCTATAGGGAAATTCATCATGCCTTGCCCTTTCACGGGAAACCAAGGAAACCATGACGCCCTTTACATTTAGCCTTAGATAAACCAATCACCATAAATAGAAAGCAAAAGACTTGTGGGCCATATGGAGAGGACATGAACATCTGCAAGTTAGTATCTCATACAACCATACAAATCACAAAAATAGGCTGCCAAATAATGCTGGAAAAATAGGAAATAAAAGAAGACCCGAAACTGAAAAACCAGTTTTTGGAGCATAATGTACAGAAGGCTCGGTCAACCGGCCAGGGGGCTCGGTCGACCGGACTGCAAGTCACCCGGTCAACCGAGCACGGGCCAGGTCGACCGGACTGACGAAAACCTGCACGTTGGGTTTTCTGTTTCGTGTCCATTCTTCACCAAATCACTTCCAAAGTGTTCCAATGGCTTCCTATAATCCTTCCATCATTATTAAACCCTTTTGTGACTTTCCAAACATGAATCTACTATCAAACCAAGTAAATTCATCAAAATTGATCCTTACATAGCCCTTGCTTCATCTTCTTCACATCTCATGCAAAGATTAGAGCAAGCTTACTGATCTAACAGATAGCATGTCATCCACTTCAAAATATTGATGGGAGCTATCGCGGATCAAGATGCCCTCAAGATCCGTCTCTTTGCAAGTACCCTAAAAGGTACGGCCGTCGATTGGTACTCCACTTTGCCAGAGGACTCCATCCAAAATTGGGCCATGCTAGAGACACGCTTCCTGACTCACTTCAAAGGTGAGGATCATCCTGTCACTATGGCACAGCTCTGCAGCCTAAAACAGGGAGAGAATGAGTCAACATACGACTTCATTCACAAGTGGAAGGCGATGGCATGCAAATGTTCCGATGTGCTGCCACAAGCATCGCTGGTCGACATCTGCCGTAACAGCATGAGAGCAAGGATCCGCTCCATGATTATCGACAACAAATGAAAGAACCTGGGAGAACTCCTAGAAGCTTCCATGGAGGTTGAAACGGTGATCAAAGACCTCAACAGTCAGCAGTCATCAAAGAAAGAGCCGGCTACCATTATGACCTCAAAGCCAAAGAAAAAAGAGGTTCTTAATGTGCAAACCAAGCCAGCTCCTCCGCAGCCAAAGAAAGCTGAAAATAAAGATGCAAGTAAGAAACCTGAACTCTCTGATGCCTTCAGAGAACGAGTAGAGAAAAAATACCCATTCGATGAAGATGTTCAAAAAATCTTCGAGGCTCTCGTAGCAAATGGTAAGCTCACCTTGCCTGAGCCCAAAAGACCGAGAGATGTTGGCAAAACCAATGATGCCCGGTATCGTCCATACCATCAGATGATCTCGCATCCTCTCAATTCAATGCTTCGTTGTGAGAGAGAAGATCAACGAGATGTGGAAAAATGGAGTCATCACCTTTGACAAAAACTATGGGTCTGCCTCCGTCAACATGGTATCGCATGGACAAACTTCAAAGTCACCAAAGTAGAAGACCACCACTTCCTTTAAGGTGATAAAAATGACCTTGATGTCCCAAGAGTTGGTTCCTTATCCAACACCAGACGGACAATCCATATGGGTGCATTTCGATCTCCTAGAATATGAAAACTGGGAGATCGTCAAAACCAAGCCTACCGCTCAACAGCGAAGGCAAGCCAAGAGATAACTCTGCAAGCTCAAACAGCGAGAGAAAGCTCAACCAAAACAAAAAGTCCCTGAAAAGGCAGAGACCTCTTCCACTGCTTCGCTAAGGGAAACGGAAGAATCCAAGGCTACAAAGGTGGAAAGAAAATTCACCCTTGGTGATTTCATGCCACCTCAATTCAGAAATGAAACTACGCTAAGGGCATCATACTCTTGCAATTTGGTGATTGGATTCTCCATGGATGGATACGAGTCCAGTGACACCGCCAATGACACCGACGAGTGGGAGGAATCCCTTGAAACATGAGAATACCTCTCCGACGAAGAATGGATTCCCGAATCTCATCTTATGCCGGTTATCTGGTATAACCCGTATCAGCAACAAGGATCCTGGTCTGATGATGAAGAAGACCAAGGAGCTGTTAAAGAAAATCATGTTGACTCAGCACCCATCAACGCTCTAGTGGAACCCAACCATGTTGAACCACAAAGGGCAGACGAAGAAGAAGATTTGGCTCCCATGCCTGATCTTGAAGACTATGCGAGGATCTTGCAGCGCCTTGCCTTAGAACAAAAACAAGATCTTCGCGATCAAAATCCGGAATCGGAAGTCCCTGAAAATCAACAGGTACTTCCTCCTTCAATTCCTGAAAATGAAGAAAGCTGCTGGATGGATGATCTTCTCACATCCGATGATGAGCCCGACTCCCAACAGTCCACTCTGGGGGGATCTCCTATCAGGGCAACTTGCAATGCGATAGCTCAGGATGATAGCACCTCTGGAGCATCATCTACAGAAGACATGTACTCTTCGGCTACACCTGTTAGTACATCTTCCAGAGCTACATTTTCTCAGGTGACTTCCACTGAGATAACATCTTCTCACCTTCGTCCCCTGAAACTGTGACATCACAACTCACAGCCTTTTCGACCGATCATCCTGAAGAAACTTCAACCGATGAAAACCTGGTCAATTGGTCCCAGATACCTGACCTCATAGGAGACGTCTGGACCGACAAATTACTCAATGAAGGAGAAAAGTTGCTGGATGTTGTTCAGGACTTGTTCCCGGAAAATGCACCATGTAACGTAATCACTGAAGATGGTGACTCTGCTGCAGACACAACCTCAGCAAATGAGAAGGATCAACCCTTGGATCCCTAGGACGATCTTCCAAATGAAAACCCTTCTTAAGAAGTTCTTGAAGTTGGTAGAGGTACCCGTTCTGGCCGGGATTACCACAAAAATTACAACCAACCTTCTTCTTCTTCTTATGTAAATCCTTCGAGAAAAGATGTTGTAAACGCCCCAAGTGGCAACAATAATGAACATGCAGGCCCGAAGGAGGCTTTCAAGTACGACTTGATTGAGCACTTCAAACACATACCTACACGACTGCACATCCTTGACTTATTATGAATGTCTCCACACACTCGTGATAATCTCATTTCATAACTGCAAAGGCTGAATGCGGATGTCGACAAACATGCCCCACAAGTCCTATAAATTAAAATGGACTATAGGGTCAAAAAATTGAATACTCCCTTAAAGGGAGAAAAGAAGAAAACTGAGGGATCAGGCATTGAATGCATCTAGGAATAGAAAGCAGCAAGTGCAACCATCGCCTTCAGTAAAGATGACCTCCTGCTAGGTGAGACAAAGCACAACCGACCCCTGTACTTCACAGGGTACATCAAAGAAATACCGATACACAGAGTCCAGATCGACCCAGGTTCTGCACTCAACCTCATCTCTACTTCAACACTTGAAGAGTTGGGCATCCCACCAAGCAAGCTGAGTCACACATATGTATCCATCTTTGGGTACGATGGGACCGCTCAAAGGCCTATCGGAAAAATCAGGTTCAAGTTGCAAATCGGTGATCTTATCTCTGAAGTCACTGTGTATGCAATAAGAACCCCTTCTTGCTACAACATCCTTCTTAGACGCCCTTGGATACACGAGAATGGTGTCGTCCCTTCAACTCTACATCAATGCATCAAGTTCGTCGGCAACAACGGCTCGATAAATCGAGTGTTTGCAGACAAAAAGCCCTTCAAAGGCAAAGATGTCCATTTTGCAGATGCTCAAATGTACAAAGACGAAAAAGAAGAAAAGGAGGAAGAAATAACACCCTTTGCTGAAAATATTCAGAAAGATAAAGGCAAGGCTCCTCAGCAATCATCGAAAGAAAACAAACCTTCCGGCAAATCCGAAAAGAGCAATCCATCTCCCTTCATTGTCTCCCTTAAATCTTCAAAGCCTTTGGTCATCACAACCAAAGCAAAGAAGACAAAGCAAAAGTCTGGGGGCAAACTTGTTGTCTCTTTCGTGTCTACCATGCAAGACACGGATTCAGAGTCAGAGCCAGAAGACGACATATCGTCAAGTCAAGCTGACACTCAGCAAATTCAGCCTGCTTTACCTCCAATAGAGACACCTGCTGATGTAGAAGATCCTACGTCTGCTTCCTTCGTTGTTCCGGCAACTTCAGCCGAAGAGAAGCCAATCTTCTTCCATGGATCAGAAGCTTCTTCATCAAATTCCATACTTGAACCTTTCCGAAACGAAGGTATGCCTCAACTATTTCTATATAGTCCTATGACACAAGCTATTATGAAGAAAATAGGTTATGACACTCAAAACCCAGTCGGTCTGGGGCAAGGTCACGGTATTCTCACACCATTTGAGCCCGCCTTAACCAAAAGTCAACTGGAAGATTGGAGACTCTACGGTCATGTAGAAAAATCTTCACATGGGTTGGGGTATGATCCTGACACTCCCATGAGACAGTTGACACAAATGCTGAGGAGTCGATTTGCCAACCAAGCCTCAACATCTCATGTCCTTGAAGATATCAATCTCCCTGGATATCTCTTTGAAGAGTCACCCGTCAAGGATCCAGGAAGCTCTATCAATTGGTACGATTTCTTTGATGATGAAGAGGAATTGTCTGGTGATACAGACATGTGGCATTCTGAGCCAGAAGAACCGTCGTCTCCAATAGAAGTACATTACTTCGACCCAGTTTCAACAGGCGATTGGGATCACCTCATAGCAAGCCTTGAGGAGATCACTGATCCTGAAGACCCATGGCCAGAAATAAAGCCTTGGCCTGGAAACGCCTTTGAAACTCCAGAAGGTTTCGTTGAGTTGGATGCCTCCGAAAATATTGTGGTGGAACCACCTTCGAACCTACCAACAGAAGATCTTGTTCAAAAGATAGACTTGGGAACACCAGATAACCCATGTCCTGTATTCATAAGCAAGAATATAAAGGATGATGAGTTACCCGAGTATATCTCTTTTCTTCGTGAGTTTGTTGATTATTTTGCATGGTCTTATGCTGAAATGCCTGACTTAGACCCCAAGATAGCAGTCTACAAACTCAATCTGCAAAAAGATACCAAGCCTGTCAAACAGGGCCAAAGAAGATTCCGTCCAAATGTGATGGACAAAATTGAACAAGTTCAAAAACTCAAAAGCGTTGGCTTCATCCGTGAAGAACAACATTCTGAATGGTTGGCCAATATTGTCCCGGTGACGAAGAAAAATGGGCAGATCAGGGTCTGTATTGATTCTAGGACCTAAATGGCGCTTGCCCCAAAGATGAGTTCCCACTCCCCATACCAGAGGTGATGATTGACAACACCTGTGGGTTTGAGCGAATGACATTCATGGATGGATTCTTTGGCTACAATCAGATAAAGATTCATCCTGAAGATGAAAAACACACATCCTTTCGGACCCCATTTAGCGTGTATTGCTACATAGTCATGCCATTTGGTCTGAAAAATGCTGGTACAACATATCAGAGGGCTATGATGAAAATATTCCAAGATATGCAGCACAAGACGGTCGAATGTTATGTCGACGACCTCGTCATCAAGAGCAGAAGAAAAAAGGACCATCTGAAATACCTTCGGGAAGTCTTCCTCCGACTTCGCAAACACAAACTGCGAATGAACCCCCTGAAATGCTTCTTCGGCGTCTCATCGGATAGGTTTATCGGATTCATAGTCCGAAAAGCTAGAATAGAACTTGACCCCATCAAAGTCAAGGCTATTCAAGAGATGCCTTCTCCAAGAACCTTAAGAGAACTGAAAGGACTTCAAGGAAGAGTGGCATACATCAGACGGTTCATCTCCAATCTCTCGGGGAAATGCGGTCCTTTCTCTCACTTGATGAAGAAAGGTGTGAACTTTGTTTGGGATACTGAATGTGAAGTAGTATTTCAAGATATCAAGTCATACCTGACCAAACCTCTAGTGATAGCTGCCCCTACCACTGGAAAATCATTTATCTTGTACACAAGAGCTCTCGATTAGTCCTTGGGAGCCCTGCTCGCACAAGAGAATGACGAGGGAAAAGAAGCCGCTCTATACTACCTCAGTTGTATGCTGGTAGGCGCAAAGCATCGTTATTCTCCAGTCGAGAAAGAATGTCGTGCAGTGATGTTCTCCGTACAAAAGCTACGTCACTACCTTCTTTCGAACACAGTCTACCTGATTTCGAGGATCAACCTCTTAAAAGTCCTAGTCACAAAAGCAGGTTCTCTCAATGCCAGACTGGAAAAATGGACCATTCTTCTATCACAATTTGATATCAGGTATATACCACAAAAGGCAAACAAAGGCCAAGCCCTAGCAGATTTCCTCGCAGAGCATCCGTTGCCTAAAGATTCCCCACTCAGAGAAGGTCTCCCAGACGAACCTGTCTACAATGTGGAGACTTTCTCACCAAATGCCTCCTGGGACATGTACTTTGACGGTGCAACCAGGACAAATGAAAAAAGAAAGCTGATCTCAGGAGTTGGCTGTTAGTTTTATGGTCTCAATACCAAGGGTATATGATGTAATAAATTGATTAATTTCTTTATTTATCAATACAATTCATGTTTTTCCTTTCATGAGATGAATGGTGCTCTATATACTTGCACATAACCAATACAAAAGACATAATGGCTCATGAGATGAACCGGAGTCCATGAGTATACTAGATGTAATACATGTGTATGGATGAGATCCACATACAGGAGACAAGTATTGCAAATCTTATACTCAAATATCTTCACAACCAGTGATGAGATTGGACATCTCATCTGACAAGGTTGCAGCGCCTTGATCACTATGAGATAGTGTGATTTGTCTCGATCATCGGAATGTAAGATTCCGGATCATGGTGCTGGTACATTGGATGTATTTAAGGACCATGAGAAACACCTTATATACACTGTCTTTATTTTAAGGCATGCTCTCATAATTCCCTAGCAATAAACTCATAATCCTAAGACATTAATGAACTCAAGTTTCTATCTATTCATTTGCTTTGAGTCACCAATGAGTGAGGCCAATTGTAGGTCAACACCTCAGTGATTTGGGTGCGTGGTAGTAGAGTTGTGGGAACATTCAATGGTCAAGATGGAATCTATCTTTAATATCCCCTTGTGCCAATTAATGGATTTATCATTGGTAAGTGCGCACCCATTCCAGTTAAGAGTTAATTGGATCGGTACCAAATGATCATTATAATTAATTGGGGCTCAAGGATAATAAGATATGGATCTAATTTGGTTGACAGGTCCATTTGATCCATGGATATAGATGGAGGGGCCTACTTGTGGTAATGTGAAAGTTTAGGGTCTTTATTGTAATTTATTCCTAAGATTGGAGTGCAATTGCATTTATATAGTGGAGTTATTTGCAATTAACTGTGGGCCCGGATTGCACATTAGATGTGGGGTCGCGTGTCCCAGTTCGAGCCAGCTTTCTAAGGAATCCCTAGTAGTCCCCACGCTAGCCCAAATTATTAGAAAGATACTAATTCTACTTGAACTCTAAAAGGAATGTTACTATTTCTATTTGAAGTAAGACTTCTAATAGTGGTAATGGTAAGCTACTAATTATTAATGGAAGTAGGACTTCTATTTTAATTAGAAAAGGAGAAAGCTACTAATTGTTATGGAAGTGAGACTTCTATGGCAACTAGAAAGGGAGATGTTTACTATTTTGTAATGGGAGTTAAACTTCTATTTCAAATAGGATAAGAGGAGGTTTGGAGGGCTATAAAAGGAGGAATAAACTCCTCATGGTCGTGCACTTTACATAGAGCAAGAACAGCCCCTTTGTGCAAGAGTTGCACAAGTCCTCTTCCTCTCTAAGTTCCCCTCTATTTCACCTTTAGTTACTTAGAGTTACTAGTTAGGTTTTCTCTTGAAGATTCCACCATCTTCTTGAGAAAAGAGATCTAATACGGGTCATAGCGTGGAAGATCAAAAGGAGTTGGAGATTCTGAATTAGACAGTGAAGGTGTTCATCATCAAAGTAAAGAACTCAAATCCTCCATTAGAGCACAACAAAGCTCCAAAGGTATATCTACATCCTTGTATGTTGTGGATTTCGTGGTTGCATGTTTATGTGCTATTTTCTATCTTCTAGATAGTATTTGTTGCTGTACATGGCTATGAGATTGAGGAATTGCATCCTCGATTGGGTTTAATGCTTTCTAGATTATCGATCCCTGCATTAAGTGGGTCAAAAGTTTTTGAAACCTGTCTGGAAGGCCCACCTATATTCCAACATTGACATCCTCTTTGTTAGCCCCGACAAGCACATGATTCCACATGCTTTCTCGCTACTAGAACCATGCTCAAACAATGCAACCGAATACCAAGCTCTAGTCGTAGGATTGGAACTCGCCCTAGAATCTAGCATTACCATGGTAGAAGTCTTTGGAGACTCTCAAGTGATCGTCAACCAGATGAATCGGAAATTTGAAGTCAGGAAGCCTGATATGTTGCCTTACTACAACAAGGCACAGTCACTTCGCCAAAGGTTTGACATCTGTCACATCACCCATATCCTCAGAGGTGAGAACATCTGTGCAGATGCCCTGGCCGGACTTGCCGCATCCATGGCGATCCAGGAAGGGAAAACCATGCAAATTACAGTGTGTCGAAGAAGGATTCTCCCTCCTCTTAACACACACCAAGCAGTTGTTGAATGCCACCAATTAGTCGGAAGTCGGATCTCCATCCTCAAACCTCCAATCAGTGACTAGAGAGATCCGTTCATTGATTACACCATGTTCGGAATCCTCCCTGAAGATCCAAAAGAATGGGTAAGCGTTCAAAGACGAGCCCCAAACTTTCATTTGGATATACCTTCAAAAATCTTTTATAGAAAATCCTTCGATGGGGTACTTCTGCGCTGCTTGTCACAACCAGAGGCTGAGGAAACCCTCAAAGAAGTTCATGCTGGTATTTGTGGAGCTCATCAGGCTGGTCCTAAGCTCTACGATCAGATAAAAAGTTTACGTTATTATTGGCCTACCATGGTAGCTGATGCCATGAAATTTGCTAAACGCTGCCGCCAATGCCAAGTTCATGGAGACTAAGTTCATATGCCTCCAGAATGGCTACACCCCACAACAATCTCATTGTCGTTCGAAGCTTCGGGTATGTACATCTTAGGTCCTATCTCTCCCCCGTCAAGCAAAGGTCATCGCTTTATCTTCACCGCTACGAATTATTTCTCCAAGTGGTCAGAAGCATTTGCGCTCAGCGAAATGAAGACCTCATCAGTCCTTCAATTCTTGCGCATCAACATTATTTGTCGCTTTGGCATACCTAAAAGACTAGTTCATAATAACGGACCACAATTCCGGGATCACCGATTCTACAGGTTTTGCGACAAATACAAAATCCAGAGTTGTCCTTCGACTCCATACAATCCGGCAGCGAACGGACTAGCAGAAGCCTTCAACAAGACACTCTGCAAAATTCTCAAGAAAATGGTCTCTAGTCACAAAAGAGACTGGGGAGACAAACTACCTGAAGCTTTGTGGGCTTATCGAACCACTGTTCGAGGGCCAACCCATAGCACACCATTCTCTTTGGTCTATTTGTGCGAAGTTGTTGTCCCTTTGGAAGTACAAATTCCTTCCTTAAGGGTATCTTTGCAAAATGACATGACGCAAGAAAGCAATGTCAAATTGAGACTCCAAGAACTGGATAATCTCAACAAAAGACGGCTCGAAGCCTTACAAGGCATTGAGATGTACCAAGCACGCATGGCAGGATCTTTCGACAAAAGGGTCAGGCAACGCACCTATAAAAAGGGTGACTTGGTTCTTGCAGTAAAAAGGCCAATGGTTTTCGCCCATAAATCCAAAGGCAAACTCGAACCAAAATGGGAGGGACCCTTCGTCATTGACAAAGTCTTCCCTAACGGCGCATACGCACTTCTAAGCATGGAGGGCAACAGATGTATGCTGCCCATCAACGACAAGTTCTTGCTGCGGTACTACCCTTGAAGACTTAGCCATTGGGTCAGAGCAGTGCCTGCATGGCCAAATCCTATACTCAGGTACTCGCTCGTCAAACCCGCTTCTTTTAGACTTTTCATCTTTATGTTGAGATTTCTAAAAATTCAAAACAACGCTTTCTTTCATTGTTTCATTGTTCAAAAAATCCAAGTTTAGGAGCCTCTTCCCGGACTTGACCAAATTTTCGATCCTTGAACCCAAAATTCATGTTTTGAAACAAAATCAGGACTCAGGAATTTCCACCCTAGTCCACCCTGACTTTTACAACCAAAAATGATTTTAAGTCAAAATTTACGACCCTCGTGTCTTTAAACAAAAAAAAAAAGAACCGATTTTTTTAGAAACCGCGGGGAAGCGACGCTCAGTCGATACTCGCAAAACCCAAAAATCGGAAGGATGCGAACCCCATTTGATACTTCCAAAATTTCAAAATCGTAAGGAAGCGACACTTTGTCGATACTTGTAAAATTTCAAAAATCGTGGAGACGCAACATTTCAGTTGATATCCACAAACCCAAAATTCAAACAAAAGCCGAGGTCCAAAAAAGAAAAAACTTCAAATTTCAAAAATCGTGGGGAAGCGACATTCAATCGATACCCACAAAACCAAAATTTTGAAAAAGCAAGGAAGCGACGCTTAGTCGATACTACCACCCAAATTCGCGAGGAGGCGACATTCCATCGATACTCGCAACCGAATGAGCAAGGAGGCGACATTCCATCGATACTTGAAAGACCATTCAGCAAGGAGGCGACTTTTAGTTGATACTTGCATTTTTTAAAACAAAAATTCGGCTACAAATGCCAAAAACCAGGCTCTCATGCCAAAAATCTGCTATCAACGCCACAAAATCGGCTATAATGCCACAAAACCTGGCTCTCATGCCAATTCAAAATTTGGCTTTCATGCCAACATAACAAAACTTGGTTTTAAAAAAAAATCGGCTCTCATGCCAAAAAACGACGATAAACGCCACAAAAATCGACTATAAACGCCACAAAAAAAATCGGCTATAAACGCCACAAAATCGTCTATCAATGCCAAAAAAAAATTTCAACTTTCATGCCAAAAACAAATCCCAGCTACCAATGCCACAAACAAAAAATTTCGCTCCCATGCCACAAACAAAACTGGCTTCCATGCCATCCCAAATTTTGGCTTTTACGCCACAAAATT
Source organism: Cinnamomum chago (assembly GCA_038049695.1). Classification (NCBI taxonomy): domain Eukaryota; kingdom Viridiplantae; phylum Streptophyta; class Magnoliopsida; order Laurales; family Lauraceae; genus Cinnamomum; species Cinnamomum chago. The sequence goes on from CP142456.1 coordinate 38,919,350, forward strand.
CTGGCTTCTATGCCGACCCAAATTCGGCTTTCACGCCAAAACAACCATTTGACAAAAGGCTTTTCACAAAATGACAAAATTTTGATCAGATTTCCAAACAAACATTCCCATTTAACTATTGCTTGAATTTATTACAAAAGAATTTAAGTGAAAAGAGGGAATACAAAAAAAGAGAAGTGCTAAAAAAAATGTCCACAAGCACTACAAGAGAAAGAGTACCAAAATATATATGTGTGTATACACGGGTACCATAAAAAAAAGAAGAAAAAAGTTTATTACAAGAATCAGGAGCTCAGTCTCATATGGTCTTCAACCAAAGACTCAACTCCTCAAGCAGACTCTTGGCGTTAGCCTCTAAAGCTTCTAGGCCGCGTTTCTTCAAAATCTTCCCATAGAATGCGAAAGAACGCCGTGATCCGTCTGCAGCACGGGGAAGCTCTTCCCAAAGAATCTGCCATTGCCCGTACTCTTGAGTCTTCCTCCGGAGATTGTTCTCGACCTCCTCCACTTGGAGAATCAGAGTCCCTTCTCTGGCACGAGCTTTCACAATGGCAGCCCATTTTGCAGCAGCTTGTTCCTCCAATAGCTCAAGACGCTGCCTGGTCTCAACGACCTCTCTATCAACATGGCGTAGATCTTCTGTCAGCTTAATGATAGCCAACTCGGTAACGTTCCTCTCCCGAACGAATTGCTTCCGAGTCCGCTAGATCTCGTTCAGCTCATACTTGACCTTGACAGAAGGCTTCAAAAACATCTCGTTGAAAAAGTCACCACTTGGGAAGGTCTTGGTTTCATTGCACTTGTTCCCTAGAGCAATGACTTCATCAACGAAAGCCTTCGCACCTGCAATGTCCAGACTGACTTCTTCGCTATCGGCAAGGATGTCCTATACATGCTTGATCATGCCAAAGCCGGCTTCCAAATGGCCAGAAGAAAGAGTTTTGACCCATGAGCTCAAAACGCTCTTCAAATGTCCGGATGAAGGCTCGCCCCTCTCCACTGGTCGATTGCCCGTGTCATGTCCTGCTGAAGGAGTGATCATTAAGCCCTTTCTAATCAGAGACACTGGCGAAGGAATCTGCTCAGAAGATTTCGTCTCTGCTGCATTAAAACTGGAAAAAGAAGTCCATACTTATGGTTCAACTGCAGGCATCTCCTGCTCTGGTACTGAGAAAGGCGGAGGAACTTCTGTTGTTACCTCACAATCTGCCAAAAAAAAAAAAATGGGTATGAATATGATCATGTCGAAAAAATCATTATCATCAGGGTTATTGCTACAAATACCTTCTTCGATGATCGGCGGAATACTTTCTGCCTCCATGAGTTCATCTGAAGCGTCGTCAAAGGCCGCATCCATGGATGGCTCAAAATCGTCGGAATCCTGTGGCAAGTCAGCTGATAAGAAAACGAGCATCCTGTTAGCAAATGACAGCACAAACAACAAAAAGAAAACACAAAGAAGTCATACCAGGTGAAGATTCTGGAATTAAGGACCCCTCGGTTCTTCTTCAAAAGCTGCAGTCGGATCCGTCACTGCCTCATTGGCTGGAGCCTCAGGCATCATCAAGTCCACATCTTCCACTGAAAAAGGGAGAGAAGGCAAATCAAAACAATAAAATCTCAAAGAAAGAAATGGAAAGAGAAAAAGGAGGAATCATACCTTCATCAACGGTTTCCTCCTCTCGACTCCTCTTTTCCGGAGGTTTATCAACATCCCTTGACATCTCTTTAGCAATGGTGGGAGGGACTTCTGGATCGGGAGAGTCATTGTGTCGTCTCTTATTACGGCGCTGCCCTCTCTTCCTCTTGCTTCTATGTGTTGGTTTACTTGAAGTACCCGCCCCACTGTCAAAGTCAGGAGCTTCGCTTGATTCCTCACCGGATGGTCTGCTCTTCCCAGTAGACTCCATGGAAGCCTTCGTTAGTTCCTCTTACATCCAAGCGTCGATCTCGGCTTCCTCCTCTTCTAGCTGATCCAAGACCTCACTAGGTATCTCTTGTACAGCTTCTGGTCTGATGATGTCCTGCTCACTGAGAAAGCCGATCTTGTGCTTCTCTCCGGAAAGGAAAGCCACAACTTCCTCTCGCCGGACTCCATCTGATTTGCCAAGACCCTTCCCAAGAGATTGCTTGACATCAAGCTACTTCTTGGAAAGCCCCCGGTACAATGAAAAGCTTTCCACGAACCATTTCGTGAAACCAGCGGTCCGAAAAATGGGCAACTCAGGATAGGAAATCATGGCGGTAGTGTCCTCCGCACTGTAAAAGGCCCATGCATTCCTCCCGTCCTGCAAACCTCCAAAGCGCTTCACCATGCTCGAAGGCGCTCCAACAACGCCTTGAGAGAAGCCCAACTGCAGCGCGAAACGCGAGGGAACATACGGCGAATATCAATAAAAAGTCTCCGGTACACCATTGTACCAACACATATGTTAAAAAGCCACCCCTTTTCTGCATTGGTCAAGGAGTAATGTCTTCCCGACACTGCCTTGGTGGAATTGCGGGAGGCTCCGAAGTCAAAAGCCTTCTTCCGCAAACCGGGAGAAAACTTCACTAAAGATTGCCCGATCTCGACGTCCCTGAACCGTCGGATCCTCAAACGGGCAGACAAAAAAGATTTGGAAACTGCTGTCCCTCTAGCCAACTGAATCATGAAATGGTCATCATCCTGTGCAACTCCCAATCGATGGAAGCCGGGACAGTGGTAAACATATCACGAATAGAAAATATGGGCTGAAAATACCCTGTTCATAGGGAGCCCCAGCCGAACCAAGAAAGCAGCAGCTTACAGTTCGGCACACAAGTAAGAGTAAAGAGTTGGTACCAAAGCCAACCGGTCTCTGAACGCCATCTGACAAGCCAGAAAAATACAGTGCGGCTTGATGTGTGTTCCATCTCCTCCAGCAAAAACAGCCTCACCCAACCAATAAGTGAGGTAAACAGCGAGATCCCTCCGCAGCGCAATGTTAGGATAAATGGCGTCTGTACTCCCGAAGAACTTCCTCAAGTCATCTCGCATGACAGAGATCTTCTTCAAACCTGGGTTCTTGGCCCTAGCATCTTGGGCCATACCATCAGAAGGCTCTCCGCCGTCAAAGAAGTTGGAGCTATAGTTCTTCCAATTGCTACACCGGACTTTCGAGCCCTCCTTCTCCTTAAAAAAATTATAGAAGGCGACGAGCTAAAAGTACAGGGGCCTGAACTCCTTAGACTGCTCCACAAGAACGTTGTCGATAGGCAGGAACTCCTCATAGAGTTTGCCAAGGATAGGCAACTCGATGATGACGCTTAATTCCTTCAAATTAAAACCAGTCTCACCATTCGTCACAATGAAGGTGTTGGTTTGTGGAAGGAATGACTCTAGCATGGCCATGAAGGCCTCATTAGGGAAAACCACGGTCTTCCGAAAGCATGAACTTCGTCGAAGATCCTGGCCTCCTTCAAAATGGCTCCACCAACCTACAGGGTGTGATCAGTCCATGATTCCCAGCTCGAATAGCAATGAAATGCCCACAAAGTCGAAAAGGCTTAACCCAATTGCTGCCGTTACCCCGAAAAATGCCAAGGCCAACCGGTCTCAAATTGACCGCCGGATGGTCAGAACCCTGGTAGCCACTGGAGGGCATTAAGATGTCCATACGGATAGGCGACTTCTCCGCATATCCGGAAGGACCACCAATAAAAACCTCGATCTTTATCACATTGGTCCTCTTCACCCGGCTTAGGGGATCCTCCCCTTGGGACACGCGGGAGAAAGACTCATGATCGAGACAGTCCGATCAAAAGTCGACCGGGTAGAAATAGTTCTCTCCTCACCATCGCTGTGTAAGAGAATTGTAAGCATCTTCTTTGGTACGTCAAGTCGTCAGGGACTGCATCGCCAAAAAAGAAGCTAGGCTTAGGTGTCGCGACCCCGGACCGGGGATCCGATGGACTAGTCCAGGATCGGGACAATTACATCTATGAAATGATGGTGAATAGGTAACCACAACATCTGTTTAATAACAACATACGTTTATTTAATTTCCCACAAGTGTCCGCGGTGAGGATATCATAACCATAAATGAATATTTCTTTTAAGTGCGGAAGCGTGTAGCAAATCAAATAGTCAACCATCCTTGGTCATAAAATGATAACACAAGTCTCATATACTGTATCAGAATGAGCAATGAACATTAGCATGTTACCCAAAGTAAGTTAAAGTTTATACAAATATCATTTGATTACATTTCCCCAAAATTAGAGGCCAACAAAGGCCAATATAAACAAAATACCAATCCAAAGAGTGGTTAAAAGTTTCCCAAAAATGTAAAGTCTCTCATAGCCAACAAACGTCTACATGACGTCATCAGCACGCCACTCAACTAACTGCTGCGGTTCTACGACCGCCTCCGCAAGCTCCTCCTCGGGAAAACCAACAACTGGACTTGAGTACCAAAGAGTAGATCAAACACGACGGTTTGGTAAATGGAGGAAAACACAATAACAATATGAAAATAAATGAATTTACCTTCAAAACATGTAAACCTGTTTAAATAACAATTTCTCTAAACAAGATAAAACATATATTCCAAATACACGTATGCAATGTAAAACATGTAAGGTGACCAAGGAAACGGGAAACAATCAAGATGGCAACCACACGAAGCTAAGTCCTCTATCACTAAAGCGATAGAGCAATAACTAGGCACTGGTCTCAATCACTCGAGGTGAGGAGAAACAATGGATCTCATATAAATACATATACATATACGATACTATACATGACCACGGTAGCGAGCCGGGCATCGGGGACCACAGTAGCAATCTGCGGCATCGGGACAAGTCCACGGTAATAACCGGGTAGCGGGATCCAAAGATCAGCTGGCGGAACAAGAGGGGGATCTCCAAGTCGGTGGATCAGACCGACAGGGTTATCCAAGCTTAGTGGTGCCGACTAATAGGTCAAATACCAAATCGAGACATATGCAAGTAAATCAAGTACAATGAATAAACGGGCAAGACGGGGGTGCTCAAGGGCACACTGTCATTTCATGTGGTACAATGCACTTCAAGATAAGTAACTATTTCAAGTGTAATTCAATACTTTCGGGAAAACAAGGCATGTAGTATAAATCTCGGGATCAATAAAGTACCATGAACAAATCGAAATTTCGGGTAAAGCATCGGTTCAAGATTTATTTGAAGTGAATAGGGATCCCGTATGCCAATCTAATAATAATTTGGTACTCTTGAGTTTGGGGACATTCCGGGCTCCTTATACACTTTGAATTTTCAAAACTTCGAATGACATCCTTGTGATATGGTTTCTTTCTCGGATGGCCTCATGCAATGCCTAGTGAATCTCCTTCGACCGACAAAGCTCAGCGCTCGAGCGAACTGGAGAGTTCGCTCAAGCGAGGAGCTCTCCGAAACCTGGGAAATTTCGCTCACCTGGCGGTCAGCTGGCGGTTAGCCGCCGCTGGGATGGGCGGCTAGCCGCTGGCTAACCGCGGCTGGTCTGCAAAAATGCAGCTTACTGGAAAGCTAGCCGCCAAGGTGCGGTTAGCTGGCGGGTAGCCGCCAGTCACCTGGCGGCTAGCCGCCGGGTGACCGTAGGCTGACCGCTAGGTGCGGGAATCACCCACAGTGTTCAGATTTAAGCATTTTCTCCTCCTCAAAACCATTCTCCCCACTTCCACTTGGTCCCTGCAATAAAACTGAGCTAGGAGTTCCTCCAATGCATCTATTTATACTTCTCCCAAAACTCCAATATATGTTCATCCATCACCTCATTCTTCGACATCAAGTCCAATACAAAGGAAGGAGGAAGGAAACCATTTCACAAACATTCATTTAGGATATAACCAAAAGACAATAAATGCTAAACCAACATGTTTACAGAAACAATAAATGACTTAACCAATATGCTTTCAAGCATTCATTTCAAAAAAATAAATGCAAGCCAATTAATATGAGTGAAATGACAAGTCAACTACATTCCTCATGAAAGCCATTAAAAGCTCATAAAAATCAAATCATCCACTTGCCTTGTGTCTCTAGTAAATGAAATCAAGCTTTAATATTCTTCCAAGCCAAAGATCCAAGCTATAACAAAAATCCCCAAAAACAAACCCTAAAAGAGTTAAAACAAGAAATAGGAAGGGAAACTTTACAATAATGAAGATGAAGCTTCTCTAAGGCTAAAAGAATACACATCTAGAAGAAGGGAATGATTACTTACTTGTAAGGTCCTCTAATGGCAAGAGTAAACTCAATGAAGATCTTGGAATGGAGGGTTTTCTTGACAAATGGTACTAATAGAGAGCTATGGAGATGAGGAAGAGAATGACAACCTCCATTTTGATGTTGGTGCAAGATTGATGTGGATTGGAGATGGAGAAAGCAAGAAGAAGAAGAAAAGTTGCTAAAAGCAAACCCTAGGTTCTTTTTGTGCTGGAAAAAGGAAATGGAAGGGAAAGGTTTCCTTATAAACAAGTGGGGAGTGGGCTCCACTACTAGAAATCTTATTGGGCTGAAATCATCTCTTTCGGGACCCCGGATGAATTCGACGAAGAAGGAAGAAATGATCGTTGAAATTTCTAGTTTCCAAAAAGTCTATATTTCGTGGGTTTCGGGAATATCAAGTTTTCGGTACAGATTTTGTGTGCAATGACTGTTTTGCCCTCAAGGCTATGAAATCGGGTTTCGGGATCTCGAACGGGGACGGGATCAACTTGAAAGTTGTAGAGCTTATCAATACGAATAAAACGGGATTAAAAATCATGAATGCAAAAACCTCTGATAAATCCTCAAACATATGCAATGTCATGAAAAGGAACCCCCAAAGGGCCCTACTAACCCAAAGCAATCAAAATTCCCCAAAACTATATCAAAAGCTATTCTAAACCCAACTTAGCCAGAATCACTAATCAAGCTTAGAACTAATACGCCACTTAATTAGTACTAATCAGGTTCTCTCGGGTCGGGGTCTTACATCCTCCACCCCTTAGGGCATTTGGTCCTCCAAATGAAATATAAGACTCACCTCTGGTAAAAGATGTGGATATTTCTTCTGAACTTGATCTCGTAATTCCCACGTTCCCTCTTCCGGTCCATGGTTCTCCCACAATACCTTCACCCACTGAATAGTTCGAGTCCTCAACTCTTGTTCCTTTGTATCAATGATCTCAACGGGCTTCTCAACATAGGTAGCATCTTCTCTGATCTCTAATGGCTCGTGCTGGAGTACATGTGAAGGATCGGGGACATACTTCTTAAACATAGACACATGGAAGACGTTGTGTATGCCGGAAAGCTCGGGTGGTAAGGCTAGTCTATAAGCCACGTCACCGATCTTGCTCACCATGTCATATGGTCCAATGTATCTCTGTGATAGCTTGCCCTTCTGTCCAAATCTCAATGGTCCTCTTGTAGGTGACACTTTCAAGAAAACCTTATCCCCTTCCTTGAACTGTAGATCTCTACGGTGGGAATCTGCATAGCTCTTCTGTCTACTCCTGGACACTTTCAGACGCTCTTGAATCAACTTGATCTTGTCGCTGGTCTCACTAACAATAGTCGGTCCATGGAAACTGCGAGTGCCAACTTCTTCCCAACAAACAGGTGTCCTACACCTTCTGCCATACCTCAAAAGGAGCCATCCCAATGCTAGAATGGTAGCTGTTGTCGTACGCAAACTCACACAACGGTAGAGTCTCGTCCCATTGAGCCTTGAAATCTAACACACAAGCACGGAGCATATCCTCAAGAGTCTGAATCGTCCTCTCTAACTGGCCATCTGTCTGCGGGTGATACGCTGTGCTAAACTGTACTCTCTGTAAGTCCATGGGGATCCGAACCCTAGAGGGGGGGTGAATAGGGTGAGCTCCAATTATGACCAATTTTAACAAATTTAACTTCTTTAAAACAAACTAGTCACAAGTGATGATTATCAAACAAAATGCGGAAGCTTAAAGAAAACAATCACCACAAAGCAAGCACCATCACACAAGTATTTATAGTGGTTCGGCCTCAATGCCTACATCCACTACCGGCTTGTGATCCAACACCCCACCGGATTTCCACTATTTATGCTTTTCAATAGGCTAAGCAATAACCTTTACAATATGCTTTCCAAGGCTAAGCAATAACCTTACAATGATGTTTTTCAAGGCTTAACATCAACCTATACATTATGCTTTTATAGGCTAAGCAATAACCTCTTCAACCACAAGGTTGGTTATCTCTCTAATTAGTGTCTATCATACACTTGATGGAGATTCTATTTAGCTCATTACAATGCCTCTTAAATAGGCGGATATGGAAGTGAAATACAAATACACACTCACACTATGAATGCAAAGATGAAAACAAATGAAGTGTGTGTGTGTGGTCCTCAATCATTTTGAAAATGAAAGCTCATAAATGTAAGCCTAAGGCTTTTGAAAGTTTTAGCTCATAACACATTTATGATTGAGGATATGATGCAATCACATGTTAAAAGTAACAACTTGTTAATGATATCAAAGTTACACAAGTTGTATGAAATGGATTAGCTCTAAACATGTGATGCATAGGGATGTCAATCAAATCACCAATGAAGCTCAAAACATAAAAATAGATTTGATTGAAAAGAGGGGACAAATCATATGTAATTATAAGGACAACTTGAAAATGATTTACCTATCAAAGTGATGCAAGTTGTGAAACTTTAAAACAATAATACACATATGATTTGTAATGATGTTGAATCCAAAACATAAGATACATTTGAAAGAGATTTTCTTATGATGGAAAAACAACAACCAATGATTCAACAAAGTATATGAATCATGTTACATATTTCATTAACATGATCTACTTAGATTTACCAAAGATAAAGTACTACTTTGATGAATCAATGGTGATGTATCCAAAACAATAGATCTATTCAAAATATAACACATGCTAAGGATACAACACATCATAGGTTAACATGTTACTAAGATTTACCAATGATAAAACAAAACATGAAAACATATGATTTGTAAAGAAGTTGAGTCCAAAACATAAGATACTTTTGAAAGTGATTTTCTTATGATGGAAAACAACAACCAAAGATTCAACCAAGTATAGGAATCATGTTACATATGATTTACCAAGTTTCTTTCATTAACATGATCTACTTTGATTTACCAATTCAAGTACTACTTGGATTGAATCATATGATGTTGTATCCAAAACAATAAATCAACTCAAAACATAAAATATGTTAAGGACACAACACAAACATAGTTTAACATGCTAGAAATGATTTACCAAAAATAAAACAAAAGCATGCAAACATATGATTAAGAAAGGAAGAGCCTACTTGGTGGTTTAACTTCATTAATCCAAGCTTTAGCTTTCCTAATCTTCCCCTTCATCCCTTGGTTCTCTTCCCTTTTGATATGCCTCAAATCCTCTCAAGGAGGGGTTAAAAATTCCCATCTTTTGGCAAGGGAAAGAACTCATTTTATAGCCAAAAAGGTCCAACGGCTATATCCTCGGTCGACCGGCACACAGGCCTCGGTCGACCGGGAAGGCACAACGGTCAGATTTCTGACCGTTGGAGGTTTCAGTGCAAAAATGCAGTTTTTACCTCCAGTTGTCTCGGTCGACCGAGACCTGTGTCTCGGTCGACCGGCGACACTGCCGGGACTCCCCCCTTTTTGCAAAAAATGCAACTTTTGCATATATGAAGGTTTTGCTTGGGGGACCTTTTTGCCTACTAAATCAAGCTTGGAAAACATGTTTTAAAGATTTTAAAGGTTTTTAAAACATGACATAAAAAGCCTAAAAAGTTTCAAAACTTTTAAAACAAAGGCTTGCTTGATTTCTTGAAAACTCTTTTCTAAAACAAATGCATCCAAGATTTAAAAACAAATCATGCATAAAACAAGATCTTAAAAACAATGCATGAATAAATCAAGATTTCAAGTTTACTTTAAAACCAATGCAAGTGTGTAAATCAAATGATGCTTTGAATGATAATGCATCCATCAAATTGCAATCTAGAAAATTCCTAACAATCTCCCCCTTTGCAATTTGATGGCAAACACACTCACCACTGACAATACACACTTAGTCTTCAGCTCCCCCTCAGCTGGACAAGGCTTGAAATCTTCTTGGATGCTTCTTCTCATAGCTTGGGCTCTTGGACTTCAATCTTCATGATGCTTGGAGCTTGATCAACCTTCAAGCTTTCTTTCTTCTTTCTTTCTTTATCCAAGCATCTTCTTTAGCTCCAAGCTTCTTTCTTCTATTAGCTCTCCCCCTTTGACCATGCCTCTTTCTCCCTTTGGCAAGGTATGCATTCTCTCCCTTTGTAGAAGATCATACATAACTCTCCCCTTTGGAAGCTTGGACTTTCTCTTCACCCTTTTGAGAACTTGCATAATTTCTCCCCCTTTGCCATTAAATTGCAAAGGTACCTACACACATGAAACAAGGAAAATACCATTAGTAGCACCTGTTAACAAATGAAATCGAAGATGAAATCCATAACAGGCTATCATGTGAGGTAGTAGTCTCTAAGGGTTCAAAGGCAATCCTAGGGTCAATTTGATCACAACTAATACTTCCTATGAAGGTTTACACTCCCCCTCAATCCATTCTCTTCTTTTGTCAAACTTTTGACAAAGATTTAACTATTAGGTACAAGAAGAAGATGGTTTAACCAAGTGAGGGTCAACTTCAAAGAAAGGATTAGATTCATTTAACTATCAAGCTCATATGATCAAATTGCCAAAAGAAAGCAAGGTCTATGGGAAAAGCCATCATGGATATCAATTGGAAAGACAAAGAATACCAATTGAGATTTAGGATATGACTATTTAAATCAATCACTCTAAAATGGATTTAAAAATATACCTATTAGGAAAAATCCAAATTAGAGCTATCCATGATATGGGGTTTACTCAAACATAGCATCAATCAATATTACTTATGAAAATCATATGCTATGTAAGATTTTGAAAATCATTTCATTCAATCAATAAATATGACTTATTAAGGTGCATGAAAGAGTGAAATGAAATTCAAACATGAAGCCAACCTCAACTAATAACCAACCAATATTATGAACACATAAACATGGTGGTCATGAGATATACCTATATGAGCAAAGAGAGGTGGCAACAAGAGCATAATGATGCTAATGGTGTGTGACATGGAACAACCATATTACTTATCAAGTTCAATCCAATGCACACAAGATTTATCACATTCACAAGAAATCAAATCAATCAAACATTATACCAATTGAAACTAATTGAATTTGATAACATTATAAAAAGCAAGAATGTGACAAAAATTCCATCAATCATCATAAATGCACATTCATCACTTTTAAGGATATGACTATTGAGCATAGTGATGAACAAGATAAATTGCAATGCAAAAAGATATTACTTGGTAATGCATGCAATTTTCAAAGTGTCAAAATCATATGTATTCAACATCTAAGATGTCCATCAAACATATAGAAATATGAGGAATGGATTTCAAAGAGTTTCATATGATCAAGATCACTACTATGAAGTTGAAACATGTATAAGAATGAAAACACTTAGAAAATACACATGAATCAACATCATAACCATCCAAATAGAAATGACTATAAAAGCATAGAGGATGGATTTTAGTTCTAGTATGGTTTGTACAAATGTAATAAATAACACAACCATACATAGAACACTTTGACATTTGCATAGAGAGGATCAATCAACACTCAAGATCTAACTCATACCATATCATCAATAAAGAATATAACTATGTAAGCACAAGAAGGTATGAAGTTAGAGAGACATCATGGATCACATAAAGATGAAGATGGACCACATAAATGGATATACCTATTAAGAACAATGGTTTAATTCCAATTCATCTAAAATGATTCATTAAGTTATCATGTAACATCTCCACTCTTAGCAAATGCACTAAGCTTACAATGCAATGGAAAAAGATATGAGGTTTATATCAAATGAATTTAGCACATAAAATCACATATGTACTTAAAAAGCTCAAATACAAGATTTTACTATAAAGCACATAAACACTCATTAATTTGCATTAAAGAAACTATATACCATAATAGGCACAAACATGCAAATCAATGAAATCATATCCAACCAAGCAAAGTAAGATATCAAAATCAATTTGCATAAAGAATGTAACTCAATGAGCAAAGATGCAAATTGTTTGTAAACATTATTTCCTTTCAAAAGATACAATCATAAATAGGCACAAGGAAATAAATTCAGGGAAAATGCTTCTATAAATATAACTAATAAAGCTTAGAACATTTTCCAAAGTTTTTCAAATTTGTAAAAACAATAGACACTTACAAATTTTCCATATCAAGAGATATAACTTGTAAATCAATGGAAAACTAAAGTTGCTTCAAATCATTTGATTTCCAAAAAGGATATAACTATGACAATCATCAAATGATTTTCCAACATCAATTGATCATGAAAAACTAGCTATGAAAGCATTTGTAATCACAATCAATTGATCATGAATAGATATGCACTACAAGAGATATAACTATATGATCAAAATGCAAATCCATCATGAAAGTATTGCAATCAAAGGATTTTGAAAACCATGAGATATAACTATAAAAGTTCATGAAGACAAAATCAAATGATCACAAAGAAACATTGCATTTTAAAAGATGTGACTTTAAAAAAAAACAAAATGCAAATGTAACATGACCAACAAAAAGATATAACTAAAAAACATAGGTTGGTCTAGGGGTATCAAGGCCTAAGGTTACTCAAATAGTCTACCTTTGAAAATTCACCTAAAGCCTTGAAAAGGTTGTCCATGAGAGAACACTTTGAGGACTCACCAACTCTAGAAGATATAACTTAGAAAAGTCTTAGAGTGGTGCAAAGAGGCTAGGGAAAAATTCATTTTCAAACATAGTGGAAATCTTTAAAAAGATATGCAATAAAACACAACACTAGGGTTCAAATCTAGCAAGGATCAACTCCGGGTTGTTAAGCCCTAAAATGGAGTAACCCTCTCTGATACCACTTGTAAGTCCATGGGGATCCGAACCCTAGAGGGGGGGTGAATAGGGTGAGCTCCAATTATGACCAATTTTAACAAATTTAACTTCTTTAAAACAAACTAGTCACAAGTGATGATTATCAAACAAAATGCGGAAGCTTAAAGAAAACAATCACCACAAAGCAAGCACCATCACACAAGTATTTATAGTGGTTCGGCCTCAATGCCTACATCCACTACCGGCTTGTGATCCAACACCCCACCGGATTTCCACTATTTATGCTTTTCAATAGGCTAAGCAATAACCTTTACAATATGCTTTCCAAGGCTAAGCAATAACCTTACAATGATGTTTTTCAAGGCTTAACATCAACCTATACATTATGCTTTTATAGGCTAAGCAATAACCTCTTCAACCACAAGGTTGGTTATCTCTCTAATTAGTGTCTATCATACACTTGATGGAGATTCTATTTAGCTCATTACAATGCCTCTTAAATAGGCGGATATGGAAGTGAAATACAAATACACACTCACACTATGAATGCAAAGATGAAAACAAATGAAGTGTGTGTGTGTGGTCCTCAATCATTTTGAAAATGAAAGCTCATAAATGTAAGCCTAAGGCTTTTGAAAGTTTTAGCTCATAACACATTTATGATTGAGGATATGATGCAATCACATGTTAAAAGTAACAACTTGTTAATGATATCAAAGTTACACAAGTTGTATGAAATGGATTAGCTCTAAACATGTGATGCATAGGGATGTCAATCAAATCACCAATGAAGCTCAAAACATAAAAATAGATTTGATTGAAAAGAGGGGACAAATCATATGTAATTATAAGGACAACTTGAAAATGATTTACCTATCAAAGTGATGCAAGTTGTGAAACTTTAAAACAATAATACACATATGATTTGTAATGATGTTGAATCCAAAACATAAGATACATTTGAAAGAGATTTTCTTATGATGGAAAAACAACAACCAATGATTCAACAAAGTATATGAATCATGTTACATATTTCATTAACATGATCTACTTAGATTTACCAAAGATAAAGTACTACTTTGATGAATCAATGGTGATGTATCCAAAACAATAGATCTATTCAAAATATAACACATGCTAAGGATACAACACATCATAGGTTAACATGTTACTAAGATTTACCAATGATAAAACAAAACATGAAAACATATGATTTGTAAAGAAGTTGAGTCCAAAACATAAGATACTTTTGAAAGTGATTTTCTTATGATGGAAAACAACAACCAAAGATTCAACCAAGTATAGGAATCATGTTACATATGATTTACCAAGTTTCTTTCATTAACATGATCTACTTTGATTTACCAATTCAAGTACTACTTGGATTGAATCATATGATGTTGTATCCAAAACAATAAATCAACTCAAAACATAAAATATGTTAAGGACACAACACAAACATAGTTTAACATGCTAGAAATGATTTACCAAAAATAAAACAAAAGCATGCAAACATATGATTAAGAAAGGAAGAGCCTACTTGGTGGTTTAACTTCATTAATCCAAGCTTTAGCTTTCCTAATCTTCCCCTTCATCCCTTGGTTCTCTTCCCTTTTGATATGCCTCAAATCCTCTCAAGGAGGGGTTAAAAATTCCCATCTTTTGGCAAGGGAAAGAACTCATTTTATAGCCAAAAAGGTCCAACGGCTATATCCTCGGTCGACCGGCACACAGGCCTCGGTCGACCGGGAAGGCACAACGGTCAGATTTCTGACCGTTGGAGGTTTCAGTGCAAAAATGCAGTTTTTACCTCCAGTTGTCTCGGTCGACCGAGACCTGTGTCTCGGTCGACCGGCGACACTGCCGGGACTCCCCCCTTTTTGCAAAAAATGCAACTTTTGCATATATGAAGGTTTTGCTTGGGGGACCTTTTTGCCTACTAAATCAAGCTTGGAAAACATGTTTTAAAGATTTTAAAGGTTTTTAAAACATGACATAAAAAGCCTAAAAAGTTTCAAAACTTTTAAAACAAAGGCTTGCTTGATTTCTTGAAAACTCTTTTCTAAAACAAATGCATCCAAGATTTAAAAACAAATCATGCATAAAACAAGATCTTAAAAACAATGCATGAATAAATCAAGATTTCAAGTTTACTTTAAAACCAATGCAAGTGTGTAAATCAAATGATGCTTTGAATGATAATGCATCCATCAAATTGCAATCTAGAAAATTCCTAACACTCTCGTGCCCATAGACTCATGTAGGGTCTTCCAGAATCTCGAGACGAATTTGCTGTCTCTGTCGGAAGTGATAGAAACTGGTTGCCCATGTCGACTGACGATCTCGCTGACAAACAACTCTGCCAAAGGTAGCATGTGCATCTTCTTCCCTGTCTTCATAGCAAGGAAATGCGCTGACTTGGTGAGATGGTCCACAATGACCCATATCGCATCATTGCCCCTGCTAGTCCTCGGTAATCCCGAAATAAAGTCCATGGTAATGTGCTCCCACTTCCATTCCGGGATCTCTAATGGCTGTAACAATCTTGGAGGCCTCTAATGTTCTGCCTTTATCAACTAACAAGTCATGCAACGGGAGACAAATGCTGCAATTTCTCTCTTCATATTGTTCCACCAAAATCTACCCTTCAAGTTCTGATACATCTTCGTGCTGCTGGATGCATAGAATACTTCGTGCTGTGAGCCTCAGTCATGATGTCATTTCTCAAATCTTCGATGTTAGGCACACACAGACGGTCACGGTAGTACAAAACTCCATCAACAACTCGGAAGTCGGGATGTTCTGCTACATGTTCTGAAATCTTGGCCAACTCTGGATCTTGCAACTGACTATCCTTGATCTTCTGAATGAAAGAAGGTTCTGACACTGTCATGTTAGCTAACAAAACACCCTTCCTTAGTGGTTGTAGGTCTAAACTCAACTCTTCAAATTGCTCAAAGATACAAGTGCCACATAGATTTGCCAAGCCTACTGATTTTCTACTCAAGGCATCGGCAACTACAGTAGCTTTCCCCGGGTGGTACTTGATTGGAAAATCATAGTCCTTGATATATTCCATCCATCTTCTCTGCCTCATGTTCAATTCTTTCTGCGAAAACAAGTACTGCGGTGATCGGAGTGGACTTCGAATTTCTCTCCATAGAGGTAATGTCTCCACATTTTCAATGCGAAAACAACCGCTGCTAACTCAAGATCATGGGTGGCATAGTTCTTCTCGTGATCTTTCAACTGCCGGGATCCATATGCAATCACTTTTCCTTCTTGCATCAACACACAACCAAGTCCAACATTCGAAGCATCGGTAAAAATGGTAAAACCGCCGCTCCCGGATGGCAAAGTAAGGACTGGTGCTGTAGTCAATCTCTCCTTCAGCTCTTGGAAACTCTTTTCACACTGCTCTGTCCATACATATGGCACATTCTTCCTTGTTAACTTCGTCAAAGGTGACGCAATCGACGAAAATCCCTGCACAAACCTCCTGTAATAGCCTGCCAAACCCAGAAAACTTCTGATCTCTGTTGCATTCTTCGGTCTTTCCCAACTCATAACTGCTTCAATCTTGGACGGATCCAGTGATAATCCTTCTTTGGAGTTGATATGTCCCAAAAATACTACTTGCTCCAACCAAAAATCACACTTGTTGAGCTTCGCATACAGCTGATTCTCTCTCAAGAGTTACAGTGCTATCCTCAAGTGCTCTTCATGCTCTTCTCTAGTCTTAGAGTACACCAAAATGTCATCTATGAACACTACAACAAACTGATCCAGGTACTCTGCAAAAATCTTATTCATCAACGCCATGAACATTGCCGGTGCATTAGTCAACCCAAATGGCATCACTAGAAACTCATAGTGGCCATACCTTGTCCGGAAAGCTGTTTTCAACACATCTGATTCTCTAACTCTCAGCTGATGGTAATCGGATCTCAAAGCAATCTTCGAAAAGTATGATGCACCTTGTAACTGATCAAACAATTCATCTATTCTTGGTAATGGGTATTTGTTCTTGATGGTCATTTGATTCAATCTTCTGTAATCTATACACATTCTCATAGAACCATCCTTCTTCTTGACAAACAAAACTGGAGCTCCCCATGGTGAAACACTCGGTCTCACAAAACCTTTATCTAACAATTCTTGCAACTGAGTCTTCAACTCTCCCAACTCTGCTGGAGCCATTCTATATTGTGCAATAGATATCGGAGCGGTCCCTGGTAATAACTCAATGGTGAAATCAATCTCTCTGATGGGTGGTAAACCTGGAATCTCCTCCGGAAAAACGTCCGGGAATTCCCAAACAATTGGGATCTCCTCCACCCCTTGGGACCGTTTATCCTCCGTGATTAACGCCAAATATGCTTCACAACCACTTCTCAAAAGTCTATCAGCCTTCAATGCTGAGACCAACCCTGCACGAGGACTCCTCCTCTCTCCCTGAAACAACACCCCTGCTGGTGTCTCATCTAACTTGAAAGTCAGGGTCTTATGGAAACAATCCATTGTGGCATGGTATCTTGCCAGCCAATCCATCCCTAGGATGACATCAAAATCGAACATCTCTAATAGAATGAGATTTGCGGTTAAAACCACTTCTCCTATCTGGACTGTGCAACTAGGATAATATGTACTACAAATAATTTGTTTGCCTACTGGGGTTGCCACAGTCAAAATAAACTCAAGTTCTCTAGCATGCATATCAATCAACTTAGAAAATTCATGGGATAAGAATGAATGGGTAGAACCAGGGTCAAATAAAATCTTAGCTTTTATCCCACAAACAAGAAGTATACCTTCCACTACATTTCCCACTGCCTCTACATCCACTCTATTGACTCCGTAGATTTGGCCTCGCTGTTGGGGCCTATTCTGTGCCTACTGTGGCCTGCCTTGGGGGTGCATTCCTATGCTGCTGCGGTGCACGCTGATTTGGGTTATGTCCCTACTGACGAGCCTGTTGTTGTTGTTGCTGTGGTCTATGCTGCTGCTGTGGTGGTGCTTGTTGCTGTAGTGGCCTTGCCTGATTCTGAACAACTATTGCATTCTGTGGTGCTGGTGGTCGTTGTGCCCCTTGCTGCTGCTGCTGATTCTGCCTATTCTATCTTTGACAGTCCCTCATCTGATGAGCCATGGAGCCACATCTGAAACATGCTCCTGTGAGTGTACGACACTGTGCACTCTCATGGTTCTTCCCACAATGGGTACAAACCAATGGACCTTGAGCATTATGTTCTGTCCTCTGTCTCTTGTTCTGATGGTTCCTTTGCTGGTAGTTCTGCTGCTGAGCTTGTCCCTTGCCTTGGACTCTGAGGATCTTGTTGTGAAAGTTCTCAAACTTATAGGCCCTCTTGACTGCCTTATCAAAAGTTGCAGGTGGTACTACCCCGGTGGCATCTCTCTCAATGAAGGGATTAAGTCCCTCAAAGAATTTGGCAATTTCCTTCTCCACCGTATCCACTAACTCCGGAGCGTATCTAGACAATCTCTCGAACTTAGTGAGATATTCTAAGACTGTCATACTCCCTTGGACAAGCTGTTGAAATTCTATGGCCTTTTGCTTCTTGATATGAGCAGGTACATATTTGTCATGGAATTGCTTCTTGAAGTTTGCCTAAACCTCTGCATCAGCCATGGTTCTATATTCTTCCCTAACCGTTTTCCACCATCTGTCCGCTAAACCAACAAAGAGGGATGATGCTAGCTTCACTCTATCCCCCCCTGTACACTGGAAAATCTCAAAGATGTTCTCGGTATGTTCTAACCAGTCATTTGCAGCCAATGGGTCTACTATTCCCAGAAATTCTTTCGGAGCTCTCTTCCGAAATCGCTCAAACAAGGCATTAGGATCATGTTGCCTCTGGTTTATGACGATTGCGGGCTGAGGTTGAACCGGTTCTGGTCTTCTCTGTAGGACCTCAAGCAATTGCCTTTGCATCTCTGCCATTTCCCTTGCATGGTCTTCTTCCCTCTTGAGCATCTGTTCTTGCAATCTAGCTTGGTTCTCATTGGCTTGACGCTACTGGTCAAGCATTGCTTGCATCATTTCCTGGAATTGATTTGGTGGGTTGTTTTCAACTATGTCCTCTTCTACCGGCCCGGTGTGATCATTGTTACTTCCAAAAGGAATTCCGTTCACTGTTCTCTTACGGGGGGCATGATGCTGCAAAACAAATTGTTAGAACATAATAATATAATGGGTCACACATTGCTCACACGATACTAGCTAATGAAAGATCTAACGAATCCTCGCCACGTCCTTAGGATTTCTAGTTTCTTTTAATTGCTTGAAACACGTCTCGCTCTGATACCAGTCTGTCGCGACCCCAGACCGGGGATCCGAAGGACTAGTCCTGGATCGGGACAATTACATATGTGAAATGATGGTGAATAGGTAACCACAACATCTGTTTAATAACAACATACGTTTATTTAATTTCCCACAGGTCTCCGCGGTGAGGATATCATAACCGTAAATGAATATTTCTTTTAAGTGCGGAAGCGTGTAGCAAATCAAATAGTCAACCATCCTTGGTCATAAAACGATAACACAAGTCTCATATACTGTATCAGAATGAGCAATGAACATTAGCATGTTACCCAAAGTAAGTTAAAGTTTATACAAATATCATTTGATTAAATTTCCACAAAATTAGAGGCCAACAAAGGCCAATATAAACAAAATACCAATCCAAAGAGTGGTTAAAAGTTTCCCAAAAATGTAAAGTCTCTCATAGCCACCAAACGTCTACATGACGTCATCAGCACGCCACTCAACTAACTGCTGCGGTTCTACGACCGCCTCCGCAAGCTCCTCCTCGGGAAAACCGACAACGGGACCTGAGGACCAAAGAGTAGATCAAACACGACGGTTTGGCAAATGGAGGAAAACACAATAACAATATGAAAATAAATGAATTTACCTTCAAAACATGTAAACCTATTTAAATAACAATTTCTCTAAACAAGATAAAACATATATTCCAAATACACGTATGCAATGTAAAACATGTAAGGTGACCAAGGAAACAGGAAACAATCAAGATGGCAACCACACGAAGCTAAGTCCTCTATCACTAAAGCGATAGAGCAATAACTAGGCACTGGTCTCAGTCACTCGAGGTGAGGAGAAACAGTGGATCTCATATAAATACATATACATATACAATACTATACATGACCACGGTAGCGAGTCGGGCATTGGGGACCACAATAGCAATCTGCGGCATCGGGACAAGACCACGGTAATAACCGGGTAGCAGGATCCAAACTGCAGCCGGCGGGACAAGAGGGGGATCTCCAAGTCGGTGGATCAGACCGACAGGGTTATCCAAGCTTAGTGGTGCTGACTAATAGGTCAAATACCAAATCGAGACATATGCAAGTAAATCAAGTACAATGAATAAACGGGCAAGACGGGGTTGCTCAAGGGCACACTGTCATTTCATGTGGTGCAATGCACTTCAAGATAAGTAACTATTTCAAGTGTAATTCAATACTTTCGGGAAAACAAGGCATGTAGTATAAATCTCGGGATCAATAAAGTACCAAGAACAAATCGAAATTTCGGGTAAAGCATCGGTTCAAGATTTATTTGAAGTGAATAGGGATCCCGTATGCCAATCTAATAATAATTTGGTACTCTTGAGTTTGGGGACATTCCGGGCTCCTTATACACTTTGAATTTTCAAAACTTCGAATGACATCCTTGTGATATGGTTTCTTTCTCGGATGGCCTCATGCAATGCCTAGTGAATCTCCTTCGACCGACAAAGCTCAGCGCTCGAGCGAACTGGAGAGTTCGCTCAAGCGAGGAGCTCTCCGAAACCTGGGAAATTTCGCTCACCTGACGGTCAGCTGGCGGTTAGCCGCCGCTGGGATGGGCGGCTAGCCGCTGGCTGACCGCGGCTGGTCTGCAAAAATGCAACTTACTGGAAAGTTAACCGCCAAGGTGCGGTTAGCTGGTGGTTAGCCGCCGATGGGTTCGGCGGTTAGCCGCTGGCTAACCGTGGAGCTGACGGAGTTTTCAGGTGGAGAAGTGTGCTCTCTGGAAAAGCGACCATGACATTTCGGCTAGCTGGCGGTTAGCCGCCAGTCACCTAGCCGCCGGGTGACCGCAGGCTGACCGCCAGGTGCGGGAATCACCCATAGTGTTCAGATTTAAGCATTTTCTCCTCCTCAAAACCATTCTCCCCACTTCCACTTGGTCCCTGCAATAAAACTGAGCTAGGAGTTCCTCCAATGCATCTATTTATACTTCTCCCAAAACTCCAATATATGTTCATCCATCACCTCATTCTTCGACATCAAGTCCAATACAAAGGAAGGAGGAAGGAAACCATTTCACAAACATTCATTTAGGATATAACCAAAAGTCAATAAATTCTATACCAACATGTTTACAAAAACATTAAATGACTTAACCAATATGACTCCAAGCATTCATTTCAAAAAAATAAATGCAAGCCAATTAATATGAGTGAAATGACAAGTCAACTACATTCCTCATGAAAGCCATTAAAAGCTCATAAAAATCAAATCATCCACTTGCCTTGTGTCTCTAGTCAATGAAATCAAGCTTTAATACTCTTCCAAGCCAAAGATCCAAGCTATAACAAAAATCCCCAAAAACAAACCCTAAAAGAGTCAAAACAAGAAATAGGAAGGGAAACTTTACAATAATGAAGATGAAGCTTCTCTAAGGCTAAAAGAATACACATCTAGAAGAAGGGAAGGATTACTTACTTGTAAGGTCCTCTAATGGCAAGAGTAAACTCAATGAAGATCTTGGAATGGAGGGTTTTCTTCACAAATGGTACTAATAGAGAGCTATGGAGATGAGGAAGAGAATGACAACCTCCATTTTGATGTTGGTGCAAGATTGATGTGGATTGGAGATGGAGAAAGCAAGAAGAAGAAGAAAAGTTGCTAAAAGCAAACCCTAGGTTCTTTTTGTTCTAGAAAAAGGAAATGGAAGGGAAAGGTTTCCTTATAAACAAGGGGAGTGGGCTCCATTACTAGAAATCTTATTGGGCTGAAATCATCTCTTTCGGGACCTTGGATGAATTCGACGAAGAAGGAAGAAATGATCGTCGAAATATCTAGTTTTCAAAAAGTCTATGTTTCGCGGGTTTCGGGAATATCAAGTTTTGGGTACATATTTTGTGTGCAATGACTGTTTTGCCCTCAAGGCTATGAAATCGGGTTTCGGGATCTCGAACGGGGACGGGATCAACATGAAAGTTGTAGAGCTTATCAATACGAATAAAACGGGATTAAAAATAATGTATGCAAAAACCTCTGATAAATCCTCAAACATATGCAATGTCATGAAAAGGAACCCCCAAAGGGCCTTACTAACCCAAAGCAATCAAAATTCCCCAAAACTATATCAAAAGCTATTCCAAACCCAACTTAGCCAGAATCACTAATCAAGCTTAGAACTAATACGCCACTTAATTAGTACTAATCGGGTTCTCTCGGGTCGGGGTCTTACATCAGGCACAATGCTCTGATCGTCCATGACCCAAGGACGGTTGCTTACCATAATCCTGTAAAACTCCTCATCCTTGAGAGCGATCAATCGCTGTCTCATCTCATCACGGTTGAGGGAGTCACACTCTTCCAAGTTTCTCTCCACAAACTGGACCTTCTCCCAAGCATGCTGTATGGCCACATTAGGAGACCTGGTAGACTGATGAGGTGCATCAATAACATGCTCTTTGCCGTTGTTCGTTCTGGAGGAACTACCTGCAAGAGGATGAAAAAGGAAAAATCAATCATCAAAGTGATAGAATTTTGCTATTAAAAAATTCTAGCGAAATTTTGGCATGATTCCGGGACAATTCCGAAGAAAAGGGAAACATCCCGAATAAGATAGGAAGCTTGGAGATGAGCTCAACACCGCTGTAAGCTCAATGAAGCATCCTCAAAGAAGGTTTGAACTCAAACATTGCTGCGAGATCAAACCAATCTCATCAAATCTCCGCAAGCTTGAAGAAGGGCTCAACATCGCTGCGAGCTCCAAACTCTAAAACATGCAAAGCTCTTCAAAATCCAGCAAGATCAGGAAAGGGCTCAACAACGCTGCGAGCTCCAAATCCCAAAACTTGCAAAAGATTTCCAAATATGCATCATCATGCTCCCAATCAATTTACTAAAAAGCATGCATCAAAAAATCATCATGTATTAGATGCAAGGAAAACTTTAACCAAAGTTTTATCAATTTCAATCCAACTTGGTCAAAACCAATCAAACTTTGTCAAAGTCAAAATTCATGTTGACATGACCTAGAAATTCTAGCCTTTTCTTAATGCATCAAAAAAAAAAAAAAGAGAAAGAAAGAAAAATATGCACGAATATCTTGGAATGCATAAACCTCATCATCATGGTGCATAAACCTCATTATCTTGGTGAGCAAAAAAGAGAGAAGCAAAAAAAAAGGGAAATTTCTTCAAAAAAAAAATTTCTTTTTTGCCAGCCAACAAAAACCCCGGTGTTTATCACATTGGTCCTCTTCACCCAGCTTGAAGGATCCTCCCTCTTGGGACACGTGGGAGAAAGACTGATGATCGAGACAGTCCGATCAAAGGTCGACCGGGTAGAAATAGTTCTCTCCTCACCATCAGCTGTGTAAGAGAACTGAAAACACCTTCTTTGGTACGTCAAGTCGTCAGGGACTAAATCGCCAATGAAGAAGGTAGGCTTGGGCACAATGCTCTGATCGTCCATGACCCAAGGACAATTGCTTACCATAATTCTGTAGAACTCCTCATCCTTGAGAGCGATCAATCGCTGTCTCATCTCATTGTGGTTGAGGGAGTCACACTCTTCCAAGTTTCTCACCACAAACTGAACCTTCTCCCACGTTTGTTGTACGACCACATTAGGAGACCGGATCGACCGACAAGGTGCATCAGTAACAGGCTCTTTGTCCTTGTTCGTTCTGGAGGAACTACCTGCAAAGGAAGAAAAAGGAAAAATCAATCATCAAAGTGACAAAAATTTTGCTAAAATAAAAAAGAAAAAAAATTCTAGCGAAATTTTGGCATGATTCCGGGACAATTCCGAAGAAAAGGGAAACATCCCGTAGAACCTTGAAGATGAGCTCAACACCGATGCAAGCTTGATGAAGCATCCTCAAAGAAGGTTTGAACTCAAATTTTGCTGCGAGATCAAACTAATCTCATCAAATCTCCGCAAGCTTGAAGAAGGGCTCAACATCGCTGCGACCTCCAAACTTCGAAACTTGCGAAGCTCCTCAAAATCCAGCAAGATCAAGAAAGGGCTCAGCATTGCTGTGAGCTCCAAATCCCAAAACTTGCAAAAGATTTTCAGGTATGCATCATCATGCACCCAATCAATTTACTAAAAAACATGCAACGAAAAAGTCATCATACATTAGATGCTAGGAAAACTTTAACCAAAGTTTGATCAATTCCAACCCAACTTGGTCAAAACCAATTAAACTTTGTCAAAGTCAAAATTCATGTAGACTTGACCTAGACATTCTAGCCTCTTATCTTGATACATAAAAAAAAAAAAAAAAGAAAGAAATATGCACGAACATCTTAGAATGCATAAACCTCATTATCATGGTGCATAAACCTCATTATTTTGGTGAGCAAAAAAAAAAAAGAGAAGCAAAAAAAAAAAAAACAAAGAGAAAATTTTCTTTAAAAAAAAATTGACCAGCAAGCCGTGGCCCACTGCCACGTGGCAGTATGGACCTGTCCATACAACTAAGAAAAGCCAAAAAAAAAACGTGCAAAAAAAAAAAACGTCAGCAAAAAAAAGCACGTGAAAAACAAAAGAAAAGGAAACAAAAAGGAAAAAAAAAGGGGAAAGAAAAGAAAACGAAAGCAATTTCTACTTTACATGGAATTTCTTATGGAGGAAGAAAACTTACTTGAAGCCATTGATGGGGAAGAAGAAGAAAAGCTTGAAGATTCTTGAAGAAGAAGAAGAATTGTTGATCTTGGAGTACTCTTGAAGACTCTTGCAAAGAAAAAAAGCAATGAAGCAAAGATCTAATCTCCTCTTGCTTTTATAGAAGAGAGCAAACCAAAAGAGGAAATAAGGAGAAAAGAAAGGAGGTAAGTGCTAAAAATTAGCAACCTTCCTAAAAGAAAGGAGATTTGAGATATTCTCTCCCAAAGAGAAGATTCTTTGAGAAATTTTCTCCAAAAAGAAAGGAATGAGAAATATTCTCTCCCAAAGAGAGATACTTTAAGAAAATCTCTCCCAAAAGAAAGGAAACTTGAGAGATTCTCTCCAAGTAAGAATATTTTTAGATATTCTCTATCCAAAAGAGATATTTTTAGATATTCTTTACAAAATGACACCATGTGAGATCTAAGCTATCTTTAAAAAGCTTAAGGTCCTATGGGCTAGCCCACACGAGCCAGGTTTGACCACCTAGGCACTAAAAAGGGCTTCCTTTCAAAAAAATTCTCTTACCAAGAGCATACAAAATGGTTCCATGCCTCTTTTGAGTTGATTGGACCAAAAAAAAGAAAACCAAGCCTCATGAGCTTCCAAAATTTCAAACCATCCCATCTCATATACCAAATTGAGCCAAAATCTTGAAATTGACATTTCACAAAATTCAAACTTGATCCCTTCGCTTGTCACATACAGCTTGTTAGGTCACAAGGTCAAAACTAAATATGATCCCCCCAATTTGCCACATACAGCTTATTGGGTCACATTGTCAAACTCCAAAAAAAATAAAACCCCAACCCCTTAACCTACCACATACAGCTTGTTACGTCACAAGGTCAAAAACCAAAAACCCTCTTGACCGCCTAATACGCCACATAAAGCCCTTAGGTTCACAAGGTCAACAGGAAAACCCAAAATCCAAAACCCAAATCCAACTCCCTCATGTCATATTCAAAATTTTGCCTTGAGATAGTACGTGATCCCTCTCACTACCATAAAATCCCCTTGGAAACTCAAAAGGTGTAAGACCCCGACCCGAGTGAACCCGATTAGTGTTAATTAAGTTGTGTGTTAGTCTTAAGCGTGATTAGTAGTCTTTGACTAAGTTGGGTTTGGAATAACTTTCGATATAGTTTTGGGGAATTTTGATTGGTTTGTGATAGTGGGGCCCTTTGGGGGTTCCTTTTTATGACCTTGCATGCACTTGAGGATTTATTGGAGATTTTTTCATTCATTATTTTAATTCCATTTTATTGGTATTGTTAATCCCTACAACTTTCATGTTGATTCCGTGCCCGTTTGAGACCCTGAAACCCAATTTCATAGCCTTGAGGGCAAAACAGTCATTGTGCACTAAATCTGTACCCAAAACTTGATATTCCTGAAACCCGCGAAACATATACTATTTGGAAACTAGATATTTCGCCGATCATTTCTTCCTTCTTCGTCGAATTCATCCGAGATCCTGAAAGACATGATTTCAGCCCAAAGAGTGTCTTAAGTAGTGGGACCCATTCCCATTTCTTATATAAGGAGAACCCATCTTCCTCATTTCCCTTTTTCCAGCACAAAAGGCAGCCTGGGGTTTTTGCAACATTTCTCTTCTTCTTCTTGCTCTCTCCATCTCAATCTCCTACTAATCTTGCACCAACATCAAAATGGAGGTCATCATTCTCTTCCTCATCTTGAAGGCTATCTTTTGATACCATTTGTGAAGAAGACCTTCCATTCCAAGACTCCCTTTGAGCTCACCTTGCCCATTTGGAGAACCTACAAGTAAGCAACCTCTCCCATCTGTTAGATTTGTGTTTCTTTGATCTTGAAGAGGTCCCATTTTCATTATTGTAAGGTTTCCCTTTCTATTTCATTGTTTGACCATTTAAGGGTTTGTTTTTGGGGATTTTGTTCATAGCTTGGATCTTTGGCTTGGAAGAGTATAAGAGTTTGATTTCCTTGATTAGAAGACCCAAGGCAAGAGGATGAGTTAATATTATGAGCTTTCAATGGTTTTCATGAGGAATGTGGTTGATTTGTCATTTTCATTCATATTTATTGACTTGCATTGATTTTTGAAATAAATGCTTTGAATGAACCTTGCTAAGTCATTTAATGTTTTGGAAACATATTGGTTTGGTACTTGTTGTCTTTTGGATACATCTTAAATGAATGTTTGTGATTTGGTTTCTCTTTCCTCTTGTGGTTGTTGTGGTTAAGAAGGAGGTGATGGAATGAACACACATTGGGGTTTTGGAGAAGTGTAGATAAATGTATTGGAGGAGCTCTTAGCTCAGTTTTATTGCAGGGATTAAATGGAAGTGATGAGACTGGTTTTGAGGAGGAATACGGGCTCAAATAAGAACACAGTGGGTGTTTCCCGTACCTGGCGGTCAGCCAGAGGCCGTCTGGTGACTGGCGGCTAACCGCCAGCTAGCCGAACAGTCGCGGTTACTTTTCCAAAGAGCAACATTTTCCTCCTGAAAGCATGGTCAACCTCACGGTTAGCAAGCGGCAAACCGCCTAACCCATCGGCGGCTAACCGCCAGCCAACCGATCCATTTCGGTTACTTCTCCAGAGAGCAACATTTTCCACCTGAAGACACGGTTAGCAAGCGGCTAACCACCTACCCCAGCGGCGGCTAACCGCCAGCCAACCGAACCATTTCAGTTACATTTCCAGTAACCTGTCTTTCTGTCAGGCCAACCGCGGTCAGCCATGCGGTCAGCCAGCGACTAACCGCCTATCCCAACGGCGGCTAACCGCCATCTGACCGCTAGGTAACCGAAATCACCCAGACAAGCATTCCAGAGAGCTCCTCGCTCGAGTGAACTCTCCGGTTCGCTCGAGCGATGAGCTTTGTCTGTCAAAGGCTATGTTTGGGACAATGATGAACTATTTAAACATTTTGGGACTATTCATTGAGAACCCATCTATGTCAAGGAGATTTACAAAGCAATGTATGAGGCCATTTGAGAAAGAAACCATATCACGAAGATGTCATTCGAAGTTTTGAAAATTCAAAGTGTATAAAGAGCCCGAGATGTCCCCAAACTCAAAGAGTACCAAATTATTATTAGATCGACATACGGGATCCCTATTCACTTCAAATAAATCTTGAACCCGATACTTTACCCGAAATTTCAATTTTTATTGTACTTTATCGATCCCGAGATTTATACTACATGCCTTGTTATCTCGAAAGCATTGAAGTACACTTACAATCGTTACTTGTCTTGAAGTGCATTGCACCACATGAAACGACAGTGTGCCCTTTAGCACCCCCGACCTGCCGTTTATTTATTTGTACTTGATTTACTTGCACATGTCTCGATTTGTTATTTGAACTATTAGTCGGCACCACTAAGCTTCGATAACCCTGTTGGTCTGATCCACCGACTTGGAGATCCCCCTCTTGTCCCGCCAGCTGCAGTTTGGATCCCGCTCATTTTTTGGCTTGATTCTCCTGAAGAAAACCCGGCAAGAAGCCGTCCAAATCGGAGCACAATGTTTCCTATTTTTTGGAAAAGCCAAAGACTTTGTGGTCGATTTTCCGTCAAGAGTCCAAACTAGGTCAAACGGTGTTAGAATGACTTGAAATTTGAGGTGAAGCCTCCTGAGCAGTAAATAGGACCAACCATGGGCTTTGGCTTGAGTTTTGAAGCCGTTTGGGGTCCTGTCGCTGCTAGGCTTGATTTCGCTGTGAGGAAGAAGTCGCGCTTTGATGTGCGGTCAACTAATGTCCGATTGACTTGAAATTTTACGGGGAGCCTATTGAAGTCATTTTGAGATGATCCATTAGCTCCGATTTGGATGTCATGGTCCCGGGGTGCTCCGCCGCCAGTAGCCTTGATTTTCTTTCGGAGCGTCAAAGTTGGGTCAAACTTTGTCGGAATGACCTGAAATTTGACGTGCAGCCCTTTTGAAGATGTTGAAGCCACCCATGTGCTCTATTTGATGAGTAATGGTCCCGGTGGTTCTCACCGCCGAGGGGCTTGATTTTCTTTCGGAGCGTCGAAGTCGGGTCAAACGTCACCAGAATGACCTGAAATTTGTGATGGAGCCTTTTGGAGGTATTTTGAGTCCATCCGTAAGCTCAAATCGAAGTTTTGATGTCTTCAACGCCGTCGCCACTAGGAGTGCCTGTTTGGCTGCCGGATGAGTGAAGTTAGGCCAACTGATGTTGGAATGACCCGAAACTTCATGTGAACCTCTCTTTTGGTTGTCTTCGAGGATCTTGCAGTTTTTGTTTGATTTTGACAAGATCTGATGCTTGAAGTAGCATTGCCCGTTTTTAGTAGGATGCGGCTTCTTGATGTTGAAGTGGCAAAGTGACATTTTTTGTGTCAACAAATGCCCCCTTGAGGTCCATCGACGAGTAGCTTTTGGAGTCGATGTGCCTCGAAGAGAAACTTGAAGGAGAGCCTTTTGATTTGACCAAGAGTCTTTGAGCATTTTTTTTAATTGCCTTTTGTCGCGACCCCGCACTGGGCTCGAAGGACTAATCCGAGTTCGGGACACTAATGATGTACCACATCAGTTTAATGCCATACATTTATTTAATTTCCCACAGGTGTCCACAGTGAGGATATCACAACCATATATGAACATTTCTATTAAGTGCGGCAATCCATCTCTAATCATAAAGATAATAACACAAGTATAGTACTGTATCAGAATGAGCAATGATCATTAGCATGTAACCCAAAGGTAAGTTAGAGTTTATACAAAGATCATTTAATTACATTCCCCAAAAATAGAGGCCAACAAAGGTCAATACATCTCAAAGTATAAACCCAAAAGAATGAGTCATCCACAAACTCCCAAAATGAATCGCATCTCGAAACAACCGAATGTCTAAAATACATCATCGGCGTGCCACTCGACTAAGTGTTGCGGTTCTCCGACCGCCTCCTCGTGCTCCTTGGGATAACCAACAACGGGACCTGAGTACCAAAGAGTGGGTCAAACACGACGGTTTGGCAAATGGGTAAAATACAATAACAATATGATAATAAATGAATTTACCTTCAAGAGCATTTAAACCTGTTTAAATAACAATTTCTATGAACGAGATAAAACATTTATTCAAATACCAGATTGCATTATAAAACATGTAAAGGTAACCAAGGAAAACGGGAAACAAGCAAGATGGCAATCACACGAAGCTAAGTCCTCTATCACTAAAGCGACAGAGCAATAACTAGGCACTGATCTCGGTCACTCGAGGTAAGGAGAAACAGTGGATCTTATAAATACATATACACAAAATAAGAAACAAAAAGCTCGAAAAACGACCGAAAAAATGGCCGACAAAACGACGACCAAAGGGGAAAAAAATTCCCCCATGGTCGCCGGATTTCCGCCGGAGGGCCCATTTTCCGATCTTGTTCGCGTTTCGGGAGTTCCAACCCTTGTGATTTCCTGAAAATCTGATTTTTGATGCTCGGAAACGACTGATCTTCATCTACATCACGGATCCGCCGTCAAGATCATGAAATTGTCATTGATCGCTCCAAGATCACCAACCGGCCGACCAAGAAAGTACACTTTCTGTCCGATCGATGGAGAAATCGACAAGACATATGGTACCGGCCCGCTATTAGCAATCTATGTCTGAAATTGCATGATCATCCGACATCGATCAACATGAAGATCCATCGTCGATCATCGTAAGAAGAATTCCAAAAGACGCGACACGGCCCGCGACTCTTCAAATTCCCGGCGACCACTTAATGCTATTAATTGACCCAACTAAATGCGGTCATTAACTCATTATTTTGGACAGCCCAATCAGATTCAAGGAAAAAGGAGTTACAAAATAAAGAAATAAAAATTGTAACTCCTCCCATCATGGAACTTTAAAGCCATCAAAGCTCATAAACACTCCTAAATGGCCATCAAAGGCCTATAAATAGGAGATCATTCCAAGAAGAACGGATCCAGAAAAAATTGAAGAAAAATCAAGCAGAAAGATCATTCAAAATTCCCCAAAGCTCTGAAGAAACTCTGCTGCAGCAAACACCACAAGGTGATTGAAGTCCCTTGGGGGCACTCCCCCCAAGGCAAAGCCTTCTCTTCTACTATTCAACATGGCCTAGACGCGACTTTTCAGCCCGTCTCTTCATTTTTTTATTGGATATAGGACCTTCCTTCGGTCCTTATCCTCTAAAAAAACCGAAGTCCAAGTCAAGCCAAAAGAATCAAAGCATCGTATGTTCTCATCTGAAGGACGATGGCGAAGTCCATACATGACTTGCGACCGTCGATCTGAACGCGACCCCGCAATTTCCTGAGAAGTCAGATTCATTTTCTTACTTTTCCGTTGTATTTTGTATTTTCTTTAAGAGACAAAAAATCACATTTCTTGTCTTTCTTCATTGATGAGATTTGTAAATCGCTTTTCACGTCACAAAATCGCCTCCTACGGCAAAAAATCGCCTTTCACGGCAAAATCCCTTTTACGGCAAAATCGCCTCTCACGGCATTCAAGAAACCTTGTCTCTTTTCTTAAATATATGTGCAATGGAAAGTTAGAAAAAAGATTGATTTCCTTTCTACTTGAGAAGGTGGATCTCCGGATCACCATTTCTAAATTCCAAGTAGAATAGAAAATCTGTCATACCCGTACAAAAATGTTGATACCCGCCTTTCCCCCCTTTTTTCCCTCCATTCGGCCCTCTCGGTGACCCCGGGGACAGATGGGAGAGGAAAGGAAGGAAATCGGGTCCATCACTCTGAAACTCCTTCATGGGAAAGTGCCAGGCGCAAAGAGTTATCACAAAAATGGACGACGACCTCATGGAAATCAAAATGAGGCAGACTGAAAACATTACTCAGTTCCCCAAAGGGTGCTAGATCATCTACAACCAAGTGGAGGACGCTACTGACAAAGTGGACCTTACATCCTTCAAACAAGCTCTGTTGCCAGGCAACGAGCTTCAGAAGGACCTAGTTTAGTTCCCCATGGTCACGGTGAAGGCACTAATGGCCAGGGTGAACCAGTTTATTGAATAAGAAGACAAGGCTCGAGCTTGGGAAAGCTTCGGCCTCTAGTAGGATAGATCCTCCAAAAAAAGAAAAGGCATCTCGGAAACAGGACGCAGACTGAAACGAAACCCCACTGAGCTCGGCAACGACCTCAATGGGCTGCAAGATCCTCGGCAGGATTGAGTCACGATTGCTCTTCAAATGGCCGCAGCCAATGAAGGATGGTCCTTCCACCCACGATCAAAACAAGTTCTATGCCTATCACAAGCTGAATGAGCATAAGATCGAGAACTGCAAGACCTTTAATTCTCACCTTGAAGAGCTCATCAAGGAAACATGGTGGTTGTTACGGAACATCCACTCAAAGGCCCTTGTTACTATAGAAAGCAGGCCCGATACCGGACTAGGGAGTATACGGGTTGAAGACGAAGCCACCAAGGCAGAAAAACAGCAATCTTGGAAACAGTTCCTTGACTCGTCATACAAAGTCTTCATCCTCAAGTCCTAGCTCGATGATAGCACCAGTTGGTAGAAGCGTAAACTCGGTAGAAGCTCCAGCTGCAACCTCAGTGACAACACCAGCCTCAGCTCAGCGTCTTCAATCATGAGCTCCAGTTACGGCCTCGGTGACAGCACCAGCCCCAGCTCAACTTCTTCAATCATGAGCTCCAGCTGCGGCCTCGATGACAGCACCAGCTCAGCTCAACTTCTTCAATCATGAGCTTTAGCATTGGCCTCGGTGGCAGCACCAACCTTGACTTACAAAGCTTCAGCAGTGGCCTCGGTGACAGCACCAGCCACAACTTGGACAGTTTTAATCATGACAGCTTCGGCAGTGGCCTCGGTGATAGCACCATCCACAACTCGGACAATTTTAATCATGACAGCTCCAATAGTGGCCTCGGTGATAGCACCAGCCATAGCTCGGACATTTTTAATCATGATAGCTCCAGCAGTGGCCTCGGTGATAGCACTAGCCACAGCTCGGACAGTTTTAATCGTGACAACTCCAGCAGTGGCCTCGGTGTTAGCACCAACCACGGCTCGGATAGTTTCAATCACGACAGCTCCGATCCTTGCCAAGTTGTGGAACTCGGCAATTACCTACCTACCTAATTGTTACAGAGCATTAGAGAAATGAAGAAAGACCTTAAATAGTTAAGGCACACCTTGTTACAGAACTCGGTGGCTCTGGCTCTGTTACAGAATCAGCTATACATAACACCTTGTTATAGAACTTGGTGGCTTTAGCTTGGTTACAGAACCAGCTGTACAACGCCAAGTTACGGAACTCGGCCGAGATCTCAGCTTGGTTATAGAAACAGCCAACTCGGTCACAGGACCAAATATACAAAACGCCAAGCTACGAGACTCGGCGGCTATCCTAGTTCGGTTGGGGGACCAACTATCCGAAGCATCCGATTAAAGGAACTCGATGGCTTCCTCTGAGAATCAAGTAAAGTTTTCTATCTCCAAAGATACAAGTACTTCTTGAGTTACAGAACTTAAGAAGATGGAATTCTGGTTGTTGAACCGAATTCGATTAGGCTAAGTCACTTCTGGTTATGGAACCGAAGTCATTTTCCCAATGGTCACTCGGTTCCGGTTACTGAACCGAATTCAACTACTCCGTCAAAGAATCAGTCGTTTATGCTAAAGGCCCAGTTATGGAACTGAGGTCATGTCACGCCCCCAAACTGGAACCTCGGGGGCGCGAATGGGATTAAGGTTAAATATATTTTTTTCTCCCAAGATCCGCATGTGTGAAGAAAACACTTTCCAACACAATCTAAATATTTTGCGGAAGCTTTCGTGGTGTTGCGACCCAGAGTCCGTGGCCATCGGATTCCGTGTCGCACTCAACCGCTAGCATATAGCTATTACATCAAGAATCATATCAGACTGGAATAAACCATTACAACCAAGTACAGAGCTGACAGTAACAAGCTATTACATTCCCATGCATGTTCAAGTTACAATTATCAATGTGCATTAAGAATCCCAAAAAAAGGCTAATAAAAGTCATACAATAACAAGCTAATATCCACTACCTAAATGTGACGCAACTCTGATGTCAACATGACATAGCCGACAAAACAACCTGCAACTCATGACTCCATAGCTAACAAATGCACTCAGCTCGGGACGAAGAAGTCTGGACCTGTGGACCTGAGTACCAAAAATAGTGGGTCAGACACGACGGTCTGGCAGGTGGGTGAAAAGATAATAAATGCGCTGAAAAATAAAACATGTGACAATTCATATTATTTGATCAAAGGCTACATATAATCAAAACGGGTGGAAAATCATGGATCTCTGACAAAACATGTATTCATTTAAAGCATGAGTAAAATATGAAGACCTAACAAAACATATGTTCATTTACATCAACTATAAAAGCATAGATATTTGACAATCGGGTGTTCCTTTAAAACATGTGTAAACATCGAGATCTGGCAAAATAAGTGTTCATTTAAAACATATGTAAAAGCATGGATATTTGATAAATTGAGTATTCATTTAAAGCATATAAGTGTACCAAGGAACGGGAAACTATATAACAATAACTGAATTTACCTTGGAAAACATTAAAACTTGTTTAAACAATAACTTTCATAAAGAATGAATCATTTATTGGAAAACAAATAAACAATATAAAACATGTAAGGTATCCAAGGAATCCGGAACTAGTAAGATGGCAACCACACGAAGCTAAGTCCTCTATCACCGAAGTGACAAGAGCATATCGGGGCGTTGATCTCATTCACACGAGGTGAGGAGATTCAATGAAATATACATATACATATAATAATAACAATAATAATAATAAAACGGGACGGGGCTACGGTGGCAAACCGGGCACCGGGCACCGGGAACCGCAGTAGCCGTTCACACCAAAAATGTCACTTTGCCTCTTCAACATCAAGAAGCCGGATGAGCCGCATCCTACTACAAACAGGCAATGCTACTTCGAGCATCAGATCTTGTCAAAATCAAACAGAAACTGCAAGATCCTTCAAGACAGCCAAAAGAGGAGTTCATATGAAGTTTCAGGCCATTCCGACATCATTTGGTCTAACTTCACTCCTCTGGCAGCCAAATAGGCTCTCCTGGCGGCGGCGGCGTCGAAGACATCAAGACTTCGATCTGAGCCTACGGATGGTCTCAAAATACCTCCAAAAGGCTCCACGTCAAATTTCAGGTAATTCCGGCGACGTTTGACCCGACTTCGGCGCTCCCAAAGAAAATCAAGCCCCTCGGCAGCGAAACCATCGGGACCATTACTCATCAAACGGAGCACATGGATGACTTCACCATGCTTCAAAAGGGCTACACGTCAAAATTCAGGTCATTCCGACAACGTTTGACCCGACTTTGACGGTCCGAAAGAAAATCAAGGTTACCGGCGGTGGAGCACCCTGGGACCATGAACTCCAAATCGGAGGTACAGGATCATCTCAAAATGACTCCAATAGGATCCCTGTCAAATTTCAGGTCAATCGGACATCGGTTGACTGCACATCAAAGCGCAACATCTTCCTCGCTGCGAGATCAAACCTAGCAGCGACGGGACCCCAAACGGCTTCAAAACTCAAACAAAAGCCCGTGGTTGGTTCTATTTACTGCTCAGGAGGCTTCACCTCAAATTTTAGGTCATTCCAACATCGTTTGACCTAGTTTTGACTCTTGACGAAAAATTGACCACAAAGTCTTCGCTTTTTCAAAAAATATGAAACTTTGTGCTCCGATTTGCACGGCTTCTCGTCAGGTTTTCTTCAGAAGAATCAAGCCAAAAAATGAGGACAAATGTCAAGAAAAATACAGGAGAAAAAAAGAAACAAAAAGCTCGAAAAATGACCGACAAAACGGCGACCAAAGGGGAAAAAAATTCCCCCATGGTCGCCGGCGACCTTGCCCCATGGTCGCCGGCGACCCTGGAAATCCGGGTCCCCGGATTTCGGCTGGAATGCCCGTTTTCCGATCCTTTTTTCGTTTCGGGAGTTCCAACCCCTGTGATTTCCTTAAAATCTGGTTTTTGATGCTCGGAAACGACTGATCTTCGTCAAAATCACGGATCCGCTGTTAAAAGCATGGAATCATCATTGATCGCTCCAAAATCGCCAACCGACAGACTAAGAAAGTACACTTTCTGTCCGACCGATCAAGAAATCGACAAGACAGATGGTACCAGCTCGCTATTAGCAATCTATGAGTGAAGTTGCATGATCATCCGACATCAATCAACATGAAGATCCATCATGAATCATCGCAAGAAGAATTCCAAAAGACGTAGCACGGCCCGCGACTCTTCAAATCCCCGGCGACCACTTAATGTTGTTAATTGACCTAACTAAATGCGGTCATTAACTCATTGTTTTGGAAGGCCCAATCAAAAGCATGGAAATGGGAGTTACAAGTCAAAGCCATCATGGCATTAAAGCTATGAAACTCCTCTCATCATGGAGATTAAAGGCGATTAAAAGCCCATCATTCTCCATCGCCAATCAGATTCAAGGAAAAAGGAGTTACAAAATCAAAGAAATAAAAACTTGTAACTCCTCCCATCATGGAGCTTTAACGCCATCAAAGCTCATAAACACTCCTAAATGGCTACCAAAGGCCTATAAATAAGAGATCATTCCAAGAAGAACGGATCCAGAAATCCATCCAAAAAGAATCAGCCAGAAAGATCGTTCAGAATTCCCCGAAGCTCTGAAGAGACTTTGCTGCAACAAACACCACAAGGTGACTGAAGTCCCTTGGGGGGCACTCCCCCCAGGGCAAAGCCCCCCTCTTCTCATATCCAACATGGCCTAGACGCGGCTTTTCAGCCCGTCTCTTCATTTTTTTCATTGGATATAGGACCTTCCTTTTGTCCTTATCCTCTAAAAAAACTGAAGTTCAAGCCAAGCCAAAGAATCAAAGCATCAAGCGTTCTCATCTGAAGGACGATGGCGAAGTCCCTACATGACTTGCGACCTTCGATCTGAACGGGTCCCCATAATTTCCTGAGAAGTCAGATTCCCTTTCTTACTTTTCTTTTGTATTTTGTATTT
Source organism: Cinnamomum chago (assembly GCA_038049695.1). NCBI lineage: Eukaryota > Viridiplantae > Streptophyta > Magnoliopsida > Laurales > Lauraceae > Cinnamomum > Cinnamomum chago. Next base: position 38,956,368 of record CP142456.1, read on the forward strand.
TCCTTAAGAGACAAAAAACTCACAATTCTTGTCTTTCATTTTGATAAGATTTGTAAATCGCCTTTCACGGCAAGCAAAATCGCCTGCAAGAACCAAAAATCAAATCATACATCACTAGGCCTCTGCAAGAACCTACCAAGGCCTGCACTCCTGTAGTTCGACCCTTTATCTCAACGGGGGCCGAAGTCGCAAGATTCAAAGCTTCGCTACGACAGTCGAAGGACCGAGTCCAAATCCTGTCTATCCCGGCTTCGAAGAAGATAGGCTCGGTTGCTGCACTTGAGGGAGCACGTCCTTCACTGCTAAAGCCCAGTCAGAGCTGACAGAAGCTCAAATTGCCCTTCGCATACGTCGTCGCATGTCGTATCGACAAAAGAGACTATAGAAGCAAAAGACCCAGCATCCTATCCTCCAAGTCTCCCAAAAATGGGTTGAAAAAGAAAGACCCAATCAAGTTGCTGCTGTTCATATGGTTGGCAAAACCAGAAGATGCCAGAAGTCAACAATTAAACTTCATGTCCGACGACCGGTGACTCGCAGTGTCTCCCAGACACAAAGACATCTGGAAGAATCTTCTACTCCTTCAAGTCAAGGACAACGGAGTAATCCTTCCTCAAGCTCTTCAAGAATGAGCCCCAGCTCAGTCACCAGGATGATCTCCTCATTCGAATCACGGGGGATGAACGTCTTGGCTACAAACTCTGAGCCACCTCACAATCCACCTCCTGATGAAACGACCGTACGCATCCAGCAATTGGAGCAAGGTCAGCAGAGGATTGAGGCTCTGATGGAAAATCTTCTTCTCATTTTTCAGCGTCAAGAAAACAACCAACCTCCTTCAGATAATGAGGAAAATGCAGAAAACAATGAGTAACGCGCCCTTACCAAAAAGGACGCTGATGATATCCTCGCCAAAGCAAGAGAGGTGGACACACTAAAGGAGCATGGGATCCAGCCACCATATCCCTTATGGATGGACTCAGTCCCGTTTCCTGCAAAATTCAAACAACCTACTCTCCAAACATATACGGGGAAAGGTTCAGCCATATAGCACGTCATCCACTTCAAAATACTGACGGGAGCTATCGCAGATCAAGATGCCCTCAAGATCCGTCTCTTTGCAAGTACCCTAATAGGTACGGCCTTCGATTGGTACTCCACTCTGCCAGAGGACTCTATCCAAAATTGGGCCATGCTAGAGACATGATTCCTGACTCACTTCAAAGGTGAGGATCATCCTGTTACTATGGCACACCTCTGCAGCCTAAAACAGGGAGAGAATGAGTCAACTTACGACTTCATTCACAGGTGGAAGGCGATGGCATACAAATGCTCCGATGTGCTGCCACAAGCGTCACTCGTCGACATCTGTCGTAACAACATGAGAGCGAGGATCCGCTCCATGATTATCGGCAACAAATCAAAAAACCTGGGAGAACTCATAGAAGCAGCTATGGAGGTTGAAACGGTGATCAAAGACCTCAATAGTCAACAGTCATCAAAGAAAGAGCCAGCTACCATTATGACCTCAAAGCCAAAGAAAAAGGAGGTTCTTAATGTGCAAACCAAGTCAGCTCCTCAGCAGCCAAAGAAAGCTGAAAACAAAGCTGCAGGTAAGAAACCTGAACTCTCTTATGCCTTCAGAGAACGAGTAGAAAAAAAATACCCGTTCAATAAAAATGTTGAAGAAATCTTCGAGGCTCTCGTAGCAAATGGTAAACTCACCTTACTTGAGCCCAAAAGACCGGGAGATGTTGGCAAAACCAACGATCCCCGGTATTGTCCATACCATCAGGTGATCTCACGTCCTCTCAATCAATGCTTCGTTGTGAGAGAGAAGATCAACAAGATGTGGAAAAACGGAGTCATCACCTTTGACAAAAACCATAGGTCTGCCTCCGTCAACATGGTGTCGTATGAACAAACTTCAGAGTCACCAAAGGAGAAGACCACTACTTCCTTTAAGGTGATAAAAATGACCCAGACGTCCCAAGAGTTGGTTCCTTATCCAACACCAGACGGACAACCTATATGGGAGCATCCCGATCTCCTAGAAGATGAAAATTGGGAGATCATCAAAACAAAGCCTACCGCTCAACAGCGAAAGCAAGCCAAGAGACAACTCCGCAAGCTCACGCAGCAGGAGAAAGCTCAATCAAAGCAAGAAGTCCTGGAAAAGGCAGAAACCTCTTCCACTGCTTCGCTAGGGACAACGGAAGAATCCAAGGCTTCAAAGGTGGAAAGAAAATTCACCCATGGTGATCTCATGCCACCTCAATTCAGAAATGAAACTGCGCAGGGGGCATCATACTCTTGCAATTTGGTAATTGGATTCTCCATGGATGGATACGAGTCCAATGACACCGACGAGTGGGAGGAATACCTTGAAACAGGAGAATACCTCTCCGACGAAGAATGGGTTCCCGAATCTCACCTTATGCCTGTAATCTGGTATAACCCATATAGGCAACAAGGATCCTGGTCTGATGATGAAGAAGACCAAGAGGATGTTCAAGAAAATGTTGTTGACTTGGCACCCTTCAACGCTCCAGTAGAACCCGATCCTGTTGAACCACAAGGGGCAGACAAAGAAGAAGATTTGGCTCCCATGCCTGATCTTGAAGAGCATGCGAGGATCTTGCAGCTCCTTGCCTTAGAACAAGAGCAAGATCTTCGCGATCAAAATCCAGAACCGAAAGTCCCTGAAAATCAACAGGTACCTCCTCCGTCAACTCCTAAAAATGGAGAAAATTGCTGGATAGATGATTCTCTCACATCCGATGATGGGTCCGACTCCCAACAGTCCACTCTGGGGGAATCTCCCATCAGGGCAACTTACAATGCGATAGTTCAGGATGATAGTGCCTCTAAAGTATCATCTACCGAAAACACGTCCTCTCCGGCTACACCTGATAGTATATCTTCCGGAGCTACATTTTCTCAGGTGACTTCCACTGAGATAACACCTTCTCAGCCTTTGTCCCCTGAAACCGTGACGTCGCAACTCACATTCCTTCCGACCGATCATCCTGAAGAAACTTCAGCTGAAGGAGACAAGGTCAATTGGTCCCAGATACCTGACCTAATAGGAGACATCTGGACCGACAAATTACTCAATGAAGGAGAAAAGTTGCTGGATGTTATTCAGGACTTGTTCCCGAAAAATGCTCCATGTAACGCAATCACTAAGGATGGTGACTCTACTGTAGACACATCTTCAGCAAATGAGAAGGATCAACCCTTGGATCCCAAGGACGATCTTCCAAATGAAGACCCTTCTTAAGAAGCTCTTGAAGTTGGTAGAGGTGTCCGTTCTGGCTGGAATTACCACAAAAATTACAACCAATCATCTTCTTCTTCTTATGTAAATCCTTCGGGAACACAAAATGTAAACGCCCCAAGTGGCAACAATAATGAACACGCAGGCCCGAAGGAGGCTTTCAAGTACGACTTGATTGAGCACTTCAAACACATACCTGCACGACTGCACATCCTGGACTTATTACGAATGTCTCCACAAACTCGTGATAGTCTCATTTCAGAACTACAAAGGCTGAATGCTGATGTCGACAAACATGCCCCACAAGTCCTACAATTTGAAATGGACTATAGGATCAAAAAATCAAATACTCCCTTAAAGGAAAAAAAGAAGAAAACCGAGGGATCAGGCATTGACTGCCTCTCGGTACAGAAAGCAGCAAGTGCAACCATCGCCTTCGGTAAGGATGATCTCCTGCTAAGCGAGACAAAGCACAATCGACCCCTGTACTTCACCGTGTACAACAAAGAAATGCCGATACACAGAGTCCAGATCGACCTAGGTTCTGCACTCAACCTCATCTCTACTTCGGCACTTGAAGAGCTGGGCATCCCACCTAGCAAGCTAAGTCACACTTCTATATCCATCTTTGGATATGAGGGGACCGCTCAAAGGCCTATCGGCAAAATCAGGTTCAAGTTGCAAATCGGTGATCTTATCTCTGAAGTCTGTGTGTATGCAATAAGAACCCCTTCATGCTACAACATCCTTCTCGGATGCCCCTGGATACACGAGAATGGTGTTGTCCCTTCAACTCTACATCAATGCATTAAGTTCGTCCGGAACGACAGCTCGATACATCGAGTGTTTGCAGACAAAAATCCCTTTAAAGGCAAAGAAGTCTATTTTGCAGATGCTCAAATGTACAAAGATGAAAAAGAAGAAAAGGAGGAAGAAACAACACCCTTTGCCGAAAATCATCAGAAAGATAAAGGCAAAACTCCTCGACGATCATCGGAAGAAAACAAACCTTTTGGCAAATCCAAAAAGAACAATCCATCTCCCTTCGTTGTCTCGCCCAAATCTTCAAAGCCTTTGGTCAAAAGCAAAAGTCTGGGGGCAAGTTTGTTGTCTCCTTCGTGTCTATCATGCAAGACACGGATTCAGAGTCAGAGTCAGAAGACGACACACCGTCAAGTTCAGCTTGTTTTACCTCCAATAGAGACACCTGCTGACATAGAAGATCCTATGTTTGCTTCCTTTGTTGTTCCGGAAACTTCAGCAGAAGAGAAGCCAATCTTCTTCCATAGATCAGAAGCTTCTTCATCAAATTTCATGCTTGAACCTTTGCAAAACGAAGGTATGCCTCAACTATTTCTATATAGTCCTGTGGCACAAGCTATCATGAAGAAAATGGGTTATGACACTCAAAACCCAGTCGGTCTGGGGCAAGGTCGCGGTATTCTCACACTATTGGAGCCCGCCTTGACCAAAAGTCAACTGGAAGATTGGAGACTCTACGGTCATGTAGAAAATCTTCACATGGGTTGGGGTCTGATCCCGACACTGCCAAGGGACAATTGGTACAAATGCTGAGGAGTCAATTTACCGACCAAGCCTCAACATCTCATGTCCTTGAAGACATCGATCTCCCTGGATATCTCTTTGAAGAATCACCCGTCAAGGATTCAGGAAGCTCTACCCATCGGTATGATTTCTCTAATTAATAAAAGGAATTGTCCGGTGATACAGACATGTGGCAGTCTGACACAGAAGAACAATCGTCTCCAAAAGAAGTACCCTACTTCGACCCAATTTCAACTGGCGATTGGGACCACCTCATAGTAAGCCTTGAGAAGATCACCGATCCTGAAGACCCATGGCCAGAAACAAAGCCTTGGCCTGAAAATGCCCTTGAAACTCTAGAAAGTTTTTTTGAGTTAGAAGCCTCCAAAAATATTGTGGAAGAACCACCTTCGAACCTTCCAACAAAAGATCCTGTTCAAAAGATAGACTTGGGAACACCAGATAACCCACGTCCTGTATTCATAAGCAAGAATATAAAAGATGATGAGTTGCCCGAGTATATCTCTTTTCTTCGTGAGTTTGTTGATTGTTTTGCATGGTCTTATGCTGAAATGCCTGTCTTAGACCCCAAAATAGCAGTCCATAGACTCAATCTGCAAAAAGATATCAAGCCTGTCAAACAAGGCCAAAGAAGATTTCGTCCAGACGTGATGGACAAAATTGAACAAGAAGTTCAAAAACTCAAAAGCGTTGGCTTCATCCATGAGGAACAACATCCTAAATGGTTGGCCAATATCGTCCCCGTGACAAAGAAAAATGGGCAGATCAGGGTCTGTATTGATTATAGAGACCTAAATGGCGCTTGCCCCAAAGATGAGATCTCGCTCCCCGTACCAAAGGTGATGATTGACAACACCTGTGGGTTTGAGCGAATGACATTCATGGATGGATTTTCCGGCTACAATCAGATAAAGATGCATCCTGAAGATGAAAAACACACATCATTTCGGACCCCATTTGGCATGTATTACTACAATGTCATGCCATTTGGTCTGAAAAATGCTAGTGCCACATATCAGAGGGCTATGATAAAGATATTCCAAGATATGCAACACAAGATGGTTGAATGTTACGTTGATGACCTCGCCGTAAAAAGCAGAAGAAAAGAAGACCATCTGAAAGACCTTCGGGAAGTCTTCCTCCGACTTCGCAAACACAAAACTGCGAATGAATCCCATGAAATGCTACTTCGGCGTCTCATCGGGTAAGTTTCTCGGATTCATAGCCCGGAAAGCTGGAATAGAACTTGACCCCATCAAAGTCAATGCTATTTTAGAAATGCCTTCTCTAAGAACCTTAAGAGAACTGAAAGGACTTTAAGGAAGGTTGGCATACATTCGACGGTTCATCTCCAATCTGTCAAGAAAGTGTCGTCCATTCTCTCGCCTAATGAAGAAAGGTGTGAACTTTGTTTAGGGTGCTGAATGTGAAACAACATTTCAAGATATCAAGTCATACCTGACCAAACCTCCAGTGCTGGCTGCCCCTACCACTGGAAAACCATCCATCTTGTACACAAGAGCTCTCGACCATTCCTTGGGCGCCCTGCTCGCACAAGAGAATGACGAGGGAAAAGAAGCTGCTCTATACTACCTTAATTGTATGCTGGTAGGTGTGGAGCATCGCTACTCTCCAGTCGAGAAAGCATGACTTGCAGTAATGTTTGCCATACAAAAGCTGCGTCACTATCTGCTGTCCAACATAGTCTACTTGATTTCGAGGATCAACCTCTTAAAAGTTCTGGTCACAAAAGTGGTTTCTCTCAATGCCCGACTGACAAAATGGTCCATCCTCCTATCACAATTTCATATCAAGTATGTACCATAAAAGGCAATCAAAGGCCAAGCTCTAGCATATTTCCTCGCAGAGCATCCGTTGCCTAAACATTCCCCACTCAGAGATGATCTCCCAGACGAACCTGTCTACAACGTGGAGACTTTCTCACAAAATGCCTCCTCGGACATGTACTTTGATGGTGCAACCAGGACAAATGAAAAAAGAAAGTTGATCTCGGGAGTTGGCATCCTCTTTGTTAGCCCCGACAAGCACATGATTCCACATGCTTTCTCGCTACTTGAACCATGCTCAAACAATGTAGCTGAATACGAAGCCCTGATTGTAGGATTGGAACTAGCCCTTGAATCCGGCATCACCATGCTAGAAGCCTTTGGAGACTCTCAACTGATCGTCAACCAGATGAATCCGAAATTTGAAGTCAGGAAGCCAGATCTGTTGCCTTTCTACAACAAGGCACAATCACTTCGCCAAAGGTTTGACATCTGTCACATCACCCACATCCTCAGAGGTGAGAATATCCGTGTAGATGCCCTGGCCGGACTTGCCACATCCATGGCGATCCAGGAAGGGGAAAACATGCAAATCACAGTGTGTCAAAGAAGGATTCTCCCACCTCTTAACACACAGCAAGCAATTGTTGAATGCCACCAATTGGCCGGAAGTCAGATCTCCATCCTCAAACCTCCAATCGGTGATTGGAGAGATCCATTCATTGATTACACCATGTTCGGAATCCTCCCTGAAGATCCAAAAGAACGGGTAAGCATTCAAAGACGAGCCCTAAACTTTCATTTGGATATACCTTCAAAAATGCTTCTTCACCGCAACGGATTATTTCTCCAAGTGGTCAGAAGCGCTTGCGCTCAGTGGAATGAAGACCTCATTAGTCCTTCAATTCTTGCGCATCAACATTATTTGTCGCTTCGGCATACCTAAAAGATTCGCTCATGATAACGGACCACAATTCCGGGATCATCGAATCTAAAGGTTTTGCGCGACAAATATAAAATCCAAAGTTGTCCTTTGACTCCGAACAATCCGGCAATGAACGGACTAGCAGAAGCCTTCAACAAGACACTCTGCAAAATTCTCAAGAAAATGGTCTCTAGTCACAAAAGAGACTGGGGAGATAAACTACCTGAAGCTTTGTGGGCTTATCGAACCACCGTTCGAGGACCAACCCATAGCACACCATTCTCTTTGGGCTATGGAAGCGAAACTGTTGTCCCTTTGGAAGTACAAATTCCTTCCTTAAGGGTATCTTTACAAAATGACATGACGCAAGAAAGCAATGTCAAATTGAGACTCCAAGAACTGGACAACCTCGACGAAAGACGGCTCGAAGCTTTATAAAGCATTGAGTTGTACCAAGCACGCATGGCAGGATCTTTCGACAAAAGGGTCCGGCAACGCGCCTATAAAAATGGCGATTTAGTTCTTGCAGTAAAAAGGCCAATGGTTTTCGCCCACAAATCCAAAGGCAAACTTGAACCAAATTGTGAGGGACCTTTCGTCATTGACAAAGTCTTCTCCAACGGTGCATACGCACTTCTAAACATGGAGGGCGACAGATGTATGCTTCCCATCAACGGCAAGTTCTTGAAGCGGTACTACCCTTGAAAACTTACGCCATTGGGTCAGAGCAGTGCTTGCACGGCCAAAGCCTATTTTCAGGTACTCGCTCGTCAAACCCGCCTCTTTTAGATTTTTCATCCTTATGTTGAGATTTCTAAAAGTTCAAAACAATGCTTACTTTCATAGTTTCATTGTTAAAAAAAATCCAAAAATCCAAGTTTAGGAGCCTCTTCCCAGACCTAACCAGATTTTCGATCCTTGAACCCAAAATTCATGTTTTGAAACAAAATCAGGACTCAGGAATTTCCACCCTAGTCCATCCTGACTTTTACAACCAAAAACGGTTTTAAGTCAAAATTTACGACCCTCGTGTCTTCAAACAAAAAAAAAAGGTTTTTTTAGAAACCGCGGGGAGGCGACGTTCAGTCGATACATATAAAACCCAAAAATCAGAAGGATGCGAACCCCATTTGATACTTCCAAAATTTCAAAAATGCAAGGAAGCAACACTTTCTCGAAACTTGCAAAATTTCAAAAATCGTGGAGACGTAACATTCCAGTTGATATCCACAAACCCAAAATTCAAATAAAAAACCGAGGTAAAAAAAAAGAGACCTCAAATCTCAAAAATCATGGGAACCGACATTCAATCGATACCCACAAAACCAAAATTTTTGAAAAAAAGCAAGGAAGCGATGCCTAGTCGAAACTTGCACCCAAATTCGCGAGGAGGCGACATTCCATCGATACTCGCAACCGAATGAGCAAAGAGGTGACATTCCATCAATTCTTGCAAGATCATTCAGCAAGGAGGCAACTTTTAGTCGATACTTGCATTTTTTAAAACCAAAACCCGGCTCTCATGCCAAAATCGGCTATAAATGCCAAAAACTCGGCTCTCATTCCAAACATCGTCTATCAACGCCACAAAATCGGCTATAAATGCCACAAAACCTGGCTCTCATGCCAATTCAAAATTTAGCTTTCATGCGAACAAAACAAAACTTGGTTTTAAAAAAAATTGGCTCTCATGCCAAAAATCGGCTATAAACGCCATAAAAAAAGTCGGCTATAAACGCCACAAAATTTCGACTTCCATCCCAAAAACAAATCCCGGCTATCAATGCCACAACCAAAAAAAACAAAAATTTTGGCTCCCATGCCACAAACAAAACCGGGTTCCATGCCGACCCAAATTTCGGCTTTCGTGCCATCTCAAAATTCGGCGAACGCCAAAACAACCATTGATAAAAGGTTTTTCACAAAATGACAAACTTTTGATCAAATTTCCAAACAAACATTCCCATTTAACTATTGCTTGAATTTATCACAAAAGAATTTGAGTAAAAAGTGGGAATACCAAAAAGAGAAGTGCTAAAAAAAATGTCCACAAGCACTACAAAAGAAAGAGTACCAAAAAATATGTGTGTATACATGGGTACCAAAAAAAAGAAGAAAAAGGTATGCTACAAGAATCAGGAGGTCAGTCTCATATGGTCTACAAACAAAGACTCAACTCCTCAAGCAGACTCTTGGCCTTAGCCTCTAAAGCTTCCAGGCCACGCTTCTTCAAAATCTTCCCATAAAATGTGGCAGAACGCCGCGATCCATCTGCAGCACGGGGAAGCTCTTCCCAAAGAATCTGCCATTGCTCGTACTCTTGAGTCTTCCTCCGGAGATTGCTCTCAGCCTCCTCGACTTGGCGAATCAGAGTCCCTTCTCTGGCACGAGCTTCCATAATGGCAGCCCATTTTGCAGCAGCTTGTTCCTCCAATAGCTCAAGACGCTGCCTGGTCTCAACGACCTCTCTACCAACACAGCGCAGATCTTCTGTCAACTCAATGATAGCCAACTCGGTAACGTTCCTCTCCCGAATGAATTACTTCTGAGTCCGCGAGATCTCGTTCAGCAAAGACTTGACCTCGCCAGAAGGCTTCAAAAACATCTCATTGAAGAAGTCACCACTTGGGAAGCTCTTGGTTTCATTCCACTTGCTCCCTAAAGCTATGACTTCATCAACGAAAGCTTTCACATCTGCAATGTCCAGGCCGACTTTTTTGCTATCAGCAAAGATGTCTTGTACATGCTTAACCATGCCAAAGCCGGCTTCTAAATGGCCAGAAGAAAGAGTTTCGACCCCTAAGCTCAAAACGCTCTTCAACACTTTCTTCGCATACTCAAGAGATTGCCCGAACGAAGGCTCGCCCCTCTCCATTGGTCGACTGCCCGTGTCATTTCCGGCTGGAGGAGTGATCATTAAGCTCTTTCTACCCGGAGACACTGGCGAAGGAATCTGTTCAAACGATTTCGTCTCTGCTGCATTAAAACTGGAAGAAAAAGTCCCTACTTCTGGTTCAACTGCAGGCATCCCCTGCTCTGGCACTAAGAAAAACGGAGGAACTTCTTTTGCCACCTCACAATATGCCAGCAAAACAAAACAAAAGAGGTATGAATATGATCCTATTAAAAATTTTCATCATCATCAGGGTTATTGCAACAAATACCTTCTTCGACGATTGGCGGAATACTTTCTGCCACCATGAGTTCATCCGAAGCGTCATCAAAGGCCGCGTCCATGGATGGCTCGAAATCGTCTGAATCCTGTGGCAAGTCAGCTGACAAGAAAACAAGCAACATGTTACCAAATGACAGCACAGACAAAAAAAGAAAAAAACAAAGAAGTCATACCAGGTGAAGATTCTGGAATCACTCCAGTGTCCCTCGATTCTTCTTCGGATGTTGCAGCCGGATCCATCACTGCCTCATCGGCTGGAACCTCAGGCATCATCAAGTCCTCATCTTCCACTGAAAAAGGGAGAGAAAGCAAATCAAAACAAGAAAATCTCAAAGAAAGAAAAGGAATCATACCTTCATCAATAGTGTCTTCCTCTCGGTTCCTCTTTTCCGGAGGCTCATCAACATCCCCTGACATCTCTTCAGCTGTGGTGAGAGGGACTTCTGGATCAGGAGAGTCATCGTGTCGTCTCTTATTATGGCGCTGCCCTCTCTTCCTCTTGCTTCTATGGGTTGGTTTACTTGAAGTACCCGCCCCACTGTCAAAGTCAGGAACTTCGCTTGATTCGTCACTAGATTGCCTACTCCTTCCAGTGGACTACATGGAAGCCTTCGTTAATTCCGCTTGCATCCAAGCATCGATCTCGGCTTCCTCCTCTTCGAGTTGATCCAAGACCTCACTAGGTATCTCTTGTACAGCTCCTGGTTTGATGATGTCCTACTCATTGAGAAAGCCGAACTTGTGCTTCTCTCCGGAAAGGAAAGCCAGAACTTCCTCTCGCTGGACTCCATCTGATCTGCCAAGACCTTTCCCAGGAGATTGCTTGACATCAAGCTCCTTCTTGGAAAGCCCCCGGTACACTGAAAAGCTTTCCGCAAACCATTTCATGAAGCCAGCAATCCGGAAAGTGGGCAACTCAGGATAGGAAATCATGGCAGTAGTGTCCTCTGCACTGTAAAAGGCCCATGCATTCCTCCCATCCTGCAAACCTCCAAAGCGCTTCACCATGCTTGAAGGCACTCCAACAACGCCTTGAGAGAAGCCCAACTGCAGCGCAAAACGCGAGGGAACATATGGATGGATATCAACAAAAAGATGTCTCCGGTACACCATCGTACCAACACGTATGTTAAAAAGCCGCCCCTTTTCTGCATTGGTCAAGGAGTAATGTCTTCCCGACCCCGCTCTGGTAGAATCACGGGAGGCTCCAAAATCAAAAGCCTTCTTCCGAAAACCTGGAGAAAGCTTCACTGAAGATTGCCCGATCTCGACATCCCTGAACTGTCGGATCCTCAAACGAGCGGACAAAAGAGATTCGAAAACGGCTGTCCCTCTAGCCAACCAAATCATGAAAGTGAAAGTCCTTGGGATCCTAACCCTAGAGGGGGGGTGAATAGGGTGTGCTACAAATATGACCAATTTAGACCAATTTTAAATTCTTAACAAAAACTAGTCACATGTGATGATTAATCAAACAATAAGCGGAAGCTAAAAATAAACAATCACCACAAAAGCAAGCACCACAACACCAAGGTTTATAGTGGTTCGGCCTCAATGCCTACGATGCACTACCGGCTTGTGATCCAATCACCCCACCGGATTTCCACTATTTATGCTTTTTACTAGGCCAAGCAATAACCCTTACAATGTTGTTTTTCTAGGCTAAACAACAACCTCTCAATGTGCTTTTTCTAGGCTAAGCAATAACCTTTACAAGATGCTTTTCTTAGGCTAAGCAATAACCTTTACACAATGCTTTTCTTAGGCTAAGCAATAACCTTTACAAATAAATATTTCTCTAAGAAAGTGTCTTCACAAAAGATCACTCTAAGAGATACAATTTAAGCTCAAATGGATTGCCTCTAAATAGGCTAATATGAAAGTGAAATTCCAATTTACAAACATACACTAAAACAAGCTAAAGTGTGTGCACAAGTGTATGAATGCTTTACTTCAATCTATTTCAACAATGAAGCTCTTAAATGAATGCATGATGCATTTTAAAATCAAAGCTTAATAAAATGATGATTGAAGGTAAATGCTAATCACATGAAAGATTCACACAACTTAAAGAAATGATCTAAAACATGTTGTATGAATATAAAAGTCTAAGAACACATGTGATTTAGATGAGAGTGATTGCAAACCATTCTAATATACCAATGAAGATAATGAGTTTGCAAAACAACTCTTTAAAAGCTAGAAATCATGCATAAATGAAAATACAAAGATTTAAACATGCATTGATTCTACTTTTAATGGAAATCAAAATGATAAGTAAGATGCACCTTTTTAAAACTCAAGTATTTGATTTCCAAATAGCCCTCTAGCCTTTCCAACTTCTTCCCCTTTCTTTGGCTCCAAAATGGTCTCAAAAGTTCATGGTTCAAGCCCCAAAGAAGGTTGGAAATGAATGGACTTTATAATGAAAAACAGTCCAACGGCTAGTCCTCGGTCGACCTGCAAACAGGTCTCGGTCGACCGGGATCACACAACGGTCAGAAAAATGACCGTTGGGGCTCCAGGGGCCTAGATGGCCTGCAGTGTTCCCGGTCGACCGGGACCTCTGGGCCGGTCGACCGGCGACACTGCCGGACCACCCCCCTGGGACAAAAAATCCCAACTTTTGCAAATTTGAAGGTTTCTCTTTGTGGGGATTTTTGGGCCACTAAACCAAGCTTGGTAACATGTTTTAAATCAAATGAAGATGCTTAAAAAACATGAAACACACAAAGCCTAAATAGATTCGAAACTTTAAATCCAAAGGCTAGCTTGATTTCTAAAAACTTTTCATGTGAAAATGCATACAAAGATGATTCTGAAAGTGAAGAATGCATGCAAGGCACAAACCTAAATTCTCAATATGATTTCTCAAAATTAATGCACAAAGAATTAGGTTTTCAAAAGAGTTTGGATTCTAAAACCAATGCATCCAAGTATAAAAACCAAAACATGCATAAAACAATACTTTTACAAATCTTAAAAGCAATGCATGTATAAAACCAGATTTCAAGGTTTTCTAAAACAATGCAAGTGTGAAAATTCAAATGATGCTAAAGTGGAAATGCATCCATCAAATTGCAAATACAAAATTCCTAACAGAAAGGGTCATCATCCTGTGCAACTCCTAAGCGATGGAAGCTGGGACAGTGGTAAACACACCATGAATAAAAAATATGGGCTGAAAATACCCTGTTCATAGGGAGCCCAAGCCGAACCAGAAAATCAGCGGCCTGCAGTTCGGTACACAAGTAGGAGTAAAGAGCTGGCATCAAAGCCAACCGCTCTCCGAACGCCATCTGACAAGCCGGAAAAATACAGTGCGGCCTGATGTGTGTTCCATCTCCTCCAGCAAAAACAGCCTCACCCAACCAATAAGTGAGGTAAATAGCAAGATCTCTCCGCAGTGCAATGTCATGACAAATGGCGTCTGTACTCTTGAAGAACTTCTTCAAGTCATCTCGCATAACGGAGATCTTCTGCAAACATGGGTTCTTGGCCCTAGCATCTTGGGCCATACCATCAGAAGACTCTCCGCCGTCAAAGAAGTTCGAACTACAATTCTTCCAACTGTTACACCGGACTTTCGAGCCCTCCTTCTCCTTCAAAAAATCATAGAAGGCGACGAGATGAGAGTACAGGAGCCTGAACTCCTCAGACTACTCCTCAAGAATGTTGTCGATAGGCATGAACTCCTCCTAGAGTTTTCCAAGGATAGGCAGCCCGGTGAGGACGCTTAATTCCTTCAAAGTGAAACCAATCTCACCATTCGTCACAATGAAGGCGTTGGTTTGTGGAAGGAATGACTCTAGCATGGCCATGAAGGCCTCATCGGGGAAAACCACGGTCTTCCGAAAAGAGCGAACCGCATCGAAGATCCCGGCCTCCTTCAAAATGGCTCCACCAACCTGCAGGGTGTGATCAATCCATGATTCCCAGCTCGAATCAGCACTGAAACGGCCACGAAGTCGAAAAGGCTTCACCCAACTACTGTTGCCACCCCGAAAAATGCCAAGGCCAACATTCTCAAATTGACCGACGGATGGTAAGAACCCTGGTAGCCACTGGAGGGCATCAACATGTCCATACGGACAGGCGACTTCTCCGCATATCCGGAAGGACCGCCAACAAAAACCCCGGTCTTTATCACATTGGTCCTCTTCACCCAGCTTGGAGGATCCTCCCTCTTGGGACACGTGGGAGAAAGACTCATGATCGATACAATCCGATCAAAGGTCGACCGGGTAAAAATAGTTCTCTCCTCACCATCAACTGTGTAAGAGAACTGAAAGTATCTTCTTTGGTACGTCAAGTCGTCAGGGACAGTATCACCAAAGAAAAAGGTAGGCTTGGGCACAAAGCTCCGATCGTCCATGACCCAAGGACGGTTGCTTACCATAATCTTGTAAAATTCCTCATCCTTGAAAGCGATCAATCGCTGCCTCATCTCATCGTGGTTGAGAGAGTCACATTCTTTCAAGTTTCTCTCCATAAACTGGACCTTCTCCCAGGCCTGCTATACGACCACCTTATGAGACTTGGTAGACCGACGAGGTGCATCAGTAACAGGTTCTTTGCCCTTGTTCGTTCTGGAGGAACTACCTGCAAAAGGATGGAAAAAATCAGTCATCAAGGTGACAGAATTTTGCTGAAAAAAAATTCTAGCGAAATCTTGGCATGATTCCGGGACAATTCCGAAGAAAAGGGAAACATCCCGAAGAAGATAGGAAGCATGAAGATGAGCTCAACACCGATGCAAACTCGATGAAGCATCCTCAAAGAAGGTTTGAACTCAAACATTACTGCGAGATCAAACCAATCTCAGCAAGCTTGAAGAAGGGCTCAACATCGCTGCGAGCTCCAAACTTCAAAACTTGCAAAGCTTCTCAAAATCCAGCAAGATCAGGAAAGGGCTCAACATTGCTGCGAGCTCCAAATCCCAAAACTTGGAAAAGATTTACAGGTATGCATCATCATGCTCCTAATCAATTTACTAAAAAGCATGCATCCAAAAGTCATTATGCATTAGATGCTAGGAAAACTTTAACCAAAGTTTGATCAATTCCAACCCAACTTTGTCAAAACCAATCAAACTTTGTCAAAGTCCAAATTCATGTTGACTTGACCTAGAGATTCTAGCCTTTTATCTTGATGCAACAAGAAAAAAAGAAAAAAAGAAATATGCATGAACATCTTGGAATGCATAAACCCCATGGTGCATAAACCTCATTATCTTGGTGAGCAAAAAAAGAGAGAAGCAAAAAGAGAGAGAGAAAGAGAGAGAGAGAGAGAGAAATTTCTTTAAAAAAAATTTGGCCAGTAGGCTATGGCCCACTGCCACGTGGCAGTACGGCCAAGTCCGTACGGACATGTTCGTACAGCCAAGAAAAAAAAAACGTGCAAAAGAAAAAAAACCGTCGAAAAAACAAAACAAAACAAAAAACAGCACGTGAAAAAAAAAGAAAAAGAAAACACTTCGAGAAACGGAAAAGAAAAAGAAAAAAAAAGGAGGAAAGAAAAGAAAAAGAAAGTAATTTCTACTTTTACATGGAGTTTCTTATGGAGGAAGAAAATTTACTTGAAGCCATTAATGGAGAAGAAGAAGAAAAGCTTGAAGATCTTTGAAGAAAAAGAAGAATTCTTGATCTTGAAGCACTCTTGAAAACTCTTGCAAAGAAAGAAAGCAAAAAAAGCAAAGATCCAATCTACTCTTGCTTTTATAGAAGAGAGCAAACCAAAAGAGAAAACAAGGAGAAAAGAAAGGAGGTAAGTGCTAAAAATTAGCAACCTTCCCAAAAGAAAGGAGATTTGAGATATTCTCTCCCAAAGAGAAAATTCTTTAAGAAATTTTCTCCAAAAAGAAAGGGAATGAGAAATATTCTCTCTCCAAAGAAAGATACTTTGAGAAAATCTCTCCCAAGAACAAGGAAGCATGAGAGATTCACTCCAAGTAAGGATATTTTTAGATATTCTCTATCCAAAAGCGATATTTTTAGATATTCTTTACAAAATGACACCATGTGAGATCTAAGTCATCTTTAAAAGCTTAAGGTCCCATGGGCTAACCCACATGAGCCAGGTTTGACCACCTAGGCACTAAAAAGGGGCTTCCTTTCAAAAAATTCCTCTTACCAAGAGCATACAAAATGGTTCCATGCCTCTTTTGAGTCGATTGAACCATTCAGAAAAAAAAAGAGCGTCATGAGTTTCCAAAAAACCAAACCATCCAACCTCATGAACCAAATTAAGTCAAAATCTTGAAATTGACATTCCACAAAATCCAAACCTGACCCCCCAACTTGCCACATACAGCTTGTTGGGTCACAAGGTCAAAACCAAATATGACCCCCAATTTGCCACATACAACTTGTTGGGTCACAAGGTCAAAATCCAAAAAAAAATAAAAACCCTGACCCCCTAACCTGCCACATACAGCTTGTTAGGTCACAAGGTCAAAAACCAAAAATCCTTCTTGATCGCCTGATGCGCCACATACAGCCCTTAGGTTCACAAGGTCAAAAGGAAAACCCAAAATCCAAAAACCAAATCCAACTCCCTCCTGTCATTTTCAAAACTTTGCCTTGAGATGGTACGTGATCCCTCTCACTACCATAAAATCCCCTTGGAAACTCAAAAGGGTATTCAAAAAAAAAATGCTCAAAGACTCTTGGTCAAGTCAGAAGCTCTCCTTCAAGATTCAATTCGAGGCACATCGACTCCAAAAGCTACTCATCGCTGTACCTCGAGGGGGCATTTATTGACACCAAAAATGTCACTTTGCCTCTTCAACACACTATAAGAAATTTGGGGTTTAAGGATGACACAAATTTGTCCCAAAATGTACATATTTCGTCACCAAAACTAATTGAGACGAAAATTTTTCGTCACCCGTTTCGTTGCCAAAGCCTTGTCGCTAAAAGGTATTGGAGACGGAAAAAAAATTCGTCATTGAAAAAGATAAATTTGTGACGATTTTTTTTTTGTCTCCAATACACTCTGTTGGAAACAAGTAATTTTTTTTTCGTCTCCAATACACTATGTTGGAAACATACTTGTAAGTAATTAGTGACAAAATATTTTGTCATTAAAGGAAGAAATTAGAGACAAAATTATTTTGTCATAAATATAAGAAATAGAGACGAAAAATTTTTGTCGCATTTACCCCGCCCAACTCAAGGACTTCCCAGGAGGTCACCCATCCTAACACTACTCTCGCCCGAGTACGCTTAACTTCGGAGTTCTTACGATTTTTGGAGCCACACGATTTTAAAAGACTTCATGCTAAGTTAATACGGGGTTTGACTTATAAGCCATGCTCAAGACTTGGATATTTCCGATGCGGGCTAACGGAGACTCATCGTTTGAAGCCGGTGGTTGACACGCTACGCCCCGTGATTAAGAGTACCGCCCGGACCAAGATCTCACATTCTCCCCCACTAGTAGTAGAGCCGTCCTCAGTTCTGATACCAACTATCACAGCCCCGCCCAACTTAGCATGAAATTGTTCGCTTTGGCCCACGTGTACGTGCGAGGACTTCCCAGGAGGTCACCCATCCTAGTCCTGCTCCCACCCGAGCACGCTTAACTTCGGAGTTCTTACGATTTTCGGGGCCGCACGATTTTAAAAAGCCTCATGCTAAGTTAATACGGGGTTTAACTTATAAGCTCATGGTCGGGACTTGGATATTTCCGATGCGGGCTATCGTAGACTCGCCGATTGAAGCCCGTGATTGACACGCTACGCCCAGTTGTTAAGGGTACCGCCCAGACCAAGATCTCACATTCTCCCCCACTAGAAATAGAGTCGTCCTTTGCTCTAATACCAACTGTCACAGCCCCGCCCATCTCAGCATGAAATTGTCTGCTTTGGCCCACGTGCACGCGCGAGGACTTCCCAGGAGGTCACCCATCCTAATACTGCTCCCACCCGAGCACGCTTAACTTCGGAGTTCTTACGATTTCCAGGGACGCATGGTTTTAAAAAGCCTCATGCTAAGTTAATTCGGGGTTTGACTTATAAGCCCAAGGTCAGGACTTGGATATTTCTGATGCGGGCTAACGGAGACTCACCGTTTGAAGCCCGTGGTTGACATGCTACGCCCCATGGTTAAGGGTACCACCCGGACCAAGTTCTCACAGTAGCAGAGACTGAGAGAGGTAGGTGAACCTGGCGGTGGCGGACTCCTGGATGATGGGCACAGATGATGGTCATTGGTGATGGTGGATGCGTCTGGGAATTCTAGGCGAGAGAGACTGAGAGAAGTAGAGATGAGAGGGATCACTGATCAGGGATGGGTCTGCACTGCGTGTGTTGATGGAGGGTGATGATGATTGATGGGGGCCAATGAGCCATGGGGCTACTGTTTGAGACGATGGGTGGGAGATGTTGGAAAAGGGTTTTGAAAAATGGGGAAAAGGGTTCTTCTCTCCTCTTCTGGAAAAGGGTTTTGGAAAAGGGGGAAAAGGGTTTTGGAAAAGAGAGACCGGGATAGATGGAGGGACAAAGGGGGAAATGAGTTTTGGAAAAGGGGCGTTGGATTGGGGTGGGGGGGGGGGATGGACGTTAGGGCCTTGGGGGCCCATTTTAGTCATTTTAAAGGCCTTTCCAAAGCAATACCTGTAAGAGAGGAATAGGCTCAAGTGCGAACGAAATTGGTGCCACCGCAAATGAAATTGGTGCCTTATTTTGGTGACCAAATATTTTCGTCTTCCATAACTTATCCTTAATAGTGACGAATTATGTTCGTCACAAAAACAAATTATATTTTGTGACAAAAATTTTCGTCTCCAATGAGCTAAAATAATTCGCGCCAAAGCAAATGAAATTGACGTCTTATTTTGGTGAAGAAATATGTTCGTTGTCTATAACTTATCCTTATTGGTGACGAATTACGTTCGTCGCAAAAACAAATTATATTTTGTGACAAAAATTTTCGTCTCAAATGAGCTAAAATAATTCGCGCCCGCAAATGAAATTGGCACCTTATTCTAGTGACGAAATATTTTCGTCTTCTATAACTTATCCTTATTAGTGATGAATTAAGTTCGTCACAAAAACAAATTATATTTTGTGACAAAAATGTTCGTCTCCAATGAGCTAAAATAATCCGCGCTAAAGCAAATGAAATTGGCGCCTTATTTTGGTGACGAAATATGTTCGTCTTCCATAACTTATCCTTATTGGTGACGAATTACGTTCGTCGCAAAAAAAAATTATATTTTGTGACAACAATTTTTGTCTCTAATGAGCTAAAATAATTGGCGCCAACACAAAACAAGTTGGCGCCATATTTTTGTAGACGAAATTTTGTTTTCATCTCCTATACTTTTGAAAAAAATGAAAACAGATGACAAAATTTATATTTCGTCCCCTTTGGGTATTCTTTTAAGATAAAAAAAAATTCGTCATCAAATTTCGTCGCAACAGCCTAAATTTCTTGTAGTGACATCAAGAAGCCGCATGAAGCCGCATCCTACTACAAACGGGCAATGCTACTTCGAGCATCAGATCTTGTCAGAATCAAACAAAAAAGGCAAGATCCTTCAAGACAGCCAAAAGAGGAGTTCACATGAAGTTTCAGGCCATTCCGACATCATTTGCTCAAACTTCACTCCTTCGGCAGCCAAACAGGCGCTCCTTGCGGCGTGGTGTCGAAGACATCAAAACTTCGATCTGAGCCCACGGTTGGTCTCAAAATACCTCCAAAAGGCTCCACGTCAAATTTCAGGTCATTCCGGCGACGTTTGACCCGACGTCGACGCTCCAAAAGAAAATCAAGCCCCCCGGCGGCGAGAACCACCGAGACCATTACTCATCAAACGAAGTACACGGGTGGTTTCAACATACAAAAAAAGGGTTGCACGTCAAGTTTCAGGTCATTCCAACAACGTTTGACCCGACTTTGATGCTCCGAAAGAAAATCAAGGTTACCGGCGGCAGAGCACCCCGGAAACATGACATCCAAATCAGAGCTAATGGATCATCTCAAAATGACTCCAATAGGCTCCATGTCAAATTTCAGGTCAATCGGAGATCGGTTGACCGCACATCAAAATGCAACATCTTCCTCGCGGCGAGATCAAGCCTAGCAGCGACGAGACCCCAAACGGCTTCAAAACTCAAACCAAAGCCCATGGTTGGTCCTATTTACTGCTCAGGAGGCTTCACCTCAAATTTCAGGTCATTCCGACATCGTTTGACCTAGTTTCAACTCTTGAACGGAAAATCGACCACAAAGTCTTCGGCTTTTTCAAAAAATAGGAAACTTTATGCTCCAATTTGCATGGCTTCTCATCAGGTTTTCTTCAGGAGAATCAAGCCAAAAAATGAGGAAAAATGTCAAGAAAAATACAGGAGAAAAAAAGAAACAAAAAGCTTAAAAAACGGCCGACAAAATGGCAACCAAAGGGGAAAAATATTCCCCCATGGTCGCCGGATTTCCGCCGAAAGACCCGTTTTCCGATCCTTTTCGCATTTCGGGAGTTCCAGCTCCTGTGATTTCCTGAAAATCTGGTTTTGATGCTCGGAAATGACTGATCTTCGTCAACATCATTGATCCGCAGTTAAAAGCATGGAATCATCATTGATCGCTCCAAAATCGCCAACCAGCTGACCAAGAAAGTATACTTTCTGTCCGACCGATCGAGAAATCGACAAGACAGATGGTATCAGCCTGTTGTTAGCAATCTATGAGTGAAGTTGCATGATCATTCTGTTGGGATTGGTGTATGCCCTAAAGCCCACTGACTGCACTTTCATCTCTGTAACTGGATATTTATTGGTTATTTAATGGAATGACATCTTTCTCTTATTACTTGTGTATATGTATGGTTGTATAAGGCCCATTGTTTTCAAGTAAATGACTTAGGTGTGCAGTGGCTGCACACAGAAAGGTCTGAGTCATGGATACTGGAAACAACTAATATGTTCATAACTGAAAGGTGGAGTTGGGCACTTCATCTTGGTATAAGTTATAATGAGAAACTCTCCTATGTTCAGGGTGACTTACCTTAGTCACGGGAGGTCTTTCCCGGATTTATCTCATTGGTGCATGTGTCATGCATTGAACCGGACCATCTGTAGGTGTGATCTCTAAAATAGTACTATCACAGAGAGAGATCAAATCACCTCTTGCTACTGAGTGACCAGTGTTCTTAATCTTGAGCATTTGTGGATGAACTGACGAAGTCAAGTTCTTGTGCTTTAATTCACTGTGGGTGAGATCCTGTACATGGGTCAACAGCTCTGTGTTTTGGGTGCTCGGGCTTGATTAGTTGGGACGTGCAAATGCAATATGGAATCTATGCCATCGGGAGATGGAATGATCGTCCCCTTAGAATTATCCGATTAATCATCATAATCTAAGATCTTAGTATATGGATGTTCCATATGGATATTGAACTTGTGGGTCGCTCCCTGGATCAAGAGAATGATATCCGGATGATGATTAGGTCAAGGGTATGAAGTTCTAAGGTTAAGACGTAATCGAGAAGGTAGATAGTACATCGGTTAACCTACTTGATTATGGATGTTACATAGAGGGGCATTGTGGTCATTGTACTTGGTAGGTCAAAGACAATCGTCATTTTATGACGAGCTTATTGTGCATTTAATATTTGTCCCTGGAGTGCAACCATAACTCTTTAGTGGAATGAGTTAGGGTTAAAATGATCTTAATGTTGCTATGGGGTTAGCATGGACATTTTGGTCATTTTAGGAGCCAAGGGCAAATATGTCTTTTGGTCCCTCTTCTAGCCGATTTCCTATATTGGCATGGTTTCCTAATTGGAAGATTTGTGGTTGAATTAATTTTGTGGAATAATAATAATTTTGAGTTTAATTCTAATAGGCTCTATGAGGCATACATGAATTTAACTCTAGCTAAATTATTGTCTTGTGGGCCATGGTGTGTTTAGCTAATATTGTGGGCCAGCCATAAGTGGGGTCACATGAGTGAGGTTTCCAAGTTTGATTAGGCATCTTTACTTGGAAGGCAAGACTCCTCTTTGGGTAAGAATTCCTCTCATTAAAGGTTACTAATTTTAGTTTCCTAATTTAGTAAGTGTTGCACAACTAAGGAGACTAGTTACTAATTTTTATGGAAAGGTGTTTCCTATTAGAAATAGGAATGTACACTCTTTATAAGAAGGAAACTACCTTGGGCGTGCAACACATGAGTACTAATAGAAAGAGGAATACCCTAGTGGACGTGCATCACTATATAAAACCCCTTGGCCGTCCACTTTGAACAGAACACCATTCACGCCCAGCCCTCTTGTTGGCTGCCTTCTCCTTCATCTTAGGAGAGAGAAGATCAGCAACGTCCTTCTCCACAAAGAGAGATTCAGAAACCCTTCTTTGGATTCCATACTTTGATCCCACCATCATCACCAATTAGATTTGGGAGTGGAATAGGAGAGAAGACCATAGGAAGAAATTCTGCACAAATTCCTGCACCAGGGTTGTAGATTGCAGGAGGATTTCAGAGCCTTAAAGCTTCTCTTTTCAAAGTTTCAGAGCACACAAATCATCAAGGTAATAGATTACTATCTACTCCTTGATTTAGGAACATGTTGGTCATGATTTCATGGGTTTTAATGCATGGTTTAATGGCTGATTTCAAATCTGTTTTTAAGTTTTTAAAACTCTGGTTTAGCACAAATCAGCCATGTATATCTCTTTCCAGACCTGATATGCATTATCTTTCAATGGTATCAGAGCCTAACCATGTGAGATCATGATCCCATGTTGTGTTTTTTACATTCCTAGAATTATTAAGGGCATGGTGGCTGCCTATTAGGAGTGCAGAGTTTTCTTTTATGCTGCTGGAATTGCATGAGTTCTAGTGCAGGAATTTCAAAGTGCAGATTTCTGCACATTAGTAGTGCAGAAATCTATTCTAGGTTGCTGGAATTGTTTTAGCAGTGTGCAGAAAAAATATTCTGGGCTGATTCAGTGTGCAGAAAAAATTCTGGGCTACTGGAATTGAAAATCCAGTGTGCAGAACAAAATTCTGGGCTGTTGGATTTGAAAAACAGTGTGCAGAAATCTGTTCTATGATGCTGGAATTTATTTAGTAGTGTGCAGATTTTTTCAAGATGATGAATAGTGCTGTTCCAAGCACAATTGCATGCATTAACCTCTTTGTTTGCAGCCATATATTGCATCCTTGATGGTTCGCATGTTTGTGTGGATTTGGATGTGATTTTATTAGTTGAAATATGTACGATTGCGCGGATAGCAATCATAGGAAGTTGTAATTATTTCCTTGTCTTTATTTCAATTAGTCTTGATGTAAGCTTTCTTGAAAAGCATAGGAATCTCCAATGTAATTTTGGGTTTTTGTTTTTCATTGAGTTGCTTGTATAAATTTGATTTATTGTAACAAGCAACAAAAGGAAAGTTTCAAGCAAGGAAGGTTGCAACAAACCGGGTCCCATGGTGATGGAGGCAATGGAGGTTTCCTAGTGCGGGAAGGACTCTTTACCAAGTTTCCTAATTGGAAAAGGATTTGAAGTCTGAAGAGCAGGGAGCCATCAAGGATTGCTTTCTTTAATTAGCTTTTATATATGGAATGCATGTTTAATGCTTTATATAATTGCTATGTTTATCACCTAGAAACATGGCCACCACTAGGTCTTAAAATTGGCATCTTTCTATATTGGATTGGTTTTAATTGGCAAATTGTTTTTAAACGGCTCTTAGACCAGCACCTTCTATTTGTCTAAGGTTTAAAATTGGATAGGGTTTAGTTTACCTTGGTACCCTTAGTTTCCATAAGAGGCCAACTTAAAATCCAATATGTTGATACCTTAGTGGGCCCATAACCCATTGGTCCCAGGATCTTTACTCAATATGTTTTAAAGCAAAGGTTATTTTTTTGAGATGACTTAAGCAATTGAGTCATGAAAATTGTTAACCAAGTTTGCTAGATTTAAACAAGGTTTGAGTAACGATCAAAAGTGTTTTTCAAAACCCTAGTGTTAAATAATCAAGTGGGAGAGGGGTTTGGAAAAACCCCACGGCCTTCCAATTTCGGTTCATGCTAACTCATTGGAGTGTTAGTGGGAGCGGCCATCCCTTCGGTGGAGTTCTTTACTGAAGATCACTTTGATGAATTAGTAGGTGAACTAATGTGAATATTCGTAATGAGGTGTTAGTGGGAGCGGCCATCCCTTCGGTGGAGCTCTTTACTAAAGATCACTTCTATAGAATGTCAATGAAGCGTTGGTGGGAGCAGCCATCCTTTCGGTGGAGCTCTTTACTAAAGATCACTTCTAGGTTGGATTAAAGTCTCTTCCCTTCGGAAGACTTAAGTCATAGACATTCTGGGAACGTTCATAAGAGATGGTAATACACTTGACATAAGACGGTAATAACCTCTCCCTAGGAGTTAGTGTTATTTGTCATATGAGGCCAAACCAATCAGTGATTGGACCATCACTGGGTATGCGTATCCAGACAGTGATGATCCAAATAAGCAGACCTTAACTCAACGTTACTGTAGGCTCGGCCATCCCTTCGATGGAGGGTCTATGAGGAGGTTGAGACACTGATACATTATTTTAGGGTGAAATAATGTAAAAAGACTTGTGCATGTTTTTCCTTTTATTACAAGCACCATATACATGTTACATATATACTGCCTGTCTAATTATAAACCTGTTATATATCCAGAGAGATGGGGAAGGACTCTTTTAGCCCATTGATGAGTATTCTGCGTGAGAACAAATTGACTGGCCCTAATTACGTAGACTGGAAAAGAAACCTGAACATAGTACTCACCGCTGAGGAGTACAAGTATGTTCTGTCAGAACCCTGTCCTTTCATTGATGATTATTCTACAGATGACCAGCTAGAGGCTGAAAAGAAATGGAAAAAGGCTAATAGCATGGCCAAATGTTATATGCTTGCTTCCATGTCCAACGTGTTGCAAACGCAGCATGAGCAAATGGACACAGCTGCAGATATCATGTTGTCCTTGTTTGAGATGTTCGCAGACAAAAGCAGGCCAGCTAGACAAGCTGCTTTAAGGACAATTATGAATACCAGGATGGCTGAGGGAACACCTGTCAGAGAGCATATGCTCAAGATGATGGATTGTTTCAATGAAGCTGAGATCCTTGGGGCTGAGATTGATGCGGGGAGTCAGACTGATATGATTCTAGAAACTCTACCGGAGTCTTTCAACCAGTTCAAGCTCAACTTCAACATGAGCAAGTTGGACATGACTCTCTCTGAGTTAATGAAAGAACTCCAGGCGGCAGAGGCCATCATGAAGCCTAAAGGCCAAGCTCATTTTTCCCAGTCTTCCTCTAAACTGAACCCGAAAGGGAAAAAGTTCGAGAAGAAGCAGGGTAAGGGAAAAGGGCAGAAAAAGGGCAATGCTGGTAAGAAGGACAAAGGCACAGGAGAAAAGCCCAAAGGGAAATGCTTCAAGTGCGGCCTTAAAGGTCACTGGAAGAAAGATTGTCCCAAGCTCCTAGGCTCTGATAAGAAAGGTATATCTCCTTCCTATTACATTGAAACCTGTCATGTGGTTGATTCTACTGATTCATGGATAGTAGACTCTGGAGCCACTAATCACATATGCAATTCATTGTAGGGGTTTCAGATAATGAAAAGGCTTGAGAAAGGAGAATTTGATCTTAGAGTTGGAAATGGAGCAAAGATATGGGCTGTTGCAGTGGGAGCAGTTACCTTATATTTTCCGCAAAATAGGATATTAGTTTTAAATAATGTTATCTATGTTCAGGACATAAGGAAGAATTTAATTTCAGTTTCCAGACTCATTGAATTTAATTATTCAGTTTCTTTCCATTCTGGTGTTGATATCGGTAGAGATGGAAATATTATATGTTCCGGTAGAATGCATGATAACTTATTTTATATATATCCTATTGCTCCCTCACTGCACAATGTACAACTAGAAAGCTCAGCTTCCCTAAAGAGGAAGGTATCTTCGACCAATGACACTTATCTTTGGCACTTACGTTTGGGTCACATTAACCTAAAACGGATTCAGAGGTTGGTGGAGGATGGGCCTTTGAGCTCATTGGATCTCGAACCTTTACCTCAGTATGAATCATGTCTCATGGGAAAGATGACCAAAAGGTCATTCTCTGCGAAGGGACTAAGGTCAAAGGAGTTGTTAGAATTGGTTCACACTGATGTGTGTGGTCCTATGAACAAACTAGCTAGAGGAGGTTATGAGTATTTCATCACCTTCACCGATGATTACTCTAGGTATGGATATGTGTACCTAATGCGACGCAAGTCTGAAGCGTTTGATAAGTTCAAACAATTCAAGGCTGAGGCGGAGCTACAACTAGGGAAACATATCAAAGCTCTTCGATCTGATCGAGGTGGCGAGTACCTCCTAGGTGAGTTCAAGGAGTACCTCACACAACATGGGATTGTGTCTCAGTTGTCTGCACCGGGTACACCCCAGCAAAATGGTGTAGCGGAGAGAAGAAACCGTACCCTTCTAGATATGGTAAGGTCCATGATGAGTCATGCAACCCTACCCATATCATTTTGGGGATATGCCCTAGAAGCAGCAGCATACATTTTGAATCTGGTACCTTCTAAATCAGTACCTAGGACACCTCAAGAAATGTGGACAGGTCGAAAACCTAGTTTAAGACATATCCACATTTGGGGTTGTCCAGCCTATGTACTGAATGACAAAGCTACCAAGCTAGAACCCAGATCAGAAATGTGCTACTTCATTGGGTATCCTAAGGGAACGAGAGGTGGCATCTTTTATCATCCAAAGGAGCAAAAAGTGCTTATCAGCACTCATGCTAGATACTTGGAGGATGATTGCATGATGCGCCAAGAGCTTGGTTGTAAAGAAACCATTGAGGAGATTCTTTCAGAAACTCCTGCAACATCTGTGCCAGAACCTGAGAGTGTAGAAAATCAAGACATTCCTTTTAACACTCCGGAGCCTCGTCGTAGTGGGAGAATTTCTAGACCACCAGATAGATACCTAGGAGTGTCTTTTATGACAGACTCCGAGGATTTGGTTGAGGATCCTACTAGTTACGATGAAGCAGTAACGGATATAGATGCTGACATGTGGCAACAAGCGATGAAACCTGAATTGGATTCTCTGTATTCCAATCAAGTCTGGGAACTTGTGGATGCACCTGAAGGGATCAAACCCATAGGGTGCAAGTGGATCTACAAGAGAAAGAGAGGAGTGGATGGGAAGGTTGAAACCCTCAAAGCAAGACTGGTGGCGAAAGGATATACTCAGAAAGAGGGTATCAATTATGAGGAAACCTTTTCACCAGTGGCTATGCTTAAATCCATTAGGATTCTCTTAGCCATTGCATGTCATTATGACTACGAGATATGGCAGATGGATGTCAAGACAGCTTTCCTTAATGGAAGTCTTGACGAATGCATCTATATGATGCAACCAGAGGGATTCATTGCTGGTGGCCAAGAGAACATGGTCTGTAAGCTTAAGAAGTCCATTTATGGACTTAAGCAAGCATCTAGGGCATGGAACATCAAGTTTAATCAGGCAGTCAAGTCCTTTGGCTTTGATCAAAACATTGATGAACCATGCGTGTATAAGAAAGGGAGTGGAAACGCAGTTGCATTTTTAGTCCTGTATGTGGATGACATATTACTCATTGGAAATGATGTTGGCATGATGTCGTCTACAAAGGTTTGGTTATCATCTCAATTTCAGATGAAGGATTTAGGTGAGGCAAGCTATGTCTTAGGGATCAAGCTTATGCGAGATCGCAAGAACAAGATGTTAGCCTTATCACAATCTTCGTATATTGAGAAGATATTGGTCAAGTATAACATGCATGACTCCAAGAAGGGCTTGCTACCTTCTAGACATGGAGTACCACTATCTCGGAATCAATGTCCGAAGACACCCGAGGAGATAGAAAGCATGAGGAGAGTACCATATGCTTCAGCTGTTGGAAGCCTCATGTATGCAATGTTGTGTACTAGACCAGATATCTGCTTTGCCGTTGGCATGGTTAGTAGATATCAGCCAAACCCTGGACCAATGCACTGGACAGCAGTTAAGCATATATTCAAGTATCTTCGGAGAACGAAAGATTATATGCTAACCTACCAAGCAGATGATCTAACGCCACAGGCGTATACAGATTCTGATTTCCAGACGGATGTAGATAGCAGAAAGTCTACCTCGGGATACGTCTTTACTCAATCAGGAGGGGCTATACCATGGAAGCAGTACATTCTTAGCTGGTAGAGCAGATTGCCTCAGCAGATAACTTAGCTGACCCATTTACTAAGACTCTTACTGAGAAAGTGTTTTCTTCACATATTGAGTCTATGGGAGTTAGGTTAGGTCGCAGTGATCTTTAGTGCAAGTGGGAGATTGTTGGGATTGGTGTATGCCCTAAAGCCCACTGACTGCACTTTCATCTCTGTAACTGGATATTTATTGGTTATTTAATGGAATGACATCTTTCTCTTATTACTTGTGTATATGTATGGTTGTATAAGGCCCATTGTTTTCAAGTAAATGACTTAGGTGTGCAGTGGCTGCACACAGAAAGGTCTGAGTCATGGATACTGGAAACAACTAATATGTTCATAACTGAAAGGTGGAGTTGGGCACTTCATCTTGGTATAAGTTATAATGAGAAACTCTCCTATGTTCAGGGTGACTTACCTTAGTCACGGGAGGTCTTTCCCGGATTTATCTCATTGGTGCATGTGTCATGCATTGAGCCGGACCATCTGTAGGTGTGATCTCTAAAATAGTACTATCACAGAGAGAGATCAAATCACCTCTTGCTACTGAGTGACCAGTGTTCTTAATCTTGAGCATTTGTGGATGAACTGACGAAGTCAAGTTCTTGTGCTTTAATTCACTGTGGGTGAGATCCTGTACATGGGTCAACAGCTCTGTGTTTTGGGTGCTCGGGCTTGATTAGTTGGGACGTGCAAATGCAATATGGAATCTATGCCATCGGGAGATGGAATGATCGTCCCCTTAGAATTATCCGATTAATCATCATAATCTAAGATCTTAGTATATGGATGTTCCATATGGATATTGAACTTGTGGGTCGCTCCCTGGATCAAGAGAATGATATCCGGATGATGATTAGGTCAAGGGTATGAAGTTCTAAGGTTAAGACGTAATCGAGAAGGTAGATAGTACATCGGTTAACCTACTTGATTATGGATGTTACATAGAGGGGCATTGTGGTCATTGTACTTGGTAGGTCAAAGACAATCGTCATTTTATGACGAGCTTATTGTGCATTTAATATTTGTCCCTGGAGTGCAACCATAACTCTTTAGTGGAATGAGTTAGGGTTAAAATGATCTTAATGTTGCTATGGGGTTAGCATGGACATTTTGGTCATTTTAGGAGCCAAGGGCAAATATGTCTTTTGGTCCCTCTTCTAGCCGCTTTCCTATATTGGCATGGTTTCCTAATTGGAAGATTTGTGGTTGAATTAATTTTGTGGAATAATAATAATTTTGAGTTTAATTCTAATAGGCTCTATGAGGCATACATGAATTTAACTCTAGCTAAATTATTGTCTTGTGGGCCATGGTGTGTTTAGCTAATATTGTGGGCCAGCCATAAGTGGGGTCACATGAGTGAGGTTTCCAAGTTTGATTAGGCATCTTTACTTGGAAGGCAAGACTCCTCTTTGGGTAAGAATTCCTCTCATTAAAGGTTACTAATTTTAGTTTCCTAATTTAGTAAGTGTTGCACAACTAAGAAGACTAGTTACTAATTTTTATGGAAAGGTGTTTCCTATTAGAAATAGGAATGTACACTCTTTATAAGAAGGAAACTACCTTGGGCGTGCAACACATGAGTACTAATAGAAAGAGGAATACCCTAGTGGACGTGCATCACTATATAAAACCCCTTGGCCGTCCACTTTGAACAGAACACCATTCACGCCCAGCCCTCTTGTTGGCTGCCTTCTCCTTCATCTTAGGAGAGAGAAGATCAGCAACGTCCTTCTCCACAAAGAGAGATTCAGAAACCCTTCTTTGGATTCCATACTTTGATCCCACCATCATCACCAATTAGATTTGGGAGTGGAATAGGAGAGAAGACCATAGGAAGAAATTCTGCACAAATTCCTGCACCTGGGTTGTAGATTGCAGGAGGATTTCAGAGCCTTAAAGCTTCTCTTTTCAAAGTTTCAGAGCACACAAATCATCAAGGTAATAGATTACTATCTACTCCTTGATTTAGGAACATGTTGGTCATGATTTCATGGGTTTTAATGCATGGTTTAATGGCTGATTTCAAATCTGTTTTTAAGTTTTTAAAACTCTGGTTTAGCACAAATCAGCCATGTATATCTCTTTCCAGACCTGATATGCATTATCTTTCACATTCAACATCGATCAACATTAAGATCCATCGTCGATCATCGCAAGAAGAATTCCAAAAGACGCGGCACGGTCCGCGACTCTTCAAATCCCCGGCGACCACTTAATGTTGTTAATTGACCCAACTAAATGCGGTCACTAACTCATTGTTTTGGACGGCCCAATCAGAAGCAAGGAAATGGGAGTTATAAGTCAAAGCCATCATGGCATTAAAGCTATGAAACTCCTCTCATCATGGAGATTAAAGGCGATTAAAAGCCCATCATTCTCCATCGGCCAATCAGATTCAAGGAAAAAGGAGTTCCAAAATCAAAGAAATAAAAACTTGTAACTCCACCCATCATGGAGCTTTAAATCCATCAAAGCTCATAAACACTCCTAAATGGCTACCAAAGGCCTATAAATAAGAGATCATTCCAAGAAAAACGGATCCAGAAATCCATCCAAAAAAAATCAAAGAAAAATCAGCCAGAAAGATCATTCAGAATTCCCCGAAGCTCTGAAGAGACACTGCTACAACAAACACCACAAGGTGACTGAAGTCCCTTGGGGGGCACTCCCCCCAAGGCAAAGCCCCCCTCTTCTCATATCAAACATGGACTAGACCCGGCTTTTCAGCCCGTCTCTTCATTTTTTTTCATTGGATATAGGACCTTCCTTTGGTCCT
The DNA here is from genome assembly GCA_038049695.1 of Cinnamomum chago. Lineage (NCBI taxonomy): Eukaryota > Viridiplantae > Streptophyta > Magnoliopsida > Laurales > Lauraceae > Cinnamomum > Cinnamomum chago. The sequence continues at coordinate 38,988,142 of CP142456.1, forward strand.
TATCCTCTAAAAAAACTGAAGTCCAAGCCAAGCCAAACAATCAAAGCATCAAACGTTCTCATCTGAAGAACGATGGCGAAGTCCATACATGACTTGCGACCGTCGATCTGAATGGGTCCTTGCAATTTCCTGAGAAGTCAGATTCCCTTTCTTACTTTTCTGTTGTATTTTGTATTTTCCTTAAGAGACAAAAAAACTCACAATTCTTGTCTTTCATTTTGATCAGATTTGTAAATCGCCTTTCACGGCAAGCAAAATCGCCTTTCACGGCAAACGAAATCGCCTTTAACGACATTAAAAAAAACCTTGTCTCTTTTCTTAAATATATGTGCAATGGAAAGTTAGAAAAAAGATTAATTTCCTTTCTACTTTCGAAGGTGGACTCCGGATCACCGTTTCTAAATTCCAAGTAGAATAGAAAATATGGCATACCCGTACAAAAATGTTGATACCCGCGTTTCTCCCCCTTTCTTCCCTCCATTCGGCCTCTTTCGGTGACCCCAGGGACGGATGGGATAGGAAAGGAAGGAAATCGGGTGCATCAGTAGCGAACCGGGTATCGAGAACCACGGGAAAGAGCCGGGTATCGGGCGGGACAAGTGGAGGATCTCCAAGTCAGTGGATCAGACTAACAAGGTTATCCAAGCTTAGTGGTGCCGACTCATATGTCAAATATCAGAAATCAAGACATGTGTAAATAAATCAAGTACAATAAATAAACGGGCGGGACGAGGGTGCTCAAAGGCACAACTGTCATTTCATGTTGGGCAATACATTTCGGGGCTAGCAATTATTACAAATACACTTTCAATACTTTCGGGAATAATAAGTCATGAAGTATAAATTCGGGAACAATGAAATACTATAGAACTTTTGAAATATCAGGACAAGTATCGGGATTCAAGACTAGTTCAAGGTGGATAGGGATCCCGTATGTCAATATTAATAAAGACTTGGTACTCTTTGAGTTTGGGGACATTTCGGGGTCCTTATACACTCTGAGGTTTTCGAAACTTCAAATGAGTCTTTGTGATATGGTTTCTTTCTTGAACGAGCTCCAAACATATCTCCAAGTGAACAGTCTCCATCATTCTCTAAAAGGGTGCACAAATGATTGGGACGGAAATCCTCTTCATTTTGACATTTCTAGGGGATTTCGGTCACCTAGTGGTCAGCTGGCGGTTAGCCGCCGCTGGGTTCGGCGGGTAGCCGCTGTCTGACCGCGGCTGGGTAGCTTACTGGAAAAGTAACCGCCATGGTGCAGTTAGATGGCGGTTAGCCGCTGGATAACCGCAGGGCTGACCGCTGGCTCAGGGGAGAGAGATGCTCTCTGGAAAAGTGACCACGAAGGTTCGGTCAGCTGGCGGTTAGCCGCCGGTCACTAGGAGGCTAGCCGACAGGTGACCGCTGGCTGACCGCCAGGTGCGGGAAAAAGGCCCACTGTGTTCAGATTTGAGCAATTTCTCCCTTAAACCATTCCTCACATAACTCCATCTACATTCCTGCAATAAAATGAGTCCAAGACTCCTCCAATTCATCATTAAAATTTCCACAAACATCCACCACAAACACCTCCATTCTCTTCACATTCAATCACCAAAGAGAGAGAGAGAGAGAAACCACAATCCATAAGATTCATCTACACTTTATAACATAATAGATACATTCATCAAGATGTATAATAGAGAAATCAACTCATCAATATGCATTTCAAAAGTGATAAAATAAAGACAAGAAAGACTATGAAAACGTATGTAAAAATCATTAAGAACCATTAATGCCAAAAACAAGAAATTTCCATGAAACAAGTAAGTGTTCAAAACTTATCCATTAATCCACTTGCCTTGGGTCCAAGCTAGCAAATCAAGCTTCTAATCACACTCTTAAGCTCAAATCACCAATCTACACAAAGAAAAACCCCCAAATACAACCCATTACAAACCCTAAATAGTCAAAACAAGAAAGACAAGGAATGGGTTCAAATCAAACTAGGAAATAGAACTTAAGGAGGTGTTATTACATAAAATGGAAGAGAGAAAGTGATTGCATACCTATAGGTGGTCCAACCAGCAAGAAATAACTAAATGAGGGGCTGCCATTCATGGTTTCCCACAAAAATGGTGTCTAGAGCAAGAAGAGATGGAGGAGAATGCAATGGCAAGCTTCGTTTGGTGATTGGTAGCATAGATCTTGAGTTTGGAAGCAACAAAGTGAGAAAAAGAATGGAAGGGAGCTGCTGTTGCAGGGCAGGGTGTGCTCCATCTCATGGAGGGCAAGAGTGAAGAAGAAAACATGGGTTTTAGCCATTATTTAAAGGTTCAAGTGGGACCCACAACTAATAATACTACATGGGCTAAGAACTAGGCTTTCTAGGCCTCGGATGGACTCGACGAAAAAGAGAAAAATGTTTCTCATAAAATCTAGTTTTGAAAACGTATAATTTTGGCATGGTTCTGAGATCTCGAAATTTGGGTCCAGATTTGGTGTAAAAAGACTGTTTTGCCCTCGAAGTCAGAAAAGTCAGGTTTCGGGGTTTCGAACGAGGACGGGATCAACATGAGATTTATAGAGATTAACGAGATAAGTCAAACGGAGCCAAAATGAGAATTTTTAGGAATCACGAATGTCGCGACCCCGGAACGAACCCCGGGCCCACGATGATTGTTTTATCTGTTGTTATGTTTGTTTTCCCACAGGTTCCCGCGGTGAGGATTCCCGAAGCACGCGGAATCTGTCTCACATGATCAAGTTTGTGGAAGAGTGTAGCAAATCACATCAAGATAAACACCAATAAATTTTTAAGTGCTATGACAAATAATATCAAGACATAGTATCAAAAGAAAGGAGTTAACATGACATTCCCATCATAATTCAAGTTATGAGACTAGCACAGAAGTAATTTAAGTTTAGTTACATCCCATAAGAGGCCAACAAAGGCCAATACAATTCTCAAAATAATAAAAGAACCCAATGACAAAATGTAGCGAAACTCAAGAACCCGCCCGACGTCTAGTTGACATCGTCGGGTTACCACTCTCTGACAGGGGGTGACTCAAGAGCCTCCTCCAGACGCTCCTCCTCAAAGGCAACGTCACCTGCACCTGGGCACCAACATACAGGGGTTAAACACAACGGTTTGGAAGGTAATCAATTTAGGCATGAGCATAAGTAGTAAATGTTTAAGGAAACATATAAAGACATTTTGATGAATTGTAAACAGTTACATGACTAGGGTACATTTCAAAATACGAGCAAAGCTAGCATGAATAGTTACATTCCACAATGAGCTCATCCTTTCTCTATCATTTAAAATGAAAAGAGCAAGCACGCACAACAAGCACGGTATACATAATATAATCACGACACAATTCCCACATATACGGGGATTCCGGCCACAGAACCGGACACACGATGTGTAATAAAATACACGACCAGTCTGCAGACAGTCTACATGTTTAAGGACCCCCAGACAGTGGATCAAACTGAAAGGGCAGTCCAAGCTCAGTGGCGTTCACTTAAATTCATGAATGCACAAAACACGCGAAACACTGTCTAAACATGTCGAGATAAAAGGGGAAAATCACTTATCAAAACATGACAAACACGACTAGCAAAAGGCATAATTAATATGCATAACACGCTTAGGAAGTGACCCCCTTTTTCTTGAAACAAATCTTCAAAACGAACACACAATGATATTCATTGTATCAAAAACTAAAGTACGAACACAAAGCCTTTCAAGCACATGTAAGGACCTTTGATTGATCTTTGTGTAGACAAAGCCCAAATGTTGGAAATAAAATAGAATCGGTGCCCCCGAAGTTAAAAGATATCTCAGGTTTCGAGTGCACAATATCAAGCTAAATGTTGCTTAACATGTTCTAGTTTTCATTCTTACAAATATTCTTCAAAATGGGCAATGGTGTCAAATTCGGTCAGCTCGCGGTCAGATGTCGGCTAGCTGAACTAGGATCTGACGGCTAGCCTTCAGATGACCGACAGGCTGACCGTTGAAAACCCAGATCCAAACGCAGCTCTCTGGAAAAGAAACCGAACTGACTTCGGTTGGCTTGCGGTTAGCCGAAATGGGACCTGGCGGTTAACCGTAAGTTGACCGCTGAAACATGATGCATATGCTAGCTTCTGGAAAAGGAAACGCCGAGCTCAGTCAGCTCGCGGTTAACCGAAATGGGGATTTCAGCTAGCCGCCAGCTGACCAGCAGCTGACCGAAACTGCGCGGGAAGTGCATTTCAATTCAGATTTTCAGATTTTCGTTTTCCCTTCTTCTTGTTTCTCATTCAACCTGCACTTCCCTGAGCCTACATGCTCTCCAAGGGATAAAACACACATTTCATAGCACAAATTGAGACATTACATTCCCATTCTCCAATCTAAAACAAAATCCCCAAATTTTTCATTCAAGACATAAATTTCCATTGAAATGAAAAGAATGAAAAGAAAACAAATCAAATGCACACATGCTATCATCCATCCTAAATTGGTTACTTGCCTTAGTCCAAGATGTCACAAACTTTCTCCAAGCACTTCCACTCAAGCTAATCCAAAGACTACAAAACCCATGAAAACCAAACAAAGCTCACTCAATCTTGAAAACAAGGAACCCATTTTCACAAAAGGGTTTGCAATATGAAAAACAAGATCTTTAGGAACCAAAAAGTCTCCATTAAAGAGATGGGTTGGAGGTCTTACCTAGAAAAGGACAAACAAGAGAGAAGGAAGAAAATGGAGCTCTTGCCCAACTAGAAACTTCAAGAAACTTGTATCAATGGAAAGCTTAGGATGAGAGGAAGAAGATGATGGTCTTGGAATTCCATTTGGAGTCTTCTAGCTTGATCATTCAAGAGAAATAAAGTGGAGAGAAAGGGTCTCTCCTCTTGGCTGCTCTAGGGTTAGGGTTTGAGAATGAAAATAGGGGAAGAAGGAAAGAGTTGACTTTAAAACACTTGCAAATGGGGCCCATTGAACTTGAACCTTGCATTGACAAAAACATGATCTTGTGGGCCTTGAATGAACTCGATGAAGAAGGATAAAATGATCCTCGAAATATCTAGTTTCCAAAAAGTATATTTTTGACATGGTTTTGAGATTTTAAAATTTGTGTCCAGATTTGTGTATAAAAGACAACTTTACCCTTTTTGGGCCAGAACTTGGGTTTTTGGGCTTCAAACATGAATGGGCTAAAAATGAAAGTTGTAACACAGTAAAATCATTCAAATCAAATCAAAGTCACAATTAAAAACGGAAACCAATACGATCCTCCCAAGCTTACACGTGCACTCAGGCCTTCCTGAGTGTCTGGCTAACACTAAACGTCCTCAAAATTCCCAAAGCTATATCCAGGACTAAACTAATTATTTCTAACCCAATGATAACTAAAACCACTTAGGACTAAACACATACTAATCGCACACTAATCGAAGGGGTCTAACATCCTCCACCCCTTAGGATATTTGGTCCACCAAATAAAACAAACATTTACCTCTGGTAAAAGCTGTGGATACTTCATCTGCACTTGATCTCTCAATTTCCAGGTGGCTTCCTCTGGCTCGTGATTTTCTCAAAATACCTTGACCCATTGAATAGTCTGATTTCTCAATTCTTGCTCTTTGGTATCAATGATCTTGATCGGCTTTTCCACATACGAGGCATCTTCTCGAATCTCCAAAGGTTCGTGTTGTAGTATATGTGAAGGACTAGAAACATATTTCTTAAACTAATTATTTCTAACCCAACGATAACTAAAACCACTTAGGACTAAACACATACTAATTCCACACTAATCGAATTAGTTTGGGTTGGGGTCTAACAATGAAGAACCTCTCCAAGATGATCATGTAAAACAAGTAGGACCCTACGGTCACTTTCTAGGTTCACTGGCTCTCAAAACTCCCCAAAACTAGTGAAAAACCATTCTAGCTCACAAATTCAACCAAACAAACACTAATCCCACTTAGAGAAACTAATCCACAAATAAAACAACGCTAGTCAAGGAAATTAGAGGTCGGGTTCTCACAGGTCAAACGCATGTATGTTATTTTCAAAAGAAATATTGGAGGCAAGTATGAGAAAGAAACTGTATTCATTGATCAAAAAGGAAGTTACAAAATTCATTACACTTTTTCCACCATTACAAAAGAAAAAGAGAAAAAATACATCAAAAAGCTTTAAGGAGCAGAGGCCTCTGCATTGGCATCTAGGGGCTCAGTCGCAGCAGCTTGGGGAGTAACCTCAGGCAGAGGAGTCGAAACAGCTTCTAGAGCGACCTCAGGAGTGGGGGCAGAACTCGGCTCAAGCTCAGGGCTAGAAAACTTGGGCAGATTCTGATAAACAGGGTGATCATCGGGGACCCATGCCTTCTTCAGTGTAGCTCGACACCCAAGCTCGAACAAAGCCGAGCTTATCTTCTCGACTTGGGCCTCATATTCTTTAGTCGCCGCATCCACCCCGTCCTGGAAAGCAGCGTCAAGTTTAGCTTGGAATGAGGCTTGGAGTTAGGCCCTCTCTTTATGCTCCAATTCAAGCTCGGCATTCTGTTTCGCTAGCTCGGTCTCAAGTTTGAGTGCCCTCTTTGCCTTAGCCTCGGCCGCGCCCTTCAGCTGATGGGTCTCGACCTTCAGCTTCAAGATTTCATTAAGTGCAAACTCGAGCTCTGACCCTTGGCTGTTGTTCTTCTCCTCCGCCTCTTTCAGGTTCTAGTTACTCCCTTCGAAGGCCGTCACAAGTTTCTTCTTCTCTGCTTCCAGCTTTTCGACCTTGGAGCCATTTTCACGGGTCCTGTCCAGGACCACCTGAACCCTCTGCGCAATCTGAGAAAAGAACGTGTCAGAGAAAAGCAAACGAGATCAAACACTACATAAGATCCATGATATGCAGAGAGGAAATCAACAGCGACGCATCACCTGCTCCCATATGCCTCTGCATGTCAGGTGGAAGAGCACACTCATTGGTGAGAGCAGCGACAATGAGGGGGCTGCTAGATAGACGGTCCTCCACCGTCATCGGCCTCCACGGGGCCAGCCCAGTAGGTTGGGGAGCCGAGGCTTGACTAGGGCCCTTCTCTACCGAGCCTTCGACCCTGGGCCTTTGCTCCTTTGGAGCCCTCTCCCTCGCCTCTTTGGCAGAGCGTTGCCGAGCTCCCGTGCCTTGGCCCTCAAATCAGGGCCTTTTCTCCACCCGACCTCCTTCCCTTGCAGTCTCGGCGGAGCGCTGCCAAACTGTGCCTGAAGCAACAGAAGAAGGAGCTTCCGCGCTACTCGAGGCCACAGAGGCGGGAGTGTGGTCGGCAGCAGAAGGCGTGGAAGGGGCTTGGCTGCCAAAAAGATTTTCCCCAAGATCCTTTGTCTTCAAAACAGGGCGTCGTCACTCCATATCCTCTCCCCTTTCTTCTTCTCTGTTGGAGGGGGATGAGTAGGCTTCGATGAGCTGGGATAGGCCGGCGGTCTCCGAGCCGGCGGATGATTTGGATGCCTAAGTGCCTGAAGCTCTTCAGCGCTCGGCGTCAGTCAGGATGAGCACGGGCTCCTTCCTCTTGATGTACGTATGGTACCTCAACTCGTACCCAAGCAAGGACCAAGCAGCTCGCTAGTAGTGGCCCTGGTAGTCGCGCACGGCCTTCAACCAGCTGTCGTTTCTCTTCCAGCCGGCACGCTAGGCCTCTTGCCTTCTCAGGCTGACCTCTGCATGATAAGAGAAAAGAGTTAGCTCGGCAAAACAAGAAAAGAAAGCAAGAGCACTCAAAGGAGATCGATATTTACTTGGGGGAACCCTGAAGTGACGAGGGATCTTATATAACCTCTCCGCCTTGGTCTCTACCTCACCGAACTCCCAGTTACAGGCGACGAGCAGACGATCGTCCCGGCATGTCTGTTCGAGTCCTCCAGGTCATAGACAAAAGGCTCCATTTTTGGTTTTCCCCGGAGGTAATAGCAGTGACCGTCTCCCACGGGCTTGCAGACATCATATACATCCTCGTTGTCATAGACACCGAGGTTAATACCCAAAATCTTATTGAGCTCAGCGGCACCCATTATTACTTTGTAGTTGTTGGGCTTCAGCTGACAGGGGCCAAGGTGTCATGTCGCCAAACAGGCTCTAAGAAGAGGGTGAACGGGAAATCTAACCCCTCCTTCAATTATTGAGACCAGAGGGAATGATATCCAGCTATCGTGGAATGAATAACCCTCGAAGGGGTTCTTTGGGTTATCTAGTTTGGTTCGGACGCTGTTTGGGATCCGATACATCTCCCTGAACCCAGCCATGGCCTCAAGGGTGTCCAACCAATGCCTATAGGTTCCCATTTTCCTAAGAATGGAGGAACTGGAAAGAAGAAGAGGGCAAAAACCCTAAACAGAGGGCATGAACCCTAGCAAAAATAGAAGATGAACCAAGGAAAGAGATGAGGAAGAAGACTCACAAAAGGGAGAGAAAGAAAACTTCAGACTCAGACTCGCTAAGGACAGAACTTCGGCAGGGCTTCTTCTCTCTTGCAGCAGAAACGCTCTCTCTAATGGATGCCAAAGTAGAGAAATGAAGGAGGAAAAACTCTATTTATAGAGTGTCCCGACCCCGGACCGGGCCACCGAAGTTCTAATCCGGGATCGGGACATTAATGATTGATGATGATGTTACCACATCGGTTTAATGATCCCATACATTTATTTAATTTCCCACAGATGTCCGCGGTGAGGATATCACAACCATATATGAATATTTCTATTAAGTGCGGAAGCGTGTAGCAAATCAAATATCCAATCCATCTCCAATCATAAAGATGATAACACAAGTATAATACCGTATCAGAATGAGCAATGATCATTAGCATGTTACCCAAAAGTAAGTTAGAGTTTATACAAAGATCATTTAGTTACATTTCCCAAAAATAGAGGCCAACAAGGCCAATATGAACAAAATACCAATCCCCAAAAGACTGGTTAAAAGTTCTCCCAAAATGTTATCTCTGAAAGTCCTTGGGATCCTAACCCTAGAGGGGGGGTGAATAGGGTGTGCTACAAGTATGACCAATTTAGACCAATTTTAACTTCTTAACATAAACTAGTCAAATGTGATGATTTAGTCAAACAATATGCGGAAGCTAAACAAAAACAATCACCACATAGCAATCACCACAACACAATATTTATAGTGGTTCGGCCAACGTGCCTACATCCACTACCGGCTTGTGCATCCAACACCCCACCGGATTTCCACTATTTATGCTTTTTACTAGGCTAAGCAATAACCCTTACAATGTTGTTTTTCTAGGCTAAACAACAACCTCTCAATGTGCTTTTCTAGGCTAAGCAATAACCTTTACAAAATGCTTTTCTTAGGCTAAGCAATAACCTTACAATATGCTTTTCTTAGGCTAAGCAATAACCTTACAAGATGAAGATTTCTCTAAGAAAGTGTCTTCTCAAAAGATCACTCTAAGAGATTACAATTTAAGCTCAAATGAATTGCCTCTACATAGGCTAATATGAAAGTTTAATTCAAATTACAAACATACACTTGAATAAGTTAAAGTGTGTGCACAAGTGTATGAATGCTTTTCTTCAATCAATTTTAACAATAAAGCTCTTAAATGAATGCATGATGCATTTTAAAATCAAGGTTTATAAAATGATGATTGAAGATAAAACTAATCACATGAAAGATTCACACAACTTAAAGAAATGATCTAAAACATGTTGTATGAATATAAAAGTCTAAGAACACATGTGATTTAGATGAGAGTGATTGCAAACCATTCTAATATACCAATGAAGATAATGAGTTTGCAACACAACTCTTTAAAGGCTTGAAATCATGCATAAATGAAAATACAAAGGATTTGAACATGCATGGATTTCATTTGAATGGAAATCAAAATAACTATAATGATGTACCTTTTAAAAACTCAAGCATTTGATTTCCAAATAGCCCTCTAGCCTTTCCAACTTCTTCCCCTTTCTTTGGCTCCAAAATGCTCTCAAAAGTTCATGTGTCAAGCCTTGAAAAAGGTTGGAAATGAATGGACTTTATAGCCAAAAAGTGCCCAACGGCTAGTCCTCGGTCGACCTAGAAACAGGCCTCGGTCGACCATGAACACACAACGGTCAAATTTCTGACCGTTGGAGCTACAGGCCAAAAACTGCCTGCAGTGTTCCCGGTCGACCAGGACACAGGTCTCGGTTGACCGGCGACACGCCCGAGACACCACCCCTTTTTGCAAAAATTCAACTTTTGCCTATTTGAAGGTATTCCTTTGGGGGAATTTTTGGGCCACTAAACCAAGCTTAAATAACATGTTTTAAAGATTCTAATGGTTTTTAAAACATGAACATAAAAAGCCTAAAAAGATTCAAAACTTTTAAAACAAAGGCTAGCTTGGTATGATAAAACTCTTTTTCAAATTACAATGCATACAAAAATGATTCTGAAGGTGATGAATGTATACAAGGCTCAAACCTAAAATCTCAAAATGATTTTCCAAATATAATTCACAAAGAATTAGGTTTTCAAAAGAGTTTAGATTCTAAAACCAATGCATCCAAGTTTAGAACCAAAACATGCATAAAACGAAACTTTTACAAATCTTAAAAGCAATGCATGTATAAAACTAGATTTCAAGGTTTTCTAAAACAATGCATGAGTGTAAATTCAAAAGATATGAATATGTTAATGCATCCATCAAATTGCAAATACAAAATCCCTAACAATCTCTCTTTAGCAATCTAATGTCTACATGACATCATCAGCACGCCACTCAACTAACTGCTGCGGTTCACCGACCGCCTCCTCGTGCTCCTCCTCGGGATAACCAACAACGGGACCTGAGTACCAAAGAGTGGGCCAAACACGACGGTTTGGCAAATGGTAAAATACAATGACAATATGATAATAAATGAATGTACCTTCAAAAGCATTTAAAACTGTTTAAATAACAATTTCTATAAACGAGATAAAACATTTATTCACATACAAGTAGACATTGTAAAACATGTAAAGGCAACCAAGGAAACGGGAAACAAGCAAGATGGCAACCACATGAAGCTAAGTCCTCGGTCACTAAAGTGACAGAGCAATAACTAGGCACTGATCTCAGTCACTCGAGGTGAGGAGAAACAGTGGATCTTATAAATACATATACATATACTATACATGACCACGGTAGCGAGCCGGGCATCGGGAACCACAGTAGCAATCTGCGGCATCGGGACAAGACCATGGTAATTACCGGGTAGCGGGATCCAAACTACAGCTGGCGGGACAAGAGGGGGATTTCCAAGTCGGTGGATCAGACCATCAAGGTTATCTAAGCTTAGTGGTGCCGACTAATAGGTCAAATAACAAATCGAGACATATGCAAGTAAATAAAGTACAATAAATAAACAGGCAAGACGGGGGTGCTCGAGGGCACACTGTCGTTTCATGTGGTGCAATGCACTTCCGGTCAAGTAACCATTTCAAGTGTACTTCAATGCTTTCGGGAAAACAAGACATGTAGTATAAATATCGGGATCGATAAGATACAATAAACGATTGAAATCTCATGACAAGTATCAGGGTTTAAAACTAGTTAGAGGTGAATAGGGATCCCGTACGTCCTTATACATATATATAAAACTTGGTACTCTTTGAGTTTGGGGACATTCCGGGCTCCTTATACACTTTACATTTACAAAACTTCGAATGACATCTTCGTGATATGGTTTCTTCCTCAAATGGCCACATACAATGCCTAGTGAATCTCCTTTGATCGACAAAGCTCAACGCTCGGGCAAACCGGAGAGTTCGCTCTAGCGAGGAGCTCTCCGAAATGGTTGTCTGGGTAATTTCAGTTACCTTGCGGTCAGATGGCGGTTAGCCGCTGGCTGACCGCGCGGCTGACCACGGTTGGCCTGACAGAAAGACAGGTTACTGGAATTGTAACCGAAATGGTTCGGTTGGCTGGCGGTTAGCCGCTGACATGTTCAGTGGTTAGCCGCTAGCTGACCGTATTTTCAGGTGGAAATGTTGCTCTCTGGAATAGTAACCGAATGGGTCGGTTGGCTGGCGGTTAGCCGCTGGCTAACCGTGAGGCTGACTGAGTTTTTAGGTGGAAAATGTTGCTCTCTGGAAAAGTAACCGCGACTGTTCGGTTAACTGGCGGTTAGCCGCCAGTCACCAAACGGTTAGCCGATAGGTGACCGCTGGCTGACCGCCAGGTACGGGAAACACCCACTGTGTTCATATTTGAGTCATTTTCCTCCTCAAAACCACTCTCCTCACTTCCACTTAATCCTTGCCATAAAACTGAGCTAAAAGCTCCTCCAATGTACTATCCCCATTTCTCAACAACTCCAATATGGATTCATTCCATCACCTCCTCCATTAACATCAAATCCAATACAAATAAAGAAAGAAGGAAACCATTTCACCAAAGAATACATTTAGGACAAAACAAGAGGAAATTAAATGATATGCACCAATACACTTCTATGATATAAATGCACCATTAATACTCTATCATGAACATTTATTTCAAAACAAAGCAATAAATAGACATGAGTGGAAAATACCAAAATCATTGAAAGCTTATAAAAATGAAATCATCCACTTGCCTTTTGGTCTTCTAATAAGCAAATCAAGCTCTTATACTCTTCCAAGCCAAAGATTCAAACTATGAACAAAATCCCCAAAAAAACAAACCCTAAAATGGTCAAACAACGAAATAGAAGGGGAAACCCTACAATAATGGAGATGAAGTTTCTCTAGGTCTAGAAGAATACAAATCTAGAAGAAGGGAATGATTACTTACTTGTAAGGTCCTCTAATGGCAAGAGTAAGCTTAATGAATACCTTGGAATGGTGGGTTTTCTTCGCAAAGGGTATCAATAGGTAGCTATGGTGATGAAGAAGAGAGTGATGACTTCCAATATGATGTTGGTGCAAGATTAGTAGGAGGTTGAGATTGAGAAAGCAAGAAGAAGAAGAAAAGTTGCTAACAAACCCTAGACTCTCATCTTGTGCTGGAAAAAGGAAAAATGAGGAAGATGGGTCTCCTTATATAAGCAATGGAGATGGGTCCCACTACTTAAGACATCCAAGGGCTGAAATCTTGTCTTTTGGGGCTTCTAATGAATTCGACGAAGAAGAGAAAATACTCGTTGAAATATCTAGTTTCCAAAAAGTATATGTTTCGCGGGTTTCGGGAGTATCAAGTTTTGGGTACAGATTTAGTGTACAATGACTGTTTTGCCCTCAAGGCTATCAAATCACGTTTCGGGGTCTTGAACGAGTACGGGATCAACATGAAAGTTGTAGGGATTATCAATACAATTAAAACAGGATTAAAACAATGAATGTAAAAACTACGATAAATCCTTAAGCGCATGCAAGGTCATAAAGAAGGAACCCCCAAAGGGCCCCACTAAGCACAAACAATCAAAATTCCCCAAAACTATATCAAAAGCTATTCCAAACCCAACTAAGCCAAAATCACTAATCAAGCTTAAAACTAACACATTATTTAATTAGTACTATTCGAGTTCACTCGGGTCGGGGTCTTACATCATCCACCCCTTAGGGCATTTGGTCCTCCAAATGAAATATAAAACTCACCTCTGGTAGAAGATGTGGATACTTCTTCTGAACTTGATCTCGTAATTCCCATGTGGCCTCTTCCGGTCCATGATTTTCCCATAGAATCTTCACCCACTGAATAAACCGAGTCCTCAACTCTTGTTCCTTCGTATCAATGATCTGAACGGGTTTCTCAACATAGGTAGCATCCTCTCTAATCTCCAATGGCTCGTGTCGGAGTATATGTGAAGGATCAGGGACATACTTTTTCAACATAGACACATGGAAGACGTTGTGTATGCCAGATAGCTCAGGTGGTAAGGCTAACCTATAAGCCACATCACCAATCTTGCTCACAATGTCGTACGGTCCAATGTATCTCCGTGATACCTTGCCCTTCTGTCCAAATCTCAAAGTTCCTCTTGTAGGTGACACCTTCAGGAAAACCTTGTCTCCTTCTTTGAACTGTAAATCCCTTCTATGAGAATCTGCATAGCTTTTCTGTCTACTCCGGGCTACTTTCAGTCGTTCTTGGATCAACTTCACTTTGTCGCTGGTTTCACTCACTATAGTCGGTCCATGGAAACTGCGAATTCCAACCTCTTCCCAACAAACAAGTGTCCTACACCTTCTGCCATACAAAGCCTCAAAAGGAGCCATCCCAATGCTCGAGTGGTAACTATTGTTGTAAGCAAACTCACACAATGGTAGAGTCTCATCCCATTGGGTCTTGAAATCTAATACACAGGCACGGAGCATATCCTCAAGAGTCTGAATTGTCCTCTCTGATTGACCATCTGTCTACGGGTGATAAGCCGTGCTGAACTGTAGTTTCGTACCCATAGACTCATGCAATGTCTTCCAGAACCTCGAGACGAATCTGTTGTCTCTGTCAGAAGTGATAGAAACTGACTGCCCATGTCGACTGACGATCTCGTTGACAAATAACTCTGCTAAAGGTAGCATGTGCATCTTCTTCCCTATCCTCATAGGAATGAAATGAGCTGACTTGGTGAGTCGGTCCACAATGACCCATATCGCATCGTTGCCTCTGCTAGTTCTTGGTAGTCCTGAAATAAAGTCCATGGTAATGTGCTCCAATTTCCATTCCGGGATCTCTAACGGTTGTAAAAATCCTGGAGGCCTCTGATGTTCTGCCTTTATCAACTGACAAGTCATGAAACGGGAGACAAATGCTGCAATCTCTCTCTTCATGTTATTCCACCAAAATCTGCCCTTCAAATTCTGATACATCTTTGTGCTGCCGGGATGCATAGAGTACTTCGTACTGTGAGCTTCGGTCATGATATCATTCCTCAAGTCTTCAATATTTGGCACGCATAGACGGTCACGGTAGTACAAAACTCCATCAACAATACGGAAGTCAGGACGCTCTGTTATATGCTCTGAAATCTTGGCCAACTCTGGATCTTGCAACTGACTACCTTTGATCTTCTGAATAAAAGAAGGTTCTGACACTGACATGTTGGCTAACAAAACACCCTTCATTAGTGGTTGCAAGTCTATACTCAATTCCTCAAATTGTTCAAAGATACAAGTGCCACTTAGGTTTGCCAAGCCTACTGATTTTCTACTCAAGGTATCGACAACTACATTAGCTTTCCCCGGGTGGTACTTGATTGGAAAATCATAGTCCTTGATATATTCCATCCATCTTCTCTGCCTCATGTTCAATTCCTTCTGAGAAAATAAATATTGTAAACTGTGGTGGTCGGAGTGGACCTCGAACTTCTCTCCATAGAGGTAATGTCTCCACATTTTCAACGCGAAAACAACCGCTGCTAACTTAAGATCATGGGTGGCATAGTTCTTCTCGTGATCTTTCAACTGTTGGGATCCATATGCAATCACTTTTCCTCCTTGCATCAACACACAACCAAGTCCAACATTCGAAGCATCGGTAAAAATGGTAAAACCACCGCTCCTGGATGGTAAAGTAAGGACTGGTGCTGTAGTCAATCTCTTCTTTAGCTCTTGAAAACTATCTTCACACTGATCGGTCCACACATATGGCACATTCTTCCTTGTCAACTTCGTCAAAGGTGACGCAATCGACGAGAATCCCTGCACAAACCTCCTGTAATAACCTGTTAAACCCAGAAAACTTCTGATTTCCGACGCATTCTTCGGTCTTTCCCAACTCATAACTGCTTCAATCTTGGACGGATCCACTGATAATCCTTCTTTGGAGATGATATACCCCAAAAATGCTACTTGCTCCAACCAAAATTCACACTTGTTGACCTTCGCATACAGCTAATTCTCCCTCAAGAGTTGTAGTGTTATCCTCAAATGCTCTTCATGCTCTTCTCTGGCCTTGGAGTACACCAAAATGTCATCTATGAACACTACAACAAACTGATCTTGATACTCTGTAAATATCTTGTTCATCAACGCCATGAACACTGCTGGTGCATTAGTCAATCCAAATGGCATCACTAGGAACTCATAGTGGCCATATCTTGTCCGGAAAGCCGTTTTCAACACATCTGATTCTCTAACTCTCAGCTGATGGTAACCGGATCTCAAATCAATCTTCGAAAAATATGATGCACCTTGCAACTGATCAAACAATTCATCTATCCTTGGCAATGGGTATTTGTTCTTGATGGTCACTTGATTCTATCTTCTGTAATCTATACACATTCTCATCGAACCATCCTTCTTCTTGACAAACAAGACTGGAGCTCCCCAAGGTGAAATACTCGGTCTCACAAAACCTTTATCTAACAACTCTTGTAATTGAGTCTTCAACTCTCCCAACTCTGCTGGAGCCATTCTATATGGTGCAATAGATATCGGAGCGGTCCCTGGTAACAACTCGATAGTGAAATCAATCTCTCTGATGGGTGGTAAACCGGGAATCTCCTCCGGAAAAACATCCGGGAATTCCCAAACAATTGGGATCTCCACCACCCCTTGGGACCGTTTATCCTCCGTGATAAACGCCAAATATGCTTCACAACCACTTCTCAATAGTCTATCAGCCTTCAATGCTGAGACAAACCCTGCACGAGGATTTCTCCTCTCTCCCTGAAATAACACCCCTGCTGGTGTCTCATCTAACTTGAAAGTTAGGGTCTTATGGAAACAATCCATTGTGGTATGGTATCCTGCCAGCCAATCCATCCCTAGGATGACGTCAAAATCAAACATCTCTAATAGAATGAGATCTGCGGTTAAAACCACTTTTCCTATCTAAACTGTGCAACTAGGGTAATATGTTCTACAGATAACTTGTTTACCCACTGGGGTTGCCACGGTCAAAATGAAC